>CM041636.1:45751643-45778273 GCA_023333625.1 Bothriochloa decipiens | reverse complement strand
ACGACCCCACGCCGGCCTCCAGATCTGGAGTTCAATGTGGATGCCGACTTCGACGGCGACCCCTCCGTTATGCCAGGTCCTGCGGGAGATTTTTGGGGGTCGGTCCTATGGCCATCTGCTCTCTGCCAAGAGACCTGCGGAGGAGACAGGTTCGTGTGTTCTATTGCTTTTTTTTTTTTTGATAAAAATGTGTTTTAGGCAGTTTTCTATTAAAACGTGTTCTGTCTTCGTTTATGTAGTTCTTTGTCTCTGACATGTGTTTGTGGAAATGATATACTGATCTCAAGGAAATGAGTAATAAATGACTCAGACAATCCTAATGCATTGATTTTGTAGATTATTTAATCAATAGAATTAATTGTGAGAACTCCAAGTAAAACTTGAATATTGCGTGCCGTGGGCAGCTCAGATGTTGAGAAATTTTCTATTATTCAAGTCATTTTCCTCCATGAGTTGCTCTATACCTGATAGGACCTTTGAAATTCAGTGTTGCCACCAGATTTGTTAGCGCAGAAGATAGAGGTAGAGGCCACTGTATTTTTGACAGAAGGTTGCGGGAAGGCACGGCAAGGGAGCCGAAAAAATTGAATGGGTGGAGCCATACTGAAGATGTGTGTTGACAATTCCAACACCTGCGACGATTGGAGAAGCTTTTACTGAAAGAGTGTTGTCAGGTATTTATCTATTGGGAAAGTACACCTATACAAAATTTGATTCTCTCTCATACTGTTGTTTGCATCATCGAGATAAAATGATCTAACTGGTGTCACATATATTTTGCATTGAACTATTTCAGTTCAGATATCAGATTTGCTTTGATTCCAGAAAAATCTCTTCTGTCAATGATTAAGCTCTACTTGAGGATCCCGAGCAGCAAGTCATTCCTACCTGGTTTTCTAGAACAATTGTTTATTCAGGTGACTTTCTTTAATACCCCGAGAACTGTACTTCTAAGATTGCCATGAGTTCACTATCAGATATGCTGAAAGACAATATTGTTAGTACTTCTAACATTAGCTTATTAGTTATATTTTTTCTCCTGAAATTGTAGTGTACAAGTAGCTTCTCGCAATTTGTTCTCAGTGACTGTACAGGCTAGCTCCTGACAAATTTATGGTAACTAGCTCCTAGGGTCTAGATCCAGGCTGATTGTTGTGAGGATCATGAGAGAATATATTTTTAAGTTTATAAGAACAATAAGGCTCCACTATATGCTTGATTCATGTTCAGATATTTAATGTTGAAGTATATTTAGAGGATCCCTGATCAATTGGCCTGGTTTCCATTTCAGTTTATAAATCACTTCATAGGGTTTGTCAGCACTTTCTGAATTTGTTTGTTCTACATATAATTCTATTTGGTCACATGCTGCTTTTAGTGTTCTTTTGCCTCTTACAGTTGTTGTGATATTATGTTTACGTTCAATGATTTCATATATGAAGGTTTCTACCTAAAGGAAACTCCAAGTTAGGTTGACACATGCCGACATGCATATAATTCATTTGGTTCAAGGGCGGCAAGATGAGGACGAGCTCGGCAAGGGCGGCCTAGGACAACGCATGGATTCGGGTCAGCGGAGTTGGTGTGGATAGGTCATGAGGCGTGGCACGAGGCGGACATCATGACGTGGCACGGCACGGTTACCTGTAGGAGCAGCAGTCGCGGCATGGAGTCTGGGGCAAGCGAGACGCTTACGCCCTCGTGGAGAGGCGAGGCAGGGAAGGTCTTCAGTAGATTGTAAATTAGATGGTTGATTGAGGGGTAATTTTATTATGCCTTGTTATGCATAAGTGTTTTTCATCATATACAATTGTGTGAAGTTTGGACTATAAGAAAAAATAAATTGTCTAGTTGTTTTCATATGCACCCCTGAATTGAAGCCGTACTGTTAGCACGGGCACTATACTAGTTGCTTGAAGTAATACTGACATATCTAGTAGGTCATATTCCATATTTATCTTGATGCATCCTCTAAACAGACGTGATTCCTCCATGGCATATTCCAGTATGTTATATTCCATATTTCTCGATGACATTTCGAGTAGGTTATATTCCTCATTCCAGCCTGAGTTTGGCCGATATCATTTCTATGCCCCCACAGGTGAATTTGGCTGAGGGTGTTGTGTTCCGGTAAATTTGGCAACACGTTGGTTGATTGCCTCGGTCTGAGAAGTGAGAATATGGTAGTGGTACTATTTCATTAGATTGAGCGGACTGCGTGTGCTGATCGTGTCATGTAAATCCCGGTGCTCCATTGGTAGTTGCAACTTTGTTCCTGTTTCATCCTGTGTGACATACGTATGTTTGGGCAATGCTTGCAGGTGCAACGCCTATTTTATCATTTGGTTCCTCGGTTCCGTCAGGCGTGCCTGCACTGCACTGCACTGAAACCTCCAAAGTCACCACCTCATTGGATCAGTGGACCGAAGCAGCTGTGTATCCAGCATGTAAACAGATTATTCAGAACAAAGAGTCACAAGAGGGAACATCATTGGCTTAGTGTGAATATATACATTTTGGCCATTCATTGATCTGCATCAGGATCTTCTGCCAAACAAGACTTGCTCTGTTTCAACTGTTTGTTTACTCTGCTTTCTTCATAATCCCCCAGTTGATTTCGTTCGTTTGCCTTCACTTCAATTATGTTTTGGTTGGAGTAACGCTAGACACATCACTACTACATAATTCGTCGTTACTGCTTTCGGTTTTCACTGTATGTTCACTCTGTTTTCATTTGCCTCCTCAGACTTGGTTCCATGCTGTAACAACCCTAATTTTTTAAAGTTTCAAAAATAGTCAAAATGTATTTTTGGTAAATAAATTAATAGGTAAAATAAATATTTTATGAAAATAGGGTAGAAACTTGCTTGAGCATTCATGCTGGTGCATGTTTTTATTGTGTGCAGTTTGAATTTGAATTTGAATTCAAAAACATATTTGAAAAAGTGTTTGAATAAATGAAAAGCAATTTCTCTTCCCTCTCTCCTCTCTTCCTGTTTTCGGCCCGGCCGACTAAGCGGCCCAACCGGCGGCCCGCCCTCTCTCCATGCGCGGCCGTTCCTCCCTCCATCTTGGGCCGGCCGGCCGCCAGCCCGCCAAGGCGTCCGCGCGCGCCGCCGTTGCTTCCTGGGCCGAAGGCCGAAGCCCATCAAGGTGCCGCGTCCGTCGTCCGAGCGCGCGCCGCTCCCTCCTGTCACTGACGCGTGGGGCCCGCGTCGCCTTCTCCTTCATCCGACCGGGACGCGAGTCGGAGCTCCGAGCCCGATCCCGCACGACCGACCGACTCGACGTCCGTGCCATGCCCGGTCGCTCCCCTTGACCTTAGGCTATTTAAGCCTTGACTCCGCGCCGCAATCCCCTACCGAAAACCCTAAGCCAGCCGCCTTCGCTCCGAAGTCGCCGCAGCGACCCGAAACCCTAGCGCTATTGACGCCGCCGCCGGACTTCGAAATCCGCCGTGACCGTAAGTCATTTAATGGCGTGGCTTGGCCTAAATCTCCTCCTTGATCTCCTAAACATATTGGTAACCTCAATTTCGATCCATTGGCTCACCTTGCGCCGAATTGCTGGCCGCAGATCGCCGCCGTCCGTCGCTCCGAGCAACTCGCCGTCCCCGCCTCGCCTCGGTCTCCATCTTCGCCTCAAGTGAGCACGGTGAGAGCTCCCTGTTCGTTTGGTACCGGTCTTGTGGTTAATGGTGACCAGAGTCGCGAGTTCCCTGAACTCCGGCGAGTTTTCTCGCCGCCGGCGATGGTCGCCATCGTGTCGCGCGTCGTCTCCGACGAGCCCGACGGACCAGATCAATCTGCGCCGTTCATTTAGATTCGGACGGCTAGAAATACACCGTACCGCTTCGTGTGGTGACTTTGCAAAAAACCCCCTGGGGTTGGACTTATTCAATTAAGAGTCCTTGGCGTATTCAGTACAATATGTTTCCTCTGTAGGAAAACGTATTTCCTGCTAAACAGATCTATAATACGTTTTGCCCACTGAAAAGCGTATTTTCCTTATAATAGCTTTCAGAATACGTTTTCTTCTCTGAAAGACGTATTTTCTCTTTTCAGTGTCTATTTACGTTTTTAGTTAATTACAGTTTTGCCATTATCTTTAAAGGCTTATAACTTTTATGTTTTAACTCCGATTTGGTCCGTTCAAATTGCGTTAGATTCATAATTTCATAATCTACGCAGTGGTACTACTTTTGAAGTATTTTGAAAACTTTATATTTTTAGTCTATATTAAATGTATTTATTTATCTATTGGAAATCTTTGAAAATCCATAACTTCGCTGTTATAACTCCGTTTTCAGTGAACTTGACGTCTGTGTGATCGTAGAAGCGAGTAGAATAGTTTGGTAAACATTTTATTCTTTTTTTGACATTGGTGTACTGTTTCTCTAATAGTTTTTTATTTGCTTCGTGTATGTATACTCGATTGAACTGGCTGGTGTTGATTGTTAATGTCGAGTTCAGACGGTGAGGGTTTTATTGAGCCAAGCTTTTGTGAGGATCAGCAGGACCAGCAGGACTTCATGAACCAAGGCAAGTATAGCATGGATTTTCCTTGTTACCTATTCACTATAAATAACAATACATATGCATATGTCTGTTGATGACCTAGAGATTATAACTAGCTTTGATATCCTGATTCCTTGAACCTTTTGGGTGCATTGGGTAGCAAGATGCTAGTGCTTAATGATATCATGATCGTATGGCTTGATGAGTATTTGTGCCATGAACAGTGATAATGACTTTTAACCACCTGAGGATTAATCAGTAACGTACCTTTCGGGATTTACAGTACAACTGTGAGGGCTATATGGCTCTGATACCAACTTGTCACACCCCACTTTTAAGGATAAAAGTAGAATGCATAAATAACCTTATATGTGCCCCAGGAACAGTCGCACATATAGGATGACAAATTACAAAGAGTATCTTTGCCCTGTTTATTACATAACGTACCAATATTTATTACAGAGTATTACGTATAAATAATAAAATCTAAGATAATATTATTACGGAAGCTCCCACAGAGACACGTCGACTGGTGAACACCAAGCCTAGTACTCATCCCGATAGCTCTCACTCCAACCTTCATCTGTTACCCATCCGAGATTTTCCAAAATTGAAAATAAAGCAAGCGTAAGTACACAACCATACTCAACAAGCATAACATGGGTTAATGAGGCTCAAATAAGCTGACACGGTTTGACTGCATTTAGCTTTTATATGTTAATCAAGTTGATCAGTTAAGCAGCATCAAGGTGGCAAGTGTTTCCCAAAACCATCATGATCCATGTAACATAAATGAATAATATACATAACAGCAAATGTATGAACAATTTAACATGACAAGAGAGATCATTATTGGTGTAAGGGGTTCCAAGGCCGCTTGTGTCCTTGAGCAAGGCTAGTATACCAGTTTATTAAACTCTACGCAGAGGTGTACACTTTCACTGTGACCCGTGAATTGCCCTTTCGCCCGAGGCCCATCGACCTCTTCGCCCACTACCAAGGAGGACCGGCAGGGTTCACTATGAAGCCTTTTAAAGGTTCGTCTAACAAGTTAGGGCCACTGAGGTTTCTGTGCCCTACGGATGTAGTATCCCCCCTTCTGATGGCACACGACCGCAGCCTATACTCATACAGACAGAGGTCCAACTACACCCAACCCGAAACACACCCCCCTTGCACCATAAAGGGAACCGCTAACATGCTAGAAAAGGTCCTCATACTGAGCTAAAACCAGAGCCATATAGCCCTCACAGTTGTACTGTAAATCCCGGAAGGTACGTTACTGATTAATCCTCAGGTGGTTAAAAGTCATTATTACTGTTCATGGCACAAATAGTCATCAAGCCACACGATCATGATATCATTAAGCACTAGCATCTTGCTACCCAATGCATCCAAAAGGTTCAAGGAATCAGGATATCAAAGCTAGTTATAATCTCTAGGTCATCAACAGACACATGCATATGTATTGTTATTTATAGTGAATAGGTAACAAGGAAGATCCATGCTATACTTGCCTTGGTTCATGAAGTCCTGCTGGTCCTACTGATCCTCACAAAAGCTTGGCTCAACAAAACCCTCACCGTCTGAACTCGACATTAACAATCAACACCAGCCAGTTCAATCGAGCATACATACACGAAGCAAATAAAGAACTATTAGAGAAACAGTACACCAATGTCAAAAAAATAGAATAAAATATTTACCAAACTATTCTACTCACTTCTATGATCACACAGACGTCAAGTTTACTGAAAACGGAGTTATAACGGTGAAGTTATGGATTTTCAAAGATTTCCTATAGATAAATAAATACATTTAATATAGACTAAAAATATAAAGCGTTCAAAATACTTCAAAAGTAGTACCACTGTGTAGATTATAAAATTATAAATCTAACATAATTTGAACGGACCAAATCGGAGTTAAAATGTGAAAGTTATAAGCCTTTAAAGACAATGGCAAAACTGTAATTAACTGAAAACGTAAATGGACATTGAAAAGAGAAAATACGTCTTCTAGAGAAGAAAACGTATTCTGGAAGCTATTATAAGGAAAATACGCTTTCCAGTGGGCAAAGCGTATTATAGATCTGTTTAGCAGAAAATACGTTTTCCTACAGAGGAAACGTATTGTACTGAATACGCCAAGGACTCTTAATTGAATAAGTCAAACCCCAGGGGGTTTTCTGCAAAGTCACCACACAAAGCGGTACGGTGTATTTCTGGCCGTCCGAATCAAAATGAACGGTGCAGATTGATCTGGTCCGTCGGGCTCATCGGAGACGACGCGCGACACCACGGCGACCATCGCCGGCGGCGAGAAAACTCGTCGGAGTTCAGGGAACTCGCGACTCCGGTCACCATTAACAACAAGACCGGTACCAAACGAACAGGGAGCTCTCACCGCGCTCACCTGAGGCGAAGATGGAGACCAAGGCGAGGCGGGGACGGCGAGTTGCTCGGAGCGGCGGACGACGGCGATCTGCGACCAGCAATTCGGCGCAAGGTGAGCCAATGGATCAAAATTGAGGTTACCAATATGTTTAGGAGATCGAGGAGATTTAGGCCAAGCCACGCCATTAAATGACTTACGGTCATGGCGGATTTTGAAGTCCGGCGGCGGCGTCAATGGCGCTAGGGTCTCGGGTCGCTGCGGCGACTTCGGAGCGAAGGCGGCTGGCTTAGGGTTTTCGGTAGGGGATTACGGCGCGGAGTCAAGGATTAAATAGCCTAAGGTCAAGGGGAGCGACCGGGCGTGGCACGGACGTCGAGTCGGTCGGTCGCGTGGGATCGAGCTCGGAGCTCCGACTCGCGTCCCGGTCGGATGAAGGAGAAGGCGACGCGGGCCCCACGCGTCAGTGACAGGAGGGAGCGGCGCGCGCTTGGACGACGGACGCGGCACCTTGATGGGCTTCGGCCTTCGGCCCAGGAAGCAACGGCGGCGCGCGCAGAGGCCTTGGCGGGCTGGCGGCCGGCCGGCCCAAGATGGAGGGAGGAACGGCCGCGCGTGGAGAGAGGGCGGGCCGCCGGTTGGGCCGCTTAGTCGGCCGGGCCGAAAACAGGAAGAGAGGAGAGAGGGAAGAGAAATTGCTTTTTATTTATCAAACACTTTTTTCAAATGTGTTTTTGAATTCAAATTCAAATTCAAACTGCACACAATAAAAACATGCACCAGCATGAATGCTCAAGCAAGTTTCTACCCCATTTTCATAAAACATTTATTTTGCCTATTAATTTATTTACCAAAAATACATTTTGACTATTTTTGAAACTTTGAAAAATTAGGGTTGTTACAAATCTACCCCCTTAAGAGAATCTCGTCCTCGAGATTGGTGTTGCTTACTCAAACAACTACGGATAATCTGCCCTTAGTGCATCCTCTGTTTCCCAAGTTGCCTCAGCCTCTGAGTATCGATTCCACCGCACCTTACACTTTTTGATAACCCGACTTCGGATAACCTTTTCAGCAGTATCCAAAATCTTTACCGGAATCTCTTCATACGTGAGATCATTCTTAACGGTAAGCTCTTCTAAAGGCAAGTGCTCCTTCTCAGGTACACGCAAACACTTCTTAAGTTGAGACA
Organism: Bothriochloa decipiens; assembly: GCA_023333625.1. Lineage (NCBI taxonomy): Eukaryota > Viridiplantae > Streptophyta > Magnoliopsida > Poales > Poaceae > Bothriochloa > Bothriochloa decipiens. The sequence continues at coordinate 45,770,170 of CM041636.1, read as the reverse complement.
CATGAAACACATCATGCACTCCAGCTAAACTCTCAGGTAACTCCAACTGGTACACCACTTGACCACATCTTTTCAAAACATTAAACGGACCAACATACCTTGGTGCAAGTTTTCCTTTCTGGTTAAACCTCTTCACACTTCTCATAGGAGATACCTTCAAATACACATAGTCACCTTCTTGGAATGTCAACTCTCTCCTACGTGTATCCGCATAACTCTTCTGGCGAGATTGTGCTATCCTCAAGTTTTCCCTAATTACTCGTACCTGTTCCTCTGCGGTTCTCAGAACATCTATCCTAAACAACTAACTTTCCTGAGTCTGATTCTAGAACAATGGTGTCCTGCACTTACGCCCATACAGAGCTTCAAATGGTGCCATCTTGAGACTCTGTTGATAACTATTGTTATAGGAGAACTCCGCATAACACAAGTTCTTATCCCAACTTGTGCCAAATTGTAATGCACAAGCTCTCAGCATGTCCTCCAGAACCTGATTAAGCCTCTCAGTCTGCCCATCGGTCTGTGGATGATATGCAGTACTAAAGTTTAGCTTTGTTCCCAAAGCACTATGAATGGATTTCCAAAAGTGAGATGTGAACTGGGTGCCTCTATCAAACACAATCCTCTTGGGTACCCCATGAAGACTAGCAATCCTTTCGATATATAGTTCTGCTAACTTTGGACCCCTGTACCTTATCTGAACTGGCAAAAAGTGAGCAACCTTGGTCAATCGGTCAACTATTACCCAAATGGAATCAAAACCTCTCTGTGTACGAGGTAAACCTGTTATAAAGTCCATACCGACTTCCTCCCACTTCCATTCTAGTATCTTCATAGGCTGCAATAATCCAGCTGGCCTTTGATGTTCTGCTTTCACTCGCTGACAAGTGTCACATATAGCCACATACTCTGCCGCTTCCTTCTTCAGACCAATCCACCAATACTTTTCCTTGAGATCCATGTACATCCTAGTACTTCCGGGATGGATAGAATAAGTTGACTCATGTGCCTCTCGTAGAATTGCCTGACGAAGATCTTTTATCTCTGGAACACATATCCGGTTGCCATACCATAGAGTACCCTCTTCATCAATGCGGAATCTAGGTGCTTTCCCTTCAGCTAACTTCTTGGCTATGTACTTCAATTCCTCATCTTCTCGCTGACCCTTGCGGATTTCCTCCTCTAAGGTTGGTGTCACTTCTATTTCCATTGAATTAGCAACAAGGGTAAGGTTCAGATGAGCAAACTCTACACACAACTGATCAGATTCAGGTGTCTTAGCAGGCTTCTTCCTACTAAGAGCATCGGCCACAACATTTGCATTTCCAGGATGGTAATGCATTTCAAAATCATAGTCATTCAACAACTCTAACCAACGGCGTTGTCTCATGTTCAGATCAGACTGAGTGAAGATATACTTCAAGCTCTTGTGGTCAGTGAATATATCAGTCTTGTGGCCAATGAGGTAGTGTTGCCAAATCTTTAGAGCATGAACCACAGCTGCTAATTCTAAGTCATGAGTAGGATAGTTAAGCTCATGTTTTCTCAACTGCCTTGAAGCATAAGCAACAACTCTACCTTCTTGCATAAGAACACACCCCAAACCCAAACGGGATGCATCACAATAGATCAAGAACTTCGTACTTAAATCTGGCAATACTAACACTGGAGCGGTTGTCAATCTCTTCTTGAACTCTTCAAAGCTAGCTTGACACTTGTCGGACCACACGAACTTGGCATTCTTCTCTAGTAACGCTGTCAATGGCTTAGCAATCTTCGAGAATCCCTCAATGAATCTTCTATAATAACCAGCCAACCCAAAGAAACTGCGAATCTCACTGACATCAATAGGTGGCTTCCAATCCAACACATCTTTCACCTTGCTTGGATCAACTGCAATTCCTCCATTGGAAATAACATGGCCAAGGAAAGAGACTTTCTCCAACCAAAAATCACATTTGCTCTTTTTAGCATAAAGTTGGTGCTCTCTAAGCTTCTGCAAGACTAACCTCAAATGTACTGCATGCTCCCCCTTGTCCTTCGAGAATACTAGGATATCATCAATAAAGACCACCATAAATTTATCAAGATACTCCATAAACACCTTGTTCATCAGGTACATGAAGTAGGCAGGTGCATTGGTCAACCCAAAAGACATAACCGTATACTCATATAAACCATACCTAGTGGTGAATGCTGTCTTCGGTATATCAGAATTCCGAATCTTCAACTGATGATAACCAGAATGCAAATCAATCTTGCAGAACACATAGGCACCTCTCAACTAATCAAACAAATCATCAATTCTGGGCAGAGGGTACTTGTTCTTGATAGTAACCTCATTGAGAGAACGATAATCAACACACATCCGTTGAGTTCCATCCTTCTTATCAACAAAAATCACAGGAGAACCCCACGGTGATGCACTAGGACGAATAAATCCCTTCTCTTCTAATTCCCTTAATTGTTTCTTAAGTTCCTCTAATTCATTAACCCCCATTCTATATGGTCTTTTAGCTATGGGTGCAGTGCCAGGTAATAATTCAATAATAAATTCAATGTCGTGATCAGGTGGCATACCTGGCAATTCATCGGAAAACACATCTGGAAACTCCTCCACCACTTGATTCTGAGAATCTGCATTGTCGTCAAGCTGATTTATTGTGGCTGTAGGCAATGCTTGTACTCTGACATTAACACTGATTCTATCCCCTCTTGGTGTAGTTAGATCCACAACCCTCTCTTTACACTTTATCATTGCCTGGTGAGCTTCCATCCAATCTAACCCCAGGATTAAATCAATACCAGATGCATTTAATACTACAGGGTTTGCCAAAAAGTCTACCCCCCTTAAGTTAACGTTAGACAAGGGGCAGTAGTAAGAAGCTGGTATAGCACCTCCTGGCGAATTTACTACCATTTGATCTTTCATGGGTAAAACTGGCATGATATGCTTTTTAACGAATGCTTGTGAGATAAAGGAATGCGAAGCTCCAGAATCAAAAAGTATAGTAGCAGGGATAGAGTTGATGTTGAACGTACCCAGCATAACCTCTGAAGCTTCCTGAGCGGTCTCAGTGGACACATGGTGAACCTTTCCATACTGCGGAGGCCTCTGGTTGTTGCTCGAACGCTGCGGGGTCTGCTGATTCATCTTGTTATCTGGACAGTTGTAAGACATGTGCCCTTCTTTCCAACATATGAAGCACCTTGTAGTTGTGTTGGGACCACCATTCTTCAAAGGAGTGTTGTTAGAGGCGGTGAGACATGGAGCCTGATTATTATTGTTACGCTGCTGTTGCTGATGTGAGCGTTGATTTCCATTCCCACTCTGCTGGTTCTGACCATGGTTCCTTTGATTGACAGGTCCTTGGAACCTCTGCCTGAACCCTTGATGGAAGTTAGAACGGAAATGTGGGTTACTACCAGATCCTTGACCACTCATCTTTCTCTTCTTATCTTGTGCCAGACGTTCATTATCTAGCACAATTGCAGTGTTCACTAACTCCTCAAAAGTGTCATACCTATTGCCCTTCAGTTGCAGTCTGAGCTCATAATAGATACCATTGAGAAAATGGTGCCGCTTATCAACATCCCTCATAACTTCATGGGGAGCGTAGCGAGCCAACTCCTCAAACTTAGCATGGTACTCGCTCATGGTCATTGAGCCCATTCTGAGATTTCGAAACTCCTCGGCCTTCTGTTCTATCAAACCCTCAGGGATGTGGCAAGCCAAGAAATCCTCTTTAAACCTGTCCCAGGTGATAGCAGGAGCATTATGGGGATGTGCAGCTTGGTATGAATTCCACCAGTTCTGGGCAGCTCCCTAGAGTTGCCCCGTAGCATACAACACCTTCTCAGCATCATTGCACTGAGCCAGGTCTAACTGCCTCTCCACAGCACGCAACCAGTCATCAGCATCCAAGGGATTTGTAGTGTGGGTAAACACAGGAGGATGGCCTTGCATGAACTCCCTGCGTTTATCCCTTGGTGGTTGTGCATGTGATAGCCCTCCAGCTTGCAAGGTCTGTACAAACTGAGTCATGGTCTGCATCATCTGTATTTGTGCCTCCATCACTTCCTCATTAGTGATACGACCCGCACCACGGCCATGGCCTCTAGCACCACGGTTACCTCTTCCTCCCCAAGCGGCCATCTGTATTTCAACAAAACCAAAGTTTAGAGTTATTCAGGTTATAAATCACTTATATAATAATAAGGATTGCAAAACTGAAAATTCTGAGCGAGCTTCAATTTTAGTAGTATAGAAAAACCTTCATAACTCGAGATCCAAATGTCAAAATAGGACGTTCTATATGTGCTTGGAAAGGTTAAGAAATTCTCTACAACTTCTATTCAGACCATTTTACTAGATTCTATCATCTAAGTGGTCAAATTAACTAAACAATAGAAATTGTTCAGAAATTCCAGACAGCATGTTACCTCAGATTGCAATGAGCATAACTTCCAACTCAGAACTGATATTGACCTGATTCTTGTGGGAATTGTTAGATAAAGAAGTCTAGTTTCTCCCAGAAAAATCTCATAGGCATTGGAATAATCGATTTCAAGATATAACCAAAATATCACTGACTGCTCAGAAGATAGCAAAGCGAGAGACAGGATAAACCAACCCAAACTTAATTTATTCAAACTTTAACCTTAATATACTTAGCTAAGGAACTTGCAGACAGGCCCACAAAGCTCCTGCACTCACACAAAAATCTAAATCATCCATATTACATAATCATAAATCTTCAAACACTCAAGGTTCACACACACTAGAATGACACGACTAACATGACTCACGATACTAATAACGTGCTATTACATAGGGGTTTTTAAACTAAGATCGAAGCTCATGGTCTAGCGGTTCATAGATCTTTGGTTGCCCAGTCATGGTTCTGAGCCTATCAATCTCTTTTTGCTTCTCCTTAAGCTTCTGCTCCAGCTGCTCTACCATGCTTACCATGTTCTGATGCTTGAGCATCATGTCACACGTAAAGTGTGCCAATTCATTGATCTGCATCAGGATCTTCTGCCAAACAAGACTTGCTCTGTTTCAACTGTTTGTTTACTCTGCTTTCTTCGTAATCCTCCAGTTGATTTCGTTCGTTTGCCTTCACTTCAATTATGTTTTGGTTGGAGTAACGCTAGACACATCACTACTACATAATTCGTCGTTACTGCTTTCGGTTTTCACTGTATGTTCACTCTGTTTTCATTTGCCTCCTCAGACTTGGTTCCATGCGTTCCATTTTACTGCATTATTATGGCTTTGTTGGGTGATGCTATGGATTATGGATTCCAGGCATACTGCAAAAATATATGTTTCTGTATCTGCTACTGAAATTTATGTATTATGGATTAAAACTTGCTTGTCCTCTGTAATTTCAGCTGGCTTACGCTAGTGTATTCAGTAGCCTTGCATATTATATTCATAAATCCGTTGTGGAGACGTGTTTTCTCGCTGGGTTGAGTTGACATACTTCCAATGCCTTTTCTTTTTTGATTCCCCTGTTCAATCAAGCATGCCTGCACTTCCATGAAGCCGAACTCATTGCTTCGTCGTCACATCAGTGGGCCGAAGCTTCAGCGTACTCTGCGTGTCCAGGGATTATTCTAACCAGACACTCATAAGCCCAAGAGCTTAATGTCAATATATGCATTTCAGGCATTTGTTGATGTGCATCTGTACCTTCTGCCATCTGCTTGTCGGGGCACGAAACAAGACTTGCTATGTTTTCATTGCTTGTTCACTCTGCTTTCTTTATGCACCTCCAGTTCATCTACGGAAGTGGTACGTCCTCTACACATTAGATCCTTTCCTATTCAGGCAAATATCAGTCGCTCCACCATTGCCAAATTAAAGGAAAACTAGTATGCTGCCGTGCTAACGCTACGGTTTTATTTGGGGATGCACATAAACACCAAGACGATTTATTTTCCATAGTTGAACTTTGGCATAATTGTATATACCATGTATATAATCTTAAAAAAAACTTGTGCAAATGAAACAAATAAAATATGAAGCCCAAAAACTAAAATCGTTTGGGTATACCCACCGTTAATCACCAGTTCAAGACATCTTTATATGGCAACATGTAGCTTTCACTTTTAAAATTTTGCCTCTAACTATATTTATTAGGCCCTTTGTATGCCCATGTATCCACCTCAACCCATGTATCCACTTCAAGGTAGCAAAAAGAAAAGTGGCTACTCAGTTCAGGAATTCAACACCACAATCCACATTAAAATATTATCCAGAAAGATTAGCGTCAATTCCAAGTTCTTACTGCCAACAAACAAAATTTCTTAGTTTGGTATCTAAATTTTTTACAAAACAACACTACTTGACATAAGATAGAACCTCTCCCAGGTTTCCAGAGAATTGCCCATCTAAATTTATTACAAAACAAAACCACTCGACATAAGGCTGAACCTCTCCCGGATTATATAATGCTCATATACAATTGTCTCAAAGTTGAACTCTAAAAAAAAAATCATATTGTCATTTGGTTGTTTTCATGTGCACCTATAAAATTAAGCCCGTGGTGTTAGCACGGACAATATAATTGTCTTGGTACAAAAGGAAACCAGAAATGTTACGGGAGCACCTCCTCCGTTGTCTTTGCCAAAAGCTGTTTAATGATGGTCCTGATCTTCTGTTTCCAAAACCATCCATCTCTTTTACCCTATCTGCAATCAAGACACGTCCAAAAGTACTCAATGCCAACCTCTAAATGTTGCTACAGGCACTGCATTTCAAATAAAAAACCCGAGTCAGTATCTATTGTATTAGCTCATGGATGGATCATTGTGAAGTAACATAGAGCGAGTAGCATGTGGACGCACTCAGCCTTGAGCATCTAAATGAAAGCCGCGGAAATATACAACGCCGTGTTGCCAAACTTGAAAAGTACCATCAAAATCACCGTGGAAATATGCAAATGTTTAAATAACAAAGCATAATGAAGTTCTGTCTTGCCTGAAAATCATATCCAGCATTATTTCCGGGGCGCCCCGGCGCGACCAGCAGAGGCGATTGAAGCAGTCCGGGGCAGGCGAGGAGTGGGAGGTATGTGGATGGCGGGGGCGACGATGGAGCAGGAGGCGTTGATCCGCCCGCAAGGTCGAGATCCCTGGTCACCAGTCCAGATTATCATGAGATAGCTAATTTCTTGCATGTCGTCCAGCATGGATCCACAGCCAGGCATCCGTCAAATGTTCGAACCTCATAAGAAATAGGGAAAAAAAATAAGCAGAATATTAACTGAAAAGAGGAACAAGCAGAATAAGATTCACGGTGACAGGAGAGGCAGCACGCTGCACGCGATCTTGAGATGCCGTGTTTCTACAGCGTGGCCATGTGGATCAAGGGCGACCTCCACCAACGTCGCTGCACGCCATGGATCGACTGCAGTCGGCGCCGGTCGAGTAAGTCGCCGCTAGGCCGGTACTGGACGACTCGCGTCGCCGCTGGGAGCCCGCGCACGGGTGGAGCCGTGCCGCCGCCGAGGAGCCCCGAGCGCGGTTGGAGCCGCGCCGGCGCCGGGGACCCGCGTCCGCTCGAGGGAGGAGGTGCCGCCACCACCACGAGTACTACTCTGCTCACACCGCCGGAGGCGAGGACAGAGATACCAACGCTGCGGCTGTACACCAGTGGAGTAAAGGACGGGAGCGGGCGCCTCCACCTACCCTGCGCGACGCGGCCGGAGAAGGGACGCCACTGCCGGCCGGAAGGAGAAGAAGGGGCGAACGGATGTCGTGCCGTCGATGCCGGACCACATCCGTGCTGCGGGGAAGGAGCAGCCGCGGCCGCAAGTTGGAAAGAGGAGCCACTGGCACCGTAGGGTAGGGGGCGCCGCGGCCGCCGGTGAGGGAGGCGCCACCGCCGCGTCCTGGCTTTGCCGTACGGCGCCCCATCCATTGCGACCTGATCCCGAGGAGACGGCGGCGGCAGTTGCACGGAGTCATATATTTGTTTTCCTTTCTCCGTGATGTCTGTCCCGTGATGGCCAGGGCACGGGGCTTTCAAAATTTGAATTTGGAGATTGAAGATCAGTGTGCCGTGGAGACGTGATGTAGAGATTTGTGGGCTGTGATGGTTTGAAACGTGGGACGGAAGGTGAGTTTGTTGTGTCTAACTCTTGAAGAAGTTTGGTATTATAGTGGAGATTAATGGATCCTTTATCTAACAAACTTGTGCCCCTGGTGCGGTTTTAGCAGTTCCAACTTCCAACTGAAGATGATGGGCAATGCGTGAAGGTTCAATGCATATCGTCATTTAGTTCGCTAGCTGCATCAAGCGTGCCTGCACTGCAGTGAAGCCAGGCGCATGGTCTCTCGATCTGGCCAATGGAAGGAATTGGCAGGCTATCCGGCTGCTAGATACTATCGCACCACGTAGGGTTAGCTGCAGCAGAAAATACTGGAAGGCAGCTGCAGCAGAGACCTACTGGAAACGTCAACAGTGCAAAGGGACCAAACTGGTATCAGCCATTGCCAAAGGTAAATCCTTCGTCTAATGTATTTGTTTTTCATGTACTCTGTTTTCTTAGTTCCCTTCATTCAGTTCAATCCTAATGCTAGGACATGTCCCATTGAGGGCAAGTATGCAGCCCTGTTTTTAATAGCGCGCTATAGCGCTATTTAGCGGATTTGGAAGCTTAACGCTAAGCTATTATGATTTTAGCGCTAAACGCTTTTTCGCTATTAGCTGTTAATAGCGCGCTAATTCCGCTAAATCGTGGTTTATTTAGCTCTGCTATTTGGCCTGGGCTTTTATTTCCGTCGTCCCAGTCCACTTGCCGACCCTGGTGCAGTTTCAGTAATTCCAGCTGGCTGCTTTCCTGTTCCAAGTGAATCCCTTTGGACGAATCTGAGAGCATGCCTCTGCCTCTACTACTTGCAAGGAGCTTACTGTTTCACCTAGTGTAACATATTTGGGCACGCAACGCATGCAGTTGTGCCAAGCATACCCGCACTGGAAAGAAGCATTCAGAATCGCCAGACCATCAGATCAACGGAATGAAGAAGCAATGTATCCAGCAAGTAAGCAAGGGCCACAAGAGGGAACGTCAAGGCCTCAAGGGCTTAAAGTGAATATATGCACTTTGGCCATTCGTCGATCTGCATCACCTAAGCACAAAGCAAGACTTGCCCTGTTATCCAGCATGTAAGCTTACTATTATGATTTTTTAAAGATTCAGCTAAAATAAATACAAAAGAAAAAGAGAAAACCACCCTTCAAAACCTATTTAGGGTTATTTAATCGGTTTTGAAAGTTCAGAGGTAGAATAACCGGTTTTATAGTTTGGAGGGTTAAGTAGTCCACCATACATACTTGAGTGGGTTACATAGACTTTTTCCTTTTACTATTTGTTGAGACTCTGCTTTCATTAGGCTCCTCTAGCTGTTTGCATGCGTTTGACTTTACTTCAGTGCTCTGCTTTGCCATTGCCGAAGGTAAATGAACAGAGCCTAACATATTTTATTTTCCAGTATTCTGTTTTCTTAGTTTTTCTTCAGTCAACTCAATTCGTCTTCTGCAGCACGCGTCACGTGCCTTCCTTGCTCCGAAAAAAGTCCCACTGAAGACGAGCAGCCGGCAGGACGGCGCACGTATGCAGAAAAACGTGTGCCCCTCTGCGTACGCTTGATCGGGAAAACAATTCGGCTACACTTTGTTGATTGCTTGCCTCTGTTTCAGTAATCGTGAATGCATAGACCTCAAATCGATCGAACATGACAAAACGTATTTTAGTGACATGTGCAGGTGCAACGCCTATCGTCACTGAGTTGACTGGCTTCGTCAGGCGTGCCTGCACTGCCGTGAAGCTGGCCACGTTGCTTCCACATCTGATCAGTGGACTGATGCATGTCACACCCCAAAATATCCTATTTTAGGTTGTGCTTAGAAAACTCTAATTAAAATAAATATTTTAATATTTAAATAAAATTTACTAAATTTAGTTTGAGCTCGTGCAGATTTAGTTATAGAAAAAATATGAATTTCAAGCTTTTCTAAATATGTGATGTATGCTTGTTGCTTGAGTTTGGTGCTTTTATGTGTGGTAAGTTTATAAAACACGTTTAGACATCTTCCAATCCTTTTCGAGAATTTTCTAAACTTTTGTGTACTCTTTTCCCTTTATCCTAGAGCTTTGTCCAATTTTTGAATGCTCTAAAATATCTGTTCATGAGCTCTAAATACTTTATTTGAGTTCATCATATTCCAAAGTGTCTCCGGTAATTTTCTCCATATTTTTAGAGGCTTTGGATTATTTTTCTTAGATTAAAAATAGATTCTAGACTTTTCTAGAATCGTTTTATCCATGAAATTAAATATTCCGAAAATGATCTAATTCTATGAAGAGAGATTTGCTTCTATCGTTTTCTTGAAGGCCTTGAATCAGACTAATGCAAACAAGGATCATATCATCCTTCGAAGCCATCCCAATGGAGGTCTAGCTTGGCATATCAGCAGGACATCCTCTTCCCGCCGTATACGCTTATACATATATACGTTTCCAACTCAGCTTGTCTATAAAATATGTGTCCCAGGCTGCCCTGTTCGGCTAACCCTAGCTTGGCGCCGCCACCATCGTGACCTCGCCGAGTGCACAACCTCACATGGTAGTCGCCGCCGGCGTGCACGCTGTTGGCCTGCTGCCCATCCGGTCGAAGTTGGACCACGACCATTGATCTGTAGACTAGTTCATCGTACTTCTGTTGTAACTCTAAGCCGACCGCCACATCGATATTTGCTTTCAACGCCGATCTGCCGAATAGAAGACGACGCCATGAGCTTGTATCCTCGTCGCAGGTCTTCTCGTCCACGCACTTGAATCTGTCAGTGCGATTTGCACGCAGATAACCACCGGGCGGTGAGCACCTCCTTGTGTCCTCCCTATATATATCCCCTGTCATCTACAGCAGCCCGAGGCCATACACGTTGTATGTTTCCTTACAACCCTTGCTTCTTATCCACTTGCAGCCATCGATCGTATGTACGTGCCCTGCCGACGTGCTGCAGCTGCATCTTGCCTGATCGCCATGCTTTGCTAGATGAGCTTCCCCTGCCCGAGAAGCTGAGGAAGCCAAGAGTTTGCCGCCTGCCGAGGCCAACGGCCTGTGTTCCAACCAGCCAGCAAAGTCGACTTTGTAGTCACATTCAGGTCAAGCACATGCTGGCCAAGTTGCTACCGTCGCCGCTCCGTCCACATGCACCTTGGTGAGAATACTGCCGATCTCCATCACATGAGAAGAAGGTCATTTGCTGCCTTCAATTGCTGACTCGCTGCCACTATCTGCTGCATGTTCTCTCTGGCCGCCTGATGCCGCTGTTCGTCCTTGGTCAGGTGAGCTAGTGCACACGAACCCTCCGCCCCTCCCTGTCATGTCTCCTAACTTGCATGAATCTGATCTTTCGTATGCGTGCACTCAGATGTCATGTCGATCGGATGTAGCAATCCTTGCTCGAAACCTGTAACATCAGCAGCAACGTACATTGTCGTTTCATACATCAATTGCAAATTCCTACTGATGAAATTACAAAAGGTCAGTCTCACATCCATGTCCATCATTTTATTAATCAAAGGTGGTGCTGATGTCATGTCTCTATCTCTATACATAATTCCAACACCTTTGTAGGTACAGCTTTACTCCTGTGTCATATAGTTGTTTTAGCTTAGGTTCAGGATATTAGAGTGCGTGTTAGTGTTCATGTTTATAAATAAAACATGTCTAGTTTAACTTAGCTTTTAAAATAAAATGTGCTTATGTCTAATCTGAAATAAAGACTTTTGCATAATTTTGTTTAATTAAAATAGATCTAGTTTGTAGTTGTCTCTTATCTTTTATATAATATAAAGATCTCAATAGTCGTTCCTTTTTAACCGTCGCTCGGTTTTCGGTGTCTCTAGTGACCTCATGATCGTAGTAGTGATCTCTCTTAGTACGTTGTTTTAAATCTTTTGGTTATGATTGGTGTTTTGTTCTTAGTTATCTCTTTTTATTTGTTGTATGTTGCCTATGTATGGTGCTTGCTACGAGTAGAACAAGATCCGTTGTGTGCATTGAAGATCAGAAGCTATAGAATGGAAGACAAAGATGATGTTTCTCTAAGCACATTGCTTTGGATATAAAGCAAGTCTTAAGGCAAGTATAGTTTGGGTTTTATTTATGTGACTATGATCTTATGACTTAGTTAATGTTTAAGCAATAAAACGATAAAAATGACTTTTTAGCATCTTGAGAATTTATCTGTAACCGAACCTCTAGGAATTATTGTACAACTACGAGGGCTATATGGCTCTGGCTCTAGTTACTTGTAGACCCTTTTCTAACTTGTTAGTGGTCTATGAGTTGGGTATAGGACAGCCTCTGTCCTTATAAGTATAGCCGGGAAGGATTGTGCCATATTCGAAGGGGGTTCCTACACTTAATGTTCCCATGTCCCTGATTGAATAAAAGAACCTATAGGTGTCTTTATATGTTTTGTGGTGGTTTGGGAGTAATAAACCCACTCGGTTGTAAAACATGACTCACACTGAAAGTGTACACCTCTGCGCAGAGTTAAATCGATATATCATCCGTGCCCTATGGTTAGGGCGGCCTTGGAATCTTTACATTAAGATGATGACTTTTGTTTGCTAACATATTCATGGTTTACCGTTTTATGCTTTATATTATTTATGTTACATTGATCATGAGTTGATGGGTACTGCCTTATTGCTATACTTGCAGAGTTCGACATAGAATCACTCTTGCTATTCCTCCGACACCTCAGGAGGAGTGTTAGGCTTGTTGTCAACCAGTCAGTTGGATCCAGTGGAGTGGAGTCTACACCTGAAGATCATAGTGTCTTTTCATTGATAGCTACTTATGGGTATAACTCTCTTTTACTATATCGTTATATAATATAAGCATTATTTACTGATACTACTCTTTAATTGTAGCTATTTGTGAATTTTTCTTCAGAGACTCACATATAGTTTATATCTGGTTTTGTTCCTAAAACTAGATATTACAATTGGTATCAGCTCTATACTAACTGTAAGACGCAAGCCTAGTTACATCGATCGATTTGCAAAGCTTATTTTGCTATCAAACTATTTTCCTGCCTCCTTGGCTCATCGAATTGACTATTTCTTATCCTTGTCATGTTATCTCCTCTTTGAATAGCTTTCTTTGAGCTAATATTTTTTATCTCCTTGATTTATGGTTTTATTGGTTTACTAAATATTTCTAAACTCATCTTATTCAAAAGTTCGATCATGCCCTTTAGGATGACTACCATTGTTGAAGAACCACGTGTAGTGTCGATGTGGTGATGTGTGCTTGTGTTGCTTGTTGTGATGCTTGTGTGCTATCTCAGTTCTCTTGTTCTGAAGGAGGCCCAAAAGGTGAAGTTTTGAGGTATAGTTCAATCGTTGTTAAGTGGGGTAGTGTCTTCTATCCTATCTATCTTTAGATCAATCTTTATTTTGGTTATCTTATCACTTTCACTGTGCCAAGTTTTATGCCCACCATCTTTGCCCATCATTGGTTTTCATGCCTTCTCCTTAGTCACATCTCAATGGAGGATCAAATTCTAGAGTAGACATCATCAATATCAAAGTTTTCAAGGAAATATTGCCTTCAACGTCATCACTAAGTGGAACAAGATCTTTGTTAAGTGGGGTAGCATTTGGTACTGACCTCATCACTCTTGAGCATCCCAAGTTACAAGACATGAAGATTCAAGTCCATCTTCTTATCATCTCCTGTTAGTCCTTGCTCCTCGACACTACACCTCATAATGTGAAGGCTCAATGATCAACCTGCATTCTTTCTTTAAATCTATGTTAGTCTTCCATCGTTGGATCACATCTCATAAATCTTAAAACAAAAGATCAAACTTTATCATGCAATATATTTTGGCTATCCTCAATCCATGTCTTATGTCTCATTCTCGTCAATCACAAATCAAGAGAGCATAAATACCAGAAGATTATTATTGTCAATCTTTCTAGTCTCTAGTGAATCTCATTTCTACCTTACTCTGTCTTTTCAGAGCATCCGTCTTCATCAGTCTATACCTATGCTTTTGGGTGTCCATAATTGTTGGAAAAATTCTAGACAACAATAGACTTAAACATCTTTCTCTAACTGCAAGAATCACCGTGATACCTATTATAGTTCGCGAGTTATGAAAATCACAAGTAATGACATTCAAAAATGAAATTGGATTTTTGGGGGAATTTTGGAATAAAAGATAAATAAAGAATTTAATTAAAAAAATTCTTTCTATTTCGGATTATTTCTTTTTTTATAGGATGGATTTCATCCTCTTTTTGGAGCAAACGGTAGAATATTCCCCTATTCCTTCTTATTTTAACTCATTGTATTCCATATGGAATAAGAGGAGAAGAAAAGCATTCCATGACCCCCGAGGGGCTCCCATTTCGCTCGCCGCTACTACGGGAATCGCTTTTGCTTTCTTTTCCTCTGGCTACTAAGATGTTTCAGTTTGCCAGGTTGTCTCTTGCCTGCTCATGGATTCAGCAGGCAGTTCAAAAGGTTGACCTATTTGGGAATCTCCGGATCTATGCTTATTTTCAACTCCCCGAAGCATTTCGTCGCTTGCTACACCCTTCCTCGGCGATGGACCTGTGTTGTTGGAAACCTAGAGGAGTTTTGGTTGTGTACTGTTTTTGACTACCTTAACTATAGAATCTGGAAAAGAGTTGTATACAAGAGTTGTATAGGATTTCATACTCTTTCCAACGGTATAAGCTACAACTTCATTGGATTAACAGAACATGAGTTATAGCCATTTTTTGGTGTTGCTATTTTCTGCTCGCGAAGGATTGCAAGTTATTTGTTCCTACTTATGCACAAGAGTTTCCTATGTATATGAGGAGGTCATTATGATGGTTAGTTTACCCAGAAAAAAATGCAAGTTACATGGTGTTCCTTAGTTAATATATTCTTGGGTGTGTTGCCAAGTTAAAGAAGTTGCAAGACGATGGTCCCATACAATTCTAGAGTTTCACTTGGATGTATCAATTAATCCTATCAACAAGTCTCTATCATGTGGCTTTAGTCAAGGTATCTTGTGGGATCATCTGCAAGGAGCTTGGGTAATCATAAGGATTGATGATCGAATTCAAGCTATTATCATTTTGAGGTTCAACATTCAGCCTACTAGAGACAAATCGAGTGCAAATGATATATGGTTATTTGTACGGGGATCAAGAATACCTCAATTAGACACCAAGCTTGGAAAGTGAGTTTTGGTTAAAGGAAGTTCTCTTCTCGGCTATGATATCTCTGATGGTGGAATTATGGAGAACTTAAGAGAAGATACGTTGAGTTAGAATTCACTGAGAATGTGAGACTCAGAGTTTTAGGAGAATGATAAGCCACTATGCGAGGCTCGTGGGAAGCAGTATAAACATGGATGTAAGAGAGATATCCATTTGGATCATAAGAATCTGAAGGACACCTTCACAAAGTTAGTAAGATCAGATTTATCTTTCTAATAGTCTCTTCGAATCTCGGGATGAGATTCATGTTAAGTGGGGTAGAGTTGTCACACCCCAAAATATCCTATTTTGGGTTGTGCTTAGAAAACTCTAATTAAAATAAATGTTTTAATATTTGGATAAAATTTACTAAATTTAGTTTGAGCTCGTGCATATTTAGTTATAGGAAAATATGAATTTCAAGCCTTTCTAAATTAATTTGATGGGCTATGTATCAATTACAATGCTTTAAAGATAACGTACACAATATATAAAAGATCACCTAATGAACAATCAACGGAAAGCCATGGGTATTTCTTGAGTGGGACATAAAGGTCTTGATGTTTAGACCTAATCGAGTACAGTTATGATGTGCTTTGGCCAAGGGGTTAGTACAAATATATAGGACGGAAAACTTCCCACGTCAACATCAACTAGCAATATGGTACTAATTGATATTGCACCCTTCACCTTTACTAATAGTCCTAATTAATTATTAAAGCCCATTAGTAAATAAAGACATGGGCCTTTAGGTGTCGGAAAAATTGAGAGACTTTATTATTTTCGGAATTGATTAATTTCATAGATAAAATAATTCTAGAAAAGTCTAGAATTGACTTTTAAGCCACGAAAAATACTCCGAAGGCTCCAAAAATTATGGAAAAATTCTCAGAGACATTTTGGAACATGAGCAACCTAAATAAAGTATTTAGAGCTCATAAGAAGATATTGTAGAGCATCTAAAAATTAGACAAAGCTCTAGGATAAAGGAAAAAAATTCTAGAAAAGTCTAGAAAATTTTCTAGAAGGATTGAAAGACGTCTAAACGTGTTTTAAAAACTTAGCAAACACAAAAGTATGAAATTAAATAACAAACAGACATCACATCAAATAATATCCCATCAAATTAATTTAGAAAAGTTTAAAACTCATATTTTTTTATAACTAAATGTGCACGAGTTCAAACTGAATTTAGTAAATTTTATCCAAATATTAAAATATTTATTTTAATTAGAGTTTTCTAAGCATAACCCAAAATAGAAAATTTTAGGGTGTGACAATTCTACCCCACTTAACATGAATCTCGTCCCGAGATTCGAAAAGACTATGAGAAAGATAAAGCAAGTTATAAAGTTGCTTTGACACTTGCGAGATAAAGATTTAAGGAGCACCAAAAGGGCTAACAAGGGAGTCATAGATTAACTCTCAAAATAACTTGAGGACTTCCAAATATGATTAGCAATCAAGGCTCGATGAAAGATCAAGAATTAGATATAAGGAATGATCTACAAGAAAGGTAAAGGTTGACGATGAGAGCGATTGACACAAATCTTAGAGATAGATTTCTAGATCTTTATGAGACGTATGGTCCAATGCCAACACTGGCAGAAAAAAATGATACAAGTGGACATTGATGCTATGGTGTTCGCAACTCCTTGATTCACGATGTATGAGACATGCGGTAAATGACTTATGAATTAGCAAAGATCAACAAAGGGTATGAGGATTGATCCCTTCAGGCCTTCATGCTTTCCTTACTTCCAGTCATATGAGATGATAAGGAGTAAGGGTTAGCAAAAGATGATTACAAGATACGCTTTGATCCTTAGATCTTGCAGTCATCTGACTCAGGACATAAGAGTTGATGAGATGTAGAACATAATCGAGTACAGTGTAATGATGAAAAGAAAGGCCAATACGGATGAGACGCTCAAGAATGATTGAAGTTGGTAGCGAATGCTACCCCACTTAACATAAATCTGGTCTTGAGATTCGAGGAGAGTTGGCATAGAGACAAAATAGATGATCCAGGTTAATTCGAGTTTGGGTTCTATAATCACATTATTTGAACCAGAAGGTGGAATAGCGATAGGAGAACTTCCCAGTTTCAAAATCATGAGACCATGTTTTGGTTTTCCTAAAAGAGTGCCCCCAAAGGTAAACGAACCAAGAGGATTGTGTCTTAGATGTCATAGATATAAAAATCTAGACGATACTCGAGACCATTTATGCACAAAGGAATTAGTCCTTATGATCCCATAGCTTTCAAGAGAAACTCCCATGGGAATTCCCAGAAGCTTATGTGATGGGATAATAGACTCGTTGGGGCAAAGTTTTATCAGCTTGAGCTTTTTAAAAGATCTTCATCCCATTGGTAGGACTATAGTGAGCCTCTATAGCTGTTTCTTTAATGGTGCAAAGCAAAATATCTAAGGGGCAACAGGCTACCTCGGTGGATAGCTCCGTTTCTGCCAGCCACTCGTGACTCATGATGGCCGACAGTCCTTTGATGTTTTTCATAATAAATCATTGTGTGGACCATCGTCATCCTTAAATGGTGTAGTTAGAGGACTCACTTGAAGTGGTAAATTTTGAGGTATTTCCAAGATCTTCAAAATATCTTCCTTGAATCCAAGGAAAATAAAGAAGGATGAGGTCTGTCATCCTCTGGAGTGTAGTGCATTTCCTTAACAGGGGGCTCTATAGCAACTAGATCAGGAGAGGGATTTGAGGGAAAATTTAGATACGGTTGCTAGCGCCTCGTTGTTGTTTAGGGACTGCCTCAACTGCTTTAGAAAAGCTTTGGAGGGACATGTTATAGAGATTTATTTTCTCAGAGGTCAATGTTGAAATTCAAGATTTATCATCTAGATTGCTTTGAGATCCATAACACGACCTGACAAAACAATCATGGACGTTCATGCATTAAGATATGAGGATAAGGGGACAAAATAACATCATCCTCAAGTAGCATAATGCATGATTTCTCTCTTTAATTGTAACAACCCAAAAATTCGAACTACAAATTTTTTTTTGACAAAACCTCGAGTGATGTGGTGCGACATGTCATCATCTACCCCTTACATATGCATCAACCCTAGCATGTCATGCATGGCATTCATATGTTGCAAATTAATTAACATCTCATAACAATGCTCTATGTTCACATGTTATATTTTAATGTTTTGTTTGTTTAATCATCATGTTGCATTAAAAAGAGTGATTTGGATTTTT
>CM041636.1:45677095-45751633 GCA_023333625.1 Bothriochloa decipiens | reverse complement strand
CACTCCGACACTGTGGATTTCCCTTCGCGGAAGTCAAGGTCGTTTCATTAATGCTCTTAAGGGAGCAAAGAGGGAATAAACAGCGACCCTTTGAGGATTTGCACTTCCTTGAAATACGGTTTGTGGAGTGCTATGAAAAGTTTGGAAAGTCAGCATGGGTCGATCGAAAGATTAAGATCCTTGGGACCTGTGGTGACATATCATGAAGGAATTATAGATTGATAAAGATCAATCACAAGGGAGAAATGATTGGTCACATGAAAGACCAAAGTTGATCTTCGCATGCTTACTTTTCGAGAGTTAAGAGATGTAGGTCTATGGGGTAACACCAGAGTATTCTAGAAGACAAGGTCCAGTTCTTCAAACTGATATAGTAAGATGACCAAAGAAAAGGTCCATGACGAGATAACACATGGGAGTATCTTATATAATGGATCATGATTAACAATTCACATTACCAGCGCCTACCGAGCACAACCATGGGTGTGCACCCACCGGAGGTTCTCAGTTTAACGTGGCACCGTCAGTTACTGACCAAGATGTCATTATCGAACCTACTACACATCTGATATCTCACCCGAGACAAGTAGATCTTGCATGATTAAGCATAACACACAAGACGAAAAGATGATCATGGGGTTTGGAGAAAAGGATAGTTTTCAATCTTCAAACATCCTTCCATCCATGTTGTAAAAGATCACTAGCCCAAGTAACAACAATCCTGGGACCTATGGGTTATGGGCCCACCACGCTCTCGCTATGCCACTCTGATGATGACATCCAAGGCAACTGTTACTTGAGGGTTGTTGATGGTATGTCCTCCTAGTGTTGATCATCCATTGAGTTGTATTAAAGAAGGAAGCATGAAAAACCAATGATAGGAATCTTTGGTGTAAAAAGATAAGAATCAGGATTGATTAGGATGATAGGTAGGATAGAAGACACTACCCCACTTAAAGATCGAGCTACACCATCTAGCCCTCCTTCGAACGGCACACAAATATTACAACAAGCAACACAAGCACACATCACCACATCGACACTACACGTGCTTCTTCAACAATGGTAGTCATCCTAGAGGGCATGATAGATGTGGTAAAAGGCTATTGAACTTTTGAATAAGATAAGTTTAGAAATACTTAGTAAACCAACAAAACCATAAATCAAGGAGATAAGAAATATTAGCTCAAAGGAAGCTATTCAAGGAGGAGATAACACGACAAGGAAAAGAAATAGTCAATTCAATGAGCCAAAGAGGTGGCAAAAATAGTTTCATAGCAAAATATGTTTTGCAAATCGACCAGTGCTAACTAGGCTTGCGTCCTACAGCCAGCATTGAGCTAATACCAACTTGTCACACCCGGTTTTAAAGACAAAACCAGATATACACTATATGTGAGTCTTAAAGGACAAATCTCACATATAGCTACAAATAGTATCAATTACAATGCTTTAAAGATAACATACACAATATATAAAAGATCACCTAATGAACAATCAGCAGAAAGACGACTTCAAACTCCGGGTGTAGACTTCACTCCACTGGATCCAACTGACTGGTTGATCACAAGCCTAAAACTTCTCCTGAGGTGTGGGGGAATAGAAAGAGTGAGTCCATGTCGAACTCAACAAGTATAGCAAGAAGGCAGTATCCATCAACTCATGATCAATGTAACATAAATAATATATGAAGCATAAAACGGTAAACCATAAACATGTTAGCATTCAAAAGTCATTATCTTAATGTAAAGAGTCCAAGGCCGCTCGTGTCGTTGAGCAAGGCTAGTATACCAATTTATTAAACTCTGCGCAGAGGTGTACACTTTCACTGTGAGCCATGATTTACCCTTTCGCCCGAGGTCCGTTGACCTCTTAGCTCACTACCAAGGAAACCCGGCATGGTTGACTATGAAGCCTTTCAAAGGTTTGTCTAACTAATTAGGGCTGCCAGAACATCAGATGTAGGAACCCCCCTTCTAATATGGCACAATCCTTCCCGGCTATACTCATAAGGACAGAGGCCGTCCAATACCCAACTTGGCAACCTCTAACAAGCTAGAAAAGGTCCTCATACTGAGCTAAAGCCAGAGCCATATAGCCCTCACAGCTGTACTGTAAATCCCGGAGGTTCTGTTACAGATAATCCTCAAGTTGCTAAAAAGTCATATTTATCGTTTTAATGCTTAAACATTAATTAAATCACAAGATCAAAGTCACATAAATAAAACCCCAAGCTATACTTTGCTTAAGACTTGCTTTACACCCAAAGCAATGTGCTTGAGAAACATCATCTTTATCTTCCATTCTGTAGCTTCTGACCTCCAATGCTCACAACGGTTATTCTTCTACTCGTAACAAGCACCATACACAGGGAACATACAAGCAACAAGGAAAAGCAACTAAGAGCAGTACACCACACAAGGTAAAACAACGTGCTAAAAGAGAGATATAGCTCCGATCACAAGAAACGCCTACCGAAAGGCTTTACGTTATAAAAGAAACAACTATAAGCTTTATTTACTTTATTTAAAGAAAATCATAAACAAGTTATTAACTCTGATTAGATAAAAACATAATTTATTTTAAAAACAGATTAAACTAATTATGTTTTATTTATAAACATATCTCACATTATTAAGACATTTAAACTTTGCTTTGCAAAAGACATAAACATCAAGTTGCAACTAATCATATTTTAGTTTATAAATACATCACCTTATTAAGCGAGTTAACATTATCTTCTAAAAGAAAACACATATATGAAAGCATCTAATGATGTACAAGATGCATCTATACTAAGTATAAATAAAAGCATATTTAGGTTAGCAATTATATTATCCAAACTACTTAAACATTCATAAATTATAAATCTTAGAACATATAAGAACAACTAAAGAAATATGATACATTCTCAAGGTAGACCTAAACAAGTTAAATTTTAAAGGTAAAAAGATATTAAGCCTGTTAGCATTTATTTATATACATAAAAGTTACTTTTATTTAAATAAAGCATTATTAAAGTATTAATAAACCTAATCAAGTTAACAAGATTAAATGCACAAACATACGACATGCTGAAGATCATATTTCACAAAAAGGTTAAGGTTGACATGTTCGTAGCACAATGAGATCGGAAAATAGAAACCCTAATTTACTTTTGTTTATAAAACTATTAAATAATTATTAATCCAATTAACATTTAAATTAATAAATAAATTCATAACTAAATGACATGGAAACCACTAGCACTACTGCGTAGATCACGACGATACGAAACTAATGCAACTGGAACGACTTGATTCGAAGTTAAAAGGAACAAATGCGAAGGATTAAAGATCAATGGTAATTTCGTAATTACTACTATCTCGTACCTTGTGTCATCTTTAACCTCACGAACGTCGTGAGTCTGGCAGCCATGGTTGCTGCGCTGCTCGCGAAGGAGGAAGAGGGGCGCTCGGCCGAGACGTGTCCGGCCGTCGGCGGCTGGCCAGGCCGGCACCGAGCAGCCTGTCTGCACGCGCATGCACAGCACGGTGACGCTAACAAGAGGTTGGAGACAATGACATAGAGAAAGGAGAAAAAATAGAATTTGCTACCATAGGAATTTTTAACTAGGGACTCCCCTCATGGTAATTATGATGTGCTTTGGCCAAGGGGTTGGTACAAATATATAAGACGAAAAACTCCCTACGTCAACGTCGACTAGCAATATGGTACTAATTGATATTGCACCCTTCACCTTTTCTAATAGGCCTAATTAATTATTAAAACCCATTAGTAAATAAAGACATAGGCCTTTAGGTGTCACAAAAATTAGGAGACTTTATTATTTTTAGAATTGATTAATTTCATGGATAAAATAATTCTAGAAAAATCTAGAATTGACTTTTAAGCCTCGAAAAATACTCTGAAGGCTCTAAAAATTTGAGGAAAATTCTCAAAGACATTTTGGAACATGAGCAACCTAAATAAAGTATTTAGAACTCATAAGAAGATATTGTGGAGCATCTAAAAATTAGACAAAGCTCTTGGATAAAGGAAAAAGATTTCAGAAAAGTCCAGAAAATTTTGTAAAAGTCCAGAAAATTTTGTAGAAGGATTGGAAGACGTCTTAACGTGTTTTGAAAACTTAGCAAACACAAAAACACAAACTTAAACAACAAACAGACATCACATCAAACAATATCCCATCAAATTAATTTAAAAAAGTTTAAAACTCATATTTTTCCTATAACTAAATGTGCACGAGTTCAAACTAAATTTAGTAAACTTTATTCAAATATTAAAATATTTATTTTAATTAGAGTTTTTTAAGCACAATCCAAAAGGGGCGTGACACGCTGCTCCAGGAACGAACGCTCGTGTGGGAAATATATATGCGTGAACGATAGGACGAGAGCAGCCGTGCAGCAGGTGTGCATCAGCACACCTTGTTTGCTCCGTAGACTTGTGCAGGAAACATCGCAAGGGCGTGGCGCTCAGCGTTTCTTGTCCAAGATTGGAGAAGTCCCATGCTCACACTGCTTCCGTAAGCAATGTCTATTGAGAAGTGTGGCATGGAAGTTACAAAAGACAACATTGTAGCAACAGCCAAGACAAGTAATGATAAACAACACTCTAGAATCAATGCTATGGTTGGATCTATTAGATTCAATTGGGATTAAAAAAAGGTTATCTATTGATAGTGATATTGTAGCTAGGATGCTACAGGTACTTCCAAACTGATTATTTACTTGTGCAATCATCCACCCTAGTGTAAATTTGGTTGCTGAGAAATGAGGACATGGAAGTGAAACTACTTCATTAGTTTCAGCTGACTGCATGTGCTGATCGTGTCATCTGAATCAATCCCCTTGCCCCATTCGTAGTTGCAGCCTTGTTAATGTTTCATCCAGTCTGACACACTGATGTTTGTGCAAGGCCTGCAGGTGCAACGCCTATCGTCATTTAGTTCCCCTGTTCCGTCAAGCATGCTTGTACTGCACTGAAGCCTCTAACATCGCCACCTCATCGGATCATTGGACCGAAGCAGCTGTATATCCAGCGTGTAAACAGATTACTCGGACCAGACAAAAAGACGGAGCGTTATGGGCTTAATGTGAATATATGCATTTTGGCCAGTCGTTAATCTGCATGTGGACCTTCTGCCAAGTGAAAACTGCTTGTACAAAACAAGACTTGTTCTATTTTAACAGTTTGTTCACTCTGCTTTCTTCGTAATGCTCCAGGTCGTTCCATTCAGTATTATTGGTTTAGGTCCTTTCTTTCATGCTTGTGAACAGTGAATAGGTGATGTTATGGACTCATGGCACGCTGCAAACATATATGTGCTATCTGTTACAATGTTGCTGAAAATTTATGTTTTCTATTCTGCATTGGAACTTGCTTGCCCTCTGTAATTTCAGCAGGTTTACGACTGTATGCCGTGACCTTTGCATATTATATTACCTTCACGAATACTGATTAGTTGTCATCCAGATTTGTGCTCATGCACATGAAGAAGGGGATGACCTCGGCAGAGGAGTAATTTCTTAGTGGGTTTAGTTAACCTCCTTAATCGTGATCTGAGTTGAAAAATGTTTTGGTTGGAGTAACGCTAGACACATCACTACTACATAATTCGTCGTTACTGCTTTCGGTTTTCACAGTATGTTCACTCTGTTTTCTTTTGCCTCCTCAGAGTTGGTTCCATGCATTCCATTTTACTGCATTGTTATAGCTTTGTTGGGTGATGTTATGGATTATGGATTCAAGGCATACTGCAAAAATATATGTTGCTGTATCTGCTACTGAACAGTTATGTATTTTCTATGGACTACTACGGATTAAAACTTGCTCTGTTTATTCACCTCCAGTTCATCTACGGAAGTGGTACGTCCACTACACATTAGATCCGTTCCTCTTGAGGCAAATATCAGTCGCTCCACCATTGCACAATTACAGGGAAATCAACGGATCCGTTATCTAACATATTTTTATTTTAGGTACGCTGCCTTCCTAGACGAGTATGCAGACAAACGTGTGCCCCTAGTGTGGTTTCAGTAGTGACTGCACTGCAGCGAAGCCAGACGCATGGCCTCCTGGTCCGTCCAATGGATGGAATTCGCAGGCTATCCGGCTGCTAGATACTATCGCAGCACGTAGGGGCAACCGCAGCAGAAAAATACTGGAAACGTCAAGAGTGCAAAAGGAGCAGACTAGGTATCAGCCATTGCCAAAGGTAAAGCCTTTGTCAAACGTATTTGTTTTTCATGTAATCTATTTTCTTAGTTCCCTTCATTCAAGTCAATCCGTCTTCTGCAGCTCACAGTCGGCGTATGTGGTTTTCTTATGCTGAAGACGAGCATTATGAAGACAAGCGTGTGCCCCCTGGTGTTGTTTCAGTAATTTCATCTGACTGCTTTCCTGCTTCAAGTGAATCCCATTGGACAAACCCGAGAGCACGCCTGCACATCCTTGTCACATAATTACTTTTATACAACTTGCAACTAGCTTACTGTTTAATCCAATGCATTTGCGCCAAGCGAGCCTGACTGCAATGAAATCCTTAAAAATCGCCAGATCATCAGACCTACGGACCGAAGCAGCAGTGTATCCAGCAAGTAAGCAAATTATTCGGACCAGGCAAGAGCCACAAAGAAGGAACGTCAAGGGCTTAATGTGAATATTTGCATTTTGGCCATTCGTTGATCTGATGATAAATGAAGAGAGCCCTAACATATTGTTTTCCAGTACTCTGTTTTCTCTCAGTTTCCTGCAGTCAACTCAATTCGCCTTCTGCAGCACACCGCCACGTGGCTTCCTTGCTCCGAAACATGTCCCATTGAAGACGAGCAACCAGCATTACGACGCACCTATGCAGAAAAACATGTGCCCCTCTGCGTACGTTTCAGTAATCGTGTATGCCCTGGCAAGTGGCCCTTGGTTCACTCGCTTCGTCAGGCGTGCCTGCACTGCCGTGAAGCCCGCCACATCGCTTCCCCATCTGATCAGGGGACCGAACCAGCTGTGTACTCTGCGGATACACAGATTTTTTTTGCCTGACAAACTTAAACCACAAGAGGAAACGTCAAGGCCTTCTTCTGAATAGAGAATATATGTATTTTGGGGCATATTTGGTGATGTGCTTCTGTACTTTTCGCCAACTGCTAAGAGTAGTAGTACAAGAGAAAACTTGATCTGTTTCCACTCTTTGTTCACTCTGCTTTCTTGACGCTCCTCCAGCTCATGCACGTAAGCTGGCATATGAATTAGTCTTGTCATCCAAGTCATCAAATGGGGGCCATCGTTGACCGCCCATACAGCAAGTCTTCCTCTATGCTGCCAAAGGGCTTCGGATGTATCGCTGTTCTTTTCAATCAATCTCCACCGTTAAAAAATGGACGATGGAAAGCAATGCGATTGGCGTATTTAGTTTACCAGCAGATTGTGACATCAATTATGACGGTACCCTAGTACCGTGGACGGGCGATGCCGGCGGAGACTTGCCAGGTCGTCGGCTGAATATTACAAATGCACGTCTTCCTCAGACACGTGACAGGTGCACGCTGGAGTCATCCACAGACTCGGGCAATTCCGAGCCTCAGGTTGTTTTGCCTAAACTAGTTGCTCGATGATAATGCTAGCACTCCCCTTTCGAACCGTCGAAGCAAGTTCCACCCCACGCGGTCGTGCAGGCGCCAGGCGCTAGGCACGCGGATCCCACTGCTGCACAAAACAACTTCTGCAGCGGGCACTTCCCATTTTCCGCCACTGGCAAAAGGGTCCACAGAGGCTTACCGCTGCAGTCCCCTGTGACCGCTGCGGAATATATATTTATCGTAGCGGGCATTTTATAATGCCTTTTGAGGTTAATCTGTGAAAAAAAACAAAAATGAGAAAAAGCCCCTACGGGCTTGGATCTAAGTATGGATCCCGCAGCCGCCGCCAATCCATTGCTGTAGGAGATGGAGGGAGATGTCAGCGCCACTGTCGTGGCCCCGTGTCATGTGGCCCTCCCCGCTGCTCGCCAGGAAGACAGGGAGCCGTGGGTGCCAAATCCACGCCGACGCCACCTGGATCCACCGCTCCTGAGCCCCGGCGGAGAAGAACTAGGCACCTCTTGCCCGGATCCATGCCGCCGCCGCCTGATCTACCGGATGAAGATGGATGGCCATGAGCTTGAGAGAGAGACAGTGAAGATGGATGGCCAAAAGAAGGAAGAGCTTCTGAGAGAGATGAAGACCGCCAGGTGGAGAGTGGGAGAGAGAGAGACAGAGAACCTACGTTCGGACACAGAGGGACGGAGAGAAGCAGGATCTGGCCTTCAATGGGTCGCCGGCGGTTGGATCCATGGAGGAAGAAGGAGACCGCCGCCTCGCCGTCAGAGCGGGGCAGTCGATGTCGACGCCTCCAAACAGAATGGTGTAAGATGGATGTGCTACATCTGCTACTGCCTGATGTGGTTGTGGTCGTGGTCGTGGTCGGGGAAGTTGGTCCTGGCCATGACGCCACGGAAGGCGCACGTGGCGCAGTCGTACACAAGGGTGGCCTCCACGGGGGTGTCAAACTTGCCCAGCCACGCGAGGGAGATGAGTGCTGGATTGTGTGGTGGAGGGAGGAGGACCAGGAGGAGATCGCGTGCGGGGGCTGCGGCTCGCCTGCGGTTAGCGCTGAGGAATGAAGTTGATGGCTTGAGTGTTGAGCACCGAAACCCTAATTTGTGTTATATAGTGGCTACTGGAATTAAGCTTCGCCCGGGCCTGTTGGGGCCTCAGTCTTAACTGTAGCGGGCCTTATATGATCTCTGCTGCAGTAAATCGATTTGCCGCTGTGGGTGCCTTAGTATGCCTGCCATGGTAAATAGATATTTTCTGCGACGGGTATTTAAGATGGCCACTGCGATAAATCAATTTACCACAGCGGGCAATAATGTGTGTCATGATAAATAAAAAATACCCGTTGTAGGCATCTTAACTGCCCGCAATGGAGTGCAAAAGTACAACACTACGCCTAACCATTTGTGGCGTAGTGTTCCTCCGGTCGCTCGTCACTCGTGTAGCGGCCGGCCTCCGCGTCATGCAGAGTATCAGGGAAGGAATCAAGGATTTTGGATGAGGCCCTGAGGTCCTTTAGACTCCGGAGAATCTCACCAGGCATGAGAAGGCCATATTGCCGAAGTGAGAGTGTGTCAGCGTGTGGCCATTTCTCATTTCCATTTTTTTTAATATTTTCTCACTAAGGGAATGGAAAAAAAGGGTAGGGAAGGTAAAAAAAAAAACCCATAGGGACAAGGAAACCATTGCGAGAAATGAGGAATCCAGCGAAGTCGTGGGTAACAGTGGGAAGTTCAATCGCTTTGTCTCATTTTCTTTCCTTACATTCATTCTTTATTTTCGAATTTGATATTCAAATATTGTTCCACAATATGTACGATACTACAAATTTTTTTCAGCAAGGCGCGAGGTATCATCTAGCATACCCTAAGCATTAGTCCATTGTAGACTACAACCACTACTAAAATAACTCATGTTATAACAGCCATTTGTCTTATTGGAGTGCCCCTCTCTATCAGGGCTGGCAATATTTGCATTAAGTGCCCCTCTCTCGTTTGTATTAAACTTATTCATCAACTCGTACTCTCGCACAAGTTAGAATTTTAGGAGACACTAATTAATAAAAATTACTTATATTAAATATTTTCTCTTAGCTAATGTTCTAAATTAATAGCTATATAATTGGTATTCAGTTTTGACAGTCTATCAATTATTGGTGTTTATATATTTTTCATCCATGCCCATTGTTTATCATTTACGTAGCATTTCTATTTATATACAATTAGTGGAACCATTTGTTTAAACTATGATGGCTTGAGCATAGTCTATATTTTGATGACATCAACCTAAATGTTGATTGTTCTTTCTAAAATGATGAGCTTACTAAGTGCTTAGATACAACGATTCATATATGCAATGGTGATATAGCCTACCAATTTGATGGCAAAATGCTTTCAATGGACTATACAAGCTGATATCAATCAAATGATAATGGAGCAAAAAGAAATCTATGCAGGACCTTACTTCATGGACCTCTTTATGTTGGCATCATGGTTCATATGGAAGGAGAGAATTACTACATTTTCAACCATAAACCCCCTTCAATGGTGAACTGGGAACACATGTTAAAGGAGGAAGTTTAAATTCTCCTCAGAGTATCTAGCCACTCCCACTCTATAATTGTTAATTGGGTAGATTCTTTGTAACATGCTTTGTACAAATATTCTTTTCCCTCCCCTTTCCTTCGTAGACTAGGTAAGTTTTTCCTTTTCTCTTTTTGTTAGCCTCCGGCTAACATTGTATTTTTCTCTATTTATAATAATTTAAGCACTGGGGAGCAAGGCTTCACAGTTTTTCCTCAAAAAAAGAATTTTAGGATCTATCTTTTTCACTTCTTGCAATTTCGTAGTAAAAATCAGTAGTTTTTTCTAGCAACAACTCCTTGTCATATGTGCACAACTTGATGCTAGGTTCCAGTGTCAGATGGCGATCCGAAGTATTATATGTCCCTTTCTTTGTCCTTCTACATTTTATATGATCGCTAACTTCACGTAAGGTTGCCAAATGTCGTACATCATTACATTTAATTTACTAAAGGTAGACATTGAACAAGACTGATGCTGCCGCCTTAGCTACTGAGGATAGGGGTCACATTCATCCAACAAACACACCGAGTCAGATTTATCTGTATACATATTCTTGGCGACAGCTATCGCTAAAAGAACTGTGTGACGCTAAAGATTTTTTTAGTGATAGGAATTGTGTTTGCTGAAGTCGTCGGTCATTGTATCCACTTTTAGCTTCATATCATTGCCAATCTCAGTGTTGTGGTATAGTGAAAGTGTAAGTCATGCCCTAGGACGTCCTATTGATAAGACGCCCTCCCTGCGGCCATCCTGGCCCATGAAAATCAGGCATCCAGCCCCGCGGCGGCCGCCCTACCCCTCTTCCCCGGCGCCTCTGGTGATCTCGCGGCCACCTTCTTCTCCAGCTTCGGCCACCTCGCCCCTGACCTAGGCCTGGCCTGGCCGCCTCCCAGGCCACCAGGGCACCCTAGGCCGCCCTCCTACCTCCCCACCGTCTGTCCTCCCTTCCTCCCCCTAGGCCAGGTGGAGTTGGTGAAGAAGAAGGGAGGGGAGAGGGAGGAAGCCATGGCCGGAACCCTAACCCCACCGGAGTTGGAGGAGAAGGAGGGGAGAGGAGAGGAAAGAATGGAGGAGAGGGCCTACCTAGGCCGGATTCGGCGCTGCCGTCTCCGGATCTGCGGCTGGCGCCGCCGGAACCGGTGTGAGGAGAGAGTCGGGGAGAGAGAGACCTGGGGGAGAGAGTGACTGAGTGAGGGCAAGGGAGTGGGAGTGGGGGTGGGCGTCACGGGGGGTGGCATGTACGCGAGGCGGAGGGAGTTGGGCCGGGGGAGCGGAAGCTGGGCGGCCCTGTCCTATGGCTTAGGATGTCCTGAGCCAAGCATTTCTGATAGTGAAAGGTTATGATTTTTATAATAATTTTTTATTTAAAACAACCGAAAAAATATGGCTAAAATGAAATGCACAAAATGTTGTTTTCAGACACTAGAAAACTAAATGGCACAATCATCTTAGTGCATGTTTGGATCAAACTAGCTAATAGTTCCTAGGCTCCAAATTAAATGTCGTGCCATGTTGTACAGCCATGAAAATATAATACACTTCACTCACAAATGTTCATTTGTTAAAGCAGCCAGCATCCTCATTGGCGAGGTATCTGCGCACCCGGTGCAGTCATACCTACTTAAAGCTGCCAGCCACCGGAGGCAGGTGCAGGCGTTTAGAGAACCCGATGGGCTCGCAAAATTGTTAACTTCGAACTTGTAACACTAACATCAGCTTTTTGCAGGGCACCAATCGCTAGCCACTGTCAGACTTATGCCCTCCACCGAAAAAAGTGTCACCCTGCAGACTCGCGCCCTGCCTTCCACGACCTTGATCCCATTCAATCGGTCCCGTCAACCACGGCACGTTCAACGACCGTAAACAACCGACACTAACTCTTCCTCCAATTTCCGTTGCCAAAAATACAGACCTTTTATCTTATGCAGGGAAATTGGTCTAGATTAAAGCATGCTTAGCAAGTATTCCCATTTACCTCTTATCCTTTATCAAGTTTCTTTAGGGGTCTGATGTGGGCAGCTAAGGCTGCTAGATTAGGATACATGTGGAGGGTTTAGAGGAGAGACAGAGTGGGAGGTCGGGGAGACAAAGAACGAAGGCCAAGAGGCTTCTCTCCTCCCCCATTCTCCAAATCCGTGCCCTAGCCAAGCCAGCCGTGAATTAGCAGGCGTTCCGCCATCTCGGCTGTGACTTCTGCTGCAACTTTCAAGTGAGTGTCGGAATTTCTGTCCTTGATGCGTATGATATGGTGTTTTCTTTGACCTCTCGCGGCCATCTTTGGAGATTCTTTGTGCGTTTGTGTTAGAGATGCGTATGACTTGGGGACTGTGCTGAGATCGCTGTGCAAATTTGGACCGAGGAAACAACGGACAAGATCTTCGGTTTCTTGCTGCTGCTGCGGTAGATTTTTGCTTCAGCGAGTTTGTTAAGAACTTTTCCCTTGTTCTCGTCTGTCTGGTAGATACTATGCATCCGTGCCGGTCTTTGTCATGCATTAATTTCCCAGAGATTCTGATTTGGGCTCCGGAACGCTGGATCTCCATTTTCCTTGCTCAAGTTGACTTGTTCAGCTTAGTGCCATGGGATCCAAGTGGTTTGCAGCTCTTGCTATCCGTGAGTATGACTGGTTGTACTCTGATTAAACAGCGAGTACAGCGGAAGTGTAGTGGCAATTGTTGGTGTTTTTGCTTGAAGTGACCAAACAAAACTATCGAGTTGCAACACCATGTATCAAGTGCAAGGTCTTATGCACTCTGCAGGGCATTTATATTGCTTGATACGGGCTTCTTGACTACCAACAAGGAAGTGTGGCGCAAGTTGATTGCTTCAGCTCGACATATTCAAAGGAAGTGTTTCCGCAGCTTCCTTGGGATCCTGGTAATTCCGAACTTCTCGATCGGCTTGGGGGCTAGCCGAATTTTAAAAAGGTTGGAATGCTAGGGATATGTGTAGGATGTACTACTAGGTGGGGCCAGGCTGTCAGACAGAAGCAAGACCAAGGCCAAGCCGGTACAAAGGGCCAGGATGGCATCGAGGAACAACATTGAAGAAATGACAGAAATAGAATCTGCCTCTCCCTCTAGTTACTTCTTCCTCTCCAAGTTATCCCTCTCTGTACCTGGTTTTGTCTCTAATCCGACCGCCCTCTTCCATTAGGTCCTGTATCGGGTACTCGAATAGAGTTATCTGTTGGTAAGTTGCTAGCACGATTATTTATAATCAAACATCACCTCGGTTTAGAGTCAGCTGTTAACTCTAGTGCTTACTCGTATTTCCGTCATACCTGAGCTAAGCATCCAGAGGCGACATAACGTGGCTAGCTCCAATGCTTACTCCGTATCTTATTTTAGTTTACTATTACTTGACCACTTCCTCCATTGACTCCAGATTGCTTCCGGCTGCCCGAGAACGCCCAGCCAAGGCAACTGGCAGCCATATCGCCGATGGGATGTCGCAACCATTGGGGACGTCCTTGGTAAGCTTCACTCTTTCTCCACCATCAATGTTTCGTTCCACACGCTTGTTGTCTCCATTGAGCTTGGCACATTTCATATTCACCATCGGACAGCGTCTGACTCAGATCCAATATGTATCTTCCTGCTACATGACTGCAGTACTCATCAGTTTTTGTTGTTTGAGTTATCCGATGTTCTCACCATCTAGTTGCAGAGGACAAGGAGATCTATAGTAGAGCAAGTTCCTGGTAAATAAGTATAGGTAACTCTGTTCTATCTCTCGAACATAGCATCTTTTGCTTATTTGCTCACTCACAAGGGTTCTTTCCATAAATAGAAACTACAAGGGCAGCGACACTCTACAAAATACAACTATGGAGCCCGAGAATGTAACGTTTCAAGTATTGAAAGAGGTGACCTATGGTTTCTCTGAGGAAAGGAAACTTGGTGAAGGAGGATATGGAGTTGTTTATATGGTAAGATTGAAAAAAAAAATGCTTGGTTTTCTTAAACAAATATTGTTTATGAAACATATTTTCCATTATCCAAAAGGGACAACCAAGTCTTTGGCTGGCCAGTGCTAGTAACATCTACAGCAATATGCCTGCACCATACCACATGTTGTTGCTAGATCGGCAATGACTTCGCCACAATTCACTTTATTAATAAACCTGTGATGACTACATAAACACAGAGAAAGCGCCTGGTTTTTCTGCCTGTCAATCCAATCAGTAGTCTTTGAGTACTGATAGCATGTCTTTGACAGGGAGTGACTAAAAATGGATTGGAAGTTGCTGTCAAGAAGCTTCGTGATGTCAATCCAGATGTTGACGATAAGAAGTTCCAAAATGAGTTTTACAACCTCATGAAGCTGAAACATAATAACATTGTGCAGATTCTTGGTTATTGCTTTGAAACGGAGCAAATACCTATTGAGTACAATGGAAGAACAGTGCTCGCTGAAAAGACATATAGAGTACTCTGCTTCGAGTATTTGCATAATGGGAGCCTTCAAAAGCATCTTTCTGTTATGCTACTTCTGCATTTTCGGTATGTCATGGAAGAAAATTGTCCTGTATATCGCACTGGATTAATAAACCCTTTGTGTACAACTGCAGATGAGTACTGTGGACTTGACTGGCACACATGTTACAGAATTTTTAAGGGGATATGTGAGGGTCTAAAATATATTCACAAGGAACTGGAAAAACCTCTTTACCACTTGGACCTAAAGCCTGATAACATATTGCTAGACAAGGACATGGTGCCAAAGATTGCAGATTTTGGTTTGTCTAAAATCTTTGGTAAAGAAATGACAAGTACTACACAGAGTCCTCTAGGAACATGGTAAGGTGAATGCCAATAATCGGATTATATTCTTTTTTTTTATCACAAATTACATGCGTTACAAATTTGTTGCATGTGGTGCAATGCAGTGGATACCAGCCACCAGAATACATTGAGCGAGGAGAAATCTCAGAAAAGTTTGACATATTCAGTCTGGGTGTCATAATGATAAGGATAGGAGCAGGACGTGAGGGCTTCTCCAAATGTCAAAACGTGCCTAATGATGAGTTTATTGATATAGTGAGAACTAATATTTCCCTTTAACATTTAGAATTGAATATAATAATACCATCCCAGTTTGACAGTAGTTCAATTTCTCAGGTACAAAAAAATGGAGGAACATGTTCCAGGCAACTTGGAGTGATTCCTTGCTAGAAGCATATTGCCACCAAGTAGAGACATGCACCCAGATAGCACTGAATTGTGTTGAGAAAGATAGCCAGAAAAGGCTTGACATACTGATGATCACCGATATGCTCAATGAGATTGAAATGAAAGATATTGTCAAGGTGATTAATATAATTATATTTATTTGTGAAATTTTCTTTTGTAAAGTCATTCAATGGAATGTTAACTGGGTCAGTAAATTGCCGGCCTTCATGTGCAGTCGTAGTCTCCTTCATTCATAATATTATTCTAGTATGTTAGGAATCTTGGCTCAACAATATTGATCCCTCTAGAATTCATGACTGTAATAACAAGTTGTGCTTCAATATCCACTAAACTTGGTACTAACAAAGAGAAAGGTGTTATTTTGTAACATGAAAACAAACCTGTATTTTATATTTTACTTGCGACTGAAAGCAATGTCGTCATTCTTTCCATTGACACTTGGTCATAGCAGGCAAAATGAAAGAACAATTCATTATTCATTTTCTAAAAATAAATAATTTGACCAAAACACAATCTTTCACTATAAATTTGCATAGGTGCTTCAGTTCCATTGTATGTACTGTTTAAAAGAGTTTTCTTATATATAAATTCTATTTTGATCATGTTGGTATTACTTTAGTAGCTCTGGCTTCCAATATATAAAAAAAATACTGATATTGAAAATTAAATATTGATATTATTGGATCCATCATCAAAATGATTTTAAATGATATTTAATTGTTTTTATCCAAATCAGGAAATTTTCCTGAAAATTTTCAGTCTAAATTTCCTCTTCGAGATAACATTATTGTCTTAAGTGAAAAATTATGGATTATAGGGAGTAGAATTTTCTGATGTATTGACAGATATATTACTTGCAGCGTCCCCAGAAAGGATGTCACAAAATTGTTCCTAGCATGCCAATATTTGATATGACGATGAAGATGAGAAATGAGCAAGATATCACAGATGAATACCAGCCTTTCAACTCGATAATGACTAGCTCGAGGTGCAATGTCAAGGAACTTATTGATATACAAAAAAAACCATTGGCTGCAGGTGAAGAGCAAATCGTAGGGAGGACAGAAGAGAAAAAGAAAATAATGTCTTCTCTACTTGGCTTGAATGAAAATATCACCATCCTACCAATATATGGTATTGGAGGTATTGGCAAGACAACCTTTGCCAAATTGATTTATGAGGATTCACTGTTCAAATGTTACTCGTGGGTATGGGTTTATGTATCCCCAATATTTGACTTAAACAAAATTGGTAATTCCATAATTTCTCAGCTATCTGGAACTGATAGCAAAACTAAAGAAAAACGAGAGATGGATTTTATCCTCACAAAAATAATTTCTTCTCGCAAGAAGATTCTGGTTGTTTTAGATGACCTTTGGGAAGATAATCCATTTCTAATGAAGGATTTGAAGGCTATTCTAAATCTTGGTGAGAGAAACAATACAATTGTTTTAGTAACCACACGCAGTGAAGACATCGCAAAGAAAATTTGTGTTGCCCTTAAGCCATACAGGATACAGCCCTTGACAAATGACATGCGCTGGGATATAATAAAACAAAGAAGCTGCTTTGAAGTTAGAGATGACAGGGAAATCTTGAAAGGCATTGGAAGGGATATTGCCCTGAAGTGTGGTGGTGTGGCTTTAGCTGCACAATCTCTTGGATACATGTTGCAATCCATGGTTTCTGATGAATGGGAGAAAGTGAAAGAAAATGATATTTGGAATGAATATATTTCAGAGGATGGCTATTCGCCAAATCATGTCCTTGCATCCTTGAAGCTTAGTTATAGCAGTATGGATCCATGCTTGAGGTCATGCTTTGCCTATTGTGCAGTATTTCCGAAAGGCCATAAGATTGTTAAAGATGATCTGATTCACCAATGGATTGCTTTGGGTTTCATCAAGCCAACAAAAATACTCTCTCCTAGGCAGCTCTGTGAGAAGTATATTGTGCAGCTCCTGGGACTGTCTTTCCTTCAACATTCTATGTTGCCCGCTGTGAGTTGTTTTCTATTTTGTAGAAATTGTTGTAACATTTAATTGGTCAATGTGGCAGTTAAGAAAAATAATTCTGTTTGCTTTATTTGGTTGTTGTTATGAACCATTGTTCGTTAGTGTAAATATTGCTACGAAGATAGCTGAACAGAGTGGGCATGGAGGTTGGGAACTTCAGATTAATTATTCTTCTTGCTTTGATCTCAACTGACCACCCTCTTCATATATAGAGAGATCACATAACAATCTGGTACTCATCCTAATAAAGTAACTAACTGATCAAATCTCTCATAATCCTTATCTCTTCACGTCCAGGATAGATGAGCTGGCCCTCCGGGCACACATAACAGTTGCCTTAGCTCTATTAATGTTATACATGTCTATGCCTCCTCTAGCTCTAACAACTTCCAAATTGCAAGTTGAGGGAGTATGAATATAGATCTCACCCAGAAATTATAAGAGTCAAATGCTGTACTCATCAGAATGTTCCATGCTTCATCAAAAATGTCGGGAGGTTCCTTCATTTTAATGAAAATGCATAACTGTGGGGACCACCGCCAGTCTTGCGGTCAAAAAAAAGGTCCGTTACCCAAATGTCATTATTGGAACTGTCAAACTTCACCAAATGGTCTATTGCCAGTCTTCAGATCCAGCAAGAATCTTCAGTGTGGCTTTGCCTACGCCCACTCTCGTGGGAGAAACTGAGAAATACCAATTATGGGCGATGCACCGGGATGGCTCTTGTGAACCAGGCCGAATATGAAACTAGGTTTACATTTGAATTTCTGCAACTTTAATTTGAGAAAGAACTCCACCATAGCAGGATCTGTTTGGATTAGCTAGAGCTAATGATGGAGTGCTTCTTATTAGCTAGGAGTGTTTGGATCTGTTGATAGATTAGTTCGAATGATAATTGTCTATTATATTTTTAATTACATGCATTTACTTTTGCGCTAACCCACAAGATGAGGTGGCATATGTGATATGTTGGTAATATTTGTTTAAGCCCATGGACATTAGATAGGATTAGTTGGATAGAAGCAGCTACCTGGATAGCTATTGCCTGGGTAGCTTCATAGGCATTAGCTGAACTGAGTGCGGTTTAGCACGGTGCACCTGACATCAATTAAGACCATCCAACAGTTAAGGATGTAGGGTAATTTTTGATCAATTGTTTTTTGAATGTTAACTCTGTGGGGCAGAGGATCTCCACCTGGAAATTTTATTGAACAATGTTTAGATAGTTGTTGCAGACA
Organism: Bothriochloa decipiens; assembly: GCA_023333625.1. Classification (NCBI taxonomy): domain Eukaryota; kingdom Viridiplantae; phylum Streptophyta; class Magnoliopsida; order Poales; family Poaceae; genus Bothriochloa; species Bothriochloa decipiens. The sequence continues at coordinate 45,733,005 of CM041636.1, read as the reverse complement.
GCGTAGGGGGTACATGGTCATAGAGTCTACATTCATACAGATACATTTGCAAGGCCTGGATGCTATCAGCAGTGCCGGCTTTCATTAAGACAAAATGCTTTTTTCCGCATAATGAGGTCCTCAGCAACGCGTGTGGGTATCTTCACTGTTGATGTCTGTCGTTCACCCTGGAATATTTATCAGATATTTGGGTTTACTAAACCTGTCTGTATTGTTTGTATATGAATTTATTGCTATGATCACCATATTATCACTAGCTTTTGGTTGAACTGATAAACCTATGTATTTTTGTGCAGACCGCCTTATTCAATGGTGTCTCGGTGTTCACCATGCATGACCTGGTGCATGACATGGCCAGATCTGACATGGCCGACGAAATTCTGGATGTTAGCAAACAAGGAATAACTGGTGAAAACAGTGGCCGATATGCGTTGATCACTGATTGCAGTAAGCCTCTGAAATCATCCACAAGCTTTGCTGATAAGATTAGGGCTCTGCGCTTTGTTGAATGTGGCCAAATTGAGCTAAACGGTGATGCATTTTCATCTGCAAAAGCCCTACTAGTCTTGGATCTAAGTGAGTGCGGCATCTATGGGTTGCCAGCTTGTATCGGTGAACTGTTAAAACTGAGGTATCTCAATGCTCCCAAGATTCAAAGTCAAGCAATCCCGTATTGTATCACTAGGCTCTACAATCTAATTTATCTCAACCTAAGTTGGTCTAATATGTTAGCATTGCCTGAGTCAATTGGTGACTTGAGAGGTCTGATGCATCTTGATATCTCGAATTGTCATAATTTACAGAACCTCCCTCAATCATTTGTGAATCTCAAAAGGTTGGTATATCTAGATTTATCAAACAGCTATATGCTTAGAGGTGTATCAAAAGCCTTGGGTGGCCTCACCAATATCCAACATTTGAATGTTTCAATGAAAATTGGCTATTTATTTGGTAGATTTCTAGAGGGGCTTCCAGAAGTAATTGGTAATCTAACTGGACTCCAGTGTTTAGGTCTATCACATACGACACGATCAATCTTCCTGAATCTGGGTCCAGATGAAATATTTGGTTTCATTGACCGAATATGTACCCTAACTAACCTACAGCATCTGGACTTGTCTAATAATCATAGTATTGTCAATGTTCCTGAAAGTATTGGCAACCTCAGGAATCTGCATACACTGGACCTATCTTGCTGTGTGCATCTAGTGACGCTTCCAGAATGCTTGGTTAGAATGGATAGTGTGAAGATACTAAATGTCACCGGGTGCCATATATTGAAAAAATCTGAACTCTGCCCATCCAAGATTTTTGACTTGCTGCCGCACTTTGTGGTCCAAGCTGATAATGGTGAATCTAGCAACATTGGTCTTCTAATGTATGCAAATCCTAATAATGAGTTGCACATAACTTGCCTTGATAACGTGAAGTCTGCAGAAGAGGCTCAGAGTATAAAGCTGATAGACAAACAGGGGATTAATGATTTGAAACTTGAATGGACGAGAGATGCTGGCAGGTCTTTGGAGGACGTGGAAGTATTGGCAAGTCTTGTGCCTCCAAGCTCCTTGACGGAATTTAATATGACAGGTTACAATAGCGTGAGCTTTCCGGCCTGGCTTATGAACATTACACTTTACCTCCCAAAACTTAGTAAGATTGAATTGTGAGACATACGTAAATGCAATAGGTTGCCACCACTGGGTCAGTTACAAAACCTGAGAGAGCTAGTTATGGGAGAAATGGACAGCATTACGACTATTGAAGACGATTTCTGTGGTGGTGCAAGAGCCTTCCCTGAGCTCAAGAGATTTCGTCTATGCCGCATGGAAAGCCTGGAAGCATGGAAGACTATGTACTCTTATGCCAAGAATGTTGTGGAGGAATTCATGTTCCCTAACCTTAAGGAACTGTCAATATGTGATTGCCCAAAGTTAAAAATGAAACCCTGCCTTCCTAGAGCAAACAAGTGGGAGATAGAGAACAGCGACAATGTATTATTACTTTGGGGAGAAACTTGTGCTACCTCCTCTACCACACCTACGGATGTGAGTGTAACAGTTAGATCTGACAAGGCGCCTTTGGATCAGTGGAAGGTGTTTGACCACCTCCCTTCCCTGAGTACTTTACATATCACGTGTTGCACTGATCTGACATGCAGCTCCAATATACTAAGCCAATTCCTGTTCAACATCAAATCACGGTGTTATACAAATCCTAACGATTCGCACATAATTGAGCTGGTAAGAAGACAGGTTAAAGATTTGAATGTGCAGTGGACTAGAGATGCTGGGGGATCTGTGGAAGATGTGGAAGTAATGGGAAAGTTTGTGCCACCAAGCAGCTTCACGGAATTTAATATGACAGGTTACAGTAGTGTGAGCTTTCCATCCTGGGTTATGGACACTATGCTTTATCTCCCAAGTATTAGCAAGATTGAATTGTGGGACATATGCAAATGCAAAATCTTACCACAACTTGGGCAGTTAAAAAACCTGCGAGAGCTAATTATAGGTGTAATGGATAGCATTACGACAATTGATGAGACTTTCTGTGGTGGTGCGAGAGCCTTCCCTGAACTGAGGAAATTTTGTCTATGCAGTATGGAGAACCTGGAATTGTGGAAAACAATGTACTCCTCTGACAAGAGTGGTGTGAAGAGCTTCATGTTCCCTAACCTTGTGGAACTGTTAGTATATGATTGCCCTGATTTAGTACTAAAACCATGCCCACCAAGAGCTAAGAGATGGGAGATAGAGAGCAGCGATACTGTATTATCATCATGGGTAGAGGAGGGAGCAATAAATGCTTGCTCTGTTTCACTAGCAAATGTGACTGTGACTGTGAAATTCAGTAAGGTGCCCTTGGATCAGTGGAGGTTGCTTCACCACCTCCCTACCATTTCTGAGTTAATGATCATAGGTTGCGGTGATCTAACATGCAGCTCATTAGAGATGATCGGAGACCTCTCAGTCATTAAAGCATTGTGGCTAGAAGATAATCCTCAGCCAGAACTACCGAAATGGTTGGGTGGTCTCAGGTCTATCCGAAAAATGGACATCACAGGGTGGGAAGAGCTGTGTGATTTGGAAGGGACCATGCGACATCTCACCTCCCTCCAGGAGTTGTCTTTGAATAGCTGTCCAAGAATTGCAGTGCTGCCAGAATGGCTGGGTGACCTTACTGCTCTCAAGAAACTTCACATCCAGTATTGCAGGTGTATGAACTCTTTGCCACACAGCATACTGAAGCTCACTAAGCTTAAAGGAGTAACTATTTACCACTGCCCTGTATTGGAAGAGTGGTGTAAATTAGAGAAGAACAAGAAGATGCTCTCTCATATAAAAGTAAAGGTATATGCCCAGCCATGCTATTGCTATCTGTTGTGTCATTTTTATTTTGCGCTGACTGCCCTTTTTGTCAACTCTGTATCGAATTTTTATAGTATGCTTCTCTTATAGGACTGTATGATAGACAAAAGTCTAGATTTGTTTGTTTGTACATTGCCTTATAATCTCTTTATCAAATTTTTTGAGCTTATTAGTTAGTACACAAATTAGGACCGAATGGAGAAAACATAATAATCGAATCTGTTCATATGAGCTAACTGGGTCTTGCTAGGATCATGCTCATTAAAAACATGTCATGTAAAACATACATTTATTTTTTTCAAAAAGTTTCTCGCTTGGACGTCACGTTTGGGTAGTTAGGTCACTTTAGAGGCCACTGAAATAAAATATAAAGCTAAATATAATAATAATTCTATTCATCTATTCCTTCCTAGAAGGTAAGCTAAAGTTTTTTTTTTACCTTTATGAGACTTATTATATACTCCTATATCCATCTAGATAGATGGTACCGTAGAGACAGTCGCCATGGAGGTGATTGCTAGACATGGCTAGTTATCTCGCAACAGAAATCCTCTTTAGTTATTTCTTTTTGAGAACTTTGTAGTCTTCATGACTAAAAACTTCATGTTTGAGATTTCTTGGAATTCTTTTGCTCACTGAAGAGTTATATGCATTAGCCAATGCAGAAGCGGTCATATTAATATATTCCTGTTTAAAAAGGTGAAGTACCTAGACGTGCCTTATCAAATACCTACTTAGTGTCAAATTATGCGCTATAGAATGGCCACCAACACACGATTTTTACTTTTTCGAAAAGTTTATTCCTCCACATCATTTTTTACAACTTTTAAAGAACACACAACTTCTGAAGATACCTAGAAGCCTAGGCAACATATACATATATTATATGTCATATAATTAAGTCTTTCAACGTTCAACTTATTTGAGTCTGAACTTGTTCAAAATATGTTGTTGGGATAAGTCTTTTGCCAAGTTTGGTACAAAAATAGTTCAAAACAAGTCGATCCACTAAAATTTGGTATTAAAAAATATAAAAGCAAAATAGAAAAGGAAAAGAAAAAAGAAAGTATAATAAATAAATATCTATACTGGCTTGTCACGAGGGTGCATGCAGACGGCTTGCGTGCTGTCCCGTCGCAGGCCACAAACCACACAAGCGCCCGCGGGTGGAACTGGATTCTGCTACTGACCGTGCTTTACTACACCTGCATACTGCATTCCCTGTCTACTACAATTTCGCAACATAAAGTTCATTGTGACAATTTTGTCACTGAATGCTGTTGATGACATAAATACAACGTTTATGGTTTGACCATTGCAAGATCAGGATGGCGCAATCTTAGTTTTTTTAACAAGAATTGCCATGGAACCATTTATTTATTTATTTGATGTTTATACGCCATTATTTTGCAGTATATCTCTCAGACGAATGATCACCTCGTACAAAGAGTGAAAACTCAAAAGAAAACGAATTAGGCGACCATTTGGCTAACTATTTGATCCAAAGCGAATGTTGCCGCAATGTGTCTCCCAGCATGTTGCAGCAGCGAAATCTTGTCCTGCGTGGGATAAGTTGAACCACATCCAGCAACTCAGGGCATCTTCACATGTTGCAACATGTTGTCTGATCAGGATTGATAGATTTGGCTTATATCTTTTTAGATTCGATTGTCATCAATGCTCATTATGTTTATTCTCCTGTTTTGATGATCGATCTCGTGCTTGCATTAGCTAGATTGTATCAATCTTGTTTGTGACATGTGGTGCGTTCTAGGGTATAGATGGCTTTATGATAGAGCTTGTTAATCACTTCTATTTTTAGCGGCTGCAGCGGGTTAAGTCACCGATCTCACTGGGGTAGATCGAGTTAGTGGGTTTTGACATGAAGCTGTTTATATACCTAGTTCGTTCTCATGTCGGTATCGGCAAATTAGCCGATTCACCAGAGCTCTACCCATATCATCGTGTGCAAGTATCTGTTTAGGGCTAGTTGATTTGCTGAGCTTACTTGGACGAGACTTGGTCCGATGATTACTTAGTCTGAGGATTTCAAATTCACGGGTTTAGTAGGTCTATTAGTTTTAATCTAGATCATTGCAATGCATGTTGGATCTTTATATATCGTATCGGTTAGATTAGATCGGCTAAAGGTTTTATGCTTTCCATGTATATCAAGATAGCCGTTTTAAGTTAATTCTTTACTGTTTTATTATCTTCAAATATGGATATTTACTCTCTAGTCAATGCCCTGATCAAATCGGCTGTTTAGCTATACATGAGGAACTGCCTGGCTTCACACCGGCACGTTCTAGAATTTTACGTGTATCTCTCCTTGTCAATTGCAGGTCAAATTGACTGGCACGCCTCACACTCGATCGACCGGTTAGCTGCTGGTGAAGTCGCAGGGATCGGAGAAACGCTCTCACTCCGGTCTACCTGGCTTGCGAGAGACCGTTGACGCAAGGAGTGACATTTTTGCGTCAATACTGTTTTTGGCACACCTGGTGGGACCACAATCATTTGATCGGAAGTCAGATCCTCTTAAGTATACCTTACCATATTGGCTTCGAAGATGCCGAGCCAACACTTGTCCACCAAGAAGAATTGTTACCCGGGACCTCTAGCCGATTCTTTACCATACAGTAGAACCTGAAGAATCTCCGAGTCCAAATTCGACAGAGCTTTTTCAAAGGGAAAAGAGTGATTGCCAAACATTCTTCACATGTATTTATACGCACAACAAGAAGACGTGAGATCAAGACTCAAGCCAATGCATGCTAGGTTTGCACGTTGCTATACATAGCCGAAAGGCAGAAGAGCCATCGGCTGAGCGTCACATTTGGACTCATGGCAAAAGGTAACAATTGATTAGCCAAGATAATGTCAAGGGCGACATGCAAGCATCTCCAAGTCCAAAATTTGGTGATCCACTTGTACGAGGTACGAGAAAACACGATATTTATTGGTTCATGATCAAGCCAAATCAGTATTCGTGAGAATCGACGGATGGAGTCGACTGTTCAAGAAGCAAGCCTGTTTACATCAATGCGTCAGTTGGAGAAGGTTCTGTCCACATCGAGAAGATTTCCAAAGCCCTCAACAAAAGTAAAGATGGAAGGAATGTATATCCAGGGGCATTCTGACGCTTCACGTAATCTGGCCGCACTGATGAATTACAAAAGGAGGAGTGTTGGTCTGCGAGTACCAAAATCGGCTGTTCAGGACACCTGACGCGATGTTTTCTGTTAGCCGATGGCAATACAAAGTTGCGGATTATGATGATCGAGAACCAAGGATCCAAGAGAGACATATTAGCAAATCGTCGTGAGAGGTTACACTACAAGTTGGTAACCTGACAGCCGATAGTAATTCGGTTTAAAATTGTTATCGACATACTTCAGAAAATCTTTATCCAGGTGGCTTTGTACACAAGGCGATGTTGATAACTCAACTGATGGGAGTTATTTTAAGTCGAGAATTGATGAAGGAGTTCTCTGAAAAGAAAGCCGACTGTCAAGCATCAAGTTGGTCAAGATGATTTTGAACGAACATGTTGATGACACACATGCTAGGAAAGGGACGATGAAATTTTTTAATCAAGAGTCCAGGTGTGTCACGTTGGTTTATTGTTCACATCCATCATTAGCTCCGAGAGTACATATCGGCTTGGGGGGCAGTCAGTGCATGTTCTACTTCAGCTGATGTCTTAAATGGTGGAACCACGATCAACTATTTTTTGCCATTGAAGCGAAAAGGGAAATTCAGATAGGATGCTAAAGTATAGAGCCAGGAATCAGTTGATGATGCCATCTCAGGGCAAAACAGAGGACATGTACATGTATATGCATGATTAAGACTTGCAAATACTCGGCTACTGAGGGCACTCATGCAAGATGAGTATTTTTATTGTTTGGCCGAGCCTTACAAGGAAATAAAAGGGAGATCTTTTGATGAAGTGGATGCACGAAGAGCGATGGAGGTTTCCAAAAATCCAAAAGGACAGAAAGAAAGCTAGCTAGACGTCAAGATCAAGTTGGCTTGCAAAGATATATGCGTGTGCACGTAACCGGTGGAGTGGATACATATGCACGATCGACAAATTAGTTCTATATGTATGCTGATCTCTTACCATAAGAAGGGCTGTGAATCCTGACTCTTTGAAACTCAAGACCCATTGCAAGAGGTTGCATCAGAGACATGGAGATTAGCAACCTGGCAGCCGATTGAAGACCTCCGGCTTAAAATTTTATCGGCACATGACAAATCGGCTAAATGTTAAAGCGTTCAGAGCCTAGCCGAGGACAGAGGTATAGAGGACGATAGCTAGCCGATGCAAGTAGAAGAGATCAGATCAGTACATTCTTATACAGAGAAATCAACTTTTGGCTTACTCTATTAATAAGACCAGAAATTAACAGAGGATTCAGTGTTAAACTGTAACCATGTATATGTGTTTGTGTGCTTAGAATAGCATCACGAGAACAACGCCAAGCTCAGGATTGTTGAGTGGGCAAGATTATCCATAGTTCTGCACATTCTTAGGATCAACAACTGTAGTCTTGACCATGCATGTAATTGCCACGCAGGGGGCTCTTCCCTGCCTATTAAACACGAAGCCGGGCACCCAGGAAGGGTAACCCGTTCACCCTATTCGTTTTATATGGTATCATCCTAAACCTTCCATCCGAAACTCATCTTCATGATCCATGGCGCAACCTGCTGCCTTCTCTTTCGGCTTCCTTCCACCTCCCACCATCCTCCTCACCAAGGGCAACTACTCCATGTGGTATGCCCAAGTATCCTCCACCCTCAAGGGAGCCGAGTGCTGGGGATACATCTCCCCATCCACCACACCACCATCACAATTCCTGCCGCCTGCCACATCGGCTGACCCGGCGGCACCCAAGCAAGCCGACGCCACTCCCAATCCGGCGTACGGCAAGTGGATCGCTAAGGACCAACAGGTCCTTAGCTACTTGTTTTCCTCACTCTCCAAAGAGATTTTTGCGCATGTCTCCACTGCGACAACCGCGGCCACGCTATGGGCCGCCATCCAGGAGCAACATGCCTCCCAATCTCGCGCCCGCGTCATCTCAATGCGGATGGCACTCGCCACGGCGTCCAAAGGATCCTCGACGGTGGCCGAGTACTACATGAAGATGAAGGGACTCGCTGATGAGATGGCATCGGTGGGCCGCAAGCTGGATGACGAGGAACTCGTCTCATACATCCTCACTGGCCTCGACGTCAACTATGAATCCGTTGTCACCTCCGTCGCCACACGCGTGGAACCGATCACCGTTCCTGAACTCTACGCCCAGCTGGTCGCCCATGAACAGCGCGTCGCCCTTCATGGCGCGACTGCTCAATCTTCTGCCAACATGGCTGCCCGAGGCGGCCGCGGGGGTGGACCTCCCACCAACTCCCATGGTCGCGGCGGTGGCGGCCATGGTGGACAGGGACGTAGTCCCAAGGGTGGCCGTGGCAACGGCAACAGAGGACGTAGCCGCAACTTTGAAGCTGGCATCATCTGCCAGGTGTGCGGCCTTGAAGACCATCCTGCCTATCGTTGCTAGAACTGCTACGACTCCAACTACAACGGCGCTTCCCCCAGAAGATGGTAGCTGCGGCGACCTCTTCCTCCCGTTGTGGATAGCAACTGGTACATGGACACCGGGGCTACGGACCACATCACTGGAGAACTTGAAAAGCTAACAATCCGCGACAAGTACACCGGCAAATGGTGCAGGTATGAACATTGGTCATGTCGGTCATAGCATCTTGCAGTCCCCACATAGTCAAATTCATCTTAAAAATATACTCCATGTTCCCAAGTCACATAAAAGTTTAGTATCTGTTCATCGACTAGCTCGAGATAACAATGCCTTTATTGAATTTCATCCACATCATTTTCTCATCAAGGAACAGGGAACCGAGAGGACTCTTTTTCGCGACAGATGTGAAGGGGGACTCTATCCCCTCATATGTATGGCCCCCTAGAAGTGGTCGCAACAGCGACCAGCGGAGGCGCCCTCGCTGTGGCAGTGCAACGTGGTGTGCTCCCACCGGTGACACCATGCCTTCTTCCTATCAGACAGTTGCTGGCCTGCACGACATAGAGAAGAGCAGAGGGTTTCCAACCGTTGATGCCACAGACATTGAATTTGTTGCCTGCAAGGAAAACAACATGTTGAAGATCCCTAGCACAGCAGATGAGATCCAAGTAGTCCACATGGAGGAGCGCAACTTGAAGGGGATGTGAAGGGGTGCAGGGCTGAAGCAGCTGCAGATCTCCCACACCCACCGACGCGCAAGAAGGCCATGCACAACAGCCTCGGTTCCATCACAATATCCGTCAACTTCTCAATCTACTGTGACTTTTCATACTCATCTTGGATCTGTTGGACTCCGACGTCTCTATAGAAGATCCCATTGTTGAATGGATGTTCTAGGCTCGGAACACTGGGAAGGACAACCATGCTGGTGGTGGGAGCTGGAGCGACCATCGTTGTGGCAGCCCAGTGCTCGCCATCTTGTACACCGGCCCCATCGATGATGCCAAAGCATAAGAAGGAACCAGCGAATGACAGGGCGGCATCCACGACTGGTGAATGGGAACCGGGGATATTGTCATGCCCTAGAACAGTGGCGTCATGAGGTGCACGCCTTGGAACGATAGCACCATTGGCTGCACATCCTGGAATGGCAGTAGCGTCGTGCCATAACCTATCATCTCGTAAGGGAGGGTTGGTGGCATCGCCAACTATAGCTGTGCAGCCATGTCAGAGAGGCGCGAGTTGATATCGTTGATGGAAGGAGCGAGAGCATTTAGAGCCTCGGTCAACGGCTCCGGTAAAATCGGTAAGGATGCACGTGGCACCAAGGAGGTCGGCAGCACAGCAGTGGAGGCAAGCAATGGTAGGGTGGTGGGAGAACCTGACATCTCTGATACCAGATTGTTACGGGTGGCTCTTGGGATTGAGAGGAGAGAGTTGAAGGGAGCGGCGGTGGCCGGCGCACTACAGTACCCGCGGTGCTACATTGCCCGTGGCTATTGTTCACAACACCTGGCTAGGGTTGCAAGGGCATGAGAGTTCCAACCGCGTGGTGAGCGAGAGAGAGGTGCTAGCTGCTATGGCGGTAGCTAGGGCTGCGAGAACGGTAGAGAATCCAGTCGTGAGGTGTTCGCCCACGGCCGGGCAAGAGAGAAGGGACCTCTAATCTCTTGCTTGATTTTAGATTGATACATCTCCTCCCATTAATAGAGAGGTCTTACTTGTCTCCTAGGAAAGCGACTAATTAACTCTAATGTGCTAAGGTCAAATAGGCCCTTGAACAAAAGTAGACTAGTAACATACTCCATTCGTTTGCTTCTAACAGAAGTTATGCATTACTATATTAGACCATCTATTTTTTTTAAAAAAGTTATAGATTTAGACCTTATAAATTATATATTTCTGAAAGTATTTCTCACAGTGAATCTGAAAATAAAAATCTTATGTAATCGTAACAAGTATAATTTAGGGGGCCCAATTAGACGGGATATTTAGGGAATTTGGGGAAGATTGGAGGCAAGGAATGGTGAGGCCCCGCCTGGCAGCGCACGTCGAGCGGCGGCGCAGCGGCGTGCGGCGTGGAGGCGGCGCTGGCGGTGAGGGTTTGGGGGAGGGAGAGAGAGCCAAAAGCTGGAGAGGTGAGTAAAAGGGATTTCCCCTATTCTTTACTTGATCTGAATGGATACAATACCCCTTGTATTTATAGGCCGAGGATTTCTTAGCCTCTAAGCGATCTAACCCTAACTTATCATGGAAGCAACGACGGTGGTTGCGGCTACGGCGGCGCCCACCAGGCCGCATGGCCCTGCCATGCTGCATGGGCCTTTGGCCCATTGCACTTGACGTGTTACATCACTCCCCCCTTTTCCACTCGGCGCGTCCTCGTAACGAAATTGGAGGTAGTTGTTGACATTGGGAGCGAGCTTGATGGATATGTCATCGTTGGCGCGTGTTGGCACCATGAGACGACGCTTTGCTAGGGCGGGCATGCCATCGAATAGTTGGTGGGCGTCGCTGCTGACGTCCTTTCTGTCGATGTTGTTGGTGGAGAAGATTGCGATCTCCTCCTTGATCATCTCCTCCAGATCCAATTTTGGTTGGACCTCGTTGATGATGATGTTAGTGGAGGTGTTGTTGACGAGGGTGGCCGCTAGCACCGTGGCCATGACGTCGGCGGTGAAGGCGGCGCGCGTGCACGCGAGCCCATTCCACTTGCCATGTTACAGTAATGAACATATATATTTATTTCAAAGAAAAATTGATGATAAAAATGTTTGAATCAGGTCAGATTTAGTAGAAAATGTAGAAAATGGAGTTCTTGAATAAAAAATGTGTAATATCCACTGACATTCATAGGGCTTATAACATCACCCACGGACTACAACTGCAGAGCTCCACAACATGGACGGCGCCGGGCGGAGCTTCGTGGGGCACGCCCTGGTCCCCGTGCAGATGGTTGCCCGTCGGATCCAGGTCTCTCTCGCCGCGAGGTCATGGGCAGCCCTAGCTACCGCCATAACAGCTAGCACCTTGTAATTTGTTGAAGAGCGGGCCCAAATGAACTAGTAATAGGCCTATGACCACTCCAAATAGCTACATGCTGAGTGTTCATATGGGTGTGTGCCACTTGTGGTAAAATTTGATTCTTTATTAGTTTTTTGCTAGCTATAACCTAATGTGTCACGTTGCAGTGAATATTTTTCTTTATTATTAAGGTTAATTTGCATAAGCATGCCTATAGCTTTATTATACGTAATTGATTCGTCACAGCCAGGTAGTGAATCATGACGGCAGGTACGGTTCAGAATTGACGCTCGGCAGCTTGTGTACACACATGTTGTACTATTAGATGATTTTGCTTCAGGTTAGGAAAGATCATACAAATTTATCATGGACATTTGTGGTCATTGCTGTTCTCTATCTCCAAAGCCAATTTCATGCATGCACTCTTCTTTGTTTTTACCTTGTTTTTACTCCGTATAGTGTAATATAAATAACAAGGTTGATTAAACATTGTGTGATAGAGCCTCGGATTGGATTTCTGCATTGATAGGAATACTAAATGTTTGAAATTAATTCTTATGTCTAATAGGTTTCAAATTGTTGCAGGTTGCCAGAGACATAAATGATGAGGCCCAACTTGAAATACTAAAGGATATTGGAATGAGACTTGTGGAAAAATGTGGTGGCTTACCTCTTGGGGTCAAAGTAATGGGTGGTCTCCTGCGTCTGAAAAGGATACTATGAACGGACTGGCAAAAGGTGTTAGATGATTCTCTATTGTCAAAAATGCCCAAAGAGCTCAATTATCCAGTATATCTTAGCTATGAAGATCTGCGGCCTTGTTTGAAGCCTTGCTTTTTGCACTATTCCCTTCTTCCTAGGGACAAAATATTCTTTGTTGATGAGATTGTGGGCATGTGGATTAGTGAGGGATTTGTGCATGGAACTTTACGTGACCTAGAAGAAATAGGAAGGGAATACTATGATGAGTTAGTACAACGGAACCTTATTGAGCCAGATACGTATTGATAATGGAGTTTGCAACATGCATGATGTTGTTCGGATATTTGCTCAGAACGTGCTCGGTGATGAAGCACTCATAGCTCACAATAGTAAAATTGGTATTGACAAACTTAAATCACAGAAGTTCATTCGGTTATCTCTGGAAAGCAAACAGTCAGATCAACTTGATTTGGAGTGGTGTTCCCTACAAACACAAACATCACTGAGAACACTAATTTTAGTTGGTAACATAAAGATTAAGACAGGTGATTCATTTCTTTCGCTTTCATGTCTCCGAATACTACATTTGGACAGTGTAAATATTGATGCAATAGCCGAATCTTTGTGTCAGCTGAAACATTTGAGGTATATGTCAATAGAAAACAGTAATATATCCAAGTTACCACAAGGCATAGGCAAGTTGAAATTCTTGCAGTGCATTAGCATCACTGGTTGTCAGAGGTTGACTAAGCTTCTTAGTAGCATTGGACTGCTACAAGACTTGAGGTTTGTTAAACTTTATAGGACAAATATAAGTGTTATACCAAGGGATTTTTGTGGTCTAACTTCTTTGAGGAAATTATTTGGATTTCCAGCCCACATGGACTCTGATCACTGTAGTTTGGATGAACTGGAACCTCTCTCCCAGCTAAGAGAACTTTCTATCAGTTTCTTGGAGAATGTAGCTTCTTCGTCATCTGCTATAAGGGCCAAACTTGGTGGGAAGAAGCACCTTAGATTTCTATCACTACATTGCACCAGTAGGCTTGGAGATGATGGCCTGTTGGTAAAAGAGGAAGAGGGAATCTCTGAGAAAGATAAGAGGCAAATCGAGGAGATTTATGATGAGCTCTGCCCTCCATTTTGCTTAGAAAACCTTGACATTAATGGGTATTTGGGTCAGCGACTACCATGTTGGATGATGCTGACAGCAGTTACGCCCCTTCAGAGCTTGAGGATTCTAACGATGCACGACTTAACCGGCTGCACAGAGCTTCCTAGTGGCTTGAGTCAGCTCCCCTGCTTGGAGCTCCTACAGATCGTGCGTGCCCCAGCCATTAAGTGTGTTGGGCTTGAATTCCTAGAACCAAGCAATCAGGCAGGGGGTTTGTTTCTCAGATTGCATGAGTTGAGATTTTGTGGATTTGTTGAATGGGAGGAATGGAAGTGGGAGGAACAGGCGAAAGCCATGACTATGTTGCAGGTGTTTAAACTCGATACATGCAAGTTGAGGCACATGCCTCCTGGCCTTGCTTTTCACGCAAGGACTTTGAAAAAATTATTATATATGATTTCAAAAATCTAAGCTCTTTAGATAAATTTGCTTCTGTTGTCCACCTCGACGTTTTCAGAAACACTGACCTGGAGAGGATCAGTAATTTCCCAAAACTACAGAAGCTAGTCATCGTCGAATGCCCAAAGTTGAAGGTATTGGTGGGCATGCCTACACTGCAGAAACTCGATCTGCAGGATTATGACCTGGAAACAGTCCCCAGGCATCTGCAGGATGTGAACCCAAGGCATTTGCTACTAGAACCTTCCTTATCACTGCTCACATGCATAGCAGCCGGAAAATCTGGTCCTGAGTGGAACAAGTTTTGCCACATCCAGCAAGTCAACGCCGATGCACATGATGAAGGCTGTCCGAGGAAGTGGTATGTGCTCCACACAAGGGATCCTTTCCGCTTTGAGACAAATATCAGTCCCTCTGCCATTGCCAAAGGTAATGAGCATAGCTTTCATCTAAGATATTTTATTTTTCTAGTGCTCTGTTTCGTTTGTTTCCTTCACTCGATTCAATTCGTCTTCTGCAGCTCACTGGCGCCGCACGAGGCTTCGTTACTTGGAAACATGTCCCATTGAAGACGAGCGGCCGATAGGACGACACATGTATGCAGAAAAACATGTTCCTCTCTACGTACGGTTCAGGTAAATCGGACTTAACGTTGATTAGTTGCTGCTGTTTCAGCAATCGTGCATACATACACTTATGTAATCTGTAACGTATCTGGGCAACCCGTGTGTTGACATCCAAAATTGTCCAGATGGCATTATGGAGATTATCATCGTGTTTATATCATCAAGAAGACCAAAGAACACCCTTAAATCATTGCATTTGGTGCTTGGACGAGTAAAACCACTTTTGGGGCATTGGATCAGCCAGAGGCAGCAAGGTCGGGCCTCTAGGTCGGCTAAACTGACTGGAACATTTTCCTCAAATGCAAGAACTGACACCACCATTGTGTTCCTCTCGTCAAGCTGATCAAAAAACATATGTGGTTTGCCTCATTTGGGGTCCGGATGAATTAATTACGAATTTTGGAAGATTACACCCGGAAATTCTAGCAGCCAGTCGGCTTAGCCGCGTCAGCCACCCGGCCTAGTCGACTTGGGCTGTTTTCAGCCCAGAAACAGTGCTCCGGGCTCGTGAAAACCAGCGAATGACAGGGCCCAGAGACAGTGCTAAGCCGGTTCGATTCAAGAAGATGAAAGGTTGCATTGATTCAAAAGATGAAAGGAAAGGATGTTTCATCATCGATTAGTGTCTTCTTGGTCCCATGATAAGGCAAGTGGATAAACGCCTTTGCTGAATATGGCTTGACTTTTTGAACCATTGAGAACATTTAATAGTCAATTCTTTCATGATTTATTGAGCAAGGAATTGATTTAGGATATAAGATCAATTTCTTGTTTGTTACCCATGGAGGTTTTTATTTCAATTAATCGGCTTGCAAAGGAGGCCAAGGTGTTGGCATAGTCATTATTTCTCATAATGGTGTGCTATTTGAGATATCAAGCCGATTAGAGCCATATTTGTCAAATATCCAAACCGAATAGGAAATCTTTTTATTCCGATTGAGAATATTGAACTCCATGCAGGTAAAACATGTTAAGGCCAATGGAGAAGTTGAAGGCCAACATGTTAGCTCAATACGCATCTGGTTATGACGTCGGTGGGCATAACTTTCATATATGAGAATAGCCAATGCATAAAAATTTGAATTTTCTAAGCAGATATAGAACCGGCTCAGCCGACTGCTACGGTCGGCTAAGCCGGCCTACAGCACCTAGCAGGCCAGGCTAGTTCTAGGCCGGCTAAGCGAGTCAGCAGGCCGGCCAGGTCAGCCCCCAGTCGGCTAAACCGACTGATACAGTCAGCCAAGCCGACTCGTAGTGGCCAAAACGATCACTTCGCCCAAGTGGCTCTCAAATCGGCTAAATCTGATTCTAGTGATCTTGAAGCCGATTTGAAGATTTGAATGATTCCCACAATACAGTTTGAACATGATCCAAACACTTGTGTTTAGAATTTGCTGAAGCAAGGATGATTATGACAGAGATCCATGGACTTTCATCAAGCTCATCAAGAAGAAAATTAAAGATTTCCCAAAGAGATGGCAGAAGTCATCAAGTTGGTAAATCATTATGGAGTGATCAAAGCAGGGTTTAAAAACTCACATTTGCTGGAGACAATGCAAGTTGGAAGTCTCCCAAGAGCAATCAACGGGAAGTGCTTAAGAAGTATTTTCCAAGTATTTGGCAAGACGCCTAAGTGCTCACCAAGCAATGGCCGATGTAAATATCGCCCTTAGCCGCTGAACAGCCGATGTCATGGGTATCGTTGCTGCTTAGTATATTTTTAGAGGCATCATTCACTTGAAAACTGAGGATGATATTCTGGAAAAGTTCAGGACAGCAAACAGCGCACATTGATGATTTTTCTGCACAAAACAGCATCAAAGGGATAATTTT
Source organism: Bothriochloa decipiens (assembly GCA_023333625.1). Taxonomy (NCBI): domain Eukaryota; kingdom Viridiplantae; phylum Streptophyta; class Magnoliopsida; order Poales; family Poaceae; genus Bothriochloa; species Bothriochloa decipiens. The sequence continues at coordinate 45,716,324 of CM041636.1, read as the reverse complement.
GGTCTTGATGGATACTTTTCAATACGCAAGCTTTAGTGAAAAGCAGGGGGGCATATGTTGACAACCAAAGTTGTTCAGAGGGCATTATGGAGATTATCATCATATTTATGTCATCAAGAAGACCAGAGAACACCCTCGAATCATTGCATTTGGTGCTTGGACGAGAAAAACCACTTTTGGGGCATTGGATCAGCCAGAGGCGGCTAGGCTGGCCCTCCAGGTCGGCTAAGCCGACTAGAACATTTTTCTCAAATGCAAGAACTGACACCACCATTATGTTCCTCTCGTCAAGCTGATTAAAAAAACATATATGGTTTGCCTTATTTGGAGTCTGGATAAATTAATTATGATTTTTGCAAGATTACACCTGGAATTTTCAGCAGCTAGTCGGCTTAGGCGGGTCAGCCACCCGGCCTAGCCGACTTGGGCTGTTTTCAGCCCAGAAACAGTGCTCCGGCCCATGAAAACCGGCTAAGCCGGCCTGGAACCCGGCTAAGCCGGTTCGGGGCTGTTTCTAAGCCTATTTGGCATCTTAGGTCGGTTTTGGACCTATTTTAGATGTGGGAAACTTAGAGAACACATATGGGAGTTGTTTTCTACTGGGATAAGACCACCCCCCTCTATATATATGAGAGGATCATAGCCGATTGATCCTATCCAACTCAATCGTCAAAAAATCAATCTATCTACTACCTCTACTCAATTTTTCAACCCAATGCTGTTCATCTCTTAATCCAGGCGACCAAGGATGGCGTCCTAGGCTTGCCGACCGACCTAGGACAACCCAGCGATGTCCTTGCCCTGACGAAGTCCCTTCTGGATGAGAGCTTTACCGGTTCCTTTGCTAGTTTGCCTAAAATCTAGCCGGTTCTTCGTCCCGAAAGCACGTTGGTTATCCTTTGGTGCTTTGCTTAGAAACGTCTCCGTCCTTCACCGCGCAAGAGTGATTACCTCACTGCGTTCTTCGATCTGTGGCGACGCGGACGTCTAAAGTCCTCCTGATGTGTTGGTCCGGATCACATTCGACGTCAACACCGTGCAGATGCAACGCCTATCGTCACTTGACTTGGTGGTTTGATGAAGCATGCCTGCACTGCCGTGAAGCCGACCACTTCGCTTCCCCGTCACATCAGTATTCATCACGTACAAGGCATGTTTGGGCATGACTGGAGCAAACGTCAAAAGCTTAGTGTGAATATATGCATTTTGGCAATTCCTTCATCAGCGTCTGTACTATCTTGTGCCAACTGCTTGTGCTGTTGTCCAGAGAACAAGACGTCCTCTGTTTTCACTGTACGGTCACTCTGCTTTCTTTAGCCTCCTCAGAGTTGATTCCATGCTTTAATTTTTACTACAGTAGTAGATTAGGGGCTATTTCCGTGATGTTACAGAATATGGACTCAGGACACACTGCAAAAATATGTGTTCAATAATTTCACTATTTCAGCAGGCCTTGCATACTGCCTTGAGTAAATACTGACATAGTCTCTAGTAGGTCATATTTCATATTTGTACAGGCCTTGCATCCGCTCGGCCGACGTGATTTCTCGATGGCATATTCCAATAGGTTATATTCCATATTTCTCAATGACATATGTACTAGGCCATTTTCCAATTTCCATATTCCAGCCTGCACTTAACCAATCCCCGTCCACAAATGGCCCCACACTTTCCCATGCTAGCTGATGTAACCAATGGCGGAGGGAAGGGGGGCTGATAGGACTGAACCCCCCAACATTTCTATGCCCCCACACCACACTCCGCCTACTTGTGTAATCATCCACCTTAAAATTGGCTGAGGAAGTTGTGTTCAGGTAAATTTGCCTACACGTTGGCTGATGTCCTCCGTCTGAGAGGTGAGATCATGGTAGTGGTACTGCTTCATTAGTTTCAGCAGACTGCGTGTGCTGATCGTGTCTTGTGAATCCCCTTCCTCCATTCTTAGTTGCAACTTTGTTACTGTTTCATCCCGCGTGACACACGTATGTTCGGGCAATGCTTGCAGCTGCAACACCTATCGTCATTTGGTTCCCCGGTTCCGTCAAGCGTGCCTCCACCGCACTGAAGCCTCCAAAGTCGCCACCTCATCAGATCAGTTGACTGAAGCATCGGTGTATACAGCCTGCGCGCAGATAAGCAACAAGACAAAAAACATCAAGGGCATCTTAAGCCTGCACGCAGATAGGTATTTTCTGTGACGGGTATCTTAAGTTGCCCGTCGTGGTAAATTAATTTACCGTAGCGGGCAAAAGTGCCCGCCACGATAAAGTAAAAATGCCCGCCGTGGTAAATCCTAGAATTTACCGCAACGGACAAAAAAAAAAGCCCGCTTCTGAGTGCCTATTTGAGACGCTGCGGAAGTTCGTTTGTGTAGTAGTGGGGCTTAATGTGAATATATGGATTTTGGCCATTCGTTGATCTCCATCTGTACCTTTTGTCAACTGCTTGTGCAAAATAAGACATGCTCTGTTTTCACTGTTTGTTCACTCTATTTTCTTTATGCTCCCTCGATCATTTGGTTTCATTCCAATGCTTACCTGCTGATATTATATATGGACTCATGGCACACTCCAAATATATATGTGCAACCTTTCTGCTGAACTTTTATGTTTTCTACTCTGGGTAGGAGCATGGTTGCCATCCTGACCGTGCAATGCCACTTTGCTCAGTGGAGACCAACCTACAACTTGGCGCCCCCGGAGGATATCCCAGTTTCAGAACCAGGAAGAAGCCGAAGAAGCCTGAAGCAAATCTGGCAACGGGAGCAGGAACTGTTGAAGAACAGGCAACAGCAGCTTCTTCTTCGAGTGTGATCGCAATCAGTGCCAAAAGCATATCGGTGGGCCTCGTTCTGGGGTTAGCTGTTCCGGGCTGTTAGTGTTTACGTTGTTTGGGCCTTGGGCCAGAGTGTGTATGTTGGCCAGGGAATATAAGCTGTCCCTGGCTCCTTTGTAAGCGTATCGAACAGAGCATATTCGTAATCCAGAAAGAGAGATTAGAAATCAGGCCTAAAAAAATATGTTTAGAAATCATGCCTATTTTTTTAGAATTTTAGAATCTGGCCTCAAAACAAAAAAGTGCTAGGAATTAGTCCTTCCGTCAGTTTGGAGACTTAACGGTGTTAACTTTGGTTGACTTTTATCCCTGAGATAAAAAGAATAAAAAATAGAGTTTGGTTTACTTATTATATATTTTGATTGTATGTATATACGTATATACTAAGTATATAATCACATTCAACCGCATATAAAAGTTTCTCAAAACTGACATGCACCATTTTAAAAGATGCTACTCATCATAAGGAACCTAGCAAAACTTGAATCACCTCAAACGAATGAATATTCATAAAGATACAGATTTATAAACTATTCATCATTTTTTGGAAATTATTTATAATAAAACCAAAATTCATATAAGTCAAGCACTTTGCATCAGGAACCCTGACGTTTTCCGAAATTAATAAAGACTATATATGTAAACCTTTCTCTCTGTCAATCTTACATCTGAACCCATAAAGAGTAATGAAATTGCGAATCTACCCTTCCTCTTCTTGCTCACGGAGACGAAGTAGAGGACGTCGAGGCTCCAGCTGATTTTCGGTCATGTGGCGGCTTGACGGCGGCGATGGATGGGCGAACAGGCACGCTGGAGTATAGGCGCACCCGTAGGTGCCTACTGCGTTGGTCGAGATGGCCCGAAGCAGCCTAGCCACGGTAGGAGGCGGCTGGAGGGCCATCGCGACGACGACGGGACCTGCAGGTCGCGGTTCGTCGGCACCGGTGAGGTCAGCTTCTGCGTCTTGGCGCGGGATGGGGAAGGTGGTGCTGCGCTCGGCCGAGGACGAGGAGGCTCACCAGTGGGGCCGCCCCGCCCTAGCCTCCTCCCGGCGGGGAGGGCTGGCCGCGCCGCCCTGGTCGCCCCGCCCGGCAGCGCGCGACCCACCAGCATGGCAACAGCACCGCCGCGCCGGCGCCGGGCCACGGGAGGTGGAGGATCCGTGTCTGGAGGGTTCGGATCCGGATGTTGGGGCGCTGGCGGCGGCGCCTGCCCGTCGGCGTGAGCTTTGGCGCGGCGGCGGATATATACGACATTTGTGCACTACTGTGTTACTAGTATATTGGCATATAAAAAAGAATGTAACTTTTCTGCACGCACGTCACCTAGCTGCACCCATGATTTTTCCACTGACGTCATCAGCACGGACCACGTGAATGATGATACATCGGCCATAAATTTAAAGCCTAGAACTTAATTTTGCTTCTGCAGCACGAACCAAATGTCATATTCCATTTGTTGACTGGCCTGGCTGCTTGCAGGTGGTGGGAAATGGAAACAATGAACCAAAGGTTAATAACCTAAAGGACATTGGAATGATGATTATAGAAAAATGTGACGGTTTGACTCTTGCACTCAAAGTGATAGGAGGCCTCCTCCGTCGGAAAAATACAAGTCGACGAAGTGACTGGGAAAATGTCCTAATAAAGGACTCTTCATGGTCAGTATCCGAAATGCCTCAAGAGCTAAACTATGCAGTATATCTTAGCTATCAAGATTTGTATCCTGATTTGAAGTCTTGCTTTCTGCATTACGCCCTCCTTCCCAAGAGCACGGAGTTTAGGTATGAGAGCATTATTGCCATGTGGATTAGTGAAGGATTTGTTCATGGAAACTCTCAAGATTTAGAAGTATTAGGAAAAGAGCTAGGAACCTTCTAGAGCCAGATCCAAGATATGTGAACCATGCAGTTTGCAATATGCATGATATTGTTCGTTCATTTGCTCAGTATTTGACTAGAGATGAAGCACTGGTAGCTCAAGGAAGTGAGGATGGCCTTACCAATAGTATCTATCCAGAAAATATTATTCGGTTATCACTAAAAACTAAAGAATCAGAGTCAAATAAGCTAGGCTGGAGTTCTCTTCAAGCATATATGGCACTAAGAACAATGATTTTAGTTGGGAAAGTAAACATCAATCCAGGTGATTCACTGTCATGTTTTCCATGTTTGCGGACCCTACATATAGAAGATGGAAATTTTGATGTGTTGTCAGAAACTTTGGTCCAACTCAAACACTTGAGGTATTTGTGTCTAGATGGCACTAAAATATCTCACCTGCCAGAAAAAATAGGCAGTGCATTGACCTTTCCAATTGTGAAAGGTTGGTGAAGCTTCCTAGTGGAATTGGAAAGTTACAGCAGCTGAGGTATCTAAGCCTTGCAGGCTCAGGTATAAACAATATACCGAGGGGTTTCAGTGGCCTAACTAATTTGAGAATATTGAAAGGGTTTCCAGCCAACGTGGAGGGTGATTGGTGTAGTTTGGAAGAATTGGCGTCTCTTAACCCGCTCATGTATCTTCATATACATGGCCTAGAGAATATCTCTTCTTCCAAATTTGTTATAAAGGCCAGGCTTGCTGAAAAGATGCGCCTCAGCCATTTGTATTTACAGTGCAGTTGTAGAGGCGGAGATGCTCACCGGTTGGTAAAACAGGAAGAGCAGCAACGAATCGAAAAGGTGTTTGATGAGCTCTGCCCTCCGCCTTGCTTAGAAAATCTAAATATCGAAGGGTACTTCAGTCAACTACTTCCAAAGTGGATGACGTCGACACCAATTGTGCCCCTAGGATGCTTGAGGATTTTAATGATGATAGATTTGCCTTATTGCACGGAGCTACCTGGCTTGTGCCAGCTCCCCAACTTGGAGTTCCCAAAGATTAAAAGCGCCCCAGGCATCAAGCGTGTTGGCCCGGAGTTCTTACTACCACACCATCATGAGCACCCAAGCACTATGGAAAACTTCAGTTCTGATTTGAAAATTGAGGTGAATAGATGTCCTGGCCTCGAGTGGATCAGCAATCTGCCAGAATTGCAGAAGCTCGTGATCATAGAGTGCCCAGAGTTGAAGGTACTAGAGGGTTTGCCTGCACTTGAGAGACTTGATCTGCAGGACTACGCCATGAAAACACTCCCTGGATACTTGAAGGAGGTAAACCCAAGGCTTTTGGATCTAGACTGTGACGTCTCACTGTTGGCTTCAATAGCTAAAGGGGAATCTGGCCCCGAGTGGGACAAGTTGGACCATATCAAGCAGGTGAAGGCATATGCAGATGATGAAGACAACAACATTTTAAGGAAGTGGTACGTGAAGTACACCAGAGATCCTTTCAGCTTCAAGACAAACATCAGCCCTTCTGCTGATGCTTCAGGTAAATTAACACCACTGTTGCTTTATACCTTGCATACTGAGTATGCATCTTTCTTTGCTATTGGAATATCTGGTCACTTGACTCGATGTGCCATTTCAGGGGATGAAACAAAGGAATTGTTGTTGGATGAAGTGCTGGAAATTTCAAGGGATGAAATCCAAGAAGAACGTGCCAATCTGGATCAACCGAGGGAGTAATAAAGTACGCTGCTACAAGACTATTATTATTACTGCATATAGTGTGCTAGTTACTAGTTCTTCGTTAAGGGGCGTCTAACACTGCAGATGGACCTTTGCGTGCAGGTGGAGGGACCTTGGACGAATTTGTGGTGTGTGAATTCATTCCATTCTTCTTAGCCAGCAGTCCCGAGGCAGTCAGATATTTAGATTGGAAATAACAGGAGACTAGAATGTGATTTGAATTTGTTCGGTTTTTTTTCAGTGATTTACATCTGTGTGTACTGTTGAATGTTGATTTAGTTTGACACTTGAGAATTGAGAGGCATGTATATATACAGCTTCTTTCAGCTTGCTGGTTTGTTAATACTCCAAATGGTGTGAACTGCTTCTCTATCAATCAAGGAAAGTCACTGATATTTATTTCTTCACAAATTGTAGCTTGCACAAGAACACCATAGTCGAATGTAGAACGTGCTACTCCTTGACAGTTTTCAGTTAACTAAATAAGCTTGTGCCCGTCGGCCAACTATGAGACAATATATACCAACGGTGCTTGCCACAACGTTACAATTATGCATGCCTGGTACATTTTGATGTGTTTCATTACAGAAAAATCAAACAACATGACGAGCTGATTCCTATGAAATGAATTCTTACCAATCTAACACCTAGAACTGCCATACACAACGGTGGTTTCAGTCCAAGAAGTGTAGTGATATGAATCTTGATCATCCAGACATAACTGACGTACAGAAGAAGGTTATGACGATATCTCATTGTTTATGATAATATCTTCAGAAACATGACTAAGAAAAGGGCCGAGACCTGCATCAAATAAGATAATAGCAGACTCATCAATACCACGTATACATGAAGCATGGACGTGCCACGGTGGCTCTATATAACAAAAATCAATTAATCACATCACATTGTTGATTCCAACGCTTCTACACATCAAACCACAACCAGCACATATGCGAAGATAGAAAAAAAACTCCTTACTGCCATCATGGTAGAGCAAACACATTGACATACCATGTTCACATGTACTGCATATGATGTGCTGGTCACACACATCATCAGCACATCACTATCCTAATGTTCAAAATTATCATGGAGCAAGATAAATCAGATCATGCACAGGCGGCCTGCTCAACCACCTCTGCGGAGCGTCTGTGCAAATGGCAAATATGTCCATCTCTGAAATTAATAAAAATACAGTCCCGCCTGCATCACTGGGGCACCACAAGCCATCATCAGCCAAAACCATCTTGAGCCAACTGCACCCTTTCCTTCTGCCGCTGCATCTTAATCGTTCTTCTTGTTGTATTCCAGGAAGTACACCCAATCATCCAACTGCAGGACCACCACAATGTAACAAGAATAGCATCAGCATACATGTTAACAAGAACAAATAAAATCCTCCATATGCACAAACTAGAACTGCAGCACGTATCCTTGATAAATATTGAATAAACAATCAATCTACTGAGAAGAAACATGCAAATTAATATGTGCTGCCCCAGCTTTAAACAATCTGAGGTGAATCCAGGCCTAGATCGACTGAAGCTGCAACAGCAGACCCAAGTTAATTCTGAGGCATTCAAAGCAGAAGATTGTTCTGATTAAAAAAAAAATTGGAGAGATACATTTGGCCTCAGATTAGCATTATGTCACATTTGTCGTTACCCAGGAAATGGGTACCCCAAACCCCTGGTTTACCGAACTAAACCCCACAAAATCAGCAACACGAACCCTCTAGTGACCTCCCGCGCTAACGTACGAAGGCCCGCAGGCTAAGACATATCGGGCTGACCCACGAACGGACAACGACGGCCCAAAGCCAAAGCCTGCTCGAGGGGCTACCGAACGTACCAGGACTGTACACTCGAGGGTATAATTCGGGCGACCCCTCGAGGATGGAACTTCGCCCGCCGAACGAGCCTGCCCTCGAGGACGGAACTTCGTTCGGGCGAATGGGCGGTCCTCGAGGACAGTGCACCCCTCGGCTTACCGGCTCTCCCGTACGGATCCGGGCGCATTCAATGCGATCTACCTACCCCCGCCTAACCGTATGGCCACAGTTACGATAATAGTTGCAGGTGTGGCGGTCAAATCTGGCTTTTACCGCCCATGCCCCGGAATCCTGCGGATCGTACTTCGCTGTTGCACCATGCCGAGCACTGTGCCGTGTCCAGCACCCCCTCGAGACGTATGAATCAGTACGTTTCCCGCATTTCCCGGGATTCGACCTTATCCGGTGAGGCTCGACCCCTTCAACTCGACCCCCTCGACTCAAGCCAAGACCCTCGACCGCCGCCCCTCGACGTCATCGAATGAACCCTCGAGCGGGACTCAACAACTCCCGACACGACGGCTGCAGGACCTCCCATATCGACGTACATCGCTACAGTGGCACCAACGTGATCGGCCTCAACGTCATACATCACCAGCCATGCGAACTCGAAATATATGTACTCCTGTGCCCCTCCTTCATCTATAAAAGGAGGCGCTAGGACGTTAGGAGGAAGAGAGGATCCAGAGCGTAGAAACGCTAAGGCTTTAGACCATAGAACAACACCGTGAGCTTGTGTAAGGTCGAGAGCTAGGTGTCCGAACGCCAGAGCCCCACCTCACGCTCCTCACATCTGCTTGTATTTTCCCCTGTACTAGCACTTCGGTGCAAGATAACACGAATCATCCTCCCCCCGCTGGACGTAGAGCCTTCTTTACCTGAACCAGGATAAATTGTCGTGTCCTTCTTGCATCCCCCACCAGATTAAGGGAGCACGCAATTACAAATATTACTCGTTGGTGTTAACCCCTCGAGGGTCAGGACACCGACAGTTGGCGCGCCAGGTAGGGGACCCGCGTGTCACTAATGATTTCCCGCCATTTTTTCGGATGGGCGACTTTGTTTCACCACTTCCGCGCGCTACGGTGATCTGGTTTGGGAGCCTAGAGTTCATGTCCCTCGGCCAGGGCTATGACATGACCCTGCTCTCGATCAGTGACCCGAACGGAGGTCGCAGTACGCCCCCACGCTCATGGGGGGCCGCTCGCCAGTCTCACCACCATGCTTCCACATCCAGAAGGAGGCACGGTCGACACCGTCATCGCCATCAACCTGGGTCGAGGATGGTTCCCGTTGCTTTCTCCTCGCCCCTGACCAGAGATGAGGAACCTCTTGTCGAGGGATTGTCTGGCCCGAGTTCAGGGGTAGAGGGCAAACCGGCAGGACCCCACCACAACCCTGACTCCACCTTCGCAGTACGCTCATCGAGGAAGCGCGACAAAGTCCCCGCTCAATCGAGCCCGCTCCCGCATGAGCTGTTCGAGCGTCGTCGGCGGCCTTCGTTCGACTTCAATAATCCCACGACGACGATCTCGACAGCGACCCACTCCAACATGAGCACGATGGAGGACCGCCCAGGCGCCCTTCTCCATGCAATGATGGACGTGGAGACTGTCACACCGGCCTCCGAGGGCTTGGCCTTCGTAAGAGCGCCCGGCCCCCGAAGGTACACCGTCGGCACACTCCGACGGCAACTGCAGGAGGAGGCGCGGGGGCATTTCCCCGTCTTCTGCTACGGCGACCCTGACTCTGACTCTGATCATTAGGATCCTACCCGCGAGTGCCTCCATATCGATGGTGATGTCGACTCCGATCAGGAAACTGTCGATCCAGCGGCCGCGGTAGCTACCGCTGCGGCGGGGGGTGCTCCCCCCAGAGCAGAGGACCAACAACCAGACGCACCCCGAGAGACATGCCCCCGTCCTGTCGAGCAGGACGCACAGTTGGCACAAATTCAGGAGTTGCAGGCGAAGCTCGCCGACGAGCAGGAACGATTGCGCCTGCTCGAGCTAACCCTCGAGCAAGAGCGGCGACCGCCCGGCGGTAGAGCCCGAGCCTGGACTCGAGAGGTCAACCGGCAGATCAACGAGGCAGGGGGACCCGAGCAACCCGCCAACCGTTATGCCCGAGTAAGCCAGAACATTGTCGTGGCGGCTATGCTCCTACGCAATATGCCTGCGCCATCCAACTCGCAAGCCCGGCGAATACAATGTGAAGTCGAGGATCTCCTCCGAGTTGCTGCTGTTCAGCAAGCCGAGAGCTCAGCCTCGAGGCGTTGAGGGGCAGCCTCCGAACCTCAGGTCGAGCCCTGCCGGCCCGAAAGGGAGGTCTTGGTCGATCAGGGGGTGGTGCCCCGACAGAAGGAGAAGCCGTCCCGAGAACGTATTAACGACGACCGCGCTCCCCGCGACGCGCGCCTCGACATTGTCGAGAACCACAGACGTAAGCACGGGGATGCCGAGGATCGAGGGTACAGCGCCCATCGTGGAGGGCGTTACGACAGCGACGAAGACCGACGGACCCCGGAGCCACCGGGTCCCCGAGTCTTCAGCAGGACGATCCGCTGCGCCCAGCTGCCTGACAAGTTTCGACCCCCCACGAGCATCGTCAAATACAATGGCGAAACCAATCCCGAGCTCTGGCTAGCCGACTTTCGGCTGGCTTGTCAAGTGGGCGGGGCGCGTGACGATCATGCCATCATACGTCACCTTCCCCTGTTCCTGTCCGACACCGTGCATAGGTGGCTCGAGGAGCTTCCCCCTGACTAGATTCGCGGCTGGATCGACCTTGTCTGGATCTTCAAGGAGAACTTCAAAGGTACCTACGTGCGTCCCGGGAACTCCTGGGAACTACGCAACTACAAGCAGAAACCAGGGGAGTCTCTCCGCGACTTTGCTCGACGATTCTCCAAGCTCTGCACCGAACTACCCCACATCTCCGATCTCGACGTCATTCTAGCGTTCGTTGCGGGTACAACCTGCAAGGACCTGGTTCGCGAGTTGTGGCGTAACTGCCCCAACACCGTCGACGAGCTGATGGATGTGGTCACCAACTACGCGGTTGGCGAAGAGGCGGTCGGCGCCTTCTTCAGCGATGGGAAGGACAAGGGAAAGGCGCCAGCAGCCGACGACGCCGGAGGCTCGAGCAAAGGGCCAAAGAGAAACAACAAGAAGAAGAAACATCAGCAAGGCAAGCGTGAGGCTGCAGAAGACGAACTCATCGCAGCAACCGAACGCAAAAGACCTCGAGGCCCCCCCGAGGGCGCCATCTTCGACAAAATGCTCGAGGAGCCCTGCCCTTATCACAAGGACGGGGCAAGGCGCAAGCTTAAGGACTGCCGCATGCTTCGAAAGCACTTCGAGCAAGTGGGCGTGAAGAAAGGTGACGACAGGAAAGACCAAGGCGGCGGTGAGGGAGACAACGGGGAAGACAAAAAATTCCCCGAAGTCTATGACTGCTACATGATCTACGGGGGCCCCTCGACCCAGCTCACGCCTCGACAGCGTAAGCGGGAGCGTCGAGAAGTCTTCTCCGTCTGAGTCGCAACACCTCACTACCTCGACTGGTCTGACGCGCCCATCACGTTCGACCGCGATGACCATCCGGATCGAGTCCCCAACCCTGGGGCCTATCCGCTCGTCGTCGACCCGATCATCATAAACACCCGCCTCTCGAAGGTCCTCATGGACGGCGGCAGCAGCCTGAACGTCATCTACCTTGAGACCCTCGACCTCCTGGGAGTCAAGAGGTGCCAACTCTGACCCAGCGCCGGTGGATTCCATGGCATCGTGCCAGGGAAGAAGGCCCTTCCCATCGGCCGTATCGACCTTCCTGTCTGCTTTGGCACCCCTGCCAACTTCAGGAAAGAGACCCTCACCTTCGAGGTGGTCGGGTTTCACGGAACGTATCACGCTATCATCGGCCGACCGGGCTACGCGCAGTTTATGGCGATCCCGAACTACACCTACCTCAAGCTCAAGATGCCAGGACCCAAGGGCGTCATCATCATCTCCTCCTCCTACGAGCACACTTACGACTGTGACGTCGAGTGCGTCGAGTATGGAGAGGCCATCGAGCAAAATGCCATGATAGCCGCGACCCTCGAGCACCTCGCCGACGAGGTGCCAGATCCTAAGCGACACGCCCGCAACTTTGAGCCAGCACAAGACACCAAGAAAGTCCCCCTCGACCCGAGCTGCCCCGGCGAGAAGGTGCTAACAATCAGCGCCGACCTCGAGGGCAAATAGGAAGCCATGCTCGTCGACTTTCTCCGTGCGAACGCCGATATGTTTGCGTGGAGTCCTTCGGATATGCCGGGCATACCGAAGGAAGTCGCCGGGCACGCCTTGGAAATCTGGGCCGGGTCCAGACCGGTGAAACAACGCCTGCGTCACTTCAACGAGGAGAAGCGCAGGATCATCGGCGAGGAGGTTCACAAGCTTTTGGCAGCTGGATTCATCAAAGAAGTCCATCACCCCGAGTGGTTAGCTAATCCCATGTTAGTTAAGAAAAAGAATGGAAAAATGCGGATGTGTATTGACTATACTAGTTTAAACAAAGCATGTCCCAAAGTTCCGTTTCCTTTACCACGCATTGATCAAATCGTTGACTCTACCGCGGGATGTGAAACCCTCTCGTTCCTCGATGCTTATTCCGGCTACCACCAAATCAAGATGAAAGAGTCTGACCAGCTCGCGACTTCCTTCATCACACCTTTTGGCATGTACTGCTACGTCACCATGCCCTTCGGCCTTCGGAACACTGGGGCGACGTATCAGCGGTGCATGCTCCACGTCTTCGGCGAACACATAGGCGACACGGTCGAGGCCTATGTCGATGACATCGTGGTCAAGTCCAAAAAAGTAGACGACCTCATCCATGACCTCGAAATCATGTTCGGGTGCCTTCGAGCCAAAAACATAAAACTCAACCTCGAGAAATGTGTCTTCAGAGTGCCTCGGGGCATGCTCCTCGGATACGTCGTCTCCCAGCGCGGAATCGAGGCCAACCCCGAGAAGGTGGCGGCCATCATGTGAATAGGGCCGATTTGGGATCTCAAGGGCGTGCAGAAGGTCACGGGCTGCCTCACGGCCCTTAGCCATTTCATCTCACGTTTAGGGGAGAAGGCCATGCCTCTGTACCGCCTCTTGAAAAAATCTGAGCGATTCACATGGACCACGGAGGCCGAGGGGGCTCTCGACGAACTCAAAAGCATGCTGACATCCACCCCGATTCTCGTCCCTCCTCGACCAACGACGTCGACTGAACCGCCCGAGCCCCTCCTCCTCTATGTCGCCGCAACCACCTAGGTGGTCAGCGCGGCCATAGTGGTTGAGAGGCAAGAGGAAGGGCGCACCTTGCTCGTCCAGCGGCCGGTTTACTTCGACAGCGAAGTGCTTTCGAAAACGAAAATCCACTACCCACAGATGCAGAATCTGCTCTACGCCATTGTCCTTACACATCGCAAGCTCCAGCACTACTTCCTCAGCCACCCGGTTACCGTGGTATCTTCGTTCCCCTTGGGGGAGATCATTCGTAACCGGGAGGCCACTGGAAGGATTGCTAAGTGGTCAGTTGAGCTCATGGGCGAGACCATCACCTACGCATCGCGGAAGGCCATCAAGTCCCAAGCACTGGCGGATTTCATCACTGAGTGGACCGACACTCAGTTGTCGCCAGTTCAAATCCAAGCCGAGCTGTGGACAATGTACTTCGACGGGTCGCTCATGAAGACAGGAGCAGGCGCGGGCTTGCTCTTCATCTCACCCCTCGGAGTCCACATGCGTTATGTCATTCGCATCCACTTTGCCGCTTCTAATAACGTCATGGAGTACGAAGCACTTGTCACTGGATTACGAATCGCCCTCGAACTCGGGGTCCGACGCCTTGATGTTCGAGGCGACTCGCAACTGATTGTCGACCAAGTGATGAAGGCCTCGAACTGCCACGACGCCAAGATGGAAGCCTACTACAACAAAGTGCACAAGTTGGAAGACAAGTTCCACGGCCTCGAGCTTATTCATGTTGCTCGACAATACAACGAAGCCACGGATGAGCTTGCAAAAATCGCATTGACTCGAGGTACAGTCCCTCCGGACGTATTCTCGAGGGACCTCTTCGAGCCCTCCATCGACTTGGGCTTGGGAGCTTGCCCTACACCCTCGAAGCTCCACCCCACGACCTCGACCGGGGCCCCCTCGACCGGGGCACAGGTTATGGAGATCCAGGGGATTCCTCCTCTGTCGAGCCCGCCACCGTATTGGCGAGCCCCTTTCCTTGACTGCCTCATTCGAGGAGAGCTCCCGGAGGACCGGACTGAAGCTCACCGGATCACGTGACGGGCCAAGTCCTACGTCATCTATGGTGACGGGAAGGAACTCTACAGGCAAAGCCCCTCAGGCGTTCTTCAGCGCTGCATTACCATCGAGGAAGGCAGGAGGCTCCTCGAGGACATACACTCGGGGGCTTGCGGCCATCACGCAGCGCCAAGGACCCTCATAGGCAATGCCTTCTGACAGGGTTTCTACTGGCTGACCGCCGTTTTCGACGCCGCAAACATTGTCCGCTCGTGCAAAGGGTGTCAATTTTACGCCAAGCAGACGCATCTCCCAGCTCACGCCCTACAAATGATCCCCATCACCTAGCCATTCGCAGTCTGGGGGCTCGATCTTGTGGGGCCTCTCAAGAGGATGACCAAAGGGTACACGCACCTGCTCGTTGCCATTGACAAGTTTACCAAGTGGATCGAGGCCTGGCCCATCGGCAATATCCTCTTCGAATGGGCGGTCGAGTTCTTCACCGACATCATCCACCGCTTCGGGGTCCCGAACGTCATCATCACTGACAATGGCACACAGCTCACCGGCAAGCTTGGAATTCTGCGATCGCCATCACATCCGTGTGAATTGGTCCGTGGTTGCACATCCTCGAACTAACAGCTAGGTCGAGCGCGCCAATGGCATGATTTTGCAGGGCCTCAAGCCAAGGATCCTCAACCGCCGCAACAAGCATGGAAAAAAATGGGCCGCGGAGCTGCCTTCGGTCCTATGGAGCTTAAGGACAACACCTAGTCGAGCCACGGGCTTCACCCCATTCTTCTTGGTCTATGGGTCCAAGGCCGTCCTCCCCACTGACCTCGAGTATGGTTCCCCTCGACTAAAGGCGTACAACGAGCAAAGCAACGAAGAAGCCCTCGCAAACACCATCGACCAGCTCGAGGAGGCTCGAGACATGGCGCTAATTCACTGCGCGAGGTATCAGCAAAAACTTCGACGCTACCACGACAGGCACGTGCGCCCGAGGGACTTCCAAGTTGGAGACCTCGTCCTACGTCGACGTTAGAACAACAAAGGATGTCACAAGCTGACCCCGCCATGGGAAGGCCCATACGCCGTAGCTGAGGTGCTAAAGCCCGGGACGTACAAGCTCGCTAACGACAAAGGCGAAATCCTCACCAACACATGGAACATCGAGTAGCTACGTCGTTTCTACCCTTAGGGCACCGATACCCTCGTACATTCTCGCATATTTTGTACATTTTCGCATGACAAATATAAGGAGTACTTTCGATTATAAGTTCAAACTTGATATTGTACATGCAAGAGGTAGCCTCGACACTGTCTCGCCAGAGTCGAGCCTCCCTCGAGGGCTAACGGGGGGTAACCCCCTAAGTTCCTAAAAATACGACTGATTTTTTTAAAATTCGAGCGTCCTTTTGCTTTGCAACTAAGTTGAAAACGCCTCGATCTCCCCAGAAGGTCGAAGGCTATCGAGCCGGGAGCTCTCCTATGCCTCCGGGCTATGGTACCTCCACTCGCTCCCCCCTCGAAGGATACGAGCATGCGTCAAAAACTTAGTCAAAAAAGCAAAGTCTAGGTGAAAGAAAGCAGAGAAGGCTCGAAAGTAAAACAATAAATTGCATTACGATAGATGCATTTATGTTCAAAAAGGCTTTCAAAGCCACATTGAATACAAGTTATAAAAAACTAACTTATTACATGGGCAACTTCGCCCAGCCTTGCCCTACAGGCCCGCTCTGTCGCCGCCCTCCTCGACGCTGTACCCTTCATCCGCGGGGGGAGGACTTCGTCCTCGAATAACTTCGCCAACGCTCCCCCGACCTCTCGGCGTCATTGATGAGCCCTCGGCATCACTCCTCGTTCTCGGCGTCGGTCTTCAAGATATCAGGAACGAAGCCTTGGGCGACCACGTTCATGTCGAAGACGAAGCCGGAGGAGACCACTGCTAGCGCCTGCTTCACGCCGGTGTGAAGCGCCTCCCACACGCGATCACGAAGGGTGGCGTCGAGGTAGTAGATCCAGTCAACGAGCGCGGCACCCAAGATGTCTTCTTCAGCACCCTCGATGGGCCCAACCTCCCAGGAGGCGCAGAGCCTGTCGAGGGCAACCCGGAGCCGGCCGAGAAGCGCCCCCTCCGCCGCGAGGCTCTCCTGCAGCGCCTTAGCGACGGTTTGGGTAGCAAGCAGCTCGGACTCGAGGCCTGAAACACAAAACAAGAGTTAAGACAAACCATACAGGAAGAAAAAAGAACAAAGGCTCTTCAAGGAACTCACCGGTACAGCGAGTCTCGAGGGCGCGGCGATCCCCCAGCACGGCGTCGCGCTCCCCCCGGGCCTCATCCCGCTCCCGCTGGGCCTCCTTGAAGGCCCGGGTCACCTCCGTCTTCTCGCAGCGGAGGGTCTCGAGGGCGCCATCCAGGATGATGGCCTGCTCCTTCTCTTGGAGGGTAGCCTTCATCACCCCTAGCTGGGTTTCCAGGCTAGCGGCTCGGTTCTTCTCCTCCTGGGCTAAGGCGGAGAGGGTGTTGCGCGCTGTGGAGACTTCAGCGAAACTGGCCTCGAGTGAGCGGATGCGCTCCACGGAGCTTTGAGCCTCCCCCACGAGTAGCTCGTCGCGCTCCTGGGCTCGGACGCTCTCGCCCTTGGCCCTCCCCGCTTCGGTCTTGGCCACGTCAGCCTCCTCCCTGGCACGCTTGAGCTCCTCCTTGAGGTGGGCGGCTTCTCCTCGAGCGGCCTTGGTGTCTTCCTTCGCCCGGGCGGCCTCCTCCTTGGCTTTGGCGGCCTCCTCCCTGGTCCACTTCAGCTCCTCCTCGATCTCGGCCACCCTGCCCTGCGCAGAGCGACCGGCTTCGAGTTGGTGAAGCACTTCCTCCCGACTGTTGTGCGTTTCATGGAGGAAGTCTGACTTGGAGTAGGAACGCCTCCGCACCTCCTGGGGACAGGAAATCAAGGGTTAAGGCATTTCATACGAAAGAACTCAAAAAACCACATATGGTCTACACAGGGACTCACCGCGAGGTTCCAGTCGAGGCCTTCGGTGAGCTCGACGCCCAGCTTCAGCAAGTGCTGCAGCCACGCCCGGGACCGCTCGGCGTCCTCTCAGCACTTGACTTCCGTCGAGTCATCCATCTCGATCCCCGGAGCGCTGGAGTCATCGAGTTCCCGGAGTACGATGCGCTCCTTGCCCCAATGTGGAAGGACCGTCTTGACCTTGGTTCGCGCCAAGGACTCGATCTCGTCCACCACATCACGTGAGACGCCGTAACGCATGGCCAACTCCGCCGAGTTGCGGGACTCCGATTCGGCGCTGGCATCCCTCAGCCCGGGGTCGAAAGTCGACCTCCTCAGCACGCCAGAAGCCGCTGTCTTCTCCGGCTGCTCCGTCGACGGTTGCGGCGGCTGGCTCGACGCTACTTCTGGTGCCTTCAGAGGCAGCGGAGGTGTCGAGGCCGTCGCTTCCCCCAACACCACGACTTGTGGCGCCGGCAGGACCACCATCGACACATCTTCCGCCGGGTTCGGTACCGAGGCCTCCTCCAGCTGCACCCCCGACAGCCGCGGGACCATCGACGCCTTCGACGCCGTTTCTTCTTCGGCCAGCAGCTCATCCAGGGTGATCACGGACACCCATTGCTTGGGCAGTCCCGATGTCCCCTCTGCCTCCGACGTCTCGGGCGGCTGCTGCGCCGGCGGGTCCAGCGACGCCTTGCCCCCCGGCGGTGTCAGCTGCGCCTGCTGATGCTGGGGCTGGCCCCCAGTTTCCTCCTCCTCTTCCCGCCGCTCCAGCGGCTCCTTCTCCCCCTCTTGCTGCAGCCGCGGCAGCTCCGCTTCTTGCAAGGCCCCCTGCTCCTGCTTCCTCTGGGCCTCGAGCTCGCATAGCCCCGCCGACCAAGGTCTCCGCTCTCCCGTCGAGGGGGGAAGAGGTGTGGTCTCCTCACCCTCGAGGTCGACGACGACTACCTCCTCTCCCGGCTCGTGGCCCTCGGGGGCTCCCGCCTGGGGTGCGGGGATCGAGGCCTCCGGTCGGCCAGGAGCAGAAGCTCCCGATGTCGGGGCTCCGCCCCCTGGCGCCGGGCCGAGCTCGAGGGCCGCGGACGACGATGTCAAGGAGGCACTCCCTCCCTCTTGCGTCCTCCCTGGCTCAGAGTCGCCGCCCGTGGCAGCCCCCGAGACGCTCGACCCTGCAGCAAGAGCGGAACCCGTCAGCCTACCACGCGCCATAGCACTGAGGGCTGAGGACAACCACTTGGCTTCCCATGGAGCCAAGGGCCTCGACGTCGCACCTATGACCGGGGCCTCCATCTTCGCGGCAGCGTCCACCTTGAGCCGCTTAGCCGGCGCAAGAGACGCCTCCTCGATTCGGCGCTTGGGCCTGGATGAGAAGAGGACGGCAAAAAGTTCATTAAACTACGCAAGGAAGATGCAACGAAAAATAATTGAATCAGCAACACTTACCCGAAGGGGATAGAGGCCTTTCGGGTCCCCCTCGAACCGCCAGCGAATTTTGAGACCCCTCCCGAGGCCGAGCTCTTCCCAGGGCTGAGGCTACTTGGGGCCATCGGTGGGGTCGCCGCGCCTCCCCGCTCCAACGGGGCCTCATGAGCACGGCTCTGCTCCGCCCGCGCCGACGACCGGGATTGGGTTTCCCGGAACAAAGTGGGTGGGGTCCCGCCTCGAGTACGATGGGAGGAGGGTGAACCCCCTCGAGGCGAGGCCTCAGCCCACCTTTTCCCACGCTGGCGCTCCGAGGCCGACGCCACCGGCTGGGGGGCGCGCTCCTCCACCGCCTCCTCCTGCACGAAGGGGCGATCAGCATGGGAGGAACCCGACAAGATGCGGTCGAGACGCCCCACCACCCCCTCGACGTCATCGCTGTCATCGTCAGCATCATCTTCATCTCCCTCGGACAAGGGAGACTCCTCCTCCGGGAGCCCGTCGCGCCTCTGCTCAGCGCGGCGCCTCGCAAGCCTTTCGCGCTCCCGGAGCTTCTTGGCCTTCTTCTTCTCCTCTTCGTCCTTACACCACTTTTCTTGCTGGGCGGTGAAGCATCTTACCTGACAGTCGGGAGCGTCCTCCCTCAGCGGGGGCCTCAATCTCTGGTAGTCGATTCTCCCCTACATAAAAACGTTTAGTCACAGGGACGAAAGAAGGGGGCGGAATAAAAACGTAAAAGGCATGGGTCGGGGCACTCACCAGGTCGAGGCAACCCTCCTCCGGCCGCATGGGGAGGCGGTTGACGTCTTCCGCCCTGAACGAGCCCGTGACCATCCCCTTTACCCGCGCGACGACTTCCGCGGCGGATGGCTTCTTGCCAAACATCTGGCACATCTCGAGAACCTCGGGCGCCGCCGAGGGGAGCATCTCGTCCAACCGCAGCGGGCACTCCGTCAGAGGGAGCACCCGTCGACTATGGAAGGCCGAGACCACCACACCCGCCGTCAGGCCCGCCTCTTGAAGGGTCTTCATCGCGGCGACTAGGGGACGAAGTCGACGCTGAAGATCTCCCGTGACACCGTGCGGCCAGTTGTATGGACGCTCGGTGATAAGCCGCCCGGTATACGGCGGGAGGTAGCCACCGTCGTTGCGAAGGTAGAACCACTGCTCGTCCCACCGGGAGTGGCTGGACGTCAACCCGGTGGGGATGTACTCGCGTGGCTCCTCCGACCTCCCGGTCTTCAACGCGAAGTTAAGGCACCCTGCTCTGACGATTCGCCTTATTCCTGGCGCCACCGGGGAGGCGAACCACTCCCCCTTGTAAAGGTGGAGCCATAGCTCCCAATGTGGCGCCATCCCGAGGTAGCCCTCGCAGACGGCCGCGAAGATGGCGGCGTTGGAGATGGAGTTGGGGGAGAAGTGCTGGAGCTCGACGCCGTAGAAGTTCGTCACACATGAACTCACTCGGGGGCACACCGAACCCATGCCGATGATACTTGAGGAAGCTCACCACGTAGCCCTCCGGCGGGTTTGGCTCTTGGTGGTCCCTCGGCGGCGCAACCCACTCCGGCCGATTTGGATCGGTGACGGGGCGAAGAAGTCCTTCCACCACCAGCTCGTGCAACCTTTGCCGCGTGACGGTCGACGGACGCCAGGGTTCGGTGGGCTGGAGGATGGGAGCCATGGCGGCAGCGGCAGCACAGATCTGCTCGGTGGGCGCGGCGGCGGCAACAACAGCATGAATCTCCTCGGCGGATGGACGACTAGGAAGGTTCCCAATCATGACTTCTTGCTCTAAGTTTTTACCCTCACGCGCGCAGGAAACCAGGAGTTCGGCAGGATGGCAAAAGTAGGGGCGAACAGCGCCTGTCCCCCTCCGTTTTTATACCCGGGAAGAGCAACGGGCGGAGTCCGACGGCAGGGAAAAGGTAACTTCCCGCAATTAATGCGTTTACCTGACCGTTCCCCCCTCGATCCTAGACCGGATGCACGCGTCACACCTCTGTCAAAGAGCCGTTGCTCGGGCCCACCACGATCTCCACTACCGCATCATTTTAGCTTCCTCCTCAAAAGGCGCGTCTAACGGTAAGAAAAATAAGCGTCGCTTACCGGCGGATTCTTCCAGGAGAAGGTAAACAGGCTCTGGCCCCGCCTCGAAGTCTCAAGGGAGCGAAGGCCGGTCCTCGAGTGAGGGCTCAACGACCGCCCTTGAGCACCAAAAAAATACGGGCTCTGGCCCTACCTCGAAGTCTCGAGGGAGCGAAGGCCGGTCCTCGAGTGAGGGCTTGACGGCCGCCCTTGAGCACCAAAAAAAATACGGGCTCTGGCCCTACCTCAGTCTCAAAGGAGCGAAGGCTGGTCCTCGAGTGAGGGCTCAACGGCCGCCTTTGTGCACCAAAAAAATCAGGCTCCGGCCCTAAGCCTCGAGGGAGCGAAGGCTGGCCCCACGATCAGGGTTCGACAGTCGCCCTCGAGCACCCGAGTCAGGGGTGACCAATGGGGAGCCAACACGAGGCCCTGCTCGAGAATGAACTCTCGAGACCCCTTTGGACGCATCCAAGGTGAAACGCTACGGACTTTATGGAATCCCCCCGAAGGGAGGCATCGAGCCGCCGAGACCTATCGAATGGAATCGGTATCCGTTGGTCCATTGCATTTTGCTTTAATGAGACCGCCTCCGGGCCTCCTGCCGACCTCTATTGAACGAGGAACGGGCTCTCGCTTCGATTTTCCCGTTACCAGCTCACTGAGAACTTCGCAGCTCGCCCTATCGAGGGTAGTCCGACGCTTCTCGCCTCACGTCCGATCGAAAGGACTCGTGAGATGAATGCCGAGGCCAGCAACGCCCCAGCCGCACGAGGCTCGGGAGCTCGACTGTGCTCGACACCCCTCGATGAAAGAGGGTCAAAAATCCCCCGGGGGCTCCCCTCGGTAAAGCGCTGCGACTCCAGTTCAGGCCTGTACCCGACTGGACAAGCACCCTTCAACCAAAGACAAATAAAGCCCTCACAGGAGTCTTTCGACTCCTACGAGGCCTCAGGGGCTACCCCCGCGGGGTTCTCTCGTGCGCCCCCCACGAAAAAATCCGAATCACGTCCCGTTTCCAATTCCTGACCCCTTGCCCGAGTGTCATCACTCGAGCAGGGGCTCGGGGGCTACTGTCGTTACCCAGGAAATGGGTACCTCAAACCCCTGGTTTACCGAACTAAACCCCGCAAAATCAGCAACATAAACCCTCTAGTGACCTCCTGCGCTAACGTACGAAGGCCCGCAGGCTAAGACATATCGGGCTGACCCACGAACGGACAACGACGGCCCAAAGCCAAAGCCTGCTCAAGGGGCTACCGAATGGACTGGGACTGTACACTCAAGGGTATAATTCGGGCGACCCCTCGAGGACGGAACTTCGCCCGCCGAACGAGCCTGCCCTCGAGGACGAAACTTCGTTCGGGCGAATGGGCGGTCCTCGAGGACAGTGCACCCCTCGGCTTACCGGCTCTCCCGTACAGATCCGGGCGCATTCAATGCGATCTACCTACCCCCGCCTAACCGTATGGCCACAGTTACGGTAACAGTTGCAGGTGTGGCGGTCAAATCTGGCTTTTACCGCCCATGCCTCGGAATCCTGCGGATCGTACTTCGCTGTTGCACCATGCCGAGCACTGTGCCGTGTCCAGCACCCCCTCGAGACGTATGAATCAGTACGTTTCCCACATTTCCTGGGATTCGACCTTATCCGGTGAGGCTCGACCCCTTCAACTCGACCCCCTCGACTCAAGCCAAGACCCTCGACCGCCGCCCCTCGACGTCATCGAACGAACCCTCGAGCGAGACTCAACAACTCCCGACGCGACGGCTGCAGGACCTCCCATATCGACGTACATCGCTACAGCGGCACCGACGTGATCGGCCTCAACGTTATACATCACCAGCCATGCGAACTCGAAATATATGTACTCCTGTGCCCCTCCTTCATCTATAAAAGGAGGCGCTAGGACGTTAGGAGGAAGAGAGGATCGAGAGCGTAGAAACGCTAAGGCTTTAGACCATAGAACAACACCGTGAACTTGTGTAAGGTCGAGAGCTAGGCGTCCGAACGCCAAAGCCCCACCTCACGCTCCTCACATCTGCTTGTATTTTCCCCTGTACTAGCACTTCGGTGCAAGATAACACGAATCATCCTCCCCCCGCTGGACGTAGGGCCTTCTCTGCCTGAACCAGGATAAATCGCCGTGTCCTTCTTGCATCGCCCACCGGATTAAGGGAGCATGCAATTACAAATATTACTCGTTGGTGTTAACCCCTCGAGGGTCAGGACACCGACAACATTAATCATGGCCGCCGATAACTCAGGCAAAACAATGCCTGAAGCGCAAATTAGTTACCGAGGCTCATGCCATAACCTTGTCATCACTGGCAATGCACGACTCAATCTATGTCCTGTGTGTAAGAAATCGCCTCTGTAATCTGCGTGAGACACTGCCTCTATATTTGGATTTTCAAAGACAGCCCCATAAGAAGTCCATCTCTGAAAATGACCTTATTTCCAGAGATGGTCCTTTTAAGGTGCCTGCCTCTGAAAATCTATTTACAGAGGCAGGGAGATACTGTTGCCTACGTACAATTTTTAGAGGCAATGGAAGAAAATGTCCGTCTCTTTCGTCTCTCTTTCTGCTTAACGAGAAATGCGCCGAAAGGTGTCGTCCTAAAAAAAAAGAAAATGTCCGTCTCTGTAAATAAAACCCAGTGTCTCCTGAAATCATTTTTGTAGTAGTGTTGTTGTACAATGCATGTACGGTCTACAGCAAACAAGAATTTGAAAGCAAGACCGGAAAACATCATCTGATCCTGAAATTAAAAAAAATAGAAAATGACTGTTAGTTATGCATGATGATTTAGTAATACCTCTTTCCCATGTAACATTATTTATTTAATAAACTGAATGAAGATATGTATATTGCATTGCATCGGATGCTGACCCAGTGGCATCCATATCATATAATAGTATTTTAGACAAATATTTTTGTCAAACATCATATTATGTGCATTAAACGCACCAGCAAAGCATTGCAATATCACACTAGAGCCAAAAACACATGTGGCAATTTATGCTTTTGCCATGGATAAACTAAATCATGAAAATTCTCTAAAATGAACGACATCATTAGTAGTTCTATTAGCATAAGTAAGATATTCATATAAAAAGCACAGGCAGCTTTCGATTTATGGATAGTAAGCAATCTTTGTTAATCAATTACAAGCACATACTAAAGGAAGGAATGCATGGCCAAACAACAGCTACTCAAAAAACAAACCTGCTCACCACGAATAATGAAATATCTTGGTTCCTGAATTTTGGTTCATCGATTACAAGCACATACTAACATGAATCGTGTTACGTGTTACTGTGTCGATGACATACAACATAAATCGCCAAACACGTCCACACGAATTCCACGGCCTACTGTACTTTATACCAATATCTTCAGTGATACGCACTCACCAGAAACTCATTAATTACCTCATCTGGGCACGAGCGTGGCGATGCGGATGTCGGTACCAGCGGAGGAGACGCGGTCGTCAGCGACTCCGCCCGACCGGAGCGCGTCGGGGAGCAACGCACACGCCGCGCGCGAGGCAAGGAGCGATCGCTCAGGGCGGTCGGAGACTCGGCGTTGGGCAGTGTCGCTGCAGGGGACACGATGGAGGAGAGCCGAAGATGCGGAACCGCGACTGCGAGAAGGACTCCCACCAGGACGGGGCGGGGTAGAAGGCCGAGGGGGTGGCGGAGCTGTACGGCGAGGTGGCGGCCGCGCCGCCGGAGGATGGGGAGGAAGGCCACGTGAGATCTGTGGGCTCTGAGGTATGGAGTGGATAATCTGATAGTTGAGTGGGCCGTTGATAACATTCTGGATATATTTTCATAGTGGGCCAACTGGGCTGACATGAAGTAAGGATGCAAATGGCAGCCATTTTTGGTATTATACAAGTCAAGTAGTTCGTTTTTTTTTTGAGTCGTTTACTTCTCTAGAAGCGTCGCGGTTCCCCTGCTACAGTTGAGACAGGCGAATTCGAGGCAATTCTCGCTCCCACCGCCGGATTCGCTGGTTCTCCTTGCCGTCGGTGGCCTTTTTGGCGCCAGTGAGCCTGGAGAGTCGGGAATCCGGTGGGTGGTGTACATATTTCCTCCTATTAGACTACCTCTAGCAAGGTTAGGGTTCCTCGCTTCATCGTCGGTGAAGCAACAACGAGTTTGTCCCAGTGGCATAGGGTTCAAGCGACTGGTTCTTTTGTTCCTCCAGAGCATCTCCGGTGGATGCGGTGGTGCCGTGTCTTCTAGCGATGGAGCTGTGAGGTTCCCCATGCCGGTGTCGAGGCATGGGTTCTTCTTCCTAGGCAGCGCCACCGGCGGGCGATGGCGTGGAAGTGTGGCGACACCGACTTCTACGACGGCTTCCCCGACGCTGGTGGCGGCTGCTTCAGCGAAGATTTCGAGCTCTCTGGATCCAGAGTTCTTTCCACCTCTGGATCTGGTCAAGCTCGCCTTCTCCCTCCCTCATCTTCGTCGACGTGCCGACAGTCGATTTGGGAGGTACTCCTACCAACTCGTTACTGAGAAATCGGGTTGGATTTTGCTCCCTACTTGTGTAGGTGTTTTTGTTCCCCGTTGGGTTGTCTTGTTGGCCGAAGAATCGGAGTTCTTGGTGATCCTTGAGGCGCCAGTTCTCTGTTCTTCCGGTGAGGTGATGGCAGTTGGCCATCTCATGCCAGGGCGTTCAGAGCATGTACGGTATGCCTATGTTTTCGTCATACTATTGGTGGAGGCAATCGAAAACTTTAGTGTTCAATCGTTGAAAAGGGGAACGGCTTCAAGCAGTAGAATGCTCCATTTGCTGGCGACATCAATGACCGGGATATTCTTGCAAGGACTGAGTTGTAATTTTTCTTTTTTCCAAGGGTATCTTTGTAAGAATGTAAACTTAAACACCTATATGTAATATAAAAACCCGGTTTCTCAAAAAAAAAAGTAGTTCGATTTTTTTGGGTTGTACGACCGCGACTACCTCTGCTCCACCAAACGGCGCAACGTCCTCCGCTCCGTGAGGCGATTTTCTCGGCGTCCCCGGTGGCGGCTCGAGCTAGCTTTCTAGGGTTCCATTTTCTGAGCTCGGCACCGGTGGCGGCTCCATCCGGTGCCCCCATCCGTACATCCTCCAAGTTCTCCCACATACGCATCCTGCCTCCGATTCCACACATCGTCGCGTCTCCATCTCCACCGGTGGCGTCTGCACGTGTGGCGGGAGCGGGAACCTCGTCCGCCCGAATCACGGCGGAGGCTGGGGAAGTAGCCGCCACCTTCATTTCCTCCCTGAAGCGGCCGCTTTCCGCCGTCACCCTCGCCCTCTCACGCGGCCTGGGCGGGCGGAGAACGCAACCCGGGTTGCGCACGGCCGACGGACGGAGCTGGGGCGGCGCGCGACCTGGCGGGCGGAGTCGGGGCATTGCGCGGCCGACACGAGCCGCCTGAGCCACGGGCTTTCCTGGCAGGACTGCCGACTGCCCCACCTTCTGCTGGCGAGGAGGACCCCCACCTCTGATTTCTTCCTCTCTGCCGGCGAATCCAACAGGCGTAGAGGCCGATGGTGATGCGGCACGTCTGTACAGTCAACAAGGCTGAGCGGGCGAGCCCATCAGTCCAAGCGATAAAACACACAGCAATCTCCGGCCCCCAACAGGGCTGCCTGGTGCGGCTACCCGGCCTTGGCGGGAGTGTGGAGAATGACGAGCGTGGCCCCTAGGGACAAAAAGAAGATGAAAAAGCTTGAGGAATTGGAAGAGAAGAACAACGTCGCGGCGGCATCCGGATCGGAGGTCCGCCGGGACCAATGAGTTGTCTCAGCTGGAACTGTTGTGGTTTGGGCAACGCCATGACACTCAAGGAGCTTCGCGATTTGGCGAAGAAAGTTGCCCCTACCGTGCTTTGTGTCCTTGAAACACAAGTCCACCGAGCACGGGTGGAGGGTCTTGAGTACTCTAGGGTTTGATAATGCTTTCGCTGTAAGCAGTGCAGGGCGTAGTGGAGGCCTTGGCATCTTTTGGAATAACAACATTAGAGTGGAAATTTTACCGTACTCTCAGTACCATATAGATGCTATTATAACGGAGAGTGGGGATGTTCCAATGCGCTTCACTTGTGTTTATGGTGAAGCGCAGGTGTCATAACATCATAAGACGTGGGATATGCTCAAGTTCATCAAGGAGACGTCACCGCTACCCTAGATGTGCATCGAGGATTTTAATGAAGTCCTCTTCGATCAGAGCACGAAGGAGTTCAGGAAAGAAGTTGGAGCCAAATAGCAGGTTTTCGAGATGTGCTTAACGTCTGTGGCCTTGTTGATCTAGGCTATGAAGGACGCTGATGGACTTATGAGAAGTGAGTTGCAGGGGGTTCCTATTGTCAGGTAAGGCAGGATTGTGCCTTGGCATGCGCCGGTTGGTGCACCCGATTCCCGATGGCCTCAGTTCGCCACCTCACTTCGGCAGCATCTGATCATGGCCCTATTGAGCTTAGATGGGCTGAGGGGACAAACACCGGTGTGAGGAGACACAAGAAGCAGTTCAGGTATGAATTAATGTGGGAATCGCACGCAGACTTTCGAGATACTCTTGGCCAGGTGTGGGAGAGCCAGCCGCCAGCTTTTGGAATAACAACACTAGAGTGGAAATTTTACCGTACTCTCAGTACCATATAGATGCTATTATAACAGAGAGTGGGGATGTTCCATGGCGCTTCACTTGTGTTTATGGTGAAGCACAGGTGTCAGAACGTCATAATACGTGGGATATGCTCAAGTTCATCAAGGCAACGTGTCGGGTACCTGGAAAAGGGATACCCCAAAGCCTTGATTAATCAGACTAATCCCCGAAGTCAGCAACGCAATCCCTCCAACGACATCCCTCACTATCGCTCAAAATCCCAAAGGCTAAGGCATATTGGGCCGCCCCACGAACAGGTGTCGACAGCCCAAAGCCACAGCCTGCTCGACGGGCTACCACGCGGACCGAGACTATACACTCAAGGGTACAACTCGGGGACCCCTCGAGGACGGAACTTCGCTCCAGCGACCAAGCCCGTCCTCGAGGACGGAACTTCGCCCGTGCGAATAGGCAACCCTCGAGCATAGTATACCCCTCGGCTACCTACTCCCCATTTGGATCCAGGTGCATTCAATGCATTTTACCTGCGCCTGCCTAACCGTATGGCCACAGTTACCGAAACAGTTGCGAGCATAGCAGTCGAATCCTGCTTTTGCCGCCCATACCCTAGAATCCTGCGGATCGTACCTCACTGTTACACCATACCAAGCACTGTGTCCCATCTGGTACCTCCTCGAGGCTCGAAAGTCAACACATTCCCCGCATCTCTCGGGATTCGGCCTTATCCGAAGGGCCTCGACCCCCTCGACTCGACCCCCTCGACTCGACCTGAGGCCTCGACCGTCGCCCCTCAGCTCTGTCACGCCGACCCTCAAGTGGGACTTCAACAACTCCGGTCAACACTTCAATAACTCCCAACGTGATGGTTGCAGGACCTCCCATGCCGACGTACACCTCTACAGTGACACCGACATGATCGGCATCGGCGTCATACGTCACCGACCATGTTAGCACTAAAAATATGTACTCCTGTGCCTCTCCTTTGCCTATAAAAGGAGGTGTCAGGGATTTGGACAGAGGATCAGAGATCTAAAAGCATCACACGCTAAGGCTTAGATCATAGAACAACACCGTGAGACAGTGTATAGAGCTTAGCGCCCGAAACGCTTGAGCTCAAGCCCACACTTCTCACACCCGCTTGTATTCACCCCGGTACTAGCGCTTCGGTGCAAGATAACACGAACTATCCCCCCCCCCGCTGGACGTAGGGCCTTCTTTGCCCAAACTAGGATAAATCGCCGTGTCCTTCTTACACCACCCACCGGATTAAGGGAGCACACAATTACGAATTTACTCGTTGGTGTTGACCCCCGGGGACGAAACACCGACAGTTGGTGCGCCAGGTAGGGGTCCTGCATGTTTCCAATGATTTCCCGCCATTTTTTTGGATGGGCGACTCTGTCTCACCACTTTCGCACGCTACGGTGATCTGGCTCGGGAGCCTGGAGTTCATGTCCCTCGGTCAGGGCTATGACATGACCCTGCTCTCGATCAGTGACCCAAGCAGAGGTCGCAGTGTGCCCCCATGCTCAGGAGGGGCCACTCGTCGGTCTCGCCACCATGCTGCCACAACCAGAAGGAGGCGCAATCAACATCGTCATTGCCATCAACCTGAGTCGAGGTTGGTGCCCACCGCATTCCCCTCGCTCCTGACTGGTGATGAGGAGCCCCTTGTTGGGGGATTATCTGACCTGAGTTCAGGAGCAGAGGACAGACCGGCAGGGCTCCACGGCGACCTTGACTTTAGCTTTGAAACGCACTCGCCGAGGGGACTGAGTGTGGTCTCTTGTACAGGTGAGGCTCCAAGGCCATCCAACCTACTCCCACACGGGTGGTTTGAGGCCCGTTGCCTGTTCCCATTTGGCCTAAACAAACTCCACCAAGACATAGGCGTTGAGGTCGACGGGCGGCCTCGGCAGACGAATGGACTTTGAGTTTGGACGACCCTGGCTCGACCGCCCCTGGCCTCGACCGTGCTCCGGTACGCTGGACAACCCCTTGACGGGCGGCCTCGGACAGACTTCGGGTGCGGACAACCCCGCTTCGGCCGCGGGCCGGGAGGCCATGAACACGGGCCAAGGGGACTCGACTGAAGATAGGAGGGCCTTGACCCATGACGAGCACCAACATGAGCGCGTACGAGGATCTCTTGGGGCACCTCCTATGAGCCACCATGGACCTCGACCCCCGCCCAGAACATCGAACATCGAACAACTACGTCACTCTTACCTTTAGAACCTCGAGGCTCCGTACATATTCTCAATTCATGAATAAAGAGTACATCCATGTTGAAACCTTTTCTTTCATGGAAAACATGTGGGCTTGACCCTGTCCTCACAGAGTCGAACCACCCTCGGGGCTGGAAGGGGGAACCCTCCGCATCCCTAAAAATTTGCATTTTTTGAAAAACTTTTACATAGTCGACGAAGCTGCGAGGGCGTCCTAAGGCTCAAGAGGTTGTTAAGCCACGAGATCGCCTACGCGTCCGTGCTACGGTACCTCCACTCACTCCTCCATGCCAAGGGGTGCAACCGCGCGCTAAGAAGACTTAGTAAAAGCACACGATTTCAAAAAATTAATGTCTAGCGTTCCTCTATGCTTTGATACGAGTTCTTACACAGTCGACATAGCCACGAGGGCACCCTAAGGCTGAGGGGCCATCGATCCACGAGATCGCCTACGCCTCAGGGCTACGGTACCTCTACTCGCACCCCACACCTAAGGGCACAACCATGTGCCAAGAAGACTGCGTAAAAACTCAGCTCGAGCAAGGTAGGAATGATAGGCTCATACTCACGATTTCAAAAAATTAATGTCTAGCATTCCTATATACTTCGATACGACTTCTTACACAGTTGACATGGCCACGAGGGTACCCTAAGGCCGAGGGGCCGTCGAGCCGCGAGATCGCCTATGCCTCAGGGCTACAGTACCTCCACTCGCACCCCACACCTAAGGACGCAACCATGTGCCAAGAAGACTGCATAAAAACTCAGCTCGAGCAAGATAGGAATGACAGACTCATACTCATGATTTCGAAAAATTAATGTCTAACGTTCCTATATGCTTCGATACGAGTTCCTACGTAGTCGACAAGGCCGCGAGGGCATCCTAAGGCCAAGAGGCCATCGAGCTGCGAGATCGCCTATGCCTCAGGGCTACGGTACCTCCACTTGCACCCCACACCGAAGGACGCAACCGTGTGCCAAGAAGACTGTGTAAAAACTCAGCTCGAGCAAGATAGGAATGACAGACTCGAACTCGAAAGCATTCGAAATGCATATAAACATCATGTTTTGAGGCCCTCAAGGCCACATCGACATGAGTCAAAATACTAACTTATTACATGGGCCTTCATGCCTAAATATGGCTCCCAGGCTTTTGTCGTCATCGCCAACAGCAGGAAGGTGCACCTCATCCTCGAACAGCCTCGCGATTCGACCCCCAGGCTCGACGGCACCACCCACTTCAACCGACTAGCCAAGATAATGGGGCAAAGGAGCCCTCGTCCACCAACTCCTCGCGCTCCCGTTTCATCACTGATGACGGGAGCTGATCTCTCTCTCTCCCTTTTCCCTCTTGCGCTAACGAACAAGGAAACTCCGTTCTCCAGCGGCGGCAACGAAAGCAGGGAGACAAGATGGGGAATGGGCGAAACACTACCCCTCGAATTCATAGGTAGGCAGGAGAAGGTAAATGAGCTCTGGCCCCAAAACAAGCCTCGAGGGAGTGAAGGCTGGCCCTTGACTAGGGTTCGACAGCTGCCCTCGAGCACCCGAATCAGGGATGACCAAGGAGAGCCAACACGAGGCCCCGCTCAAGAACGAACTCTCGAGACCCCTTTCGATATATCCAAGGCGAAATGCTACGGACTTTTATGGAATCCCCCTGAAGGGAGGCATCGAGCCACCGAGACCTATCGAATGGTATCGGTATCCGTAGGTCCATTGCGTTTTGCTTTAATGAGACCGCCTCCGGGCCTCCAGCCGACCTCTATCGAATGAGGATTGGGCTCTCACTTGGATTCTCCCATTACCAGCTCACTGAGAACTTCGAGGCTCGCCGTATTGAGGGTAGTCCGACGCTTCTTGCCTCATGTCCGATCGAAAGGACTCGTGAGATGAACACTGAGGCCGGCAGCGCCCTAGCGCACGAGGCATGGGAGCCCGACCATGTCCGGCACCCCTCAATGAAAGAGGGTCGAAAATCCGCTGGGGGCTCGATGTTTCGACATACCCCTCGGTAAAGCGCCACGACTCCAGTTCAGGTCCATACCCGATTGGACGAGCACCCCTCGACCAAAGATAAATAAAGCCCTCGAAGTAGTCTCCCAACTCCTCCGAGGCCTCGGGGGCTACCCCCGCGGGGGACGCTCGCGTGCCCCCCACAGAAAAATCCAAACCACACCTCACTCCCGACTCCTGACCCCCTGCCCGAGTGCCAGCACCCGCACAGGGGCCCGAGGGCTACTGTCGGGTACCTGGAAAAGGGATACCCCAAAGCCTCGATTAATCAGACTAATCCCCGAAGTCAGCAACGCAAACCCTCCAATGACATCCCTCACTATCCCTCGAAAGCCCATAGGCCAAGGCATATTGGGCCGCCCCACGAACAGGCGTCGACAGCCCAAAGCCACAGCCTACTCGACGAGCTACCACGTGGACCGAGACTGTACGCTCGAGGGTACAACTCGGGGACCCCTCAAGGACGAAACTTCGCTCGAGCGAACGAGCCCGTCCTCGAGGACGGAACTTCGCCCGTGCGAATAGGCAACCCTCGAGCATAGTATACCCCTCGGCTACCTACTTCCCGTATGGATCCAGG
This sequence comes from Bothriochloa decipiens, assembly GCA_023333625.1. Taxonomy (NCBI): domain Eukaryota; kingdom Viridiplantae; phylum Streptophyta; class Magnoliopsida; order Poales; family Poaceae; genus Bothriochloa; species Bothriochloa decipiens. Next base: position 45,683,808 of record CM041636.1, on the reverse strand, counting down.
CCCATTCAATGCATTTTACCTGCTCCCGCCTAACCGTATGGCCACAGTTACCAAAACAGTTGCGAGCATGGCAGTCGAATCCTGCTTTTGCCGCCCATACCCCAGAATCCCGCGGAACATACCTCACTATTACGCCATACCAAGCACTGTGTCCCGTCCGTACCTCCTCGAGGCTCGAAAGTCAACACATTTCCTGCATCTCCCGGGATTCGGCCTTATCCGAAGGGCCTCGACCCCCTCGACTCGACCTGAGGCCTCGACCGTCGCCCCTCAGCTCTGTCATGCCGACCCTCGAGCGGGACTTCAACAACTCCGGTCAACACTTCAACAACTCCCGACGCGATGGTTGCAGGACCTCCCATGCCGATGTACACCTCTACAGCGACACCGATATGATCGGCATCGGCGTCATACGTCACCGACCACGTTAGCACTAAAAATATGTACTCTTGTGCCTCTCCTTCACCTATAAAAGGAGGCGACAGGGCTTGGGACAAAGGATCAGAGATCCGAAAGCATCACACGCTAAGGCTTGGATCACAGAACAACACCATGAGACAGTGTAGAGAGCTTAGCTCCCGAAACGCTCGAGCTCAAGCCTACACTTCTCACACCCGCTTGTATTCACCCCTGTACTAGCGCTTCGGTGCAAGATAACACGAACTATCCCCCCCGCTGGACGTAGGGCCTTCTTTGCCCAAACCAGAAAAAATCGCCATGTCCTTCTTGCATCACCCATCGGATTAAAGGAGCACGCAATTAAAAATTTACTCATTGGTGTTGACCCCCGGGGACGAAACACCGACAAACAACACTAGAGTGGAAATTTTACCGTACTCTCAGTACCATATAGATGCTATTATAACAGAGAGTGGGGATGTTCCATGGCGCTTCACTTGTGTTTATGGTGAAGTGCAGGTGTCAGAACGTCATAAGACGTGGGATATGCTCAAGTTCATCAGGGCGACGTCGCCGCTACCCTGGATGTGCATTGGGGATTTTAATGAAGTCCTTCTTCGATCAGAGCATGAAGGAGTTCAGGAAAGAAGTTGGAGCCAAATAGCAGGTTTTTGGGATGTGCTTAACGTCTGTGGCCTTGTTGATCTAGGCTATGAAGGACACCGATGGACTTATGAGAAGCGAGTTGTAGGGGGTTCCTATTGTCGAGTAAGGCTGGATTGTGCCTTGGCATGCGCCGGTTGGTGCACCCGATTCCCGATGGCCTCGGTTTGCCACCTCACTTCGGCACATCTGATCATGGCCCTATTGAGCCTAGATGGGCTGAGGGGACAAACACCAATGTGAGGAGACACAAGAAGCAGTTCAGGTATGAATTAATGTGGGAATCGCACGCAGACTTTCGAGATACTCTTGGCCAGGTGTGGGAGAGCCAGTCGCCAGCTCTGGATTTGGAGGGGCTTCATAAGAAGATGGTTGCCATGTCCAAGCATCTTGGTGGCTGGGAGATTTTGACCTTTGGCAATGTTAAAAGAGAGTTAAAGGGTTTAAAAGGGGACTTGGAGCGGCTTCATTCTGACTCACATAGGTTGGGGCCATCCCATGAAGAGATAAAGATCGTGGATAGAATTGTAGAGCTAAATCATTGCGAGGAGGTAATGTGGAAACAGCGTGCTCGGGTCTCTTGGCTTGCTGAGGGAGACCGGAATACTCGTTTCTTTCACCTACGGGCCTCTCAACGAAAGAGGAGGAACAAAAATTCTAAATTAAAGATGGCGGATGGGAGTTTTACTGAAGATGAAGCGGTGATGGCTTCTATGACGATAGAGTTTTATCGATCCTTGTACACCACAGAGGGGACAACAGACACTAATCAGTTGCTAGACACGGTACCGACCAAAGTGACCGGGGAGATGAATGATATGTTGTTAAAGCTGATTGGTCCAGAAGAAGTGAAGAATGCCTTGTTCCAAATGTTTCCGACTAAAGCTCCTGGCCCGGACGGCTTTCCAACACATTTCTTTCAGAAGCATTGGGATCTATGTGGCAATGAGGTCATGACGGTGGTGTTGCGTGTGTTGCGTGGAGAAGATGATCCTGCAAAGCTCAATAATACGAATATTGTCCTAATACCAAAAGTGGAGAATCCTGAAGAGTTGGGACAGTTTTGGCCTATAAGTTTGTGCAATGTGATTTATAAGATAGCTTCTAAAATGGTAGCAAACAGACTTTGAACTGTTCTACCTGAAATCATATTAGAGGAGCAGTCGGCGTTCGTGCCTAGTAGGCTGATAACCGACAACATAATTACAGCCTATGAATGCTTGCATTATATGAAGAAGAAGAGGGCAAGAGATAGTCGTTTCTGTGCTCTGAAACTTGATATGCGGAAGGCATATGATAGGTTGGAAAGGGACTACTTACAAAAAATTATGATCAGGCTGGGTTTCCACCGTCTGTGGGTTGATATGATTATGAGAATAGTTTGCTCAGCCTCTTTCTCGGTGATATTGAATGGCAACAAGCTGGAAGGGTTCAAACCTTCCCGGGGCATTCATCAAGGAGATTCAATTTCTCCCTATCTCTTCTAATTGGCAGTAGAGGGCCTTTCATGCCTCTTAAAATTTTACTCTCGATCATCAGATCTCATGGGCATTCGGGTGGCTCCTTCAGCACCGATGGTAAGTCACCTTCTTTTTGCTGATGACAGCCTGCTGCTTTTCAAGGCAGATAGGGAGAATGCTGGAAATGTGAAGAATGCACTGGATTTATATTGTCGTGCTACTGGACAACAAGTTAACTTGGAGAAATCATCGATCCACTTTGCTAAGGGGTGCAGCAACACTACTCGAAGTGAGATCAAGGGTGTGCTCCAAATTTTTAATGAGGCCTTGAGTGAGAGGTATTTAGGCATGCCGACAGATGTGGGCTCGTCAGTCAATGGTGCCTTTTCTTATCTCAAGGATAGAGTGTGGAAGAAAGTGCAGGGGTGGATGGAGCAGAGCTTGTCAGCTGGAGGCAAAGAAGTTCTCATTAAGGCTGTCGCTCAGGCCATCCCGACATACTAGATTGCGTGTTTTCGCCTACCCCGGGGATTATGTAAGCATATTGATAGTCTCCTTCGTGACTTCTGGTGGGGCAGCAAAGAAGGAAAGAGGAGGACATGCTGGGTTGCATGGGATGATATGTCAATGCCAAAAGGCTCGGGTGGTCTCGGTTTTAGAAACATCGAGCTATTCAACCTAGCTTTGTTGGCACGCCAAGCTTGGCGAATTTTGCAGGACCCAGGATCTCTCAGTGCAAGGGTACTGAAGGTAGTCTATTTCCCCACAGGCAAGTTGCTGGACGCAGAGTTGGGCTCGTCTCCATCACGGGTTTGGAGAGCTATTGTTGACGGCATTCAAGTGCTACAACAAGGTTTGATTCGTAGGATCGGGTCAGGTGAATTGACGAAAATTTGGGAGTCACCGTGGCTCCCCAGAGACGGCATGCTGCTTCCGCTATGACCGACCAAGGATAACCCGCTGCGGTGGGTCTCTGAACTTATTGATCAGTCTTCACGAAGTTGGAATAGACAACTTTTGAGGGAGTTCTTTTCTCCGTTGGATTGGGAGACCATTGAAAATATCCGCTAAGTACTACACCGCAAGATGACTTCTGGGCATGGCACTACGAGAAGAAGGGCATCTTCTCTGTTCGGTCGGCTTATCGGATGCTAGTTTGGAATAGCGAGGTAACATCGGCCTAGGCAGAGGATAGACCAGGTCATTCAAACACAAGGGCACAAGAGGAGTGGAGCGACAAATGGAGAATCAAAGTTCCATCAAAAGTTTGAATTTGTCTGTGGCGTTTGGCAAGGCAGTCTATCCCAATGGGAGATGTGTGACATCATAGGAACATGGCGTTAGATGGGAATTGTACCTTGTGTGGCAGGTTAGACTCCTGGAGGCATGCACTACTGGAGTGCAACTTGGCCAAGTGCGTCTGGGCGTTGGAGGAGGAGGATCTCACTGCTTTTATAAGCCAGATAGAAACGCCGGACGCAAGAGTTTGGTTAGCAGAGGTGATGGCAACGCTCAAGCACGAAGAGCTCACACGGGTGGTGGTCCGTCTTTGGGCCATCTGGTACGCTTGACGTCAGGCACTTTTCGAGAACAACTTTCAGAGTCCGTTCTCGACGAACAGTTTTGTGGAGCGGTTCATCAACGAATTGGAGATGATCAGGCCGAGTACCAAGCAGCAGCAGAAGGTGAGTGATCCAACACCACGATGGATCAAGCCACCAAGGGGTTGTGCGAAGGTTAATGTGGACGCGGCGATCTCCAAAAACTCAAGCAAGGCCTCAGTAGCGTCCGTGGCCAGGGACGAGGATGGTAATTTTCTGGGCGCCTCGGTGTTGGTCCTGGAAGGCTGGCCCGACCCGAAAACAGTCGAGGTGGTGGCATGCCGCGAAGGCCTGGCCTTAGCCAGTGACTTAGGCCTCCAATCTCTCCGGGTGGCAAGTGATTGTGTCAATACAGTTACAAGTATCCATGGTGAGGGTCTCGGGAGGTACGGGGCAATCGTCCTAGAAATCAAGACCCGAACGAGAAGCTTTACAAGGGTGGAATTTGTTCATGAAGGCAGAGGCTCTAATGTTGATGCTCATTGTCTAGCGAGGACTTCTGTAAACTTTTTAGTAGGAAGACATGTTTGGTTTCTTGCTCCTCCTGATGGAGTTTGTACTCATTATCATGTTTGAATAAAGAAGGGTGGGTTTTGCTCAAAAAATAGTTTGGGTTTTTTTCCTTCTCCTGGATTAGATTAGTAATACGTGGCAGCACTGTAATTCATTTATCAAGTTTAATGATTCTTTAAAAAAATATCAATTTTAATTTCGGGTCACACCAATGACCAAAAATGCAATTTGTACAACTATGGTCTTTTGTCCGATCTTGCTAAGGGCCAACCCGCCTTTATGGTTGGTTGAAATGTCAAAAAGAATTGAAAGAGCATTAAGTTGTCTACAAAGAAATGGAGTTAAAATGACCTGCTTAGATGATACTAAACACGGAGATAAGGCCAGATTCCGATTGGCCCGAGAGAGAACAACCGTCGTGTCAAAAATTTCGCACTAGCGGGTTGGGTTGTGTGTTTTCTACTTTAGGTCTTCCCTTTCAAGTTGGATTTGGTCATGGGTCAAAAATCATGACTCCAACCTAATAACTTGACGTACTAGCGGGTTGAGTCAGATTGGATTTTTTTTTAAGGTCGAGTTGGTAGTGTTGAGTGGCCCATGATCAACTAAATTCTACATGGAGACGCGTAAGTTGTGGACATGAACAAAATGACAGATTCTCAAAAAAATGACAAAGTTACTAGTTTACTACGCATATTAATAGACTTGCTGAAAGGAATTTTGTACATGGGCATAATGCTAGTTGATGTATTGCACTATAAACTAGAAAGATGTCCTAAACCATCTATATATTTGTACAATATAACCTTTCTTACCATCAATTTCTCAACCATCCAAGTTACCTACCGATATGTATCTACTCATGAAACTACAAATGCTTGTCATCTTAAGGACGTGACAGCAATGGGCATGCTTGCCATGAGCCTGTGCTAACTCCAAACAAGTTCTTTTTTATGGAAACAGGAGGGGTGGTACCCCTACTGGGCTTTCATTACAAATGAAAATGCAACTTTACATGCGTGCGCTCAAGATACAAAGAAGGAATGGAAAAAAATAACGAAAGTTACAACTGAGATTGTAGCCATAAATCTAAACAGTGAAAGAGAAGGTGAGCCAAGGTGAGTCAGGTCTTCATCCATCCGAAGATGGCAAAGAACACATCTATAGTCTGGTAAGTGCATGTTACGCCGTCGAAGAAGAACTCTGATGCTAAGCCTATCCTGAAGTATAAGCCAAAAGAACACCTTCCTCTTATTTTGACAGGCTGATCTCCAACCTGTCTATGGCCAATGAGATCCTGATAAGCCCGATTACAAGTAAAGGATGATCCCCATCTATAATGCCAGATGTCATGGGAATTTTGGAGCTGAAGCCCCTGAACAATGTCAGAACAAGAGAAGAAACTGATCATAAGCTTTAGCAACTGAAACTGAAATCATGAAGCAGAGGGTTTGATTTTGCAACTGAAACTGAAATCAAGGGGTTCTTGGCATAAGAATGAAGATGAGGGAATTGATGAGCCAAGGTATCATTCTCCAAAGGCCATGCCAAAGAAATAAGGTTGTGCCATCCACAAGTGAAGTGAGGGAGAGATCTTTATACTTAGGCAGCAGTTTAAGAATGTCTCGCCACCAAAAGGAGCTTCTGCTATGCACATCAGGAGAAGGCAGCCTGTTTCTGGGATAGTATTTCTCCCAAACCAATTGGACCCAAGGCACAGAGGCTCTATGCTAACTCCAAAAAAGTAATAGGACCCTCAACACAGACTACCCACTATAGGGTTCAAGTGCATACTTGCTGTTAATCCTCGATATGTCGACTATCACAATTGAGCTCCTATAAAATTGGTGGATCTGTCACGGATGTTTCTGGAATTTGGTCTGAACATCTGGATTTCTACAAAATTCACCTATTTCAATGAGGACTAAAATTACACCAGTCAAAAAATCAGACAAAATTTGAACTTTTAGCCTAGTCCAGAGTTCAAACATACTTGCAAGTTTTCCACCGTAAGAGTACAAACTTGTCCTAATCATCTGTTTCTTATTTGTGCATGTCTCTTGATTAATTTTTTTTT
>CM041636.1:45496322-45676995 GCA_023333625.1 Bothriochloa decipiens | reverse complement strand
GGGGGGGGATCAGCTAACTAATTATTAGCTAAACATGAATATTTTCACTGGTCAATAGAATGAATCAAGATCCAAAAATTGCAAGATCACCTAATTCTTCCGTTGAGTCCAAAAACTTTTGTACCATTTAAACCGCACAAACATGGTTCCATGCTTATTCCCCATTTCCCCCACAACATACCTTCCCTGTACCAACCCTCCACCAAGAACACATCACAATGCGATGCAACACACTCTGTACACTCTCTGCACCTTAGCTTATCACATCGCAAAAGGATGCATGAAAAGGCTTAAAGAAACGCATACATACGTGCTCAGCAGCCATGCCCAAGCCAAGATCTTTCCATCTCCACCTCCTCCTGATCGCCAGCTGCATTGCCAATGCCGCTGCTGCCGCCGGCGCCGATGATGCCCCGTTGCAGGAGCCCACCGCCACGCCGTCGTCGTCGTTCCAGGGAGAATGGCAGCTCCTCCACGCGAGCATCGGCGTGTCGGCGATGCACATGCAGCTCCTGCCAGGGGACTTCGTCCTCATGTTCGACCGCACCGACACCGGTCCCTCCAACATCTCGCTGCCCGCGCTGGCACCGTGCGCCGCGGCCGGGGCCACCACCGCTGACGGCGCCGCCGCCGCCGACTGCACGGCGCACTCGGTGCTCCTGGACCTCCGCTCCAACGTGCTGCACCCGTACCCGCTCGCCACCAACCCGTGGTGCTCGTCGGGGGCGCTGCTCCCCAACGGCACGCTCCTCCAGACCGGCGGCTTCTCCAACGGCGACCGCGTCGCGCGCCTCTTCTCCCCGGCCACGGGCTGGGTCGAGCTGCCCTCGTTCCTCGCCGCGCGGAGGTGGTACGCCACCGACATGATCCTCCCCGACGGGCGCGTGCTCATCCTCGGTGGCCGCCGCCAGTTCAACCTCGAGTACTTCCCGCACGCTGCCGACGCCGCGGGGGCGCCGGCGCTGACGTTCTTCCCGTTCCTGGACGAGACGACGGAGCCCGACGCGGAGAACAACCTGTACCCGTTCCTGCACCTGCTCCCCGACGGCACCGTGTTCGTCTTCGCCAACGACCGCGCCGTCGTCTTCGACCCCTACAACCGCGCGCCGCTCCGCCGCCTGCCGGCCGTCCCCGGAGGCGTGCCGCGGAACTACCCGTCGTCGGGGTCGTCCGTGCTCCTGCCGCTCCGCCCCGACGCGCCCGCGCACGCCGAGGTGCTGGTGTGCGGCGGCGCGCCGCGGGGCGCGTACCACCTGGCGCTGCGGAACGGCACGTTCGTGGCCGCCGACCGGACGTGCGCCCGCGTCGCGCCGACGGACCCGGACCCCGTGGTGTGGGCGATCGAGGAGATGCCGATGGCCAGGGTGATGGGCGACATGGTGCTCCTCCCGACCGGCGACGTGCTGATCGTGAACGGCGCCGCGGCGGGCACCGCCGGGTGGGAGCTGGGGCGGGACCCCGTCACGCGGCCCGTGCTGTACAAGCCGGACGCGCCGCTGGGCGCGCGGTTCGACCAGCTGCTGGCGGCGTCGGCGGTGCCGAGGATGTACCACTCGTCGGCGGCGCTGGACACGTACGGCCGCGTGCTGGTCGGCGGCAGCAACCCGCACGTCGGGTACGTGTTCGCCAACGTGACGTACCCGACGGAGCTGAGCCTGGAGGCGTTCCTGCCGCCGTACATGGACCCGCGCCTCGACGGCTCGCGGCCGCGGGTGCTGGTGGCGCCCGCCGACGTCGGGTACGGCGTGGCGACGGCCGTCAAGTTCGCGATACCCGACGGGATAATGGCGGCGCCGGAGGGTGGGGAGACGGTGCAGGTGGTGGCGGTGGCGCCGGCGTTCGCGACGCACTCATTCGGGATGAACCAGCGGATGGTGGAGCTCGCGGTCGGGAGGGTGGCGCAGCTGGACGTCGGGGTTTACGAGGCCGTGGTCGCCGCGCCGCCGACGCCCGGGGTGGCGCCGCCCGGGTACTACATGTGGTTCGTGGTGCACGCCGGCGTGCCCAGCACCGCCGCGTGGGTGCGCATGCGGCCGCTCGGACCTGCCACCTGAGACTGGAAGTCCAGGTGCATTCTGCGTGCGTGTTTTGACTTTTGACCACCGGTACTAGTGACTAAGATCAAATATACACACCAAGATTTGCAATGGAAAAAATTCCAAATTTTATACAGCCACAATGCAGTGGATTCCCTCGATGGCCAAAATGGCTTTATCATTTTGTTATCAATTTTTTCCTGATCATATAATTCTTTTTTTTTTTTGAGAATCCTGATCATATAGTTCTAATATAACTTCGCTTGACCATTTTTATTTTTCCATCCCGGCACTCTCTCCAGTGCTTGTCGAATCGTTCATCCCGGGCGAAAGGTGCATGAAATGGCACGTTTGATTTATTCACACTAAAATTAAGAGTCAAAATTAGTGTTAGTAGATATAAATAGACATGCTAATTAATTTAGAAATGAATAAATTATGGATTTAGCAATCTATTTTTAAGTAGCCTCTTGGAGTTGCTCTTAGTTTCATTAGCAGGTTTATATAGTGCTAATAGTTTATATGTATCTTCAGCTCACTATTCAACTACTTGTTAGCAGCTATTAATTAGCAGAAGAATCTAAACGCCCTCTACTAAAAGTTACTAGTTAGCTAAAAAATTACAGTCATTAGTTTATATGTATCTTCAACTCACTGTCCAACTACTTGCTATCGACTATCTAATCTTTACTGCTAATGGATCTAGGCTTGTCTTTTCATTTGAACATGATCTTGCACTTGCTAAATAGTAGCTCTCCCATTTCGTTTGTGGTAAAAACTCAAATTGACCCATATAAGAGTTTGTTTGGATCAGACATTAACTACTAGATGGGGGCTGGGGCTAAAAAATAATCTAGGTTAGTTAAGATTAGCTAATTAATTGGTTGCTTAGTTGTTGAAGGCTTGGCTAAAGTATGAACTCACTTATATTAGCCTCGTGTTTGGACGAGCTAAGATTAATTTTAGCTAATTGCTAAATATCCAACAATTAACGTCACAAAACCTAAGTGTCTGTTTGGATTCGAGTTTTCCCATAGAAATTTCAAAGGAGCAAGGTTTCTCCATTTTGCTTTATGTCACCCTGTGCACGGATCTTAGAACCAGGCGTCCCTTTCCTCCAAAAAAAGTTTGTATTTCTACGCAAAATGAAGGAAGCAAAATATCCACTTTAATCCCATGGAAATCTTATGATTTTCAACACTAACTCTACGAAAATCCTTCGGCAAGGCTTCCATTCCTGCACCAACTCTATGAAATTCTTGTGTTTTTTCCGATCCTCTGTTTTGGCCATTGATTTGAATCATGTGTTTTGGGCTTTCCCTATTCTTACGTTTTTTTACTCCCCAATTCCAACAGACATGGCGCAACAACATAACTCAGCATTGCACCATTGGTAGTCACGGAGAGCGGAGGACAAAGGTGGGAGCTTGCTTGATAGAGACACGTGGGGTGATCCTTATAAAAGTTTATTTATTAAAGCAATGCACGGTGAAAGATGACTCCACGGAGATAAAGACAACTGCAAATAAATATCTGACCAGATTCAGGTGCCAATTTTTTTTACTAACAATTCCGTAAAGAACAAGCTAGTCCAAATTAGGAGTCTTATTCTATTGATAATTTCGCTTCATATCTATGAATACTAATCTTTTGAAGTTAATACATTGTACTAAATATATAAGGCATGCAAATAGTAATACATTTTTTGTACCAAAAAAACCTACATGTATTTTTGGCGACAAAGCACAAAAACCTTTTTTTTAGAAACTACAAAGGACAAAAGCCTAGCAAAAGTAGCCCAAAGGGCCAGAGAACCAGATGGCGATGGGCCAGGGCAGTGGATCCCAATAGTCCCCACACGCAAGGCCCACAACAGACCCAGCCAAAAACCCGGACTCCAGAAGCGAGACAGGATTGCTCAAAAAGAAAAGAAAAAAAAGCGAGACAGGACGAAGACCGGTGATGCGAGAGCGACAAAACACGGCCGGCCAGCGGCCTCGGCGGCGCCGGCGTCATGGGATTGTCCGCCCGACGCGCGCCTTATTGCCTTCCCTCTCCGCAGTCTCCGCGCCGTCCTGCCCCCGCCACTGCCCGTCTGCCACCCTGCATTCCACGCCCGCAGGTACGTGCACGCTCTGGCTCTGTTCGTTTCCACTCAGCTTGGGATCCGTAGCTCAGGGTCCGGTCAGGGGTCGTCGTCGTGCTTGCGCGCTGCGCCGGCGAGGTGGGCTCCCTCTGCTCTTGGGTGCGGCCGTCTTGCTGCTCAGCTCTCTGCGCATGGAGCCTGTGGTTGCGTTTGGACTCAAGAGGCCTTGCTAGCTAGGACTAGGACAGCGTACTTTCAGAGTTTCAGTTCAGTGCACTTTCAGTCGTAGTTACAGTCGCCAGTGCCACCCGAGTGGTAGGAGTGGAGCGATCTCAGTGGCTTGGGTGGGGGTCAATGGTGATCCAGGTTGGCTTGCTCTGTTCCTTCCTCGTAAAACAATACATCCTCCTAAACGATCATTGCTCTGTAACTTATGCTCGGGTTGTTGACTTTTGAGTACTGAAGCTTCAAATCCCTCTGAACTTACCAAACAATCCTTAGAGGGATTCTTTATTTTTCTTCTTCGAGGATTTCATGTGTGCGGGTAGTCAGTCACTCAGCATGCGTATTCCTAGTTGTAATCTGCTGTATAGTGTTTCGCCTTCCTTTTTTTCCGCTAACTATTGACATTCAGGGTTGTGGAAAACTTTACCCAATGAAATTATTTTTGCAGGTTTCTGAATTCAAGACCTCTGCCCAAAAAAGTGTTGCATATTGGTACTCGATAAGGCAGAAACAATATGAATCCGTACTTCTTGGGATTCATTCTCCCTTTTGTGGCGTCTCTGCTGCTCACCAAGAGGAAGTCTGAGAAGAAGAGGGGTGTGCCAGTCAATGTGGGCGGAGAGCCTGGCTTGGCCATCCGTAACCACAGATTCGAACGGCCCGTCGAAACACGCTGGGAGGGGATTACCACACTTGCTGAGCTATTTGAGCAGTCGTGCAAGCAGTTTGCCTCCATGCCCCTGCTTGGCACCAGGAAGCTCATTGCGAGGGAGACAGTGGTGGCCGCTGACGGAAGATCCTTTGAGAAGCTCCATTTGGGAAATTATGAGTGGAAAAGCTATTCTGATGCGTTCAAAACTGTCTGCAACTTCTCTTCTGGTCTTCTGCGGATTGGGCACCTCAAGGATGAGCGTGTTGCTATTTTTGCTGATACACGGGCTGAGTGGCAGATTGCGTTGCAGGTACTTTCTCAATGTTCCTACCAATATTGGCAAATATAGATGCTATCGATATCTGAAGTGTAGTGAGTGTAGATAATGCAAATTCGTTCTAAGGTTTCCCCATCATCTCATTCACAATAAGTGACATTAGCCTTCTTGATGAATGGACACTGATAGTGATAGGGATATAAAGATTTAACAAGCTATTTGTACTGTCGCAACGTCATTGCCACCTAATGCGAAATATATTATGCTGTTTTGCACTTTTGCTTATGTTTTTTTTATGTGTGTTAAACGAATTTTGCCCCCACAATTTACCTATGCTGTTTACATTGTGTTATTATTTAGCTCGGCAAATCTGTTGCTAAAATCTATTATTTTTTTATCTCTCTCTTTGCCAGGCATGCTTCAGACAAAATATTGCAGTTGTCACAATCTATGCCTCTTTGGGGGAGGGAGCACTATGTCACTCACTAAATGAGGTTGGGTTACTTCATCAAATGTTATTTATATATTGAAAGTCCTTGTTTGTAACCATCCTCAGGCCCTTACAACAATTATTTTTTTTATTTTGCTAGCTGAGGCATCTCTCTTTTTTATGGTCACCATATACTCAAGCATTATTCCTTAAGGATTTACAGTGTCATACCTATTATATATGGTACTGTTGTACTTTCATCTGAATCTGACGTTGCTCTTAGTTTTACTCTTTAGACTGAGGTAACTACCGTTGTGTGCGGGTGGAAAGAACTTAAAAAGCTGATTGATATAAGTGGGCAACTTGACACTGTGAAACATGTCATCTACATCAATGAGGAAGGTGTCTCGGCTGAAGTATCCTTGGCTCAAAACTGTACTAGCTGGACCCTCAAGTCATTTGAGGAGGTAGAGAGCATAGGATTGCAAAGACCTGTCGAAGAAAACTTGCCTCTCCCATCAGATACTGCAGTGATTATGTATACAAGTGGGAGCACAGGAATGCCTAAGGTTTGTTCAAATCCTAGTATTTCAACATTTTCATTTTGGTTTTGCAGCAGATCTGAAATAAACTCTCTTTAGTAGTGTTCATGTTAAATCACTTCAGGATGTGTAAACTTATCAATGGTTGTTTTTCTGAGATAGTCTACTCCACAACTTCTTTCGGCTGAGGCAACATTCTTATTTGTATAATTTTTCACAGGGAGTCATGATGAGCCACAGAAATGTCTTGGCTGTAGTTTCAGCTGTTATGACCATTGTGCCTGGTCTTGGCAAAAAGGATGTGTACCTGGCATATCTTCCCCTAGCACATATCCTTGAACTGGCAGCTGAGGTAACCGTTGACATGTGTGTCAGTCAATTCCACATTGTTGTTCTTGCTTACGCTCACCCACTTTATGTTACTGGAATGTCTAGGCAATCATAACTGGTGTTGGGGCTTCAATTGGATACGGGTCACCTTTGACCCTGACTGATACATCAAATAAAATAAAGAAGGGGACGCAGGGTGATGCTTCTGTACTGAAGCCAACACTAATGACTGCTGTACCTGCTATACTGGATCGTGTTCGTGATGGTGTACGGAAAAATGTAATGCTCTTTACAATTGGTTTATGCATTGCTTTTTGTGCTCTTTCATAACTGTTTTATTTTTTCACACTGAAATAAATTCAGGTAGATGCAAAAGGTGGGCTAGCGAAGAGATTATTTGATATTGCCTACAGCCGCCGTCTAGCTGCTGTCAATGGAAGCTGGTTGGGTGCATGGGGACTAGAGAAGCTCTTGTGGGATATGCTTGTGTTCCAAAAGATTCGTGCAATCTTAGGAGGACGGATTCGCTTTATTCTTGCAGGTGGAGCACCTCTATCAGGGGACACTCAGAGATTTATCAATATATGTCTTGGGTGAGATTCAACTCTTGTTTTTTCCAGTGATATTCTCAATTTGTGTTGTGATGCCAATTGCATCTGTTGCCCACTTTGTTTCACAAATTCGGAATCAAACATTCAAGTCAATATCTTGCACATGAATATACAATTGTTATTACATTTACAGCGCAAAAATTGATAGAAAAATTTATGTTATTTGCAGGGCTCCAATATCGCAAGGATATGGCCTGACTGAAACTTGTGCCGGTGGGACATTTTCAGAGTATGATGAAACATCTGTTGGCCGTGTTGGTCCCCCTCTGCCTTGTTCATACATTAAGGTACAGAACCAAAGTTGTTTTTGTCTAGTTATATTTACTTCATCTGACATCAATTTCCCATAGCAGTGAGCACTATTTTCATTCATAATGTGAGTTGACAAGAGGTCTTGTTAATTATCTGGTGAAGTAAGTCTGGAAGATGTTTTGTAGTTGCAAACGTTTTTTTAGCTGTGCCAAGTGCCGTATCAATGTATTTGAGAAAAAATGTCGTACTAAAGATCATTGGTAAGCTCAATATAAGTGAAAATCTAGAAATAGAAGCTACTTTGCATAGAATGACTTCTTTATGTAGGCTTCTTTCATTTTGTGGTAGAAGTAATTTTATTTTCCCTTGGCTCCAGATTAATTTTTTAACTTAATCTTAATTATATTCACACATGATAGTTGGTAGACTGGGCTGAAGGTGGATACTTAACAACTGATTCACCAATGCCGCGTGGTGAAATAGTTATTGGAGGTCCAAATGTAACTAAAGGTTACTTCAAAAACGAAGCAAAAACAAATGAGGTGTACAAGGTTTGTTTCCAACAATACCCAGTGCCCAGGAAAGTGTTTATTGTGGCAACTTTTCTTGAACACTATGCGTCTTTTGAAGGTTGATGAAAAAGGCATGTGGTGGTTCTACTCTGGTGACATTGGGCGCTTGCACCCAGATGGATGTCTTGAAATTATTGACCGTAAGAAGGATATAGTCAAGCTTCAACACGGTGAATATGTTTCTCTAGGAAAGGTAGGCAGGTTTCTTTTCTCTAACCAAACAAAACTAGTCGTTAATCAATTCTAACTAATAATACAATCACAGGTGGAGGCTGCTTTGAGTGTGTGCTCATACGTTGACCAGATCATGATCCATGCTGACCCCTTCCACAACTACTGTGTCGCGCTTATTGTAGCTTCACAGAGTGAGCTGAAAAACTGGGCCTCAAATCAAGGAATGACATATAGTGATTTCTCAAATTTGTGCCAGATGCAAGGGACAATCAAAGAAGTCCTCCAATCTTTGGTCAAGGTTTGTCTTCTCCCTGCATCCCAGTTAATTCATTCCTAATCCCCCCACACCCCCACCCCCAAAAGACAATTATTCCTTCAATTTAATGCTTCAGTAATTGTTGCATTTGCTAGAAGATATATAGAACAATACCAGTCACTTCTTTATTCCATTTTTTCGTTGAGAAATACAAAGGCAATTATATACTAACCTCAGCAGTACAGCTTTATTATAAATCAAATGTGGGCATCATAGGTACCACACGATTTTGTTGTATGATAATTACTTGATTTTACTGATACATGTTTGTTCTTCAGGCTGCTAAGCAAGCACGATTGGAGAAATTTGAGATCCCAGCCAAAATTAAGTTGATACCGGAGCCATGGACACCGGAGTCAGGCCTCGTCACGGCCGCCCTCAAGCTCAAAAGAGAGGTCATCAAGAAGGCATACGAGATGGAGCTTACCCAGTTATACATCTAGTGACGCTGCCACTACAATTTCTCAAGGATAGGGCGTCGTCCCCTGCTTTTGTTTTTGTTTTTTGTTAGACAAACAGTTAACTGATAAGAAGAGGATGGTAATCAATTGCCAATAATGTGTAGCGTTCCCCTACGCGCTAGTAGGGAACTAGGAGTATACCTTAATGGAAATGAGGGTTCCTTTCACTTTGTTTCCCATAACTTGTGAAACCAAGTACTAATTTCGACAAATAACCATGAGCAGTTGTTGTGATTACATCAGCATGTGAATCAATGCTAGATCAGAGACACTGCCCAACAGAATTGCAATTAGTCCTGGTCAGGGTTAGAGACACCTGCCTAACAGAATTGCAAGTTTGCAAGGGGCAGGAATGTCTAGCAGCATGAATTCAATGTATGCAGAGATGATTCTGTACTTCATACAACCAATGGCTAGAAAGTCAAAAACAACAGAAACAAGCCATCGAAAGTCAAAAACAACAGAAACAAGCCATCTAAATATCAAGGTTGACATGCTCAGGTACAAATGATCCAGTAAAGGGGCAAAGAAATATATATATCACGTTATTATTTGGCTACAATTCCGTGTTCTTTATTCACCAAAGATAAAATTAAATCCACTTAGCCCAGGAGCATCCATCCAACCTTGACCCAAAAAATAACCTCTGCTTGACACAACCAAACCAACATAACTGGAAGTGTCACCTTCCTTCAGCTACAGAATGTTTTCATTAATATGTAATAACAAGAATAAACTAGACAAGGGCATAGAGTTTCAATTCTCTCAGAATAGCATAATAAACAGTGCGGTAATCGCAGAATGGTATTGCACTTAATCCGCCCTTGATTGACCGGCACGGGATGAAAGGATAATGCCAACGATGAGACCATAGAGAGCAAGCGCTTCTGCGAAAATGAGGATGAGGATCATGCCCACGAAAAGCTTTGGCTGTTGTGCATTTGCCCTGAAATCAGTGGTCCAGAAAAATAAGTTAAAATAAAAATTGAAGTCCAAAATAAAGCATGTATTGCCTCCATAAAAGAAGAAATGCAGGTGAAAGTTACATAAGCTACTAACTGGGACTTATCAACCAAGTAGTAGTGGTGCAAAGAGCTTGTTAGGATATTCTAACCTAACAAAGAACCTAAACACATCATAATTGCATTTTCAAACTTCTCTATGAAATACCAAAAAAGATATGGATTATCAATGTCATCTGGAGCTACTAATAAAATAGGTTGATCATAACAGCCTTTAAATGAATAGGCATATATCACTTTGGATGGTCATCCAAGAGTATGTTTGTGTTCATGGAACAGTAGAACTTAGGAGGGCCATACTTCAGTGAAAATGAAGTGCAATAACAAGACAGTTATTAAGTCTACAAGATAAGTAATCTACATGTATTATTTATGAGAGCTTAATAGGAAACCCATACCTACATGTTTTCTAATCAGCACTATTTTCTCAATTGAAGGAAAAAGTTTAAGGCAGTGCCAAAACAGAACAGGAGTACAGCACAGAGTACAGATATGCCATCATTAAACAGACAGGAAATAGTTCCAGGTCAGAAAGAATACTTATTAATTGTAAAACAGGTATCAATTTAGACATTTCACTTTCCAAATGTTTGAAGTCCCCATAAGAAAAATTCATGTGCAAGACAATAACAGGACAAAAGGAATTAGACTAACAATGAGCAAAGTTTTGAATGCTAATAACTAACTTATATTACATGGATTAAGGTTATTATGACTTAGTTATATATATGGTGATAAAGCAAGTGAGCACTCAACTCAACAACCCCATTGAGGAGTCACATTACTAATGCTAGGAGTAATTAACCTTGTAGCACTCAATAACACAATATTAACATTCTGGACATGTCATTTAATAACAGACACATTAACAAAAGCACATAGTAAATCTATGATGTTTGCAACAGCGAGATAGCTTTTGTACCTGACTCCAGCATCACCGACAATGCCGATGGCCATCCCAGCCGCGAGCCCAGCAAGGCCACAGGCCAGCCCCGACGACAGGTGCGCGTACCCATCGAAGAGGTAGTAGGGCTTGGCCTTGGGGTTGATCCCCGTGCTGATGATGACGGCGATGATGAGCCCGTAGATACCGAGCACACCAGCCATGACCACGGGCACGATGGACTTCATGACGAGCTCCGGCCGCATCACGCCCATGGAGGCAACTCCCACCCCGCTCTTCGCCGTCCCATACGCTGCGCCCATGCCTGCACACGCCGGACCAATCGATCAATCAACCAAGCAAGCAACACCTGCCTTCCCCGCTAGCTGCCCGACCGAGGAAAAAGCCCGTCGATTTCTGGAATCCCACGCCCGATCGGAGCCGAATCGGGCAGATCCAGCGCCGGCGCGCCCGGAATCGAGATGCCCGGAGGCTGGAGCTCGGCCAGATCGAGCCAAACCAGCGATAGATCGGGCAATGGACGGCGAAAAATCGAAAATTTATTCGGGAAAACTAGAACTTTGGGTACGGAATCGATTGGGCGAGCGAGCGAGTCGGGGGAAGGGGGGGAAGTGGGGAACGAACATGAGAAGACGAGGGCGGCGGCGGCGCCGAGGAAGCCGAAGAAGGGGGCCGTCTCATCGCCGCTGAAGGCCGACGACATCTTGTTCGCCTCCGGCTTGCTGCTCTTCCTCCTCTCCCTGCCTGCGTCGAGGTGTGGTGGTGGGTTGGCTTGCTCGGTCTCCGGGCTGCCGCGTCGCTGGGGCGAGGAGGAGGGAGGAAGGGGAAGGTAGGCAGATGCGATCTCTCTGGAGACGAGTTTCGTTTCTTTTTGTTGCGACGACGGAGAAAGTCTCCAGATGCGAGACCGGCTGGGGCCCGCCGTGCGTTTTTACAGTTTTGCCCCCCGGGATGGGATCCCGTTACGTGGACGTGTCCGTTCTGGACTGGTAGAGCCGTCGATCGAGGCTGTCCGCGTACCCTATAGCCACGCCACGATCTGAATCGGACACGATGCCTCAAGATTTTGCAACCGTAGAGATTTTGAGATTTCAAGATTAAGACTCTGTTTACAAAATCTTTGCAAGTTTTGGTTAAAAACGTTAAACGAGGTGCACCTAGTTCCCTTTGTTGTTTGGTCTTGTGTGCACTTGTCGTGGGACTCCTAAATTCCAATGGTAATTTCTTTTTCTAGAATGATGAAATATGACTAGATGCGCTATAAAGATATGTCAATAATTCTACAACATTTAAATCAAAAACTAATTATTCTATAGCATCCATTTAAGTAGTTTTAAAGATCAAATACAAGCAGTGCCGGAGCCAGCTTTTAGTTATGATTAGGGCCTCTAAGAAGGTAAAAACATTGTATGATACATAAGATCAGGTGAAAAAAAATTACCGACTGTCTAATGAGAAAAGCATTCACATCTTCCATCGCCTCGTCACGCTTTCATACAAATAAGATGAAACAAGTACACAAATCAGGGAAAGGGGACGATGCAGCCGCTCGGAGGGCAGGAGGCAGGACTACAGGAGGCCGGAGACAGGAATTGCTGGGGGGCTAGGGAAACCGGCGCGAAGCCCTCCACTGCCAGCAGCCGGAGCGGGCGAGACCGCGGGAGGTGGGAGCGTTGCTGCGGTGCTGCCGGTACCGCCGTGCCGGGCAGGGGCGGGAGGCTGGAGCGGCAAAGTGGGGAGCGTCGGAGCGTTGGAGCGGGCATGACGGGCAACGGCGGCGGCACGGCGCACAGGTCTGCTGGACGGCGCGGTGCCTGCCTGTGCTGTGTGTGCGACGAGGGAAGGAGGCTGGAAGGAGGCTCAGACAGGGCGAGTGACATCGAGTGCCCTAGCTGGGCCTTGATATGGGCTCAAACGCTAAAAAAATACATGAGGCATATAAGGTTCATGGGCCGACGACCAGGACCTGGGCCGCAGATCCGCCGCTGAATACAAGCATTTTTTTTTTGAACAAATAAAGTGAGTGCCAACTGCCAAGTATTTGGAAATACTATCTCCATCTACAAAAATATGCAATTCTAGCACAGTACCATGTGTAGTACCTCAAGTTTGATTAATTATAGCTCAAAAACTATCAATATTTATGGTATCAAATAAATACCATTAGATACATTATGAAATGTAGTTTCTTAATAAGTTAATTTGAAGTTGTAAATGTGAATAGTATTTAAAAGAATTTGGTTAAAACATAAACTATTTTTTTAGTGTGCAACCCGTAGTTACATGTTTTCATAGATGGAGTGAGTATCTTCTTTTTTCTAATGGATAGTGCATATAGTTACATGGCATAAATTAAACACGATTTATGCAGTACAAAGTATAAAATCATAGTAGATCAAGTCTTTTGCATTACTAGAAAACAAACACATTTCATAGGCGCACTAGACAAATTTAAGCTCTCGTAGAACCAAAACACAAAATATTGCAGCGATAGCGTGCGGCTGCCTCAGGAAGTACGCTGTGGGGCTGTGATTTGCAAGAGGAAGCACGATGTGCGGCTCGGAGCAGGTACACGTGCATGGACGCCGGACGCGGTAGTGAGTGAGATGCGTCGCACGGAGGAGTGCACAAGTGCGGCATGTTCCTCGGCTGCTTGGCTATCTTGGTGGGAAGAGGGTGAGATTTGGGACGGGAAAGGAAAGAGATACTACTTTCGCCTGTTTGGGTTTTGCAGTTTCTTTAGAGCAACTCCAGCAGCTAAAACAGACTACCTAAATGACAAGTGGGTCCCTTTTGTCATCCTCCTCCTCTCTGCTATTTTCTTGCTGAGGCTAGGCTGGGCAGGCCGCCGCGTTGGTGTTGGCCAAGGTAGAGGAGGCCAAAGGGGAGGACTGGCGCTAAGACCCACGTTGCACCTCGTTGGTAGGCTGCCAGCGACTGCCGTGGAGGATATCCTGCCGCTTGCCTAGATGGAGCTCCCGCGGGAGGGGCAAGTGGCGCTAGGCAGGCCGGGCAGGGGAGGGACTGGGGGAACCCACACCACCGGGGAGCCTCCAAGCTAGGGGAGGGCATGGCCGCCGGCGAGGTCCGCCTATGGAGGAGGGCTACTGCGATGAGGAATAGGATGCCACAACGAGCCAGGAAACCTTCATGCCGGGGAGGAGTGCTACCTGTGCTGCATTGGGATCCTCCACACCAGGGAGAAGCACCGCCGTCGGGGAGGGCTGCTGTCGGAGAGGGCCGCGCGATTGGGAGGCGAAGTCTGCGGGCGGTGGCGTCGAGCAGTTTTGACTGCGTGCTGGGGAAAGAGACAAAGGGAAAAATAATTGCCCAAGTTTGTTGGCCCAATAAGAATGGGCAGAGCAGGGGAAATTTAGCTAACCAACAAATTTAGGTAGCCAAGTAGGTAGCCTGTTAGAGTGAATTTTTTAGCTCCACTAGCTAAATATGTGATAGGTGGTGGGTTTAGGTAGACTACTGAAGTTGCTCTTATACAAGGCTTTTTGGTTGGGTTTTTTCATGTGACCTTTTCTTCTACAAGTTTAGTCAAATGTAAACAAAAAGTGTAGCTTACAAATCCATTTGATTCAGGGATAAAGGAACTATAATAACCAGATAAATTCTAAAGCATTTTTCTTGGTACCAGACTATGGAAAACATCCATTTTAGTATCAGGTCTAAAGCATTTGGCTTGGTACCCGATTTAGTACCGAAAACATCCATTTTAGTACAAAAAGCTAGCAAGAACCAAAAAGGCAAATTCAGAATAAGGATAAATCTCTACTAATCAACCTATGTTGAGACTAATAAGAATAAGACAGTGTTGGATTAAAACATCGGCAACTAGCCTAATCCCTATAGCTATAGCAGCGAGCTGTGAAGTTTTGCTGGCAAATGGTTGGCGTAGGTGACACGTTCATATGGATGGGGTGGGCAGGGCACGACAGACACCAGTGTCTTCCTCTTCATGTCGACCTCGAGCGTCCATATCTTCCCTTTCGAATGCTCATTCGCGCACTCGGCTACGAGGAAGCAGATGACGTCGGGGTTCGCCGAGCTCACGACGGGGCACATCGGCCATGCGCGCCGTGGGAGGCCCTCATGGTAGCCAGCTAGCAGCGCCCAAAACTCTTTGCAGTCAAGCACGCCTTCCTTCACCCACGCCATCGGCTCGTCCCCCGTTGTCGACGTCCTCAGTGCCAGGGTCCATGTGGTCACCGTGAACGCAGAGCCGGAGTGCTCGCACGCGCTCCTTATCACAGGGGCGCCACAGCAGCAGCGTCTGTCGATGCTCACGAACCGCACCGCGGCCGCCGCGTCGACGGCGTCGTCGGCGCCCAGCAGCGGCACAGCTCCGATGCTCCGGTAGTACAGCCAGGGGAGCTGTTCCTCATGCTCCTCCTCGTCGTCGTCGTCCCAATCATTCTCCTTCAGCGGCGGCGGCACTGCTTTCACGGGCAGCGGCACGTACCGGAGCTTGGTGTTCTCCTCCGCCGCCATCATGTCGCACACGAGCAAGGTGCTGTGGTCGTAGCTCACCCAGCACAGGAAGCGGTTCCCGGCGGGGACGGCCGCGTTGAGCGCCTGCCACCGCCCCAGGTCGTGCCGTCTGCCGCCCTCGTGGTGGATGATGGGCACCGCGTCATGGAACTCCCAGTCGGGGCGGCCGGGGCGGAGCACGCAGAGCTCGGCCGTGTCGAACGGCGCCTTGTACGCGAGCTGGAGCTGGGCCACCAGGAACTCGCCGTCGGCGCTGCCGTCCTTGCCGTCGCTGCAGCGCAAAAGGCCAGTGTCCATCTGGTCCAACTTGCGCTCCGCTCGGGACACCTCGCCGGAATCGGAATCGTAATCGTACAACTCTTCGCGTTCTGGATCCCATTCGTACATGGGGACGTGGCAGGCGTGGAGGAGTGAGAGGGACGGCGGTTGGCCGGCGGTGTTGAGTTTACTCTTTCTGTTGCGTGTGTATGTGTGCGTGGGTTTATCTTCAGCATGTAGTGGGGTGAGCGCGGCGCTTCTTTCGCGACGTGTGCATGTGTGTGTGTGGGCGGGACTTGGTCACCCGGCAATGGCGCCCACGTCGAGCGGCTGTGGGATGGCACAGCAGAAAGCGCGGAGCGTGGGCGGTACTGTGGAGTGCCAAGTCTTGCATGTAATCAGGATCAATAAATAGAAGAGAAAAACAGAAAAGCAGTAATGATTGCGCTGCACCAATCCTCTGTCCACTGAGTTCTTCGTTCTTGGCGTTCGTCGACCTTGAGTGAGAGAAAGAGAGAGACAGCGAGCGTTCCGGCGAGATTGATCCTGTGCAGTTTCCAACAGGCGGCGACCTTGTACACGAAGTAGTCGCCGCCGAAGCTGACGAGGACTGAGTCGCCGTGAGTCGTGATGACGGCGTGAGAGAAGCCATCGACATTCCTGGTCCCGTGGCCGCCCCCCCCAGTCGAAGCAGAGGAAGGAGATTGCCGGCGGCGCCGCGCGGCTCAGGGAGACACGCAACGACCCATGGGAGGTGTGGGTCTCCGCGACGGTCTTGGCATCGGCATTGGCGACGACGTCGACGGCGGTGGAGTTAGTGGCGCAGCAACAGCGTTCCAGGATCATCCAGCGCTTGTCATCCGCCGCCGGAACCGGAGCCGGAGCCGGAGCCAGAGCCAGAGCTCGAGCCCGACCAGAGGTTTCCCTCTCTTTCCGGCAGGTTACCATGTGGCGACGGCGACTTGGAGTTTGGGCGACATGGATGGAGGAGCCTCGGGTTTGCTGGAACAGAGGGCGTTCTCGGTTGAAGAAGTTCATCCACCCGCCGGATCTTCCCAGACCACAACCAATCCTCGTCAGCAGCTTCATGCTTGGATCGATCGACTGAGCTCACGGATGGGGGATGGCTGCTGCACGCGTGACAGCGGCTGCGGCTGCCCTAGCCCCTAGGTAGATGACGTTGGTGTGCGTGTTCCTGGAGTCTCCGCATATTATTGGGCTGGGATCCTTATGTTCTACGTTTGGAGCATCTCCCGGAGTTTCCATGGTCCAATTCCAATCTTGATTTTTTTTTGGTAATATTGAAAAAATTGTTTTCAACTCCCAATCTTAACTTTTTTCAATAATCTTTGACCGAACCGTGAGTTGTCCAATAGCCAATCTATAGGTAGAAGGACGCAAAGAAAAGTAAAGAGTAGGGTAAGGTTCTAACTTCTAAGTGCAAATAGATATAGATGATAAAGAAAATATAAATGCAGGTTAAAACGATTTAAGAATAATCTATAACTTTTGATGCAAAATTGCATTTCTACATGTTTTAGCATTAAAAACTGTTGGAAGAATTAAAAAAATGTTCACGAAAAATAATCGAGGCTGCTCAACTGTAGGAAGATTCGTTGCAGGCCACGAAGTTCCAACCCTTTGTCCACACCAGCCACGCCACGATCTGATCGATAGCAGTGTCCATCGATGTCCCATCTCTACTCCTTCTGTCTTAATTTAACTTAACATTTATGGTTCAAAAAAAATCTCAAAATAAAGGGCCTTCGATGCATATAAAGCTGGTGGCTGTAACCTGTATAGGACGGAAATAGTAGAAACAAACAAAAAATCAACTTAGAAAAGGTGTTGTGCTCCTGCGGTTTGCTCCCAGCTGGCCAGCTCTCGTCCACTGTTTTGTTTCATCCACACCAACGCCATCACAAAAATGCTCTTTGTCAGAATTGTCAGAGGGGCAGTTTTGTCATTTCACTCATTTCTTGTTTTCCGTGCTAAATCCTAGAAGGCTAGTTATTTTAAGACGGAGGGAGTACGTGGCACATGGATACATTAACCGGATAACTGGCTGGTTTCTTCTTTGTTGCTTACTCCTGACGATGAGCTGGGTAGAGGCCGGCTGTTGACTGTCATGCCACCGTGGACGGCGATGGTCTGTCCGGTGATGTACGACTCGCAGGCCACGCAGAGGAACGCCACCAGCGACGAGACCTCGTCGGGCTCCGCGATGCGCCGCTGCGGCGTCCGCAAGAGGATCTCCGCCACGTAGTCCGCCCCCCCCCCCCCGCGAGTCAGTTACACTTGCAGAGCTAGCCGGCATGCGCCACTTGTTAGATGACGTCGTACGTACCCGATGCCAAGGGCCATCATGCCGCAGAGGGACAACCTCCTCCGGCCGGCCTCGCCGGAGCCGATGGTCGTGTCGTCGTTGCCCGCCGGCGCCATGATTTTGTTTGTACTCCATCCGTCTTAAAATAACTAGCCTTCTAGGATTTAGCACGGAAAACAAGAAATGAGTGAAATCAATTCTGACAAAGAGCATTTTGTGATGGCGTTGGTGTGGATGAAACAAAGCAGTGGACGAGAGCTGGCCAGCTGGGAGCAAACCGCAGGAGCACAGCACCATTTCTAAGTTGATTTTTTGTTTGTTTCTACGATGTTGTGGCTATTTCCGTACTGTACAGGTTACAGCCACCAGCTTTACATGCATCGAGGCCCTTCATTTTGAGATTTTTTTAACCATAAATGTTGAGTTAAATTAAGACGGAGGGAGTAGCTTTTAGCTTGGCCTATGTGACGGATTCTAGCTCTGCCGCCGGCTGCTGATGGTCTGATCCCTCAGCTCGAATTTGTAGTGCCAAGAGGGGCCAGGGCTTCATCTGATCTGATCGATCCAGATGGCAGTCGTCGCACGCCGTGCTCCGGTGGTGTCAAGCTCGGTACCCCACCCGCTGGAACAAGATCCTCTCCAGTCGTACGGACGGACTTGTCTCTCCATTTACTGATCTGTGCCTTTTATTTCTCATCCAACCGTCAGCTCCACATAAGCAGCTTAACAGGCCTCCAATTGGCCCACATGAGCCCATCCTACACGTCTCTTGGTCATCTGGCCAGTCCTTGCTGTTTCTTTGGCGCGAGCATTACAGGTTTTGCCACCTGGACCATCTTTTTTTGGCGCGAGATTGGACGAAGGACAAGGCTGTGGCGGCGATTGGATTTTTGCGTGGATCGGATTCTGGTGCTGGTGCTCTCCGTCTCTTGCTCGTGCTGGTGCTCTCCATCCGCTATTTGTGCTGGTGCTCTCCATCGGTTAGCAAGTGCCAAAAATCTCTACACTCACGTCATCTCTTGCTGTGTACAGTAAGTTAGGGTTGTTCTAATTTGATTGTTTTTATTCTTCATTCTTTGGATTTTGCTAGAATTGATGGACTGAAGGAAATGGATATGGAAGTTTCAAAGGAACATCAACTTGCTTGAATGAATATTTTTTTACATATTTAAGATGGAAGAAAAAAGGTGTGTAATGCCATGATTGTTTTTTTCCCAATTAATTTGCGGATAGGTTGTAGTTGTTTAGTTCGGCACCTAATATCATGCCATCTTTATCTGTTTTCTTGTAGAGAGGATCCGCTTCCTAGTCTTTTACCTCAAGTTGGCATGGAGTTCAATACTGAAGTTGAGGCTTATATGTTTTGGATTAGATATGGGGGTCAGAAAGGCTTTGAGGTGAGGAAAATGTACACAAACAAAAGAAAGTTAGATGGGAAGATTAGTTCCTGTAGATACGTTTGTGCAAATGAAGGTCACAGAAAGCCAGATAAAAGAGATCATCTAACAAAGCGTCCAAGAGCTGAAACTAGAACCGACTGTAAAGTTCGTATGGGAATTATGATGGACAAGAATAAGGGAAATTATAAAGTGACTGATCTGATTTTGGAACACAATCATGTCCTTCAGCTACGAGAAACCTCACACTTAATGGTATCCCAGAGAAAAATTTCAGAGTTACAAGGTTTTGAAATTGAGACAGCTGATGATGCAGGAATTGGGCCGAAAGCTGCTCATGAGTTGGCTTGCATCCAAGTTGGTGGCTCAGCTAATCTTAGTTACACTCTTCAAGATCAAAAGAACTATTTGCGGGGCAAGCGGCAACGCGAGATGGCATATGGTCAAGCAGGAAGCATGCTTAGGTATTTTCAAGAAAAAATTATCGAGAACCCATCATTTCAGTATGCATTGCAGATGGACAGGGAAGAAAAGATTGCAAATATATTCTGGGTTGATGCTAAAATGCTCACTGACTATGCATATTTTGGTGATGTAGTTAGTTTTGATACTACTTTTGGTACAAACAGGGAGAGTTGGCCTTTTGGTGTATTTGTTGGGTTCAATCATTTCAGGCAAACAGTGGTTTTTGGTGCTGTTCTCATGTACGATGAGACATTTGAATCCTTCAAGTGGATATTTGAGACCTTTCTTACAGCTCACAATGGCAAGCAACCTAAAACAATATATACTGATCAAGATTATGCAATGGGAAAAGCAGTTAAGGAGGTATTTTTAGAAGCATGGCATGGTTTATGCACTTATCACATTATGGTGAATGCTGTCAAGCATCTAGCTGAACAAGATGATGAAGAATCTGGTGCATCTCCCATACAAGATGATGAAGAATCTGGTCCATCTCCCATACAGGAAGTAGAAGACAAGAACAAAGAACCAAGTATTCTCTCATATTTTAGTGCGTGTATGTATGAGCATGAAGATGAAGCAACATTTGAAGATGCATTTAACATCCTGAGGTCAAAGATGAAAAAACAAACTTGGTTGGATAGTATTTACAAGGAGAGAAAAAAATGGGCTGCATGTTTCATGAAGGATGTGTTTACATTAGGGATGAGAAGTACACAACTCAGTGAGAGTTTGAATAGTGATCTGAAGCGGCATTTCAAATCTGATTTTGATATAATCCGATTTCTTAAGCAATTTGAAAGGGTTGTGGAATATAAAAGAAAGAATGAGTTGCAATCTGAATTTGAAGCAAGGAAAAAATTGCCTAGACTCAAAATGAAGACACCTATGTTAATCCAAGCTAGCAAGTTATACACAGCACCTATTTTTGAAGCTTTTCAAAGTAATTATGAGAGGTCAATGGTAGCATGCACTATGACATTAGAATGCCAAAATGAATACCTTGTGGCAATTGGAAGTCTTGATGAAAATCCTATTTTTGAGAAGCAGTACAAAGTTATTGGTGATCCTTCAAAGCAAACCAGTACATGCAGCTATGGCTACTTCAATAGAATCGGAATACTCTGTGGCCATGCTCTAAAAGTCCTTGATTTGATGAATATCAAAACACTTCCCACACAATACATACTGAACAGGTGGACACGTGAAGCACGTAGTGCAACAGTATATGACAACCAAGGCCGAAGCGTAATAGAAAATCCAAAATTAGATGAGCTGCTTCGCTACAAAGATATGAGTCACAAATTTCAACATTTGGCACATCGAGCTGCCAGCCATCCAAATTGCTGCTTATTAGTACACAACGCACTTGACATGGTCAGCAAGCAAGTTGAAGAAGAACTCAGTGGTGTTGCAAGTCCTATGCATCCTGTCATCCCTCCCACCAATGTGCCTGTGCCGAATGAATTGTTGAGTACAGCAAGCCTAAAGAAAAAGGAGGTGGAAACAAAAACATCGAAGCGCATAAAAGCTTGGTATGAGAAGAAGCGTAAGTGTGTGGCAAGAAAAAAGGGAGATAACGACAAAGAAAACAGTACAAAGGTGTGTGACAAAAAAAAAGAAAAAAGTTCAAAGGTTTGTGAGAAGAAGAAACAAAAATGTTCAAAGGTATCTGACAACTCAAAATATATATGATTCTCCCTGACAATATTCGCTACAAAAAGTTTCAATTGTATTTAACTATCTCATCCTCTTCTATTTGATCTGGAGCAACAGACTACAGAGAAGCAAGAAACCATACAAGTGAGCGTCGATGATGACACAACAGTACATATGCCATCTTTGCCTAAGCAAGGGATTTCTGACCAATACATGGCCATTAATTCCTTCTCTGAACTGTTGTCTAGATCAATGACAGATGGCACTATTGGTGAATTCTAGTAGCACAGATCATCCATGGAATATGTGGCTCACCAAAATGCCATCATGTTCAAGTAATTCCTGGTTCTGTAGTTCAAGTACAAAGTTCAGCAGCAGCTTTTGTGACAATATAATGTTGTTTTAGGCTGGATGACAAAAACATATGATCAGCAACAACTTTTGTGTACTGCTGTGACAAATGCATTCCAGAACATTTATATATAAACCACTGTCATCTTACAATGAGTACCAATTCCTACTGAGTGACAATTTACATTTTGCAAACATTTACACTTTTACAGCATAGTAGTAACCTGAAAAACTATTATAGCTACAATATGATCAGTACCACTGGAACAATTTACAGAACTGATAGCACTTGGACAATTTACAAAACAAATAGCAATTCCTGTCTCCAAGTGATAGCAATTGCAGTCTCCTTCAGCCCCTGAGTCTTCTACAATCTAGCGACGCGCTTGTCCATGGAGAGACAGGGCCTGTAGGCCGTAGCCAGTAGCCATGAAGCTGGAGCATCACGATGGCACACACAGAGACTTGCGGCGATGGCGCTCGACTTCTTGACATGGCAGTAAACTGAAAAAATTACAGAACAGAACCTGACCACAAGCACCCACATTTTACAGAACGCTGATGTGCAGCCTAGGCGAGCCGCCCATGCCCACGCCCAAGTGGGAGGGACGGAGCGCGCCGTCGACCAGCGTGGCGTCCGCCCTTACCTCCTCTTCCTTCCCCTTGCCGGCCTCAGGGAACGCGCGGCGCAGGCGCGCCCACTGCTCGCCCGGGCGCAGGGCGGTCCTCGACGGTGAACGAAGCAGGGGGCAGGGAGAGGGAGGAGCGGAGTGCTTTGAGATGGATACAGAGCTCGGCTGGGTGCGGACTGGGCTTGCGTTGGGCATGGCTGCAGCTGCGCGGCGACCATGGCGGAGTCAAAGGAGCCGCCGGCGCTGGGGAAGGAACGAAGATGACGGAGTCAGAGAGGCTAGGAGTCGCGAGGGGAGGGGAATCGGGTGGATGGGCTCGTACTGGGCCGGTTGGAGGCCTATGGACTATAGTTTTGTGGAGCTCGCGCTTGGATCAACAATCAACGGTCTGGATGAACAACTGGAGACAAAAGTTGTTCCGTACAAATGTAGAGGATCTGATTCCCACCCGCTGGGCTTTTCGATCCAGCTGCCACGTTAGTGGTACTATGCTACTTACTACGTGGCATACAAATTGAAGTGTTACGGATGCTGTGACGTCACGTAGAGACTCAAAGAGCTATCTAGTGCTAGTGTTAGCACGTGGTACAATTTCTTTAAGAAAACTACGTGCTACAAATTGAAGAAGTGTGTTATGAATGAGTAAAGAGTAACAAATGCTGTGAGATTGATCCCGTTTGGTACAGATAGCTTTATGAACTATTGTGAGTTTTTATTTGCAAAAGTGCAAAACATATATTTTTTAAAACAATTTTATTGATGAAGTTATTTTTTCTCCTCTAACAATACGGGATAAGTTAGGATAAAACTGAAAAAAATAGATTTTCACGTCTCTCTCCTTTATTTATCTCTTTCAACCATGCATAAAGATGTTGGTGATATTATTTTGTCAAATAGCTTTTTTAGAAACAGCTGTGCTTTACCTAGAAAGTTACTCATGAAACTATTTTAAATGAAGCTGACCTACGCGAAATGGGGCCTTAAAAGAGCTAGCCTTTGACGTCACAAAAGCAAAATAGGCTGCCGACAGGGCAGGTGTTGGCTACATAGGCTCACAAATATTCTCAAGAAAATGCATGGAATATGAGCAGAAAAACATAATGAGCTTCAATTTTTTTCTCATCTAATGGGCTTCATTATTGATATAGGCCCTTTTCGTATGTGATGATGATTACAAATTTGATTGGCCTCCTCCCACTCTCTAACATTGTATCATGGGCCAGCAGCAGGCCTTAATTTGCATCATGGGCTGCATCGGTCCAGTGCAAAATTAAATCGAGAATATTCCTCCAATGGCTTTGAAAACTTCATACCTCTCTATTTGGCACTGTCTTCAAATTTTAATTCCTATATGACACTATCATTTGTTTTGAAGGGGAACATCGTTAGGTTATACATGCAAACGACTAAAACACCAGTGATGTAATTAAGAAAAGGCACTTATGCCTGATATGACATTGTTTGGTGTATGCAAATATGCCTTATCTGGGCCCTATTTTTGTGCTTAGTTATGGCATTTTGGTGAAAAAATAAATATTTATCAAAATTTCATCCACATTATATAAATTAGTTTATACTCATCATTTTAACATCCTTTTATTAAATTGCATCCTCATTATATATATCAATTTATACTTGTTGGCACGTATTATTTAAGCATCCTTTTTACTAAAATTCAGATATATCATATAAATAAAACCTATAAATCATAAATAAGACGCTTGCCTATTTGAAAAATCTTATTTGTGATTTAGTTTTGATTGATTTGATATGGACAAAATTTAATAAAATAATGTCTACCATGCGTAAATCGATTCATATCCTGTGTATAAAATTTAATAAAAAGATGCGTAAATAACACATTCCAGGAGGCATAAATATAAATTAATAAAAGGAGTATATTAGAAATGACATTTAATAAGAAGATGTTTCCTTAATCAAACACCAAGTCTTGGGGCCAGACACTTGCGACCATTCTCAATGTCTAACTCTACTGCAATTTGCAAAACACACGCTAGTCGCAACTACTTGTGTACATCAATCACCGTAGGATTGTAATCTCCACAATAGGACCCAGGCTACATTTTTTTTTGACTTAAATGGGAGGGACCATGAGTCCCTACCTGATCCATTGCCACATATATCGGGGAATAGCCCCCCGGGGGGTGGACGGGGTTCCAGAACCCGAAGTACAGTTTTTGGCGAAATTACAAAGAGCAGGAAATAGGAACGTAAAGATTACATCAGGCGGAGAGAGCTCCAGAAACTATGCAGGGAAGCAGGCTTCTTGGGGACACGACACAGCCACAGCTCAATGGAGGTCTTGCACGCAGCGATCAGCCTCGTGATACATGGCGGCATCTTCCGGAATACCACATCATGGCGATGCTTCCACAATTCCCAGCAAAGGAGGAGGATGATGCTTGATTTTGCCGCTGAAGGGGTGCATGGGGGCACGATGGTCAGCCAGAGTTTACAAACTTTTGCAACATTGCCGGTCCCCCAGCCAATCCTATTCCAAAAGTCCACAGTGAAGGGGCATCCAGAGATGATGTGATCGGCCGTCTCGCTGCCCATCTTGCACAGCTCGCAGATGTCCTCGCTGGGAATTGGAACAAATGCGTCAAGCTAGTTTTCTGCAGTTGGAAAATACAGATGTTCGATAAAAGTTTGGGGAATATAATGGCGCACGGGCAATTGCACATGGATGAATATAGATATCGACATCGATGACATTCAACTTAATTCTCTGCGACAAATCTGATGGTCACGAGCACAATCAATCAATCAATCACCTATACATAGCTGCAATTAATGGCCGCCTGACTCCAGGGCCACCATTTTGCTCGATCGAGGCTGCTGGAGCTACTGTTGTTTCGTGAGGAGGTCGTAGTACACCTTGGGCTTCCGGCGGTGCTCCTTGCCGCCGCACGCCTCCTGCATGGCGTAGGCGAGGTGCAGCAGCGTGGCCTCCGACCACGGCCTGCCGATGAACTGGAGCCCCACGGGGAGCCCGCCCCTGTCGTACCCCACCGGCACGGTGATCGCCGGAAGCCCCAGGAAGTTCCCCGCTATCGAGTACCTCACCAGCGCCGCTGCAAGTTTTCTTTGTGATGTCAGAGTCGGGTTCAGAGATGCATATATCTATATCAACTCTATGCATCACATTTACCTCCGTTGATGTAGTCCAGCTCCCCCGTGATCAACGCGTCGTCCTGCAGTGGGTACGCCGTCACCCTGCGCGGCAAGTGAAGCAGCAGAGCTGGCATGTCATATTGTCATGCCATGGAGGCATGGATCAAGGAATGGCGTATGCAGTATGCGTACCCTGTCATCGGCGTGACGATGGCGTCGGCTGTCTCGAAGATCTTCTCGTGGAAGTACATCTGACGGCATCTACACAGGCGTTCGTTTTTGCAGCATCAGGAATTCAGGATTCAGATTTTCAGATAAATATGTAATGGCATTGTTCAGTTGACGTGTTGGCATGTCGATGCCTACCGGAGGCGCTGCGAGTTGAGGTAATCTCTGCTGCTGAAGGACCCGTAGGCGCTGAGCGCGATCCTCACGTCCCACCCAATCTCAGACCTGTTCCTGCAATACAAAGTTCAGTTTCAGACTCAGTTCGGTTGCTGCATCAGGCATCCGGTTGGCCGGCCAACTGAGATGCTTACATGTTGTCGAGATACTTTGAGAGGGAGGCAGTGCACTCTGCGCCCATGGTGACGTAGTGCGCTAGCCGCATCTCTTCGATCTCAGGGACAGTCACGTCCACAGTCTGAGCAGCCAAAAAAACGGACAGAGTTTCCTTTTTTCAGAATGGAACTGAAGAACTGCAGCCAAGTAAATGTTGTTGAGACGCTGAACTGCACTGACGACTTACCTCCCAACCGTAGTGCGTGCACAACATCTGTAGAGCCTTCCCGCAGAGGCTCCTGATGTCCTCTGAGCTATCATCGAACCACTTTTTTTTTATATATAATTTATCACAAATGTTAGTGCAATGTTCAGGCATACATTTCAGATATTCGTGACCGAAGTTCAGAGACCGACCGACTAACCTTTGCGTATTTGGCGAGCCTGATGTTCGGCATGGACCTCGTGCTTGTCAGCAACGGCAGGTTCAGTTCAGGCTGCTGCAGAGCAGATTGTCAACAATTCCATCTGTCAGTCTTTACTGAACACTGAACAGTAGCTCAAATCTGTGGAAGCAGAAAATGAAACAAAATAAAATGGGGATCATGTTTTCTGTCACCTGCAAAGGGCTTGCTTTTGACTGATCAGCAATGGCCGCATAACTGAAAGAAAGTAAGGAAACAAACAAAGACATCATTTGTGTTTGTTGTTTTCATTAGCCAATGGATGAATATAAACATGTACGACGAAACAAAAATGGGTCAGATTTGGTTTAGGGAAGAAATGAGAAGCTGGGCGTGCGGCACCGACGCGATGAGCGTGTCCTCGACCGTTGCTGCTAGGATCCCCGGCATGCCCACCGTCCAGTTCAGAGGCAGAAGCCTGAAACATCAATCATGTCAGTTAACAGTATCCATGGCCATTAGCACAACAAGGTGGCGGTGGTGCACCCGGAGTTGGAGAGGCGCCCGGCG
This sequence comes from Bothriochloa decipiens, assembly GCA_023333625.1. Taxonomy (NCBI): domain Eukaryota; kingdom Viridiplantae; phylum Streptophyta; class Magnoliopsida; order Poales; family Poaceae; genus Bothriochloa; species Bothriochloa decipiens. The sequence goes on along the minus strand of CM041636.1, from coordinate 45,649,907 downwards.
GTGGGCTTGAACCCGACGACGCCGCAGAGCGCGGCCGGCATGCGCACGGACCCGCCACCGTCGGCGCCGAGGGCGACGGGGCAGAGCCCGGCGCAGACGGCAGCGGCGGACCCGCCCGAGGACCCGCCGGAGACCCTGCCGACGCTGTAGGGGTTGCGCGTGGCGCCGTGGTGCGGGTTGATGCCGCTGGTGCCCGCGCCGAGCTCGTGCATGTTGGCCTTCCCCGCCATCACGGCGCCGCACGCGCGCAGCTGCGCCACGCACGCCGCGTCCGTCACGCACCGACGCGCCGACCCCAGCCACCGCGTGCTGCCTGCGCCATCGTCATTGCAGTGCATTATTGCCGCCGGAGCGGTGAAAACCTTGTACAGGTTACAACGGCGGTAAATGGTACAGCACGATCGCAGCTGTGATTTTGCTGCTAGTGCACCGTTGGTCGTGCACTGTTTTTACCTTTGAGCCGTGAATATGTGCATTTTTTTTGTTCCAAAATTTACAAGCTTTCAAAAAAATCATACCGACATCTAGAGTGCGGAATTTGTTTGATGATAAAAGTGGCACTAAATTTTTTAACGATTGGGCCAAATTTGGAAACGTTTGACTTGACACTAACCTAAAATAAGGTACTACCACGGTCAAAAAAAAAATATAATCATTGGCTTTTAGATGAAAAAATTCTTAACTTTGACTAAACATAAAACTTGCATTTATCAAAAACTTGAGAATAGTAATAATACAGAAGTAATACGTCAAACCATCTTAAATCAAACAAAAAATTAATAATACCCCATCTATTCAAATTTATAAGTCATTTCAAGAGCCTTGGAGAGTCAAAATATCTAATATTAATACTTCAAAAATTTGATTAATGAAAAATATAATGATACATAGTCGGCATCGTAATGTCATTATCTTATAAAAATTATTTAAATTTAAGATTATTTGAAATCTCTAAGATTCTGGAATGGAAGGAGTATGTGCTAACATATATACAAGTATAGTAGTATATACTATGGTAACACACACCAAACACCAATGAAGTCATAATAGTCCAAGTTTATACGGTCTTGACAGTTAGTATGAATCTGAGCTTACCGGTGGTCGGGTACGGCAGGCAGTCGATCTCGTCCTTGACGGCGACCAGCACTCCGTCCATGGCGGACAGCGGCGCCCCTGCAGTGAGCCAGTATGTGACCAGAAACCATTGCATCCATCATACGAAGATCCAGTCACCATACAACATTATGCAAGCAGTAAATCTGCACACGAACGATACAGGGACATTGAGCTATCTCGCGCAGTTGCGATCTCTCCTCCCCTGTCGCCAGCCTCCTTCAATTGCTACAGGTCATCAGCCATGTAATGCAATTCCTGCTTGGCCTGACCGGCACGCATGGATACTACGGCCACATGCTGTTGCTGATGCAGCAGCAATGAATGAGGGACAGATGGATCGGACAGGAAGACCTGGACCATACTACGTGTGTGTGTAATGCACGATCAAATCCAGCGCCGCTAGTAATAAAATTTCAGTTATTTTTCTGGCTCATTCAAGGACATTCAAGGCAGAGTGCAGACTCCTCCGGGGACGATGGATCGATGCCGTTCCTCTGAAAGACTGAAACGCTTCGTTCGTCAGTCATCATCATATCAGAGTCTGCTATACTCCTACTATGTTGCACTGTCTGACTGACATCCTGTGTGGTGTGGGTTCACCTCTGTAGCGTAACCTAACACCCCGTGTGCGTTCCTTTAATCCCTTGTCTGTTGTCTCAGCTCAGCTAGAGGTTTGGAGACGATTCCTCGAGGGAGGCGGCCCGGCCGGCCGGCCTCTGGGGGCAAGCTCTGGCGGCAGTGCCGACCTGTAAAGCAGCGGCAGCCACTGCTCATCGAGCTGGTGGTACACCACAGGCCACACTGCCCGAGTTGCCTAGGCGTTGTTTAGCTCCGGCCGGATTTAGTATTCTACATAGTGTCACGTCAAATGAGCGTTTGTATTTGGTGGAGATCTAAACAAAACAAGCCCAGGTTCCGTCTCCGGGCCCTGAAGAGTGAAGATGCCCGGCAGGACCTAGCATGCCTCGTGGTCGTGGGTCACTGATCTCAGTCTCAGCAGTGCCGGCTCTGGCTACTAACTGTTGGCGGACTGTACATGAAGCTCTATCTGCCGCGGTGCAGTAAAAATGGTGCCGTGGTTTCTTCTAGTTATGGTGACAGGCTGACAGCTTCTAGAAGCAAAGCCTGCTGGTGAGACTGAGCTGAATGTGGGTGGCGATCACGGCCAGAAATTGAGGCACGCAGGAGTGCTCAACTACTGATGAACACTGCCGAGTACTACTGAAACTGAAACATGGATTTCGGCCTAGCAAGCTGCTCTGTTCACAGATAATTACGGTGGGCGCGGAATGCGTTGAGCGCAGGACGAACGGCAGCAACTTGTTGGAGTAGGAAGTGACGCACCTTGCTGGTATCTGCGGGTGGATTCCTCGGCCTGCCGCAGCACGTCCCCGGGGTCGCAGCTGATGAAGAAACCCATGTTGAGATCCGGGCCTGAACATTCCTCCACGGCTGCCAGGAATCTCCGCGCCACCTGCACGCGCACGTTCCCATGCAGCCGGCATAAATTACGATGCGCCCGCCTTATTTCTGGATTTTAATACAACGATGCGCAAAAGAAAAAAGAACAGTAAAGTTTGATGATGATACGATGGATGGTGCCTGAAATGTACAGTTATTATATTTCAGTCCAGATTTTATCCCTAAATTTTACTACGAAAAAGAAGATTCCTCGTCACATCAAAATACCGACACATATATGGAATACTAAATATAAATAAAATAAAAAATTAATTACACAGTTTTATCGTACTTTGCGATACGAATATTTTAAGCCTAATTAATCAATATTTAGACAATTATTACCAAATAAAAACAAAATTAGTATAGTATTTAATAAAATTTACTATACATGCACCAACTTAGGCCTCAGTAATTTGGCACGCTCAACGTTAATGCAGATTGGAGGATTGGATGGATTGAGTCAGGACCAGCGAATGGGAATGTTGGAGGCCACCTAAATTGGATCGCTGCATGGGGGTCTATTATTGCCTCCCAATCTTGGTGCTGCAAAATTAATCTGATAGACGTGACAGCGGATGCAATGACGTACGAATGCAAACTTGACCAGTAACGTTTTATTTTACTTTATTACCACCATGCCGGCCGGGGTAAAATCATTGGGTTGTTTACCATGACAGGGGTAGTCCTTCCAGAGCTGTAGGCCCTGTGGAAGTCCAGCACCGCCGGGTCCTGCAGGTCAGCTGGGATGCAGGCGATGGCCGCCTGGACGCGCTCCGCTGGCGACGAGCCGGGCTCCGTCACGCGCACGCTCTGCTCTTGGATCGCTGTTGCATTATTCAGTCAACGAAGAGCGGGCGATGGAATTTTCAGCTTCAAGATTTCCTTTTTCTCGGTAAGAACGGTAAGTAACCACACCTTGCCATGTGTGGGTGGCCGTGAACAGCGGCGGCTCCGGGATCTCGGCGTCGGAGACGAGCTGCGGAGATGGCGACGACGACAAGAGTTCATTATGGCTAGTATGGTTTCTGGCATTCAGTCATATTAAAGCAGGCGCGCACCTTGTAGACGAGATTGTCTCTCTTGAGGATGGAGAGCACCATCCAGCCAAGGACGGGCGTCTCCAGCACCCACGCCAGCATCTTCACCAGGAACCCGGCGACGCGAGGAGCTGCATGCAGGGAAAGACGATCGATGCATCAGGTTAAGCAGACGGTGATATCATCTCCGAGCGAGGGACCTTTGACGTTGGGGCTGATGTAGTGCTCGCCGCTGTCCGGGCCGAGGTCGACCTCCGCCGCCGGCTTGTACACCTTGGCCGGCGTGCTCAAGAGACCCATGGATGGTTAGATGGAAGGATGGAAGCAGAGCTGCAAGTGTTGTGTCAAAAACTGAAAAGCTTGGCTCCTAGGGCCCCCTCTGCCTCTGACTGTGCCAGTCTACGTACAAGTGCCAAGACTGTGAGCTGCTTGTTATAGCCAGGGAACAGAGAGGCCTGCCTGCCTGCAGTTTTGGCATCCGATGGGGATGGATCACCTTTAGCCACGTGCGCGCCAGCGTTTTGCTTTAATGCTATTTATTTACTGGTAAGTAATTCTCCCGGCCGGTCCCTCTTCTTTAGGCCGAGTGACCCGCCTAAAGTTACCTCATTTTAATTTTTCATCAACCACCCCGTAGGCCGTAGCAAGTAGCATGGTGTGGTATCTTTCAATTACAACATGCCACGCGTTGTGTCCTCTTCGTTTAATAGTGTTTTTTTTTAATCTTTTATACTATACATGTTTTTTTGTTAGAATCTTTTATATGTGGTGTGCTCGATTTATTATAGTATATATGTTTGTTCAGGCCTAGGACATCCAACTTTTATTTTTTATTTTCGAAAGCATTCGACTTATTCATAGCGTTTGGTTCGGTACCTTTGTCGAAGACATAACTTGCTTAGCGAGTATTTGCTTCAATGTTGGATATGCTCACGTAGGAAAAAAAAAAAGAGATAGTAATACAACGTGCAAAAATGTTTTCCTAGATGTTAAACACGCAAAAAAAAAAAAAACAACGACACTCACCCACTGTTTATCCGTGTTCAGGCTTAATGTCCAATTAAAATGAACAGGTTCCAGCAGTTCTTAGCAAAGGGGCATTCCAAGAAAAGTTGAGACACTGTTTCCTCCATATTAAGTTGCCAAAGGACACAGTTATAGGATTCTAAATGAAGATCGAAGATTCTTTCTTCTAAAATGTTCCTTGTGTTTAGTCTGTCTTTTAGAAGAAGCCAGAAAAAATTTTGTGTTTTGGCTGACCGAAGCATTTCCAAAGCCAAAGGAATGCAACATGAATTTGTCTATGGCCCATCAGGAACGTGTAAGCTTTTGATGCTGAGAAATGCTGCCCCTTCTGTATTTCCATTTGTCTCCCAAATCAGACAAGTTAAGCTGTTGAATTCAGGAATGAACTGAAGATAGTTTGGTGGAAAGCCCCTGCGCTGATAATGGCAGGTTAAAGGCATCTGCTAAATCTTCATGGTCTAATCATTTGCAAACTGAGATGTTTACTACTCGTCTAATACTCGTGACGTATAGAATATAAATCATCTAATACTCGTGACAAGTTGTTTCTAGTATCCCATTTTTTTCAGTCTCTGAAGATGTTGGGTTATCGACTAATATTGTTGGCGAGTATCTCTACCGGCTCAAAACCTGACTGATGTGATGGGGCGATCGTCTATATGACCAGAAACCGTGGCTGGCGACAAAACCGTTTGTCATCACCCAATTTGACAGCAAAAAGGTAATCAGGCGACACTTGAATTGAATGGAAACAGATCCAAAATGATGGTTCCAATGGATTACTGTATTCAGAAAAGTATTAAGCTTAAGCATTATAGTAGCTGGTTCCACGATACACGACATAACTTGGCTGATGACTATTTATATGAAGCAATCTTGCGCGTTTTGAAGCGATGGAGTTGATAATCTGCCATAGAGTTGCTAGGATTTCATTCTTTCAGGGATGGAGTAGTAGTGGATGTTGAAATCACACATACTACCATCGACATTTATTTATTTGTTCATAAACGTATAAGTAGAGCAACAATAACATGGATCACTCTACTCCACACACAACTAAAATGTCAACACGCCACACAGCAGTGCAGCACACACCAAACCAAAGTCCACAAACACACCAGACAAAGAGCACAGCAATTGGCAGTAGCACGCATGAGGGCATGTCTCATGCTTCTGTTGCACACGCTGAAGGGAATTCAGATGTTGGATCCAATGCTCAGTGGCTCTTATTTTATTTCACTACTGCTCCAGGCAGAGCACATAGGCTGGCCCGTCTGCATCTCACCATCTTTCCAACAAGAGCACATAGGCAGCAGTGATGGATGGATCCAACGAGGTAGGCCGACCGAACAAACCAAAGCAAAGCAACCTGATGCAAACGAGACAGACCCCAGGACGCAAAGCAAAAGCATATGCATCCATGTTGCCATTTGCGGGCGCGTGCGCACACACACGAACCAATCAAGCGGATGTAGAAAGCAGAATTGTGAACAACAAATAGAAGGCGAGACACCAGCTAGCAGGCCAGCCAGCGACTGTAATCCAACGAAGAGCCGGCCAGGTAACCACACCTGCAGGAGTTGGAGAGGAGAGCATCAGAGAGAAATAGTAATATCCATCAATTCAAGTGAGCAAATCAACAATGTCAAAGTGTCTGGCATGGCAGTAGCCCTCGGTTCCGCATATATAAAATGAATATATAATTCATCACTGACAACTAAGCCATTGGTCAGGACTATAAATACTACTGTGTAGTTGCATGATGGGAAAGAGGGAGGGATTACCTGAGCACACTACCACAACCGTTACTAGTACTGTCCACATCGCAAACGTAAATTTATAGCGACTCCTACCCTCGTGGGAGCCGAGCTCGCAGTGGTGCGGCGGCTCCTCGGTGGCACGACAGCTCCTCTCCTCGCGAGGGCAGGAGCTCACAGCAGTGCGGCGCATCCTCCCTCACGGCGGCATGACGCTCCTCCCTCAAGTCCGCCCGAGCGCAGACGTCTACTTCTCTGCGTTGAAGGGCCCTCTGGTCCTCTCGCGAATGCACGAAGTAGTCTGCACAAAGAAGGTAAGGCCGGACTAAAAAATTACAAACGGAGGAGAGATAAGGTCCCATGGAAAAAAAAAAGAAAATTTGAATGTTGTTAGAGAGAGTGACCAATGGGGTCCATATATGTCAGAAGGGGTCTCAAGATGACGCCTACTAACGGAGTAAAAAGAAATTCATCTCATTTTTGTTAATTCCTTCAACCAAACAAAAAAATGAGGATGACCCTATCCGCACAACCAAACAAAGAAATGGGTCAGTTCCATTCCAGAAATCAGGAATGGGCTCATTCCATCCTGTCTCATCTCCGAACCAAACATAGCCTAAGTGACATCGTGAGCCAACACTAATTTGTTTCTCTGTACTAGTGGCGGCAGGTGGCAGCAGATGTTCTGCAGGACTGGCCGCGGTAGAAGTTCCCAGCTGCTAGCTAGCAAGAGGTGGCTGCCATCGTCCTTGAAGTCGTCCAGTCGGCATTACGCGGGGCGCGACGCCGACGCCGTCATTGTGCGTCCGGCAGTGATAAGTTTGAACTTGCAGGCCCTCGCTTATCTTACGTTGCTATATTAATATAGTTATTTATTACGAATCGTTATGGAAATTATCAAGTGCAATGGAACAGATGATATACGAGTGTATGTGAAACAAAAAACCCATTGAACTGAAGAAGTGGACAGCAAACGATATTTAAACAGGAAACCAGATTATTCTTTAGTGAGTGCCATCATGGCTAACTGAGCTTGGGTGGTCCATGACTAATTGACATACACATCTCCACTATAATTGAAAACTTCTTGGGCCGTTAGACCGGACAAACATACAACCCACCTAACATCCATCCCTAACGGCCCACTAAATCATCAACGTAGCCCACTAACGCTGAGTCAATCACGTCATCACGTCAATCCAATCAATCATCACACCAATCACGGCAAAGTAAGTAAATTTGAATCATCTTCGTGACCATCGTGGCGGCGTGCAGCGTGACGGGTCGCCGGCCCCTGGCTGCAACGACCAGCGGCGCACCGGGAGGAGGCCGTGGAGACACCAGCGGCGCACCGGGAGGAGGCCACCTGCAACGACGCGCGGCGCCGCTGCAACAACGCCGGATCGGGACTGCCAGCCACCACGCAGGTTCGCCGATCTATAGTTCTGTTCGTGGATCCTGTCCTGGACGCCGCCCGGCGAAGGTACGTGTACATGTATTCGTGGATCATGTCCTAGACGCCGGCGAAGGTGCATATACATGTATTAAACAATCAAAACGTATTCATTCAATCATGTCCTGGACGCGTTCGTAGGTGCATACATGTATTATGTATTAAAAAAATAAAACGTATCCATTCAAATGTTATGCATTGGTAAGTGCATTTTACTCATTGATGGAACTGGATCGATTACTGAAAGTGAATGCTATTTCTTCTAGAAATTACAATCGCCCATTTCTTCTAGCTACTTGTAATTGGCTTCCTTGCTACTTGCTACTATGCATTTATCTTCAAGAGATTCAGAGTTACATCTATGTACATTCAGTAACTAACAAAAGTGTATTAGTAGCTATTATCCTTCCTTGCTGCTTGCTATTATTTTTAAGTGCATCTATGTATATTCATTTTACATCTTAAGATAAAGTTATTGCCTTTTTGCGGTTCCTTTTTCTTCATTCAGGTGGATTCAATGTCTACACCGGGTCATACACGTGATGCACTAAGCGACATCACCAATGTCACAGGTATGCTTTTAATAAGTGGGTTGTTTTTCTAATTTCATAATCTAATCTATTGTCATTTAAAAATTGAGTGTTTTTCTAATTTCGTAATCTAATCCAAATTTTATCAACATTCCCTCTTTAGATGAGGCCTCATGGAGGCGGGCCTAAACATTGCGAGGTCGCAACCGTCGTGCTGAGATGACCGACGAAAAAAGGGAGGAGATAAATAGGAGACAACGTGAGTATCAGCGTGATCGTCGAGCGAGGATGACCGAAGAAGAAAGGGAAGAGAGCAGGAGGAAAGCACGTGAGTACCAGCGTGATCGTCGAGCACGGCAGAAGGCTGCATCATAAAATAGCACTTCCACCATTTTGACTCAAACAGTGCCAACGTCATCAACAATGGGTAACTAATCCTCTTTTATTTCATACTTGTATTCCACAATTCACCCATCCCGGACTCAAACACCAACAATAAATGCAGGTACTAATCGTTCCAACGTGGAACCACGCACACCAATTATAGTGGACAAGGAAAATATGCATCCAGATACACACGGGAATCATCTCCATGAATGCATCGGATCATCCACTACCCCTGGAAGTGCTCACCTAGGTAACTATACTATACTATATATCTATAATAATAATATGATATTTTGTACTATTATCTATAATATTTTCCTTTATCGGTACTATATAATAAAAGTTAAATGTTACGTACAGGCACTGTTAGTAACGCAATGAGTTCTCAAAGACAGAAACGTACAGCTCATATGTCTAACGAAGAAAAGGAGGAGTGGAATAGGAGACAAAGTGTGTACCAACGGAGTTACCGAGCGCGGCAGAAGGCTGCATCCCAAAACAATGGTGCTTCCACCTCTGTTGTGCATCAAATAGTGCAGTCGTCCTCACTCGCAGGTGAGTGATATCCGATCCCATCCATCACTCCACGTATCTGCCCATCACCCCAACTATGGTAAAACTGACTTGATTCAAACACAGGTCCGAAATTATTTAAACGCTCATATGGTAAGCTTCACTATGAACTCTTATAGATTTAGATTTTCTGTTGATTCAAAGATATATAAAAAATTAGAAAAAAACTTTATTATTACAGGTGTTCCTTCCAATTAATATTGTGAAGTATCACCGGTACTTAGGCATTGTTAATGCTTCAGTTGGTGAGATACATGTTTTGAATTCATTCGGATCAAAAATGAAAAAATTTCCAGATCTTAATTTTGTGGTACGCCTTCATTGTAAATATTTCTAAATTCTTTAATACTCTCTTCTTAATCATAGTGTTTTGGTCGTAACAGTTAATAGGAATGGAAAGGCTAATAAAGCACGTGGCAAAGCTCATACAACTGGATCTAACAAAATGGAAACATGGTATCGAGATAGCATCTTGGCCAAAAAAACATATGATCACCAACAAAATGCAAACAGATGGGTAAAACATCATCTATACTTTTGTGTACATGGCATAGTATCTGAGTCACTCATATCTCATACTTTTTTAAATTTTACACAGTGTAAGCTGCGGTTTATGGATGCTTACTTATATGGAATATTGGACCGGAACTACTTTGTCTGACCCTGTTACCCAGGTAAAATTTCGTATCAATATCTCTCCGTAATTCTTTAGTTTGATTGGTTAAAAATCATCAATTAGTTAATTACAAGATGATATAAATAACTTTAGGCTAAATTAGTTAATTACAGGATGATATAAATAACTTTAGGCTAAAGCTATCCGCGATCCTGTATAATTCCATGCTAAACATGGCGAGGGGTTACAGGATGATGTAGAAGAAAATGAAGCCAACAATAATCCTGATGATGTCAGAATGCTCGATGAATCAGAGTTAATTGAAATGATGTTGTCGGGCACAATAACATTGAAAAATAGGAACGACCTATTGTCTGCATTTCGTACATGGTTCATGCTGAACAGAGGCCCTGAATCTTTAGAGTAAGTCATTCTAAAGTAAAATATTTTGTTCTAATTTCTTGATTTTTCATTGCCGCTTCTTGAAGTACCACAATAATTAACTTGTTCGGTATCATGTGTTTTTAGCGAAGAATGGGTCCGAAGCGAAAGACCGTATGCGATCTCTTTAACTCGCAGAAAAATTGATGAAATTTTAAATGAAAATTTAGAGATGGATCATGATTGCTTTAACCTTGCTGTTTGTATGGCTGCATCCAACAAAACGTATTTGTCAGAGAAAGACCAACACCACCACATGGACCTCCAGGTTGCTGTAAGATGAAATATTTGTTCATATCTAAATCATATATTAGCTATATAACTAATTAAAAATATATAATGTATATTTTTTGGCAAAATGAACAGTACATAACATAATTTGGACGAGATCCAAGGTGTCTTGACTGGATAGACTATAAAGAACTAGCAAAATTGCTTCAATGCGGGCCAGACAGGGACTACAAAATCCAAGATTGTAGCACTGTAAGATCTATGCTCATTGAACTCATTCAAAAATTTATATTTTTGTTTTGCACTTATAGTCTTTGTGTTTATTTTATAGGTACTATTGCCTTATTTTCGAGACAGGTTCTATATTTTATTCATACTGGACTTTGCTGATAAAATTGTGCACATTATGGATCCGCATGGTCCAAATCTGCCGTACATGGGTGTAGATCCAACCACGCCATATACAGAAATATTGATAAGAGTTTTTAATCATTTCAGTCTCGCCATGCAATTTACCAATCCTGCATGGAACAAGAATCTTTTTCTTTGGCGTCGTGAATTCAAACGAAACCATCCAAAAGGAACCAACTGGTAACAACTAATCTTGTAATTTAGCGTACCTTATTGTCAAAATATGCATAGTCATTTGATTTAACTACAACAAGAAAATACTTGCTCTCTCCTTTTATACAGGAAAACAACAGGCTTCCTTGTCTACAACTACATAAAGTTATGGGATGGCAAAAGATTAACGTCGCTCATCAATAATGTAAGCATGCAAAATTTCTATGAAAATTTGATATGTTACAAGTAGCAAATTAATGAGTTAACTTTTTTAAAACCTACAGAGCTCGGAATCACTGAGGACGGAATTTTTAGTAGACATTTTGAAGAGCAGCACAAAGGAATATACGTATAATATCCCTGGAGACTTGCTAGATCTACTTAATCAATAGATATGTTAAGCATGATTTAATTACGTATTTTGTTATGGATGAGTGTATTCCAGATAATGTACATGCTTCTATGTGGTTGTGTGTGACTTAAACTATTCAAAGATTTGGTCGTTTGATTATTTCATGTCATTTCCAGATTAAAGCCGTGACATTAGCACGGGCATTATGGAGAAAAAGGAACTAATATGCATCAGCGGAAGATTGGCTTATGGCGAGCAGATATATGGATTTATACATGGCCAGATATATCAGACGAGAATAAATTCTGTGTCACTGCAGAACACACGGAGCATATTATTGCACTCCATAAAAGAGTCAGCACATGTCTGCCAAGTAAGGAACATTTGTATTGAACCCACATACATGGTTCCATATGTTGTACTGGATGTTGAAATCACACATACAGCCATCGGTTTTAATTTATTTGTTCACAAGCATAAGTAGAGCAACAATAACGTTGATCACTCTACTCCACGCACAACCAAAATGCCAACGCCACACAGCAGTGCAGCACACACCAAACCAGAGTCCACAAACACACCAGACAAGAGCACAGCAATTGGCAGTAGCACGCATGAGGGCATGTCTCATGCTGCTGTTGCACAAGCTGAAGGGAATTCAGCTGTTGGATCCAATGCTCGCTGGCTCTTATTTTATTTCACTACTACTCCAGACAGAGCACATAGGCCAGCCCGTCTGCGTCACACCATCTTTCCAGCAAGAGCACATAGGCAGCAGTGATGGAGGGATGGCTGGATCCATCGAGGAAGGCTGACCAAACAAACCAAAGCAAAGCAAACTGATGCAAACGAAACAAACAACAGGACGCAAGCAAAAGCATATGCATCTATGTTGTCATTACCGCACACGCGCACACACACACAAACCAATCAAGCGGATGCAGAAGCAGAACTGTGAGCAGGAGATCGATGGCGAGACACCAACTAGCAGGCCAGATAGCGACTGTAATCCAACGAAGAGCCGGCCAGGTTACATCACCTGCAGGAGTTGGAGAGGAGAGCATCAGAGAGAAACAATAATATCCATCAATTCAGGTGAGCACATGAACGACGTGAAGTGTCTGACATGGCAATCACCCTTGGTGCACGTATATAAAAGAAATTTTTAATTCATCACTAAGGACTAAGCCATTGGTCAGGATCATAAGTACTACTGTAGTTGTCTTGTGCTATGACAAGCATATGTAAAAACTTTGGTGTTAGATGGCAGAGTTGGAGGGAATAGGGAGTTCAATTGGTTGCTAAATAGACCAAGAAAGAATTCTAATGTATATCTTCTCCAGCTGCATGATGGAAAAGAGGGAGGGACTACCTGAGCACACTGCCCCTGAGTAGGGTCTTCTTGTAGTAACGCGAGTGGATGGGTCTGTAGTTGACCGTTTGCGAGCGATCATCCCATAGGAGCCTATCCCACAATTCCTTCTCACAGTCACACTCCACTACCTTGTTGCTGCGCTTCAGGCTCCAACAGCCCCTGATCTTGATGGTCTCCAGATTTGGTGCAAACATTCTAACCCCACAAACGTGCTGTAGTGAAGGGAGCTCATGCAGGTGGATACTCTTCAACTTGGGGAAGTCCTTGAAACTTGGCTTGCCTCCTTTGAAAGGAAATATCTCCCTGAGATCACCGCACCATGCAATCTCAAGGGTCTCCAGGAGGCCCAAGCTGTTTTTATCACTGAAAGACCACTCGCTGATCTAAAGTACGTGTATAAGCCTGGGGCAAAAGTCTAGGTGCAAAAACGTCAGGTGTGGAAATGGCCGCAATCCATTTGAGGTTGAGATATAGCGTGACTTTAGGAGTTGGGATGCCCAGAATATTCTCAGCTGATAAGTAAAGCTATAGGCTTTAACAGTACTGAAGACAAAGTCCAATTTTGGGCACCTCTCGATTCTGCACCACTCCAGGTCAGGCCATTCTGAACCATATTCATGTGAAGTGGTACTAATGATGGACAGGCTATCGTGTACATGCAGGATCTTAGCACCCTTAGTTACAAACTTTGGGACAGTAATAGTACTAGTCTCTTCACCACCTTGAGGTAATTTTGTCTGTATCTGGTCTTGTATGTGCATGTAGCACCTCTTTTTTGGAAGATCAGGAACATCTGGGCAAGGCCACATCCACATGATTCCTAGAGTATCACCGCTGCCTTCAGTAGTTAGTGATCAATCTCCTCACTGCTTCCATTGTGGAAAACCACCAAGAATCTGTGATCTAGTTTCTTTGTGTTGGTACATCTCCCGGACGACTTCCTGTAGCTCAGCACGGGAGCTCTGGGCCACCCCTTGGAAATCATCCTCCTCGTCCTGCCTGTCAAACAACTCCATCACTTCTCTGGGGAGCCTCAGCTGCTCCGCGACCGCCCTCTGAAGCGCCCTCCTACTCTCCCACATCGAACAGTCGATGTGGATGACCTGATCAAACTCCTGTTCGGCCAGGGCTCTCCTCCCATCTGCTGAAGTTCTGGTAGTATCAGCCTTTTCCGTTAGAGCGTGGAGAATTCCTCCAGCGGCCTCGTCTATCGTGTTGGCCTGAACAAACTGCATACATGCACATATGCGTCAGGTCTAATCATCACTCACAAAACCAGAGGAGAGATCTTGCTAATTCTGGGTGGTTTACCTGAGTATGCATGATGGCCACGCTGGATTATTTGGGCCTTCGGTTTACCAGTACTATATATCTATTCAGCAATTAATAATGCTGCTGCAACCTCCGCTTAATTTTCGAAGGGAATGGTCCATGTGCTCCGATGCCAACGTCCAGCAGACCGATGCCATTTGGATTATAATACGGAATCTAACCCATCGATCATTCCATCCGCTGACCTGATCAACATACAACCACGAAACTACCCACTCAATCTAAAATATAAGAGATCTTCAGTTTTTCTATTTCAAACTATCTTAAGTTTGATCAAGTCTGTAGAGTAAATCAAATATGTCCGAAAATACATTTCATAATGTGTCTAAGAAAGCTAATCTGATGTCATACATATTAGTTTTCCTTTTTTTTTTTTTGGAAGTTCCATCAAACTTATGGTAATTTGACTCAGGACAACTAAAAAGATATTATATTTCAGTACAGAAGGGGCATTTAAGAACATATACATTATCCATGCTCATGGATCGTAATCTTGGTGCCATATAGGATATATCCAGTTTTCCAAATTAGTTAATTTCCATGATGAGCATGCTGCACGCAGCACAAACAATAATGAACTTGAACTTGAGATGGAAAGGATATAGTAATTAAATTACATACCTCGGCTATATTGTATTGGCATGCAGTAGCGGGAGATACAAGCCAAACAGATAGAACCGACGGTTGAGCAAGTGTTGTGCTTGTGTGCGTGTGTGAAGGAGAGTCCGGAGAGAAGCAAATTAGCTGGTGGTTGTCCACAGAAACTTTGCTTTTTAGGCAAATGTTCAGATATATAAACTTTTCTTTTGTGTATATGTATGCTCATTAGAGATGATTCTTTGCTTACTGTGTGAGAGAAGAAAACAAAAGACGATTCTTTGCTTGAAACCAGCTAACCGGCCACTGCAGACTTTCTGAAAGATAAAGATTAATAGAAGCATGCTAATAATAAGTATCAAGGGCTCCTCTGTTCCCCGTTATCTGCCCGATCTGGTCCTACAGTAGAGTAGGCAATTGAGTAAACTATCCTTTTTTTTTTTCATGCCTTGTGTGGGGCTCAAAGTGATCAAAGTCAGGGAATCCAATGTACTCCTTCCATCCGAAAAACTTGGTATTCTAGAATTGAAAAATGTCTCAGAAAACTTAATGTCTTAACTTTTAGATAATAGATTAGGTCCATCAACTGGAGATTGTGATCTGCATGTTTCCATATATTCCTTTTAATGAAAGGTTTTCTTTCTTAATTAGCGTGGTTCAACTTCAATAAATAGGGATATATGAGTAATTTCTTTTGAGTATTAATCTATCCCAAAAATCCTAAAACATTATTTTTTTGGACGAAGGGGGTACCAGCAAGATGTAGAATCCGAGCTGCTGCTGTTGACTTGTTGTTGCGTTTAACACTGGTCTATTACTAATTAAAGAATGTTTTGAAGGCTCCACGCTAAATCTTACCAAATAACCGTGCCACACCACCAAGCACCATTTCCCAAGCTCGTGTGAGCTAAACACTGTAGGTGGAAGGCCAAAAATTTCCTGCTGTTTTATATGTTTTAGATGCTCTTGGGCCCATTTGTAGTGCACCGTATTTTTGTATTGTCCAAAATGCTCCTCTGTCTCCTCTCACAAACACATGGACCCCATCACTCATGTTCATTTTCCTTCCTTCCCCATGTATTTTTGTATTGTCCAAAATGCTCCTCTGTCTCCTCTCACAAACACATGGACCCCATCACTCATGTTCATTTTCCTTCCTTCCCCATCTTCTTTCTCATCCGCAGGTCGTGCATGGCATGACACTGCAGAGGATGCATGTGTTGTGGTACAGAGGCAGCTCGAGTGTCGTACCCAATTTTAAAGGAAAAATTAGATATAAAACCATATGTGTGCCTAGGAAACAATCACAGACATATAGAGACTAATTATAAGAGAATACCAGGTACAATGCTTTTTTACATAACGAGTAATAACTCATTACATAAATATGAAAGTCCTAGCAAAGCGGAAATAAAAGAGAACTCCATGACACCTCGATAGCCACAGGGATGGTCAACTGGTTGATCACAAGTCTAGTAATCCTCAAGAAACTCAGCTTAACCATTATTACCGTATGTTACGCATCCAAGACTTTCATCACTAGTATAGAAATTGACATCAGTAACGCCACCCATTTTTAGCAGAGGCGGCTCACATAACACGCCGCCTCTATAGTCGTGGGGCAGCACTGTAGCTTCACAACAGCCCCTGATGATTTATATTTAGATTCGGTTCCATAAAGAAAATAGCCTCTAAAGATCACGAATTTTCAGAGGCGGTTCTCTTAATCTAGCTGCCTCTGACAAATGGATCATCAAGGGCTTTGGATGTTACAAAACCGACCCTAAAAGGAGAACCAATTTTAGAGGTGGCGTCCTTATATAAACTGCCCCTAAAATTATCCCGCCAAATACCCCTTTTTCCTCCCCGAGTCAGCACAGAACCCCCGCCAAATATCCCTCTGGTTCCTTCAGCTGAGCACTTGGTGATCGCGAGGAGCATCGAGGTTTTCCCTTTGAACCTTCGATTGTATTCGATGATTGAAAGGTGAGATTTTCGCATCCCTAAACACTTTTTGAACTTTACATTATTATACGCTCTTCTTTCTTCACAACAACCAGCTAGATCTAGAGACATGCATGCAAGGTGTTCAATTTTTTTGCCTACCAATATATACATCAATTATTTACTGCTGTAGTTATATGAGAACCCCACCTTGATGCAAATATACCTTTTGTTTTTGAGGGGCAACTATATATGGACCGGTCATGGATGTATATGAAGAAAAAAGATTTGAAGCATCCTACTTAACAGATGTCAATTGTTTTATTGAAGCCGCTAAAAGACACACTCTGATCAAGCAGACAAATGATATATTTTGTCGTTGTTGTGACTGTTGAAACCTAGTAGTATGCCAGGATCCAAATAGAATAAGATCACACTTGGTTCAGCGGGGTTTCATGGAGAACTACTAGGTTTAGGACCATCATGGTGAGAGAGGTAGAGAGGCATGGAACACGGGAGGGTCAGATGCACCAGAACTAATAGAATAGGACAATGGAGCCCATCAGAATCCAATGAATGGCTACTTCAACAGATGATGGAGGTGGTGGAGAAGGCTATGGCGGGGAGGATGATCATGGTCCAGACAATGATGTGGATGAAGAAGAAGAAGCAGAGGACCTCCTAGATGACATTTTGTGCCACATTGAACAAGAATTTCTTTTGAAAGGGCTAAGCAACTTGGAGACTGTTAAGAAAACAAGGAAAGAACGTCTGTACCCAGAGGAAAAGGGATGTGAGAAAATGTGGTCACTGCTACATTTTGTGCTGGACATACTGATTTTGAAGGCTAAGTATGGCTAGTCTGACAGAAGCTTCAACTATCTATTGACTTTGTTGGCTGCTGTTCTTCCTAAACTAAACTTTGTGCCCACCATCACATATCAAGCGAGGAAGCTTACTAGTCCACTGACAATGGGTGTGCGACAAATACATGCGTGTCCAAACCATTGTATCCTTTATCGTGGGAAGTATTTCAAAGACCTTGATAAATGTCCCCGTTGTGGTGCTAGTCGATACAAAAAGAACAACAACTATAGTTGTGATGCAGCTAGTGGTACTGTCAGTGGGAATAAGAGAAAGAAGGGTGGAAATAACATTGTGCAAGAGGATAACATTGTGCTAGAGGATAACAACACATTAGCTCCTGATGGTAGTAACCAAAGAAAAATCCCTGCATTGGTTATGTGGTATCTATGACCGATTGATCGCTTGAGATGTTTATTCTCAAACCCAAGGGACTCACAGCTGATGAGATGGTGGGCATTGGCAGATCGCAAGAAAAATGATGGAGTGCTACGTCACCCATCTGATGCACAATAGTGGAAGGACTTCGATGAGAAGTACAAAGATTTCCATGCAGATTTGAACAACATAAGGTTTGCCTTGACCATTGACGGAATGAATCCTTTTGGTGACAGGGCCAGCACACATAGGACATGGCCAGTTCTCCTGTCAAAATTAAACCTGCCTCCATGGTTGTGTATGAAGAGAAAGTATTTGTTGCTGACAATTTTAATATCAGGGCCAACACAACCTGGCATCAACATAGATGTTTTTCTTGAGCCGCTCATGAAAGAAATGCAGAAACTATGGAAGGAAGGAATTACCATGTGGGATGCTCTTGTGAAGAGTACCTTCAATTTGAGAGCCATCATATTTGTTATCGTCACTGACTGCCTAGGACAGTTTTCCCTTTCAGGATAGATCAAAGGATTCATGGGTGTTGGGAAACAACTTTGACACACAAAACTTCCATCTCAAACTTTGGAGTTTAGAACAAACTTTTCATAGAAAATATTTGAGATAGCACATTGCTCAGCGAAGATGATGTGGACACTTCGCTGTGATTGTATGGAACTTCACACATATATTTTTACATGTTTCAGGTTATCTGGCAGAGATGACTTCGCTGAACTCCTGATGGGCTAACGTGGCGGCTTCGTGCGAAGGATCAGTAAAGTTATCTGCTGAATTAAGAGAACATGATCAAGTCTGAAGTTTCTTAAAGAGACATAAGGATAGGGGCAAAGTGTGTCTCAACACTTCGCTGGGCTGTTTTTCGGATAAAATGTACAGGAGATGTCACGTCTAAATTTGTAAATAATTTGTAAATAGCGAAGCTAGGGCGGGCTATAAATACCCTCTGGGGTGTAAATTTTTAGAGAGAATGAAATACAATTGCAATATGCATATTGTTTCCACCTCATAGTTCCCTTTTGTGATTCCTACTCCCAACATTTGGCGCCGTCCATTTGTGTGATCGAAGACACTCATGACCACCAAAATGGGAAGACCCAGTAAAAGGACAGCTACGGCCGACAACAACGCCGTACAAGATCCAACTATAGAAGATGCAACAGAAACTAAAACCAGACGTGTTCAAGAAGAAGAAGAAACTCAGAATGAAGAAAGAAGACTCAAGGAACTTGAGGATCAACTCGCTGTCAAGAAAAAACAGCTAGAAGAAGCAAGAGCGAAGACAAGGGAAAAGTCCCTGAAGCAAAGAATTGCAAAAGCAGAAGTAGAAATAAGAAAGCTCAATGAAGAGATAGAGAATGAAAGCGAAGTCACGATCCAAGACCCAAACTCAGCAAGCAAAAACACCAACAACAAAGACAACCGAAGTCAAATAGCAACAATTGACACCGAATCGCCCCTGTCAATCGACATTCAGCTAGCGAAGTGGTCAACAGGATTCAAATTCAACATCATCCCAACTTACAATGGCATGTCTGACCCAAGACAATTTCTCATGAGCTTTGAAGCAGCAGTTACATCAAGCAGAGGAGATGCGAACATCCTAGCGAAGTCGCTCATCATGGCAGTAAGAGGACCAGCACAGCTTGGGTACTCTTCACTAAAGCCAAGGTTAATCAAATCTCGGGAACAACTTCACACAACTCTGCTCTTAGATTTTCAAGGCTTACAAAGAATTGAGCTCACAAGCGATGATCTTTTCAACATCAAGCAGCAACCAAAGGAACCACTAAGCCAGTATTACAAAAGATTTGTACAAGCAAAAGCTCAAATCCTAAACATACCAGATGAAGTTGTCATCATTGCAGCAATCAAAGGACTGTGGGCAGGCCAACTTTCTTCCCACTTCAAAAGGAAAAGACCAACCACTGTGGAAAAGTTATATGAAAAAATAAGAAAATACTGTGAGTCCGATGAAGACTATAGAAAAAGAATAGAAGAAGAGAACGGAGAAAGAAACATGTCAAGATCAAATAACAATTCCCAACACTCAAGAATAAATGCTGAGCGAAGACCATTTTAGAGGATAAATGACATCAACAACATGAGCGAAGCTACCAGTCAAGGTCCAAGATCAAACAATCAAAGAAATTTTCAAAACAACAGAAGTTACAAGGAAAACTTTCAGCAAAGGGCAAACTACAACAATCAAGGTAGAAATTTTGAAAGAAAGATATTGAGGCCTGAGGAAACATATTGCATCATACACGGAAAAGGAGTTGGCCACACATCCAAAATATGCCCAAGAGTAAAGAAAAGCATTGAAGAAATGCAAGAAGAAAATAGGGTAATTTCACAGTTAAAAGTTGTCAATCACCTAGCTCCCCAAGGGACAAATTACATGCCAATAACTTATCCTCAGCACATGTTGCCATCACCTCTGCCAATCTACAATTGCCAGCCACTAGCAATGTGCCCGCAAAACAAATGGGGCCAAAGTCAACAGCAAAGTTTTCATCACGAAAATTCAGTGGCAAACAGCAGTCACCAAACTCAACACACCAACAATACCCCCGAAACATCAAAAAACAATGGGAATGCAGTCATTCCGAGCAAAGGCAGAATTATGACAATCTTCGAAAGAAATAGTACGGAGCTTGACACAAGAAATGAAAGAAGAAACTATTTCAGAAGAGTAAACTCCATCGCAATCGAAGGCCCATTCAAAAAAACAAGATGGTCTCACCTACCAGTCACATTTTTAGAACAAGATCTCAAATTGAAAGATTACCCTCACATGGACGCGATGGTAATCGAAGCAAATATTGAAGGATGAGTAGTCTCAAAGATTCTAGTAGATGGCGGTAGCTCCGCTGACATCATATTCACATCAACTATAGATGCAATGAAAATTGATAGGAAAAATTTAGGGAGAGCCGAACATCCATTAGTTGGCTTCGGCGGAAAGAAAATAAACTCCATCAGCAGAATTATCTTTCCAGTTTCATTTGGAACAGTGAACAACGCAAGAACAGAGCAAATAGCATTCGATGTAGTTGAAATGCACAGCCAGTACAACACAATCTTCAGAAGAGGGACTTTAAATGCCTTCGAAGCAATAGTAAGCTATCCATACCTATGCATGAAAATGCAAGCAATCAATGGCATCATAACTATCTTCGGCGATCAAACGGAGGCAAGAAACATAGAAAGAGATGCAAGCCTAGCTTTCAAAAACATCCATGTCATACAAGAAGAAGAAGAGGATGAGCTCGAAATTGAAAATGCAAAGACTCGAGAAAAAGCGAAGCCCTGCGAAGACACAAAGAAAGCACCACTCGACCTAATGGTGCCAGAAAGACAAGTCATCATCGGCACAAACTTAACAAAAAAAGAAGAAGAAAAAATAATCCAAGTCCTATGAAGCAACAAGGACATATTTGTCTGGTCCGCGCAAGACCTCGAAGGAGTAAGCAGAGATGTCATAGAACATAATTTAAACATTGATCTAAACTTCAGGCTAAAAAAGCAAAAACTTAGAAAGTTGTCAGAAAACAGAACACAAGCTGCAAAAGCCAAAGTCTAAAGATTGCTAGATGCAAAGTCATAAGAGAAGTTCAATTCACAACTTGGCTTGCGAACATAGTCATGATGCAAAAGAAAAACAAAAAGTGGAGAATGTGTATAGACTTCACAGATCTCAACAAAGCATGCCCAAAAGACAATTTCCCATTACCAAGAATAAACACTTTGGTAGATTAGGCAGCAGGAAGTGAAATGCTCAGTTTCCTCGACTGCTATTCACGCTACCATAAAATTTGGATAAAAAAGAAGATGAAGAGTACACAAGTTTCATTACACCATTTGGAACTTACTGCTTCCAAAGAATGGCCGAGGGGCTCTGCAATGCAGGAACAACCTTTATCGGAATGACATCCATAGTTCTCAAAGATCAAATAACAAGAAACTTGCTTGCGTATGTCGATGATTTGGTAGTTAAGAGCAAAAAAAAGAGAAGAACATGTCCAAGACTTACAAGAAACCTTCTCAAACCTTAGAAAAGCAAATCTAAAGTTGAACCCAGAAAAATGCACATTTAGAGTTCAAAGAGGAAAAATTCTAGGATGCATCGTATCTGCAAAAGGCATTGATCCAAACCCAGAGAAGGTGAAGGCAATACTGAACATGCAAGTGACAAGAAACATCAAGGACATTCAGAAATTAACAGGAAGATTAGCTTCACTCAACAGATTCATATCCAAATCACCTGAGCTAAGCTTGCCAATATTTCAAGCATTAAAGGGGAAAAAGGAAAAATTCAACTAGGGTCAAGCACAACAAGAATCCTTTGAAGTAATAAAGAAGCATCTATCCAATCCCACAACTTTGGCAATGTCCGATCCAATCGCAGACTTACTGTTATATGTATCAGCAAATGAAAGAACAATTAGTGCAGTTTTGATACAAGAAGAAGAAAATGAGCACTCAACAAGGCAAATTTTGGTATACTTTGCATCCGAAGCCCTGTCAGGATTAAAAATTTTCTACTCAAAAATAGAGAAGATTGCATACGCAGTACTTATGGCATCAAGAAAGTTGAAACGTTACTTCCAAGCACACAAAATAAGAATGCCAATAAATCAATCCCTCAAAGAAGTATTACAAGGGTGTAAGTCCTCTGGAAGATTGAGAAAATGGGCAGCGGAACTGTCTCAATACTTCATCAAATTTGAGAAGAGAACAGCGATCAAATCTCAAGTACTGGCCGACTTCATAGTAGACTGAACACCATCAAAATACAATAAAAAAATGGAGCAGCCAGAATGGGTAATCTATTGTGATGGTGCTTGGGGCTTCGCTGGCGTCGGAGTAGCAGCAATCATAACTTCACCTTCTGGAGTCAAGCTCAAATATGCGGCAAGACTAGACTTTCAATGTACAAATAACATTGCAGAATATGAGGTAATACTGTTGGGACTTCGCAAGGCTAGGGCAATGGGAATTCAAAAGTTAATAATCAAAATAGACTCTCAAGTTGTGGCTAGGCACATAGAGAAAAACTACAAAGTAAGAAACCTAGAGCTAACAAAGTACCTCCTCCAACTATTGAGAGATCAAGAAAAACAATTCGCCAGATTCACAGTGAAGAGTATCTCAAGAAATGATAACACAGATGCAGACGAAATTGCAAAAGCTGCTGCCCAAAAGTTGGAGCTACCACCATAAGTATTCTTCCAAACTATTACCAAAGCTTCAATAAAAGCAAAAGTTGAACAACCCAATGAAGTACATATCATCAAAAGCGAAGACTGAAGGGCTCCAATCATGGCATTCATCAAGGGATTTTATGAGCCAGAAAATAAAGTTGATGAAATAAGAATGAAGCAAAAGACCAGAAGTTACAAAATCATCAATAAAGAACTATACAAGGAAGGAATTTGCCGGCCACTTCTAAAGTGTATTTCAAGAGAAGATGGAAAAAATCTCCTAAAACAAATACATGAGGGAATCTGCGGATGCCACACTGGGGCTAGATCAATAGTTGGGAAAGCTTTCGGGCAAGGGTTTTTCTGGCCAACCGCTCAAAGTGACAATAAAGAAATAATTCGGACCTGTCACAGTTGCCAAATGGCAGGGAGCAAAGTCAATGCACCAGGAACAAACTTGTAGCCAATTGAACCAACTTGGCCACTCGGAAAGTGGGGCATCGACATAATTGGAAAATTACCCCCGGCTCAAGGCAACTACCAATATGCAATAGTAGCAGTCGAATATTTCACCAAGTGGATTGAGGCAAAACCAATCAGAAACATGTCTTCTTACACAATGAAAAAGTTCCTATGGCAAAACATCATATGCAGATTCGGAGTTCCAAGACACATCACAGTAGATAATGGAACCCAATTTGATAGCGATGACTTCAGAGAATACTTCCACTCAATAGGAATCAAACTCTGTTTTGCATTCGTAAGGCACCCATAGTCCAACAGAGCAGTAGAGAGAGCAAACGGGAGAATTTGCACAGGAATATCAAAGTGTTTAATAGATCTAAAAAAGGGAAAATGGGTAGATGAATTACCAAGAGTTATCTGGTCTCACAACACATCGAAGCCAAGGCCAACAGATTTTTCTCCATTCAAGTTACTATACGGAGATGAAGGAATGACCCCTGAAGAAATAAAGTACAAGGGACCAAGAACAAACATTCAAATGATCACAGAAAAGGATCAAGCAACAAGCAAAGATTTACTCGAAGAAGAAAGAAATGAAGCACTTGAGAATATCAAGAAGTATCAACTCGAAACACAGAAGTGGTACAACAAAAAAGTCAAGCTAAGAGAGTTAGCACCAGGAGATTTTGTCCTCAAAAGAAAAAGAGATGAAGACATAGTGGTAAAATTCCAACAAAAGTGGGAAGGGCCTTTCATCATCACAAGAACAAGCAAAGAAGGTGCATATCATCTAGCAAATCTAAAAGGTGAAGAACTTAGTCACACTTGGAATATAGAAGCACTTCGCAAATACTACCCATAGCTAAACTAGAAGAGTATTCTTTTCTGCAAAGTAGAAGTTTCATTCCAAGCAAATTTACAACGTAATTGAGCTGCACTCTTTTCCACTCAGGGGAAACCCTCCGCAGGTTGAGTGGTTTTTAACGAGGCAGCCTCTTTGTAAATCTCATGAAGTATAAATGAGAAAGTAGTTTCCCCAAAAGAAATGTCTTGACATTACACGATAAAAAATAAAATGCCAAAGAGTATATCCAAAGTATACTCTCACATCGGCATAAACCTCGCAAAAATGTAAGTTAGCATCAACATCTTTATCAAATCTATAAAATGCTAACTTATCCAATACAAACAAATCCCATCCAAATTTTTTGACTTATTTTCACTAAGGTGAAAATATTTCACTAAGGTTAAAATGGTTATGGTTTCTAAGCGAAGTATATGCGTCTATTTCGAACGAAAAAGAAGGGACAACGTTTCAAAATTTGCTAAGGCAAATTTTTTGACTTCTTTTCTCCAAGGAGAAAATATTTCAAACCTCCAAGCGAAGTATACGCATCTACTTTAAACAAAAAAGAAGGGACGGCATTTCAAAATTTGCTAAGGTAAATTTTTCGACTTCTTTTCTCCAAGGAGAAAATATTTCAAACTTCCAAGCGAAGTATACGCGTCTACTTCGAACGAAAAAGAAGGGACGACATTTCAAAATTTGCTGTGGCAAATTTTTCGACTTCTTGGCAAATTTTTCGACTTCTTTTCTCCAAGGAGAAAATATTTCAAACTTTCAAGCGAAGCATACGTGTCTACTTCGAACTAAAAAGAAGCGACGATGTTTCAAAATTTGCTAAGGAAAATTTTTTAACTTCTTTTCTCCAAGGAGAAAATATTTCAAACCTCCAAGCGAAGTATACGCGTCTACTTAGAACGAAAAAGAATGGATGACGTTTCAAAATTTGCTAAGGCAAATTTCTCAACTCCATTTATCTAAGCAAAGTGCACACGTCCACTTCGAACAAAAAGAAGGAATTCCCAAAAATACAAGCAGTATAATTCAAAGTATTTATTCCGTACCCATTCATACAAGCGAAGAAAAACTCATAAACTTCACAATACAACAAGAATGTTTACAGTCCAACTTATCTAATTACAAATAAAATGTGTTTACAAAATCAGTCATCTTGAAAACTAACTACCTCGGCAGCATAACCAAGTATGTCGCTTACAACTTCGTTAATAATTTCATCCGCTTCACGGCGTAAATAATCCTCGCAAACATTCACTGGCGAAGTACTCGACCCCGATGACTATAGGAAAAAGAGGTCAGCAAACGAAAGTACAACTCCCAGAAGAAAATTAAATAGTACGTGTCAAAACTTTACCTGTGCAAAATCCGTGAAATCAAAAACTCGACAGCTGGAAGGCCTGATACTACGGTATCGTTTATTCACATCTATAAAAGATTTATAAGATAGAATCCACAAAAGATTCAAGTTCAAAATTACGGAAGCAAAACTTACGAGAAAGAAAATCATCGACATCACAGCCATCACACTTTGCACGAAAATCATAAAACTCGGCAGGCTCGAAAACAAAGTCATCTTTACACATTAACAATGGAACGATATCTTCGACATCTTGCACAAGCTCAGCATGAGGAACCTACGCATGATGGACAAATAGTCAAACAGCTTCCAAGTGCATATCTTATAAAGACGATAATTTATAACCACTGTATCTTAAAACCCTCTCATCTCGCAAAAAGAAAAAGACAACTAGAGCCTAAGGTTGGCCGCCACTAACGTTGCTAGATCCAGCACCACCTTGACCTTTAGCACTAGCCTCCCTCTTCGCAGCTTCCTCCATCTCCTTTTGAGTAGCCTCCGCCTCCTTTGCAATTTGCTAACAAATAAAAAGAAAAGGTTAGATATGAAACACAATAGAAAAGAAAAATAAAGTGTAAAATTTACCCTCTGTAATTTCTCTCTAGCTTTGTCAAAGCAATGGGCCTGACCACCTGACCTCCAATACTGCTCAAGATATTTGTTGCACAATACTTGTGTGGCCTTCATCACATTGGTTAGTTCACCTACAGAAGGAAACTTATAGTTGGCATCACAAAGTTGTGCAAACAAAGGATCCTGGCTTTGTCTCATCAAATGAAACAAAGCACGAGCAGAGTAATCAACCCCAATATCAGCCGTGGTCTCGGTGACTCGGGACAAGTCATCATATTGACGGCAAAGACAACTGAAAAGCTATCAAGATCACCAAGTTCCCAACATTTTTCCTCAGGCCGAGCTCCAAACTTGTCATAACACTCAAAACAAAGTTCCTAGATACTATTGCAATTGTCGAAGAAGGACTTGTCCTGCTCCTGCAATTTTCTTTCAATACGTCGCATATCAACTTTCAATTTTTCATTTTCCGCAATAACCCTCTTCATGTCATCTTCTTTCTTCTCAACAATAGCAAGAGCACTAATCAATCTAGTCTCTAAATTATTATGGGCATCCACGACATCAGCTCTTTCTTTCTCTTTCCCTGCAAGTTGCTCTTTCAAATTTTGGATCTCGACCTGATAATCACTCTCGCGAAGGGCAAAGTTTTTCTCTTTTTCCTCTAACCCAGTCCACAAACCTCTCATCAAAAGAGAACCTTTATACATCGTCGATAGCCTAGCATCAGCAACTTCGAGCAAGGGTTTCTTAGATATCTCAAGCTCCGCATCAGGAATAGTGAAAGCCTCATCTATACACTTCAAAAATTGAACCTCAGAAGTGCGAGGCATCATCTAAAGTTTATCAGCCCCAATACCAATGAACTTGAAACTATCAAGACCCAAACTTTTCTCTTGACAAAATGCTAACCCACATTTAAGAGCATCAGAAACTTCTCCTTCACCATCAGCAGGGACAACGGGAGTAGCAAGATCTTGACTGTTGAACTTGCTCAAGTCGACATTCCTCTGAGGATAAGACAGTGCATGAGGAAAGATAGTTTCTGCAAGAAAAATCAAGAATTAACAAAACAAGACAACTCGAATCAAAAAGAAACGCAAAGCCACAATACTCACCAGTAGAAACGCGCTCACCCAAATTGCATTCAACATTCTTTCCACTTTCAACATGAATAGTAGAACTAGACAAGCGCGCCAGACGATCATCGTTGATCACATCATCAAAAACTTCCTCATCACTATCTTCAAGGTTAAGAGAATAAACTCTGGAGCCTCCAATTTTCTTCGACATATTTTGAGCACCAACTTCGCCAACCTCACCTGCAATCGGGTTTTCAACCGAAGTGGTTTTCCCAGTATCAACATTTTCTTCATGAGGTTCAACAACAGGGGCCTTAGCACCAGGCCTCGGTGAAGTTGGATTAGCAGCTCTATAAGATTCCTCCACAAAAGTTTCACCCTCAAAAACCTCTTTCCTAGAAACATCAACATTTTCAACACCAACAGAACCTCTTGCAGACAAACTTACACCCTGTACATTCTGTAATACATCACTCAACAGAGTAAGCAACGACGAAGTCAAGCTATTAGAAGAAAAAACAACAGTAATTTTTCTCACCTCCTCTTCAACTTGCTGAGAATCAGAAATAGTAACTTCACCAACAACTTTGGAAGTACCAACATTTTCTACTCCAGAACCAACTAAACTAGAAACCAAATTTCCCTCAATATCCAAGCTCCGTTCCAACACAACATCAATTTCTTCAGCATCAAGTAAGACAGAAGGACTTTGATTCTTTTTTAGTTTCTTGGCAATAGCTTTGCTAGGACCAGCCTTATGTTTAGCACCCTTAACCTGAGCAGCAGCATCCCTCTCCTTCTTCTGGCCTTGTTTCTTCTCACGACAATATGCAGGAGGAGGCCTTTCACCATACTCATTCTGCGCAACCTCAAAAACTCTGTTCAAACGTTTGTATTCATTCCCAAGAATTTTATCGATATTGTTCTTCTCACTCAACACATATTTTCCAAGCAAATATTCAGTTCGGCCTTCAACAGATTTCACAAAATCTTCATCACAAGCAAAAGTCCTTAGACGATGAAAGTTATTATCTAAGAACTTGTAGTTCACCCCTTGGACTTTTTTAGCATGAAACCGTTGAAAAGTCCAACCTTTCTTCAACGACCAAATTCTAGCAGCAGCATACTCTTCAACAAGATCCCTAGCATATTACAGCGAAGCTGTGAACTTGTACACCTTCACAGCAGTCTTTGAGATCATGGAAGTAGGAAAAGACGGAGACAACTTAAACTTCTCAATTTCCATTCTAGCAGCCATTGGATACTTCTTCACCATTTTCTTTGTAACAAGGTCCCTTTCCTCAACCATGGGAACCTTATGGTAAAACCAATATCTCGACCAGTCTCTAACACCCCACTTATTCCTTGTCGTCAGAGAGACTTGAACAGCATTGCGAGCCGTTTTAAAACTCGAACAAGCAAAAATTTGGTAATAACTCGCCCTTCAAGCATAAATTCCTTGAACTAGGTGTGCATCTCAAAAAGCTCATAGAAAGCAGCAATATCAGCATTAGCTTCCATTGACTTCATGACCCCAACAAACTGAGCCAATCTAACTATTCCATTCGGAATCAAATGATGCATCTGAATGTTAAAAGCCTTCAGCACATCTTCAATGAAGTCTTGACAAGGAAAGCAAAGACCGGCAGCAAACAAGTCCCGATAAAAAATGCACTCATCTGGAAATGGCTTCGTGTTACTTTCGTCAGGATCAAGCACTCTCACCTAATCATGATCAACAATCCTCAACCGAACCATTTCATCAAGATGACTTTTTTCAAACAAGGAATTGCCAAAAGTCAAGGTAAAACCCTCTTCATCTTTAACCAAGTCCTCAACGGACGCATCAACATCTTCAAGATTTTCTTTGTTAGAATCCATCTGAGACTTGTCCTCTTCGGCCCTAGAGCTCTCTTGAGACTAAATTTGATCTTGCAGATCCAGCGAAGACATCTATAAAAACCAAGATCATTAAAAACTCCAACAAAATTTAGAACAACAACATAAAGAATTGAAGAAACAAACCTGATCGAATTTGTTGAACAAACTTCGCCCAAAAAGATCAACACAGAATGAACACAAACAGCAGGTGTCACTAAAAACTATCTTCAATTTTCTAGCTCAAGAAATTTTTTGGCAGAGTTTCCCGTCTTCTGAAAATGACAGCTCAGGGGGGTCATCTCTATTTATAAGCAAAACTGGTCAAACAGTCAAAGATAGCCGTTAGATTCAAAAATTTGAAAAAAACAGATGGGCCAACTCCAAAGTTTGGATGGCATTTGTTAGGCAAATTTAACATAAACTTCATGGGATTCAGACCTTTGGAGTAGGTCTTCGCCCGCGAGGGGCTGCTGTTGGGAAACAACTTTGACGCACAAAACTTCTGTCTCAAACTTTGGAGTTTAAAACAAACTTTTCATAGAAAATATTTGAGATAGCACATTGCTCAGTGAAGATGACATGGACACTTTGCTATGATTGTATGAAACTTTGCACATATATTTTTACATGTTTCAGGTTATCTGGCAGAGATGACTTCGCTGAACTCCTGATGGCTGGCAAAGCTGATGTGGTGGCTTCGTGCGAAGGATCAGTAAAGTTATCTACTAAATTAAGAGAATATGATCAAGTTTAAAGTTGCTTAAAGAGGATAGGGGCAAAGTGTGTCTCAACACTTCGCTGGGCTGTTTTTCGGATAAAATATATAGGAAATGTCACGTCTAAATTTGTAAAGAATATTTAAATAGCGAAGCCAGGGGGCTATAAATACCCCCTGGGGTGTAAATTTTTAGAGAGAATGAAATATAATTGCAATATGCATATTGTTTCCACCTCATAGTTTCCTTTTGTGATTCCTACTCCCAACAATGGGATGCCCAAAATGCTTGGTTGACACTGCATCTCAGTTCCTGGATAACTCAAAGGAGGTAGTACATCCTCCCCGATGCTTCTTAGTGGAAGGGCACAAGTACTGCACCAAGAAGATGATGAGATACTTCATTGGTGGTACCATTGAGATAGAGTATGTGCCAGATAGGTGGGATGGGAACTACGTGTTTAAGATTGTGAAGAATGTCAAAGTCATTTATGGTAAAAAGACAAAGGATGGCAAGCCCAACAAGAGGGACAGCCTCTGATTGATAACATGCCACTCAAGAAGATGTCCATCTTCTACAAGTGCCTGGATTACTGGCCAAATTTGACCAGGCGCCATTCCACAGACAACATGCACATTAAAAAGAATGTGTTTGATACCTTGATGGGCATGCTAATGGATGTTAATTTGAAGAAGGATGGAGTCAAGCAATGGGAGGACCTAGTAAATTTGAATTATAGACCAGAACTTCATCCAGTAGATAAGGGGCAAAATAAATTCTGTCTTCCTGCACCTAGCTACAACTTGAAAGCTGATGAGATGCGAGGAATATGCACAAGCCCAAAGAGATTAAAAGTTCCTACAGGTTTCTCCTCCAACATTAGGAGAATTGTCTTGATGAAAGACTTGTCATTAAAAGGTTACAATGTCATTATTGCCATATGATGTTGACAGTGTTCCTTCTTATTGCTATTAGGGCTATAAAGCCCATGTACGTGATGATGGTCATCACCCAGATGTGCTACTTCTTGAACAAAATTGGGCAGAAGGAGATTCATGAGGACGAACTACAAAACTTAAAGGATTTCATGGTGGAGACTATGGGCCAAATGTAGCAGTGCTTCCCACCATGGTTTTTCAATATGATGTCACACCTCATGTTGCACATTGTTGACCAGGTGCAAGCGCTCGGGCCTATGTACTTGCATGAGATGTGGTCATACGTGAGATTCATGTCAGTTCTGAACTACTGTGTACACAATCGTGCTCACCCTGAGGGATCCATGATAGCTGAAGAAGTCATTGAGGCTTGTCAAGATTACTTGTGGGAAGAGGATAGACATGCACTTGGTTTGCCTATATTTCATCATACGGGTAGGTTGGCAAAGAAAGGTAGCAAGGGAAGAAAAACATTCATTGACAAGGAATACACTAGTGTGGTAGAAACACACTCCTATGTGCTGCAATATGCAAATACTATGGAGCCACTAGTTGAGAAACACCTTGCACTCATAAGAGATGCAAATCCTGGGCGCTCGGAGCAATGGATCGTTCGAGAGCAGAAGCGTCAAATTTGGAAATGGCTTCATGAATAAGACTTACCAGAAGATGAAACCATATGAGCATTGGCAAATGGGCCATCATCCTAAGTCACATCTTAATAGGCATATGATGTAAATGGATACACATTTACACCAAAGCTAAGGATTGCCAGTCTGTGTGTCAAAACAACGAGGTTCATGTTGAAAATGTCAATGCATTTGGGGAGGTTGAGACACACTATTGTTTCATATAGGACATATGGGAATTGGACTATCAATCAGATACATAGAGGACATATGGGAATTGGACTATCAATCAGATGTACATATGGTCATGTTTCGGTGCCCATGGGTCAAATAGCCGGGAGGCATCGAGGTCGAGGATTTCGGTCTAACACATGTGAACCTAGATAATGTAGGTTACAAGGACCACACCTGGGTTCCTGCTGATCGTATGGCACAGGTTCTCTATCATGTTGATCCCGCTAAACCAAAGATGCATGTGGCCATACCTCAGAAATAAAGGATCCTAGGAGTAGAAGGCATAGAGGATTTGGATGAGTACAGTCACTGCTGCGAATGTAACTATTCACTGACCTACCAGACAAGATGAAGATTATAGAAGAGAAGCTAGAAAAGGTAGGTGTCATCCCGTACCTACGTACTGATATGGAAGGAAGAATTATGTAACACATCTTAATTTTTATTTTTTGTTCTGGAACATTTGTAATAATTTTATGACAATGTATCATTGATATACTAATGAACTTATATACGTATTGTATTCCTAGTCCATTGTGCTATAAAAATTGGTGTTTATCATGACACCCTCAGTCCCAAAATAAAAAAGACACAGAATAAAAAATTTGGATCCCATGACAATCCAGCCACCGGGAAAAGAAATAGTGAAGGCTCAATACGGAAAACAAGCAAAATCAAAATTTTGGATCCTTGAAAGGTCTGGGGGTAGGGAAATAAACGAGCAGGGCTAAATACGACGCATAGGCAAAATCAAAATGGCTGTACACATCTGACTATTTTTAGGAGCAGCTCTTGTTAAATAACTGGCCAATGCGCACTCGCACGCGGGCATCTTCTATTCCTTTACCGTGGCACAAACACACAGTCAATATATCTTCATTACCATACCACAAGCCAACAATGCGAGAGGCGGAGACTTAACCTATGTTTAGTTTTTTGTATGTCTATTTTTTCCAACAACACTTTTTAGGTTCACTAGTATGACTTAACCTATGCGGCGTGTAGCTCTGAAGCCATTCTCAACCAGGTCATTCCTCAGTTGGGTCCATTTGAATGGAAATATGATGGGCCAACACTAACAACAAGAGGATTCCAGGAACGTGTGAAAGTGACAAGGACTTCATTCTCAGATCGAGGTCCTTTTTCTCCACAACTGCTACCCATCATTAGTAGACCTTGCTTACGATCTTGAGAAGCAAGGGAGAGTGCACTAGTCCACTATTGAGATTTCTTAGCATCATTACCAGGTTTGTTAGTCCCCGGCAACGGTGTCAGAAATGCTTGTTGGCAAATCTTAACACAATTACCAAAAATAGTTAGTTCCTGGTAACGGCGCAGAAATGCTTGTTGGCAAATCTTAATGCAATTACCAAAAATAATTAGTTCCTGGTAACGGCGCTAGAAATGCCTGTTGGTAATTCTTAGTATTACTATCAAAGATTGGCACTAGCACTATAAAGGCCTATGGGGTATGTCTTATATCTATGAGATTATTCCACAAGCGCATAGAATGTACCGATATAGCACTTCAATGAGTATTCCAAGGTATCATTATTTATTTTATCCCATGGGAAAACAGTAGCTAGGAATGTTTAATAAAAGGGGAAAGAGATCCTTAGGTCTACTATAATTTAGTATCACTTGTGTAGAAAGGGGAGTAAGTGAATAAAAGGGAAGGATAGGTAAAAGATAGCAAAGATCCTAATCTAAAGATAACTAGTAGAGTGTTAGCTAGGTGGGAGGACAAGTGAATAAAGGACTCTGACGTATCTAACTTTACTTCTATGCACTTAATCCTAATAGATAGATGACTCAACTAGACTAGCACCTTATTACTTGTGTGGTGGGGATAGATGAGATAGTGGAAGACAGAACCTTCACTAAAGCGACTAGTTGGGTTATGGACACCCTACCTTTTAAGAACTAGTCCGAACATGGTGAGAAACCTTAATGCTACCCAAGACCTGTCACCTCTCGGGAGTGCACTCACGAACTGTCTGTGCAAACCAGTGGCAATCAAAGGTAAGACTAAGTCTGAGAACCTCGCTCACACTTGCTCCTACAACTCTAGCTAACGTGCAGATAGCTAAAGCTCCTATGTAGAGATAGGACAATGATACACACGCAAAGAGTTGGTTAGAGGAAACCAATCCAACCAAGGCAATTATACTACTAAGACAAGCACACAACAAGACTATAAAGACTATAGACTTGCACTAAGTAAATACTAAGTAAAGTAAAACAAGAATGATATATTGATATAAATAAAGTCTTACAAAAGAGAAAAGGTACAAGAGCTATACCAGACTCTCCAGAAAATGACTTCGGAGACCCCAAGCTTCGCTTGACTCGACTCTAACTCCCACCCTAGACTAACTACTACTACTCTTGCTTGATCTCCCTTGGAGTATTTGAAGTGGAATATGAATGAGAGATGCTTTTCAGGGGTGGTGGAAGCCTCCTTATATAGGGGAAGGAGAGGGGGTGCTATGTCAGCAATCCGTGTGCTCCTTCTCTCTACACCCTTGGATAAACTGACCTTGCAACCACCTTAGATGGATGTCCACAATCAAGCCAGCTGCATGGAGGCATGCAGGAGGTCAGTGGGGGCCAACCGACCTAGTGGCCCTCAATATGGGGGTCGACCAACCCCCTCATTAGCAGGTGGGCCTGGCTGGGTCTTCTAGAAGGTGTCTCCACCTGTCATATGAAGTGGTTCGGTCTTTTGCCAAATATTTGTCACGTTGCTTGCTTCCTTATGGGCCCATGAATCCATATGCAATGATCTTTGTCCATTGGATGAGAACACAAGAAAATCTGATGGCTAAATTGGACTCCTGGGACCTTGGCATGGATCATGCTCGAAGCTCAGCTCAAGGTGAGCTAATAGAGGGGTCGGTTGACCCCCTTATTTGGGTCCCATAGGGCTGCATTTTGTTCTTCCTAAAATCTCAAGCTAAGAGTACAAGTGGAACTAGTTATTGATAAGATATGCTCATGTTATGCTATTCTTCCTTGGAACCAAGGCATGTTGATGGTGTTTTGAGTGCGGATTTTTAGGGTATATCCACCATCAACATCCAGATGCTGCTCCACATCATTAATGGTATAGACTATGCTATTAATGATTTGCACTTCGCCGAGTACATGGCAACCCATGCTGGTGTTGAAGATTAATATGTAATTTACTTATGTTTGTATGAACCTTGTTATTATGCACTTTGGATTGGTGTAATGGACTTAATAAGTTATGGTTTATACTATACTAAATTGGTATGGTTCATACTATGGTATTTAATTTATGTTGGTTTCATCTTTAAGTTTCATTTCATCATAGGTTCGACTAGAGTCTAGCGTACAAGCACCAGACACAAATGTTCAGTAGCCTATTGGGCTATAGTACCACTTTCACTTTTATCACGTGCCCCAACAATCATGCCACTTTTGCTCCTTCCCCAACTAGCCCACTATTGCGCTCATCGTTACCCCTGTGGCTGTTAGCGCGCCACCCCCCGTGGCTGTTTTGCTCACCGTCCCACACGGCTATCCCACTCGCCATCCCTAGTGGTTGTTCTGCTCGCCATCCCCCATCGCAAACACCAAAGCCATTGCGCTTACCATGGCCTCGAACCATGAGCCGCGGCTAGTCTGTGCGGTCGCATCGATTTACGCCGCCTCTCGCTTGTAGCACCACTGACACCCCGCCCATGCCACCGGCATTCGCATGCACACCGCCATCACGTGCATTCCCATGCCACAGTCATGGGCCAGCAAATCGACTGAGGAAAGGTGATGTCTTAGCTCCTATAGATCATGGATGCTACCTATTCGATGACATGCTTGTATGCTATCTATGTTGTTTAATCTAATCTCATGGCTTTCCCACACCGAACTCTTGCAGATGCCACAAAAGGGGAAGGAAAAGAATGTTGAAGAGCAGCCAAAGAAGAAGAGTAAGACGGAAAAGCACCAACCAAGAGAGGAAGATTCTAGGCATGGTCGAGTTCCTATTGGAGCAATGAGGAATCCAGATAGGGGGACAAGATCATCTGTCGGCAAGCAAATAGGGGCGAGGAGACCCATGAGGTTATTCCGGATGGAGCAGAGTCACTGTTGGCACTCCTTATTGCATAATATTTACCGCCAACTTTATAATAAAATGAAAAAACAACTTAGCAATAGGGCTTATATACTAACATATTCCATAAGTTTTGGAGAGTTAATTATTTTTAGGACACAATTATGAAATAAACCAAGTACATGGAATATTTGTACCAAAAGGCACCATCCAGGAAAGGGGGAGACAAGCAGCCCAACCGAAGCATTTTTGGACCAAATCATGAATGTGGCTGCGATCCAGGTCCACTCCACGACCCACCTGCCAAAGGCGGTGCCAAATGGAGCCGAAAGTGGGCCGGCTGGCACAGTGGGGCGGCCGGCGCACCAGAACATCGGTTCAGGCCTAGCTTCCTGGAGATAGTACATTCAATGCCAAGGGAGGGCGGTGTGCTATCGGTTTTCCTAGAATAGCCCCGAACGGCCTTCCACCTGCTATAAAAGGAGAGGAGGAGCACCCCTACAACACACAGTCTACTACACTCTACACTACATTTGAGCTACACACTCCTCATTCTACACATATGAGCTTCACTTCCATATCATTTTAGTAGTAGTAGTGTCCCTCCAGGTGCTAGTGCCTAGTTGTACAAGTTAGAAATGAGGAAGAGAGAGGAGGGAAGAGCAGAGGCGGAGCCGGCTTATCGGGTTTTCCTCCAGTTTGTACCTCTATGGAGCCGACTCCATCGTGAGTAATATCCGCATTCTTTCTTTTCAATTCCCTAGTGATCTATTTAACTAAAGTTTAGTGCTTACTTGCTTACTTACGGGATCTCCGCTCGACTGAGTGCTTTAATCTAATTAATAATTTGGACTAGAGTAGTAGCCGTTAGTGTAGACGTGGTGTCTGGGCTAGCGAGTAAACTGAGTTTGCGCCCAACCCCACGGATAGTTGTGGTAGCCCTAGGGGTGACAGACCCAACAAGGCCTTTGTATTCCACCACATTCGGGTTGGTGTTTTCATAGAGCTTTTGGCTGCCTTCTCCCAGTTACCCCTTCCCAGTCTCTTCGAGAACCGGAAAGGAACAGTTGCTCTAAAGTGAGTATAGTAAGCTGAGACTTTAGTTATTTGGTGACCCTAGGCTGAGCTCAGGAATCCCTCTCGCCCTACAAAAATATCTATCTACCTTCTTCTCTTGGACGTTCTTGCTTCTCTCTAGTACACTCCGTTCCCTGTGGAAAATATGATACCCTGAATACTTTTGGGTGAAAGCTACAATAGTACTCCGTGCGCAGTCACCACATTATACTGATGAGCAGATTGCACGGATGAATGTTGGTATTTCTTAACATATGCAGAGAATCTACGAGCGTACGAAAGTACCATTGTAGCCTTCACCCAGAAGTATTCAGGGTATCGTATTTTCCACAGGGAACTGAGGTGTTTCTCCTAGCTAGTTCACCCAGGGAACAACACAAGGTTAGAGATAGAAAGGGGGTAGAGATGGACTCCTATAGCTTTAGGGTCCTAAGGATAATGTTGCAATACTCTGACCTCTTACTTCGGGCATCGGAGCACATCTGGTTTGCCAGGTGATACTAGCCTGTATCTCTATGCCGCACCCAAACATGGGGGATTATAAAGGACAGACAGGACTAGGTCACTCCCCGCCGCCTACCCCTCAACCGTGGGATGCGAGGCAAATGAAGGTAGCCTCTAGCCTAGACACCACATCTACTCTAGCGACTACTACTCTAGCGTCAGCTAGAGACATCCATCTTTATTAGGGGCCCTCTACTAGAGCATCCGCCATGAGGACAGACAACAAACCTGTAAACAAGAGAAGGTCATGCTCAACCAAACAAAAGACCTTTATCAGAATATAGGAAAGATGAATACTTACTTAGCCAAGATCCCATGAAGGAGCCAAGTAGAATATCCATAGAGGTACAAGGTTGGGAGGAGTTGACAAGCCTAGTGACTCCTCGCTCACCCTCACATCTCAATCTCTAGCTCTAGATAGCTACTAGGGCATAGCCCTTTGGAGTGGTGCTCTTGCTAAGCTTGTGGCGGCTCTTTCTCCCTTGATGTGTTGATGATGAATGAGGGGGAGTGACCCTCCTTTTATGGGTGTAGTGAAGGGGGGTCCTTGGAAATGTGCCATCCCCACATGGAAAGGGGCAAACCAACCTCCATAGGGTGGTTTCGCACCTTCCATGTATGGGTGCACACCAGAACCGCCTTTGGCACATCAGCATAGACCGACACACCAAAGATGGGCCGATTTGGACACCATATAGGGGCGTGCGCCCCTCCCCTGGCATGCACTAGCATCCATGGGCCAAATGGGCTTAAATTTGGTGATGTGGTAGATATCATCGTTAGCTTTCCAACACCTAGTGGATCGCCCAAAACGGAGTCTGGATGAGTGAGTTATGGCCATTTTATCCAGGTGGCCCTGCAGCCCAAGATAGAGTTGGGCATTGTTGGCCTGTGTAGTTGATTCATGGTACTTAGCCTTTTCTCTCCACTTGACCGGGCCCTGTATTATCTGGTACGTGGGTCACCTTCTTATTTCATGGTTTTCTTGTGTTTCTTGGCCCATTTGTGTGTATGTTCAAAGTTGCCTTCCTGCAAGTGATAATCATCGAAACTCATGGAATATGTTCCTGTAAAGCCCTATTTACTAAGTTTGGTGTGTCTTTTATATTCTTATTGGCAGTACAAAAAGTGAGTTAAGGACCGCCAACAATGGAGAACTACCACAAAGAGGAACCTCTTTGTTCCTGCAAGTGACCACTGTGTTTGCATCGGAAGATTGTGAACCTTGTACAATCCAACGACAGGGGCCCCAGAACTAGAGGAGGTTCAATTTCTACAATTAGTGGCACAAAGAGGAAAAAAAATTGAGGAAAGGGTGAAGCAGAGAGGTCGTACATTCTGTGACTTTATGAAATTTAGCTCAAAGAGGATCAAGGGCATTAGTTTCTATGATGTTGCGTTATGGTTTCCTCAAGTTAGAGACCGTGAAGCCACCTCAGTGTTTTGGACTATGACTCAGGATAGCTTCCACTTGAGCCACCAGACTAGAGGCATTGCACTAGCAGAACAAAGGTGCCTTGGCTGGGATGAACTTTAGAGAGTAGTAGGCATACCGATCTGCCCCCTATTTGAGAGGTTCTCGGGATTCATTCAACTATTCAGCAAGGTAGACGTGATAGTGCCTCATTGGGTACATCAGTTCTATGCTATAGTTTGGATCGACCTATGGCAGGACTATATTTAGCTAATGGTTCATGATCATATGACATGGATTTACCTAACTAAGCTCAGAAAGTGTCTTAGACTAGCCAAATCTGATAGGAGGCTGCACAAGATAGTTTATGGTGATGTGGATCCCCCATGACGTGGGAGAGCTGGTGGTACCATCCCTATAGACAAGCAGATACACCCTCTCTTCAGGCAGCCATTCACCTATGGCTCCCTACATACATTGGATCAACTGCTACCAGAAGTGCAAGTTCTACACATGGCTCTAACGAAGACAGTCCTCCCTTGTGGGGGTAACTGAGAGTCATTGACCAGCTTACAGCAGTGGATTCTCCTCTCCATTTGGAACAAAGAGGTGTTTGACTTCTTGGACTTCATGTTGTGTGAGATTGAGAATGTCATTGCTAATGCTATCAGTGTTGGATGCCAGTAGGTGCACCCTCATATTATCTATTATATACTTAAAGAGCTTTACCTAGTGTATTATGCTGAGAAGTACGAGGTGAGTGAGAATGTGCTTCTGACCTACCATCCAGCGTTGATTGGCAATCGACATTGTGGACAGTGTGCCTTAAGAGCTGCTCAGGAACAAGCAGCTCAAGAAGAGCAAGAGCATGAGGTGGTAGCAATGCAAGAGTTGACCATAGATGGCATAATTCATACAGATAGAGATTGATTTAGACTCACTTGAGTGTGACTACCTCACTACGCCACCATGCTATGCAATGAACACGAGGCATCAGGGTCTGTGATCGGCATTGAGGATAGTAACATTGAGGCATATGTTACAACTGCCCCTCTGGTGACTCCAATGATGGTTTGACAACCATCAGAGCTTGCCCAAATACTTAAAGCATTGATCGAGTCAAAATATAGAGCGACCAATGACTCACGCAAGACATTAGAAGCAATGGTCATGATGTAAGAGCAAATGAAGCAGTAGTCACAGGTTCTTTCTCAAGCCTTGACAAATCAGCAGGCACAAATGGCTCAGATGTACATAGTGTTTAGTGGTTGCATAAGTCAGCTTTACAATCACTCAGGGATGCCACAACTGAACTTGCAAGTCACTGCCCTAACTCAAGGACAGCCTCTAGCTGTGTTGCCATCTAGCCAGGAGATCAGTGGTTACCTACCTGCACCACCCCTGACCTACCCTCAAATTACAAACATTCAGATAGGTCTGCTGTAACTGCTAATTGTGGCAACTTGCACTACCAGTGTAGTTTTGTTAAACTACTATTGCTCCTGCAGGTCAGACATCCCACTAGGAGCATGATGCTGAAGCCATCAGGCATGATGATGGTGGCGATTATGTCTCCCATGAGGCTCACGATGGCAGCGAGGATAATGTCTCCCACAACCTCAGCCCAACTAGAATGACAGCAGGTGAAGAGCTATTGTTGCTCCTTCAGATAACAGCAAGTGAAATATGTTACTCCCTCTGTCCCAATGAATATGCAATTCTCACTTCCCGAGGAGTTAACGTTTTTAAACTGCTGGCAATTATATATTAAAATATATAAATATTTATGCTAAGTAATTAGTATCATCAAAAAGATCTTTAAGTCTAGTTTTTTAATAAATTTATTTCAAGACATAAATATTAATATTTTTTACTATAAACTTGGTCAAAGTTGACGTAGCTTAACCAGCATGTTTCCCAAAGTTGCATTATCAATGGGATGGAGGGAGTACCTGCTTAATTTAATCATAATAATTTTGTTACCGAACAACTCCAGATCGGTACCTTTTAAGCTATTGTTTCTCTACAGGTGAGACGACCCTTGAAGATCACAATGACAATGACACCAAAGTCTCTAGCCCCACCAAAACTACTAAGACGACCGATGAGGATCACAATGATAGCAGCACCAATGTCTCCACCAACCCCACCGACACTTCTAAGACACACCATGAGGATCACAATGATGGTAGCACCAATGTCTCCACCAACCCCACCGACACTGCTAAGATGACCCTTGAGGATCACAATGACAGCGACACTAATGTCTCCATCAACTCCCCCGGACACTGCCAAGACTTCATCGGGAGCAGGTGCTTCGGATGCTACCTCGGATGCGTAGTGACACTGCTAATACTTTGTTATGCAGGACGTTATT
Source organism: Bothriochloa decipiens (assembly GCA_023333625.1). Lineage (NCBI taxonomy): Eukaryota > Viridiplantae > Streptophyta > Magnoliopsida > Poales > Poaceae > Bothriochloa > Bothriochloa decipiens. The sequence continues at coordinate 45,608,461 of CM041636.1, read as the reverse complement.
TGGCATCTACTTGTAAGAACAATTATTTATGTTCCCTTTTGAGGTTCTCACGAGTTTTCAATAAACATTATGTATGACGATACACTAGAGTAATAAATTTTCGGATATCACAGGACAATCGGGCAACCAAACATAAGAAAAGACCGAACCAGTATTTAATTGAATATATGAGAATATTACAATATAGGACCATTCGTTGATGCAAAACTATGAAATGCCAGACAATTACTGATTTGCCTGGACTTAATTCTGTCACCATTGACAATTGTCACAAACAAATGCCCTAACTACAATGAAAAATATGTGTTTATATGGCTGCCATATCAAGATTCTTGCCCCATAGCTAGATCCTCCACAAACAACTTCTCCACTATGCTTTCCTTCTCCCTCGCCCTCTTACTTTGTGCATTATGTCTACCAAAACCATGGCTACTATGCATGCTAGTACAATGACAAGTAGTATTGGAACATTTTTTTGTAGGAACATGCTATTGGTGCAAGACTGAGTCTATAGTTTCACTTTTCCATTGCGGTCCATGTGATTGTAGATATCGTCTACGAAATGTCCACCTCTAACATGGAGTCCTTTAAATGTAATGACAAACATGATGAGGTTGAGGTGGCAAACCATTGTGATTTAAATCATAAATCGATATATGAGCCCTAGATGCATAATTTTTACAAAATATTGACAATGAGTGTGCCTTGGCTCTTGGATTCCGTGCCTGCCATATAAGGATGGTCGGGCAAAAACTATGAAGTCCATCTCTGTTGAAGGTTACATCATAGGACAGACCTAGTTTTGATAGAAACAACAGCTGTCCTAGTTCAATTGAGCACCATCGAACAGTCAGGTTTGTTGGCACAAATAGTCGATCATGACAAGAACAGAGAAAGAAAGAAAATGTGACATTTGGTAGATCAAACTGCCATCATCTTGACGGATGGCTCATAGGACCAAAATGATAGATATAGAAAATCAACTATAGTCTTAACAACAAAGGTGATACTGAGTTTCTAACTAGCTTGAATAATGTATGGCTTCACCATCTCAATGAACGGTAGACAATGCAACAACATAGTATTATCTAAAAGTTAAACATAGTGCATGACCGACTCTCTCTGGCTCACCAACATGACTCTAGCATGATGACCTTCATGATGATGATGACCACTAAGTGAGGACAAGCAAGCTACCAGGCGACGAGAGCTGATCTGTCGCATGGCCTAGCGTCCACGGCGAGTGCCTGAGATACAAGAACTCAGAGATAGTGAACATGAAGTACGCATGAATTGGACAACTTTGTAGTACTATGTTAGGTGTGGGTTAAGAATGTTAGCTCTAACCTGGAGAGTTGTTTCCACTTTGTGACATGTTGGAAGATGACATCTGAATCCCATCAAGTGAAGGACCTTGAAAAGAACCTATGAAGACAAGACAATTAAGTACAGATAACTCCAAAAAATGCAATTCATGCAATAAAATAAACGACACTAGAATAAGCTCTGACCAGAAGAGGATGGCACGTTTTGAAAGCAACGACTCTGCACCAAATATTTTGCCAAAAAAAAGATAGGGGAAATAACAGTCAGTTGACACCCAGTCTGACCATGTGAAAAACAACATGGCCAGGGTATCACACGTCAAGATGTGCATCCCTAGGAAAAAGAGGGAACGAACTACAAAGAGACGGCCAAACAATCACTGTGCAACCAACTTGGGCTACTAGCACTGAGATTAGAACTAATACAACTACTGGCAAGTTTGTTTTGTTGAACCAAATAATTCTAGCTAGTTACCTCCTACACGATGTGTTAAACATAGAACCACAAAATCTAGTACAAGGAGTTCTACTTCCAAGCGATGATAGCTAAAATTACAATAACTCCCAAATGATGAAAACTAAAAAAGAAATTACAAACACTAGGCAAAGATAAGGGCATCTTTAACTTCAAATGCACTCTGCGTCATCTTCTGATCTGGTGCTGCAACAGGCTGCTCATCATTTGGTGGTGGTGGTGCCATGAGAATAGCTTGTTCCTCAAGCTCATCATGAAGTGGTGGTGGCATGACAAAATTTGCCGCAGGCTCAGGAAGTTCTGGTTGTGGCATGAGAAAACCTTGGGCAGCATAGAAGGCTGCCCATGCTTCAGCTTCTGTGTTGTACCTTTTGTGACAGGCTGCCGTGAAGTGGTCCACCTCAGCATGTGCCTACTCCCAGCTGGTATACACAGCAGGGTGGCGACCAATGGTGACAACATACCATGCCATAGCTTTCTAATTTCTCACAAATATTAGAAAGAAGAAATGTAAGTTATTTGTTAGTTGCAGATAAAATTAAATTCTTTTGTTCAAAACTGTTAGTTGTTTTAACATTTTCGTACATCCATTTTTGGATATGCATCTAGATATATAACAATATGTCTACATAGCAAAATTGTTTAGGGTTTAGTCAATTCATGAGTTTACTTACTACTTTTGTCTGGTTTGCTTACCGGACCCCATCCATTTATTTAAATAATCTCCAAATCAAAATCTAAATATATTACCCTAAACCCTAACCCTAAATTTTCTACAATAGATTATAGCAAGGAAACTGTATATATCCAATAGGTACATATGAAAGAAATTAATTTTAATTGGTGGAACAAATACGTCAAACCATGTAACCATAATCACGGATCTTGATTACTAAAGTACGTGGAGAAGCACACGCGGTGGAGAGTAGGCGCACTTGCTTGCTTGCCAGCTTGCTTAGGGGGATGTTGGGCAGCGGGGAACGGCAGGGACAGGGCTAGTGGTACGCCAGAGGAGCCATGGGGTGGCGCCGGTGAGGTGGTGGAGCAACAGCGGGGGATGTTTTGGACGAGAACGGCGAGAATGGTTACTGATGATAAGCCTGGAGGCCCTTATTCGCTCATGAAGGGCAAATCGGTCCACAGCTGAAAAAATGTTATAAACCTCCGGTAGGACTATCTGGTGTTATAGTAGAACCTAGCGACGGACCGCTTTCACTTGGAGGGGTGCTCCCACTCTCCAAATTTTGAGAAACTTCGGCTACCAGTGGCTTGTATTTTTAGTGGCCGTTGCTTTACATCAGCCGCCTCTGGAAATCAGTTTTTAGGGTCAGCTATCATGAGAAAGCCGTCCCTGAAGATGCTACAATGAAAATTTTCTTAGTTCTAGCATGAGGTTTCAATTTGCTACCAAATTGTTGCCTTCATTTGCCAGCCTATGGACAGTGTGGTCTCACACTTGGGCCGCCACCACACACATTGTGCCACTGCCCCTATAGCTACCTCTCGCCGCCTCACTAGGCGCTGGCTACTCCAGCGCTCCCCTGGCGTGGATCCCCCCGGTTCTCTCCCGGCGCTTTCGCCAGAGCTTCCCCCGGAGCTTCTCCGGCCCGGCGCTTCACCTAGAGCATCCCCCAGGAGCTCCCCTTCGTGCGCTTCCCTGGAGCTCCCCCAGCGCACTTCCCCAGAGCTCCCCCGGCGCGCTTCCCCGGAGCTCCCCCTCGGCGCTTTCCCCGGCCTTGTGGCACTGCCTACCTCGCTCGCCGCCTCAACCGGCCCAGCTGGATTGGGCACCAGTCACTCTAGTCAAAGGTGTTAAGTTCTTTTTCTTCTTATATATCTTATAAATCTGATAAAATTAAAATTTTATTTTCCATAAATGTATCAAAAGGTTGTCCTTTTTAATCAGTTTTAATAATTTAGTGCATAAATGATATCAAGCATACAAATGTAACACCCCAAAATTTGAATTTTCAAAAAATAGAGTAAAATTATTTATTTATGAAATTTGGTGCTCATGAAAACATAGAAAAATAATATTTTTATTAAATTAAAATTTATCATAGGGTTTAGCAACATGTTTGTGCATACATGCCGCTGCATATTTACTTTTGTGATGTGTGGTTTTGGTCAAAATCCAAAAGGATTTCAAAATCTATTTCAAAACCCATTTGAAAATTGTTCAAATAAATGAAAAAGGATTTTGTTTCCCTCTCATTCCCTTCCTGGCTTCTAGCTCATGTGGCAAACCCAACCAAGCTAGGCCTACTTCCGCACCCTTTTAGTTGAAGGCCCACTGGCCTGCCTCCTCTCATTCTCCTATAGCGGCCCATTCCTCCTCCTCTAGGCCAGCCCAAGCAACGGCCTGCTTGCTCTCCCTCTCTCGCACACTTGGGCCAAAAGGCCGAAGCCCAGCAAGCCCGTAGTGGCAGGCTGCCTCCTTCTTTCTGTCTGGACACTGACACCCTAGGCCCGCATGGCAGCACCATCTCCTTTCTTCAGCTCGTATCGGAGGACTCCTCCCTGGTCGAGTCTGCATCCATCCCACCACCACCTTCAGCGTGCGACCCATGCATCCTTGCCCCATAAATATCGAGCACCATACGCCACCTCGTTCTCCACCAAAGCCCACGCGCTAGTGCCACCTTCACCCGAGCTCCAGAGTAGCCACAACCCTAAGCCGCCACCCAAAGTTTGAGTTCCCCGACCCACTATCGCACCGCCTTCAACAACAAGTCACCGAGTTTGTTTTCAATATCGTGAAGTTGCCGAATCCTTTTTATCTCTTATTTGTGCACCTTTTTGATCTCTGTGTCTCGTTGAACTTCGCAGGGAGCTCATCGTCGTTACCGTCGCAAGCCACCAGACCGTTCCTGTCCATCTCGAGCTCTATCTTCTCCTCTAGTGAGTTCGCCTTGAGCACCTCGTTTGTTTGATTTAAATCCCGAGTCAACCAATGGCCTATAGGGCCGGATTCGGTTTCTCCAGCGAGCTTTGCTAACGCCGGCCATGTCTGCCACCACGGCCTTCCTTTGCTCTAACCGGCAGCGCCCCCTCCCCCTCCCCTGATCTAATCCAGACCGTCCAGATCTGATCGGATGGTGTACAACTCTTGATACCCCTTCGCGTGGCATTTTTTCTAAAGAGCCTTTAGATTGTTGATAATTATGGCCGCCGTCCTTGATCTAGATTCAAAATCTGATTTTATTTATTTTATTTTGAAAATAGTTTTAATCTATTTATAGTTTTGTCATTATCTTATTTTGCTCATAAAATCCCCATTTTAACTCCAATTCGACCCATTCAAGTTGTTTTAGATTCGTGATCACGAGATATACGTGTCTATGCTCTTGAAAAACCTGTTTATTTTTAAAATTTGAGTTTATATTTAATCTATTATTTTATTAAAGAAAATCTTGTTTAATTCATAACTTTTTCGTTTTAGCTCCGATTAGAGTGCTTTTTGCGTCTATGTGATCGTAGTCACATATAGTTTGGTTTTAAAATCTTTTCAAACTATTTTACCATGATTGGTGTACTGTCCTAATTTAGTTCTATTGCTTGCTTCATGTATGATTGCGTAGATTGCTTATGTGGTGTTCTATGATTTATGTCCCATCGGTGAGCTTTACGTTGGTGATCTACACGAAATTGGAGTATTAAGAAGTAGTTCCATGAAGGTTTGAACTTGAAGAAGGATCTAAATTTTAAGGCAAGTAGGGTTTTGTTTCTATGATCATGACCTTGAGTTTGTTTAATAAATGTTATATAAACATGAATGATGAATGTTATCCTTTGGCAAAAGCTGGAACTTAATGTACAGCTGTGAGGGCTACATGACTCTGGCTCTATTTGTTCATAGGACCTTTTCTAGCGAGTTAGAGGATCTGTGAGTTGGATATGGTACAGCTTCTTTAGTATGTGTATAACTGGGATGTGCCATATTGAAAGGAGGGTTTTCCTACATCCGATGAACCTATGGCCCTAGCTTGTTAGACGAATCTATGAGTGGCTTTATGTGGTTTTTGAGTGCTTGGGAGTAATTAACCCACTCATTTGAAAATCATGACTCATACTGAATGTGTACACCTCTGCGCTGAGTTAAATCGATATATCGTCCGTGCCTACGGAAAGGGCGGCCCAGGAAACTGAGGGAATTAATTGATGTTCATTTAAATTGTCTATGTGCAACTCATTATTTAATTTCAATTGATCATTTGGTTATGGGATTACACTACTTTGCTATATTTGCAGAGTTCGATATAGACTCACTCTTGCTCTCCCCACACACATTTTAGGAGGAGTTTTAGTCTTGTGATCAACCAGTCAGCACTTTGAAATGTAATAACTCTCTCGTCAAGCATCTATTTTCAATTCTGATTGCAACATTAAATATATTATGATGAGATCTACAAAAGTAGATCCAAATTGGATATGTTCCAACAAAATTTTAATTATGATAAAGCTTTGCCTTTGCTCCTCTGACTGTGCCTGCCTAGTATAATACAAACGCCAGAATTGTGAGCTGCTTATAACCCGGAGGCAGCAGGGAATTCACTTGTAGGAATGGTTTCAGAGGAACTGTGAGGCTTGCAGGGGCTCTCTACCATTTTGGTGGGGGAATGAGGTGTGCTTCCGATGGGGTCGGAGAACCTTTAGCCATGTGGGCAGCAGTGTTTTACATGAATGCTATTTATTTACTGGTAATTCATTCTCCCGGTCCCTCTTCTTTGGGACTGAGTCCCCATTTTAATTTTTCCTCAACCACCCCGTAGACCGTCATAGCATGGTGTCACACCCCAAAATTTCAATTTTGGGATGTGAACCGAAAACACTAAATAAACTAAAGGATTTACTAATTTCTTTATAATTAGCCAAGACTTTATTCTTTTGTTATCATTATGAAATGATGAAAAATGTGGCTTTAAAACTTTTACTAAGATAATAAAGATGGGTTTGTGCTTGGTGTCTTGTTTTGTTTTGCTGGTGTTTGAAAAAGAATTTCTAAAAACCCGAGCAAGACACAGCTAGGTTCTTTTCGTGTTTGAAAATAAAGCTTTGAAAACCCAAGTTTGCCTCAAGAAGGTTTTGGAAAATGTTTTCAGAAAAACACTTTCTCTTGCATAGATAGAGAGAGAGCCTTTCCTTTCCCTCTATAGTGTTGACCATCGCTCTAGTAAGACACCATCCTCTACCTAGCTCTAGCAGGCCTAGTTCAGTCTCTAGACATCCCTGGCTTACCCTAGCCTATCCTGGCCCAACCTAGCTTCCTCTGGCCTCACCTAGCCACAACTGGCCAGCTCTGGCCACTCTTGGCCAGCTTTAGCCGGCCATGGCCACCCCTGCCAGGCTAGCAGTAGCCGCAGCCGGCCACCAGTGAACAAACTTGGCCATCAGCCGCATAGTAAGGCCAGCAGTAGTCCGGTCTAGCAACCCTTTGCTATCCTCAAGGAATCCTAGCTTGCTTTGGCCAGCTCCTACCTAGCTTGGGTCTCTCCTAGTCTCACCTAGCCTCATCTGGCCAACCACAGCCAGCTACAGCCACATCTAGCCACTCTCAGCCGGCCACAGTCAACTTCAGCCGGCCATACCCAGCACTAGCGTGGCCACAACGGCCACAAGCAGTCATAGCCTCCCCCGGCCACCTTGGGCCCCGTCTGCCATAACTGGCCAGGCTCGGCCAATTCTAGCCGGCCATGGCCAAATTTGACTGGCCATAGCCAGCCAGCCCGGCCACCAGCGGCCATACGTAGCCACAGCCAGCCCAACGGGCCAAGCCCAGCGGCTTTAGCCCAACCGGTTCCCCGTCGGCTATAAAGAGGGCCAGCCGCGGCCCCTTAGCCAACCCTAGCCGCACTTAGCCAACCCTAGCCACACACAGCCAACCCTAGCCGGCCACAGCAAGCCGCCGCCGGCCACAACCAGCAGCCGCCGGCCAAAGCCAGTCGCCGCCGGCCGCAGCCAGCCGCCGCCGGCCCCAGCCAGCCGCCGCCGGCCATAGTCGGCCGCTGCCAGCCGGCCAAGCCCCGGCCGAGGGCCATGGTCCTCCATCTCCAGCGCGCCGCTTCTGGCTGCCACCGGCCACATCTGGCCGCCGCTGCCGGCCGTAGCTGGCCGCAGTCGGCCGCAGCCGGCCGTGACAGGCTGCAGCCGGCCGTAACAGGTCGTCGCAGGCCGTAGCAGGCCGTAGCCGCACGCCACCGGCCGTCCAGTAGGCCAGGGCCGAGGCTCCTTGCCTCCGGCGCTGGTGCAACGGCACCATGGCTGCCATGGCCACGATCTTCAATAGCCAGAGGTGGAAGATGATGGTAATTACGAATCTGCCACCCAGCAGTTATTTACAGTTTTGCCATTATTTTTAAAAGCTTATAACTTTTACGTTTTAACTCCGATTTGGTCCGTTCAAATTTTTTTAGATTTATAATTTCATAATCTACGCAGTAGTACTACTTTTGAAGTATTTTGAAAACTTTATATATTTAGTCTATATTTAAAGTATTTATTTGTCTACAGGAAATCTTTGAAAAATCATAACTTCACCGTTATAATTCCGATTTCGGTGAACTTGACGTCTGCGCGATCGTAGAATCGAGTAGAATAGTTTTATAACCTTTTTTATTCTGTTTTGATGACATTGATGTACTGCTCCTCTAATAGTTCTTTGTTTGCTTCGTGTATGTATGCTCGATTGGGTTGTCTGGTGTTGATTGTTAGTGTCGAGTTCAGACGGTGAGGTTTTTGCTAAGCAAAGCTACTTTGAGGATCAGCAGGATCAGAAGGACTTTGTGAATCAAGGCAAGTATAGCATGGATCTTCCTTGTTACCTATTCACTATAAATAACAATACATATGCATGTGTCCGTTTGATGACCTAGAAACTATAACTAACTTTGATATCCTGATTCCTTGAACCTTTTGGCTGCATTGGGTAGCCAAGATGCTAGTGCTTAATGATATCATGATCTTGTGGCTTGATGAGTATCTATGCCATGAACAGTAATAATGACTTTTAACTACTTGAGAAGTTATCAGTAACGTACCTTCCGAGATTTACAGTACAACTGTGAGGGCTATATGGCTCTGGTTTTAGCTCAGTATGAGGACCTTTTCTAGCATGTTAGCGGTTCGCTTTATGGTGCAAGGGGGGTGTGTTTCGGGTTGGGTGTAGTTGGACCTCTGTCTGTATGAGTATAGGCTACGGTCGTGTGCCATCAGAAGGGGGGATACTACATCCGTAGGGCATAGAAACCTCAGTGGCCCTAACTTGTTAGACGAACCTTTGAAAGGCTTCATAGTGAACCCTGCCGGTCCTCCTTGGTAGTGGGCTAAGAGGTCGACGGGCCTCGGGCGAAAGGGCAATTCACGGCTCACAGTGAAAGTGTACACCTCTGCGCAGAGTTTAATAAACTGGTATACTAGCCTTGCTCAAGGACACGAGTGGCCTTGGAACTCCTTACACTAATGATGATCTCTCTTGTCATGTTAAATTGTTCATACATTTGCTGTTATGTTTACTATTCATTCATGTTACATTGATCATGATGGTTTTGGGAAACACTTGCTACCTTGATGCTGCTTAACTGATCAACTTGATTAACATATAAAAGCTAAATGCAGTCAAACAATGTCAGCTTATTTGAGCCTCATTAACCCATGTTATGCTTGCTGAGTACGGTTGTGTACTTACGCTTGCTTTACTTTCAATTTTGGAAAATCCCGGATGGGTAACAGATGAAGGTTGGAGTGAGAGCTATCGGGATGAGTACTAGGCTTGGTGTTCACCAGTCGACGTGTCTCTGTGGGAGCTTCCGCAATAATGTTATCTTAGATTTTATTGTTTATGCGTAATACTCTGTAATAAATAATGGTACGTTATGTAATAAACAGGGTGATGATACTCTTTGTAATTTGTCATTCTATATGTGCGACTGTTCCTGGGGCACATATAAGGCTATTTATGCATTCTACTTTTATCCTTAAAAGTGGGGTGTGACACATGGTATTTTCTTTCAGTTACCCCTAGCCATATACGTTGTGCCCTTTTCTGGGGAGTTTTTTTAGTCTTTGATATATGGTGCAAACAATGTTTTCCTAGATGTCAAACAAGAGCTAACCTATTGCGTATCCACTGTTTAGGCTAATAGCCCAATTGAAATGAACAAAATAGTTGTTTAAACTGGATAAACATCTGGTTAAATAGAAACGACTTACCATGGTCTAGCATTTAAATAGTGTTTAACTACGCAAAACGGCCAGTTAAATGAACAATGGGCACCATGTAAGTAAACGCATCAACAATATCCAAGGATTATAAGTAGTTATGCACAACACCTAAACAAAGTTTCTCTTTCTTACCCTAATTTGCTCAACACTGGTCAGAAAGCTTGGCTTGCCTTAATCTCCATCAGCAACCATTCCTTCCTTAGATTCTTAGGTAACCTTAAAAGAGCTTTGAACCGGTGGCCATTGTCATGGCTAAGAATTCTATACGCTTTCAGCTCATCACTACCCAAGCCATATCTAGATATTTCCAGAAACGCCTCCAAAAATTCAGATGCTTGTTCAGAATTATCCGCGAACGATGAAGATGGGTGTAGAGTAGGATTTCTGGCATCATCCTGTCTTACTAGCTTCTCAACATCGACATCGACCACCAGTTGCCTCTCGATACCGATCGGTGCTTGCGCCATCAATTCGCCATCATCACCGGGTTACTTGGATAAGAATTGAAGAACTGGAAAACATTGCTCGGGATTAGAGAATGTAGCCTGTATGAAAACCCATCTTCGTGGCGTGAGACCGACAGTATCGTCTTTCTTCTCGTATCGACCTTTAGCTGCCATATCGTGCGGTCGCCGCCAAATTCGACATGTTGACGCTCGCACAGCTGGAAGTAAACGACGTGGGGCTCTTGCTCGTCGATGCTCATTATGGGGAAGTCAAGTGGGACGCGCGGGAGGCCCTTGTAGGCATCCAGCGTCCAGAGCTCGGAGGCATCAACGATGCCATCGTTCACCCACTGCATGCTGCTGTCGTCCATCCTCAACATCCAGGTGTGGATGGTGTATGCGTGGAGAGAGTGTTTGCAGTTGGAGGCACCAGCACCGCCGCAGCACCAGCGGGGGAAGATGTTGACGAACTTGAGCATGCTGCCACCTGCGGTGCTGCAAACGTTTCGGTTCCACTCTGATGGCTGGCCCAAACAGGGGTCGATCGGGAGCCATAGATACTGCAGCCTGGGGCTCTCCTCGAACATGTTGCAGATCACGACGTCACCCGAGAAGTGCACCCAGCAGAATTGCCGATCGCCTACGGGGACGATGGTTCTCCACAACAAAGGAAGTTGCCAGACTTCACCAGTGTTGCCATAGCTGATCGGCGGATGGATGAAGCTCCACTTTCCGGAACGGAACAGGCAGAGCTCGGCCATCTTAACCTCTGTCATCCTGTCCTCTACCATCCTGAGCTCCGCCACGATGAGCTCGTCCTCTCCACGGCGTAGGAGGCCAGTGGCATTAGCATCCAGGTGATGTTACACAGGCTCGTCCTCCTCCTCGAGATAGTAGATGTGGCAAGGCAGGAGCAGCGACAACGATGGTGGCCTTGGAGGGTCCGCAGCGGTAGACGAAATAGTCAGTAGTGTCGTACTCATCATCGACATGGACGAGCAAAGAATCGACGTGCGCCGCGACCACCATGTAATTATATTCCACCGCGTTGGCGCCATAGGAGCCTGGATGCATACGCACGAAGTTGCTAGGGGCTCCGCGAGGTGGAGGGAGAATTGGATCAGGTGGCCGATGCTGGTGCGGCCGGCCGCTAGAGTCTTGGCGTCGTCGGCCACGGACCAAGAGGAGATGCCGACGCTGATGTTGCTACACTGCTCGAGCATAACCCACTGTGGGTAGGCGGTTGTAACACCCTTGGTTTTCAATTTTCAAAAAAAATTGCAAAAAGAATTTTTGGGAATAAATAGATGGGCAAAATAAATATTTTTATGAAAAGGGAGTTGGAACATGGTAGAAACATGCTTGAGCATTCATGCTGGTGCATATTTTTGATGTGGTGGAGTTTGAATTTGAATTTGGATTCAAAATATGTTTGAAAATGCATTTGGAAAAGTTCAAACAAAAGAAAAATATTCCTTTCTCCCTCCTCCTCTTTTTCTTCCTTTTCGGCCCGGCAGCCTGAGCAGCCCGATCAGCGGCCTGCTCCGCTTCCCCCGCATGGTTCGCTCCGGCCCACTTCCTCCCGCGTGCGGCCCACTCCTCCCTTTCCCCTTCTTGGGCCAACAGGCCAGAAATCACGCTCGTCGTCGCCTTCCTTCTTGGGCCGAGGCTGCGGCCCATCAAGACGCCGCTTCCGCCGTCCGCGCCCGCGCGTCGCCTCCTCTCCGCCGCTGAGGCATGGGGCCTGCGTCGCTTCCTTCCACCTCTGACCGGGACACGAACTCAAGTCCGACACCAACCGCACCACCCCGTGCCTCCCCCGCCCGGCCGCACCCCTCTGCCTCGGGGTTATTTAAGGATTTAATCGCGTCGCGACTCCGCCCCTAACCCTAGTTAGCGCCGCCTTCGTCTTGTTTCGCAGAGCCGTCGCATGAAACCCTAGCCGCCATTGCCATCGACCGCCGGAGCATGGAATTCATGGCAGGCATAGCTCATTTAGTGGCATAAGTTGGTCCTTGAGCTTCGCCTTGATCTCCTGAGCGCTCTGGTGCTTTCAATTTGAGTCATTTTGGTTTAACCCGTGCACGCACCGTGTGCAGCTCGCCGCCGTCCACCGCTCCAAGCCGCATGCCGTCCTCGCATCGCCTCGACCTTCATCTTCTCCACAGGTGAGAGCAGCTCGTCTTCCTCTCTCGAATGGTACCGGTCCCGCTGCAAATGGTGCCCGGAACCGACCGATTCATTTTCTCCGGCGAGCTCTGTACGCCGTCGGCGATGGCCGCCGCCGTGTCGGTCGTCTTCCCCTGCGAGGCCGATCGTCTCGATCGATCTGAGCCATTCATCGAGAAACAGACGGCCAAAAATAGCCTGTAACCCTTCGCGTGGCAGTTTTGCCAAAAACCCCCTGGGTTTTGGTTTAATCTATTAAGAACACTTGGCGCTTTCATTAGAATACGTTTTCTCTACTGGAAAACGTAATTTCTGCTTAACAGATCCATAATGCGCTTTGTCCACTGGAAAGCGTATTTTTCTTGTAACAGCTTCCAGAATACGTTTTCTTCTCTGAAAGACGTATTTTTTCTTTTCAGTTTCAGAATACGCTTTTATCTATTTACAATTTTGCCATTATCTTTAAAAGCTTATAACTTTCACGTTTTAACTCCGATTTGGTCTGTTCAAATTTTGTTAGATTCATAATTTCATAATCTACATAGTGATGCTACTGTTGAAGTATTTTTAGTCTATATTTAAAATATTTATTTGTCTATAGGAAATCTTTGAAAATTCATAACTTCGTCGTTATAACTCCGTTTTCGGTGAACTTGACATCTGTGTGATCGTAGAAGCGAGTAGAATAGTTTTATAAACTTTTTATTCTATTTTGATGAGATTGATATACTATTCCTCTAATAGCTCTTTATTTGCTTCGTGTATGTATGCTCGATTAGATTGTCTGGTGTTGATTGTTAATGTCGAGTTCAGACAGTGAGGTTTTTGTTGAGCAAGGTTACTTTGAGGATCACAGGATCAGCGGAACTTTGTGAATCAAGGAAAGTATAGCATGGATCATCCTTGTTACCTATTCACTATAAACAACAATTCATTTGCATGTGTCTTTGATGACCTAGAGATTATAACTAGCTTTGATATCTTGATTCCTTAAACCTTTTGGGTTGCATTGGGTAGTTATGATGCTAGTGCTCTAATGGTCGTGATCTTATAACTTGATGTGTGTTATGCTATCAACGAAAATGATGACTTTTAACAAACATGGACTCTTGTCTGTAAGTGATTTATCATGGAGAATCCGTACAGATGTGAGGGCTATATGGCTCTGGCTCTAGTAACTTGTAGGCCCTTTTCTAGCTGGTTAGTGGTCTAGAAGTTGGGGTATAGGACTGCCTCTATCCTTATGAGTATAGCCAGGAAGGATTGTGCCATATTGGAATGAGGTTTCTACACACAACATAATTCCGTATCTCTGATTGGTTAGGAGAACCTACAGGAGGCTTTATATGTTTTATGGTGGTTTAGAAGTTATAAGTCCACTCAGTTACAAAACATGACTCACAGTGAAAGTGTACACCTCTGATCAGAGTTTCAATTAATATATTGTCCTTGCCCTTCGGTTAGGGCGGCCTTGACATATTTACAAAAGATAATGGTTCTCAAATTGTTAATGTGTGCATCTTAATGTCGTTATTGCTACACACTGGTTAATGTTATTTTGATCATGAGAATATGGGAATTATCACTACCTTGATGCTATGCTTTAATATGATTAAGTTATAAAAGCTAAATACAGTCAAACAGTGTCAGCTTATTTGAGCCTCATTAACCCATGTTATGCTTATTGAGTATGGTTGTATACTTACGCTTGCTTTACTTTCAATTTTGGAAAATCTAGGATGGGTAACAGATGAAGGTTGGAATGAAAGCTATCTTGATGAGTACTAGGCTTGATGTTCACCAGTTGACGTATCCCTGTGTGGAGCTTCCGCAATAAAGATATCTTAGTTATTTATTATTTATGCGCAATACTCTGTAATAAATATTTGTTCGCTATGTAATAAACAGGGTGATGATACTCTTTATAATTTGTCATCCTATATGTGCGACTGTTCCTGGGGCGCACATAAGGCTATTTATGCATTCTACTTTTATCCTTAAAAGTGGAGTGTAACAAGTTGGTATCAGAGCCGTGTTGACTGTAGGACACAAGCCTAGATAGAATGGTCGTTCTTAGTCTCCTTTGCTTCACTAGTTTCATGCTTCTTAACTTTAACCTTGTTATTTTCTCAATTTTTATGCTCTTATACTTACTCTATTGAGAAAATCTTGACTCCACTCTAACTCATGTCTAAATCTTGTAGATGCCTCCTTATACTTGTCGTATGACTACTGCTGCGTATCGTGATCTGTTCAACCACCTGGAGACTAGGGAAGTTGTTTTGCCATCACCAACCCCGGTGCCTACATCACCTCAAGCTGAAGAGGAAGAACCAATGGAAGCTTCTGAAGAAGAAGAGCTGGAAGCAGTTCAAGATGATGGTCAATCCCCACCGTCGTCTGCTGGTGGTTCCGCTAGAGGAGGTGGATTGCACGCTCCTATGGGATGGATTGTGAATATCTCTCGCGTACCGGAGTGCCACACCAGATCGCATATATGACTCATGAAGCTTCTTCGTGACTATTATGCTGATTGGGACCCCGCTGTACAGTACACTTGTTTCCAACACACCCATCCGTTGGAAGGTATTTACTGGGAGACAAATGTTGCTATATGTTCCCCAGGAGGGATGCAGAACTCTTACAACATAGAGATGATTTATGAATATCTTGGTCCTAGCCCAACTCAAGAGGATGGCATTGAGGGTGCTGCTTTTACAGCCTAGATTGCTCTCCGTGGCCATCGCTTTGGGAATATGCGAGATGATGAGTTTCGCTATTTGCCTTGCACTGACCACAGAATGGAGGATGGATGGGGTATAGTGAGTCCTCAAGATTTGCCACCTGAGTCACAGGAATTGGCACACTTTGCGTGTGACATGATGCTCAAGCATCAGCGCATGGTAAGCACGGTGGAGCAGCTGGAGGAGAAGCTTAAGGAGAAGCAAAAAGAAATTAATAGGCTCAGAACCATGACTAGACAACCAAAGATTTATGAACAGCTGGACCATGAGCTTCGACCTTAGCTTGAAAATCCTTATGTAATAGGCACGTTATTAGTATCGTGAGTCAAGTTAGTCGTGTCATTCTAGTGTGTGTGAACCTTGAGTGCTTGATGAATTATGATTATGTAATATGGATGATTCAGATTTTTGTGTAAGTGCTGGAGCTTTGTGGGCATGTCTGCAAGTTCCTTAGTTAAGTATATTAAGGTTAAAGTTTGAATAAATTAAGTTTGGGTTGGTTTATCCTGTCTCTATCCTTGCTGTTTTCTTAGTAACCTATGATATTTTGGTTATATCTCAAAATTGGTTTATCCAATGAGTATGAAATTTTTCTAAGTAAAATTAGACTTATTTATCTAACAATTCTCATAAGAATCATGTCGATATCAATTCTAAGTTGGAAGTTATGCCTGTTGCAATCTAATGTTCAGTGCTGTCTGGAATTTCTGAACAGTTTCTGTTGTTTGATTAATTCAATAGCTTATATTACAGAATTTGGTAATATGGTCTAAACAAAAGTTGTAAAGAATTTCTTAACCTTTCCAACCATGTATAGAACGTCCCTTTTTGACATTTGGATCTCAAGTTATGACTATTTTTCTATACTGCTAAAATTGAAGCTCGCCTAGAAATTTTTAGTTTTGCAATCCTTATTATTATATAATTGATTTGTATCCTGAATCTCTCTAAGCTTTGATTTTTAGTTGGAATACAGATGGCTGCTTGGGGTGGAAGAGGTAACCATACTAGAGGCTGTGGTGCTGGACATGTTACCAATGAGGAAATGAGAGAGGCACAAATGCAGCTGATGCAAACTATGACCGAGTTTGTACAGACCATGCAAGCTGGAGGGCTACCACATGCTCAACCACCAAGGGATAAACACAGGGATTTTATGCAAGGCCATCCCCCTGTGTTTACCCATACTACTAACCCTCTGGATGCTGAAAATTGATTGCGTGCTGTGGAGAAGCAGTTCAATCTTGCACAATGTAATGATGCTGAGAAAGTGTTGTATGCTTCGGGGCAACTCTAGGGAGCTGCTCAGACTTGGTGGGAGTCATACCAAGCTGCACGTCCTAACAATGCTCCTAATATTACCTGGGAGCGGTTCAAAGAGGATTTCTTGGCTCGCCATATTCCTGAAGGGTTAAAGGAACAGAAGGCAGAAGAGTTCAGGAATCTCAAGATGGGCTCTATGACTATGAGTGAGTATCATACTAAGTTTGAGGAGTTGGCTCGCTATGCTCCCCATGAAGTTCTAAGGGACGTTGATAAGAGGCATCATTTCCTAAACGGCATATACTATGAGCTCAGGTTGCAACTAAAGGGCAACAAGTATGACACCTTTGAAGAATTGGTGAATAGTGCTATTGTGCTGGATAATGAACGCCTGGCACAGGACAAGAAGAGGAAAGATGAATGGACAGGGCTTTGGAAACAATTCCCGTTTTCACTCTAACTTTCATCAAGGCTTCCAGCAGAGGTTCCAGGGACTAGTCAGCCAGAGATACTAGGGTCAGCTTGCTCAGCGCAAGAATGGGAATTACCAGCAGCAAGGGAATCAACTGCCGTCGCAGCAATTTGGAAATCAAACTCCACGCCTTACTGCGCCCAACAACATGCCTCTTAAGGGTAGTCCCAATACTCCTCAGTTGTGTTATCACTGTGGTGAGCCTGGGCACTATGCTAATCGCTGCCCTCGGAAATCAAACCAACATACACCTCCGCAGTAGAATGGTAATCAGAAGTCCTATGCCAATCATGGAAGGTGAATCATGTGTCCACTGAGATAGCTCAGGAAGCATCAGAAGTTATGCTGGGTACGTTCAACATCAACTCTATCTCTGCTACTATACTTTTTGATTCTGGAGCATCGCATTCCTTTGTCTCGCAAGCATTTGTTAGAAATCATAGCATACCAGTTGTAGCCATGAAGGACCAAATGGTAGTAAATTCACCAGGGGGTGCTATACCAGCTTCTTACTACTGCCCCTTAGCTAAACTCCTCTTAAGGGGGGTAGACTTTTCAGCAAACCCTGTAGTGTTGAATGCATCTGGTATTGATTTAATTCTAGGATTGGATTGGATGGAAGCTCACCAAGCTGTGATAAAGTGTAAAGAGAGGGTTGTGGATCTGACTACACCAAAAGGAGATAGAATCAGTGTTGATGTTAGAATACAAGTGCCACCTACAGCTATCCTAAACCAGCTTGATGACATTGCAGATCCTCAGAATCAGGTGGTGGAGGAATTCCCGGATGTGTTCCCCGATGAATTGCTAGGTATGCCACCTGACCGTGATATTGAATTTATTATTGAGTTATTACCTGGCACTGCACCTATAGCTAAATGTGCATATAGAATGGGGGTTAGTGAACTAGAAGAACTTAAGAAACAGTTAAAGGAATTAGAAGAGAAAGGTTTCATTCATCCTAGTGCATCACCTTGGGGTTCTCCTGTGATTTTTGTTGATAAGAAAGATGGAACTCAATGAATGTGCGTTAATTATTGTTCTCACAATGAGGTTACCATCAAGAACAAGTACCCTTTACCCAGGATTGATGACTTGTTTAATCAGTTAAGAAGTGCTTGTGTGTTCTCCAAGATTTATTTGCGCTCTGGTTATCATCAGTTGAAGATTCAGAATTCAGATATACCAAAGATGGCCTTCACTACCAGATATGGGTTGTATGAGTATACAGTTATGTCTTTTGGGTTGACCAATGCACCTGCCTACTTCATGTACCTGATGAACAAGGTGTTTATGGAGTACTTGGATAAGTTCGTTGTAGTTTTCATTGATGATATCTTGGTATTCTCAAAGAACAAGGAAGAACATGCAGAACATTTGAGGCTAGTCTTGCAGAAGCTTAGAGAGCACAAACTTTATGCTAAGAAGAGCAAGTGTGAATTTTGATTAGAGGAAGTCTCTTTCCTTGGCCATGTTGTTTCTAATGGTGGGATTGCAGTTCATCCAAGCAAGGTGAAGGATGTGTTGGATTGGGAGCCGCCTATAGATGTTAGCAAGATTCATAGTTTTCTTGGATTGGCTGGTTATTATAGGAGATTCATTGAAGGATTCTCGAAGATTGCTAAGCCATTGACAACATTATTAGAGAAGAATGCCAAGTTTGTGTGGTCCGACAAGTGTCAAGCTAGTTTTGAAGAATTTAAGAAAAGATTGACAACAGCTCCAGTGTTGGTATTACTAGATCTAAGTAAGAAGTTCTCAATCTACTGTGATGCATCTCGATTGGGATTGGGGTGTGTTCTTATGCAAGAAGGTAGAGTTGTTGCTTATGCTTCAAGGCAATTGAGGAAACATGAGCTTAATTATCCTACTCATGATCTAGAACTAGCAGCTATGGTGCATGCTTTGAAGATTTGGCGACACTATCTAATTAGGCACAAGACTGATATTTTCACTGATCACAAGAGTTTGAAGTACATCTTTACCCAGTCTGACTTGAACATGAGACAACGTTGTTGGTTGGAAATGTTGAATGATTATGATTTTGATATATATTACCATCCTGGGAAGGCAAATGTCATGGCCGATGCACTTAGCAGAAAGAAGCACGTTAATGAGCTTCAGACGACACCCGAAGCTGATGAGTTGTGTGCAGAGTTTGCTTAATTGAACCTTACTATTGTTACTAATACTATGGAAGTAGAGGTGACACCAACCTTAGAAGAAGAGATTCGCAAGGGTCAGTGGGAAGATGAGGATCTAAAGTATATAGCCAAGAAGTTAGCAGAAGGAAAAGTACCCAGTTTCCGCATTGATGAGGAAGGAACCCTATGGTATGGTAACCGGATATGTGTTCCAGAGGTCAAAGCGTTTCGTCAGACAATTCTGCGGGAGGCACATGAGTCAGCTTATTCTATCCATCCAGGAAGTACTAAGATGTACATGGATCTCAAGGAAAAGTATTGGTGGATTGGTTTGAAGAGGGATGTAGCAAAGTATGTTGCTTTATGTGATACTTGTCAATGGGTGAAAGAAGAACATCAAAGACCAGCTGGTTTATTGCAGCCAATGAAGATACCTGAATGGAAGTGGGAAGAGGTCGGTATGGACTTTATAATAGGTTTACCTCGAACTAAGAGTGGTTATGATTCTATCTGGGTAATAATTGATCGACTGACTAAGGTTGCTCACTTTTTGCCTGTGAAGACCACCTATACTGGACCCTAGTTGGCTACACTATATTTGGAAAGGATTGTGTGTTTGCATGGTGTTCCAAAGAAGATCGTGTCTGATAGAGGTACTCAATTCACATCTCATTTTTGGGAGGCAGTGCATAGTTCTTTGGGAACAAAGTTGAACTTTAGTACAGCATATCACCCACAAACTGATGGACAAACTGAGAGGATTAATCAGATTTTGGAGAACATGCTGAGAGCTTGTGCATTGCAGTATGGTACAAGTTGGGATAAGAATTTGTGTTATGCAGAGTTCTCATACAACAACAGTTATCAACAGAGTCTATGGCACCATTTGAAGCTTTGTATGGGTGTAAGTGTAGGACACCATTGTTTTGGAATCAGACTGGGGAAAGTCAATTGTTTGGGACAGATGTTCTGAGAACCGCAGAAGAACAGGTATGAGTTATTAGGAAAATTTGAGGATAGCGCAATCTCGTCAGAAGAGTTATGCAGATACCAGGAGAAGGGAATTGACATTCAAAGAAGGTGATTATGTATACTTGAAGGTGTCTCCTATGAGAAGTGTGAAGAGGTTTAACCAGAAAGGGAAACTAGCACCAAGGTATGTTGGTCCTTTTAAAGTTTTAAAGAGACGTGGTGAAGTGGCTTATCAATTGGAGTTGCCATAGAGTTTAGCTGGTGTGCATGATGTGTTCCATATGTCACAACTTAAGAAGTGTTTGCGTGTACCTGAGAGGGAGCACTTGCCTTTGGAGGAACTTACTATTAAGAATGATCTTACGTATCAAGAGTTTCCAGTAAGAATCTTGGATACCGTTGAAAAGGTTATCCGAAGTCGGGTAATTAAGATGTGTAAGGTGCAGTGGAATCGTTACTCAGAGGCTGAGGCAACTTAAGAAACAGAGGATGCGTTAAGGGTAGCTTATCCGTAGTTGTTTGAGTAAGCAACATCCAATCTCGAGGACGAGATTCTCTTAAGGGGGGTAGAATTGTAACACCCTAGGTTTTCAATTTTCAAAAAAAATGGCAAAAAGAATTTTTGGGAATAAATAGATGGGCAAAATAAATATTTTTATGAAAAGTGAGTTGGAACATGGTAGAAACATGCTTGAGCATTCATGCTGGTGCATATTTTTGATGTGGTGGAGTTTGAATTTGAATTTGGATTCAAAATATGTTTGAAAATGCATTTGGAAAAAGTTCAAATAAAAGAAAAATATTCCTTTCTCCCTCCTCTTTTTCTTCCTTTTCGGCCCGGCAGCCCGAGCAGCCCGATCAGCGGCCTGCTCCGCTTCCCCTGCGTGGTCCGCTCCGGCCCGCTTCCTCCCGTGCGGGGCCCGCTCCTCCCTTTTCCCTTCTTGGGCCAACAGGCCAGAAACCGCGTGCGTCGTCGCCTTCCATCTTGGGCCGAGGCCGCGGCCCATCAAGACGCCGCTTCCGTCGTCCACGCCTGCGCGTCGCCTCCTCTCTGCCTCTGACGCATGGGGCCCGCGTCGCTTCCTTCCACCTCCGACCGGGACGTGAACTCGAGTCCGACACCGACTGCGCCACCCCGTGCCTCCCCTGTCCGACCGCACCCCTCTGCCTCGGGGTTATTTAAGGATTTAATCGCGTCGCGACTCCGCCCCTAACCCTAGTCAGCGCCGCCTTCGTCTTGTTTCGCAGAGCCGCCGCGTGAAACCCTAGCCGCCATTGCCATTGACCGTCGGAGCTCGGAATTCATGGCAGACATAGCTCATTTAGTGGTGTAAGTTGGTCCTTGAGCTTTGCCTTGACCGCCTGAGCACTCTGGTGCTTTCAATTTGAGTCATTTTGGTTTAACCCGTGCACGCACCGTGTGCAGCTCGCCGCCGTCCGCCGCTCCGAGCCGCACGCCATCCTCGCATTGCCTTGACCTCCATCTTCTCCACAGGTGAGCGCGGCTCATCTCCCTCTCTCGAATGGTACCGGTCCCGCTGCAAATGGTGGCCGGAACCGACCGATTCATTTTCTCCGGCGAGCTCCGTACGCCGCCGGCGATGGCCGCCGCCGCGTCGGGCATCTTCCCCGGCGAGGCCGATCGTCTCGATCGATCTGAGCTGTTCATCGAGAAACGGACGGCCAGAAACAGCCCGTAACCCTTCGCATGGCAATTTTGCCAAAAACCCCCTAGGTGTTGGTTTAATCTGTTAAGAACCCTTGGCGCTTTCATTAGAATACGTTTTCTCTACTGGAAAACATAATTTCTGCTTAACAGATCCATAATGCGCTTTGTCCACTGGAAAGCGTATTTTCCTTGTAACAGCTTCTAAAAAAACGTTTTCTTCTCTGGAAGACGTATTTTTCCTTTTCAGTTTCAGAATACGCTTTTATCTATTTACAGTTTTGCCATTATCTTTAAAAGCTTATAACTTTCACGTTTTAACTTCGATTTGGTCCGTTCAAATTTCGTTAGATTCATAATTTCATAATCTACACAGTGATTCTACTATTGAAGTATTTTGGAAACTTTATATTTTTAGTCTATATTTAAAATATTTATTTGTCTATAGGAAATCTTTGAAAATTCATAACTTCGCCGTTATAACTCCATTTTTGGTGAACTTGACGTCTGTGTGATCATAGAAGCGAGTAGAATAGTTTTATAAACTTTTTATTCTGTTTTGATGAGATTGATATACTGTTCCTCTAATAGGTCTTTATTTGCTTCGTGTATGTATGCTCGATTGTATTGTCTGGTGTTGATTGTTAATGTCGTATTCAGACAATGAGGTTTCTATTGAGCAAGGTTACTTTGAGGATCAGCAGGATTAGCAGGACTTTATGAATCAAGGCAAGTATAGCATGGATCATCCTTGTTACTTATTCACTATAAATAACAATTCATTTGCATGTGTCTTTGATGACCTAGAGATTATAACTAGCTTTGATATCCTGATTCCTTGAACCTTTTGGATTGCATTGGGTAATTATGATGCTAGTGCTCTAATGGTCATGATTTATAACTTGATATGTGTTATGCTATCAATAAAAACGATGACTTTTAACAAACATGGACTCTTGTCTGTAAGTGATTTATCATGGAGAATCCGTACAGCTGTGAGGGCTATATGGCTCTAGCTCTAGTCACTTGTAGGCCCTTTTCTAGCTAGTTAGTGGTCTGGAAGTTGGGGTATAAGACTGCCTCTATCCTTATGAGTATAGCCGGGAAGGATTGTGCCATATTGGTAGGGGGTTTCTACACACAACGTATTTTCGTATCTCTGATTGGTTAGGAGAACCTACAGGAGGCTTTATATGTTTTGTGGTGGTTTGGAAGTTATAAGTCCACTCAGTTGCAAAACATGACTCATAGTGAAAGTGAACACCTCTGATCAGAGTTTAAATCAATATATTATCCGCACCCTTCGGTTAGGGCGGCCTTGACACATTTACAAAAGATAATGGTTCTCAAATTGTTAATGTGTGCATCTTAATGTCGTTATTGCTACACACTGGTTAATGTTATTTTGATCATGAGAATATGGGAATTATCACTACCTTGATGCTATGCTTTAATATGATTAAGTTATAAAAGCTAAATGCAGTCAAACAGTGTCAGCTTATTTGAACCTCATTAACCCATGTTATGCTTCTTGAGTACGGTTGTGTACTTACGCTTGCTTTACTTTCAATTTTGGAAAATCCCAAATGGGTAACAGATGAAGGTTGGAATGAAAGCTATCATGATGAGTACTAGGCTTGATGTTCACCAGTTAATGTGTCCCTGTGTGGAGCTTCTGCAATAAAGATATCTTAGTTCTTTATTGTTTATGCGCAATACTCTGTAATAAATATTGGTTCGCTATGTAATAAACAGGGTGATGATACTCTTTGTAATTTGTCTCCTATATGTGCGACTGTTTCTGGGGCGCATATAAGGCTATTTATGCATTCTACTTTTATCCTTAAAAGTGGAGTGTGACAGGAGGATGAATCGGATCTGAAGGGAGGTTGCGCCGTTTGGGCTTCCATGGCCGCCGCCGCCGCCGCTGCAATTCTATCAACGCTGGATGGTTTGCCCTATTCCGTAGGGAGTCTAGGGACCAGGGAGGATCGACGGCCCCATATGGCCTCACGCTTGAGGTGGGCTCCACCGATTTCACTATAAAGTAATGGTGGATTCGATTTAGTACATGCATGAATCTTAGACGGAAAGAACTTTGTGGTCGAGTTTATTTAAAGTTGAGAGTGCAGCCCATAGCCCGATGGCACGGCCCAAAGCATGGTTCTTGGCCTAGTCCGAGCACGGCACGGCTCGACTTTTCACGGAGCCGGGTTCGCACATCCCAATGCATTGGGCTGTGCCTAGGCTGCTTTCACACCACCACAAATCAAAGAACTCGCTGTGGCCCATTGAGACGCCATGATCCACTGCGGCTTTGGCAGAGCCAGTGTCATCCGACTGGGTATGCCAAAGGCGTGGAAGTGGGGGTCGGGGCCTCGGGGGTGGCGGCGGCAAGCGGCTGCCCGCCGGCGACGCAGTGGAGGTCGGCCAAATCTTGGGTATGCCTTGGCATACAGGGGCATACCCCTGGCTCCGCCACTGCACTGCGGGCAGCATAGCCACAACATCTTGTTGTTTAGTGCTAGAACTGACGTAGTGGTGGACGCCTTGCTTGCGTCGCCTCAACTAGAGCCAAGGCAGCACACGACAGGTGGAGGGGAATAGCGAGGAGCAAATGCTAGAGATGGAAGGTTGAATTGGGTGTGCCTATTGGAGTGGGGCATACTTCGGCTAGTGGATGAAATGTTGTTTCATACCTTAACGAAATGAATTATTTTGCCATACTGGGTGTACACAATGGGCGAAAGGTCATGCCCAAGCACAACACTAGCCAATGCAAGGCACGATGGTTAGGGTTGCGTGGTGCTTTAGGGGGAAGTGGCACATGATTTCCTATAAGGTCCAGCTCGTTTGCACATCTATAATGTCTAGTTATGTCTCATGGATGCACGCCCTCGTGGTCGCAACATCTGCATGTGCCTGTATCTATTTTCTTTTTTGCTAGCTAGCCGCTTGCTTGAGTTGCTTGAAACTGCTAAAAAGTCCGTGTGTTTCACAACAATGATGACGTAGCATGATACGCTGCAATGCTGCAATGTGACTACTAAACAATATATAAATGTCACTTGGCCCCCAGTACAGCCTGTGTGAAATATATTTATCAATATATAAATAATATAAATAATGTCCCATTGCATGAGATTGATCATTATCCATCACAATGGAGCTGACAGATCCAATCACAATATATTGGTTTCTAAAATAATAAATATATTTTTCTATTATCCCTGGAACGAGATAATATATATGGCAAAAAATTTAAATCAAAAGTATTAAATATAGTATTAGTGCAATTACCCCTGTTAATTGCTATATGCGTTTGTACTAGAGTACTAGAGAATGTGAACCGAAGGGTCAACTCCAGCCTGTGTGAAACTGAAACCCAATGCATGGGGTTCGCCGGTTGGAACTTGCGCTGGGTTTTAAGTGCCGCGCACGCTGCTGCCTATATGTATTTGAAGCGACGACAGCAGTTCGTTCGTGGAGAAGTGATCGACGAGCGAGGCGTCTCTCCGCCGGCCATCAGCCATCAGGTAAGTGAAATGGTCATCATCTTGCCTGCCTGCAGTTTGTTCGTGCTCAACTGGTCGTCCACCATCGTAGTTTCTCTCTCGCAGAGGCTGCCGTCGGTGCTCTGATCGGGGGCCATGGCTCCTCTGACCAGACGCCGGAAGAAAGCCCTTGCCGCGGCACCTCCAGCTCCCGTGATGGACCCTGCAGACCGCATAAGCAAGCTTCCGGAGGAGATCCAGGTACAGATCCTATCGTTCCTGCCGGCGCAGGCAGCCGTGCAAACGTGCGTTCTAGCGCGGGCTTGGTGTGATATCTGGAAGTCCACCAGGCGCCTGCTCATCACAGGCGACTCGGTGAATGAGGTCCAGGAATTCGTGGACCGCCTGCTTCGCATCCGCCTCGACGGGATCAAGGGCGCGTCCCTTGACGATTGCGAGATCAGATTTGACAGGTTCGACATGATGGACATGGACGTGGTGGAGGTTGACTCTTTCCAGGAGCGTGACGATGCCAGCCTCGCCCTCGACATGTCGAGAGTCAACAGATGGATCTGCCATGTTCTGAAATGTCAAATTCAGATGCTCCGGATCGATATATATACTCATGGGGGCTATGCTGGCTACCTGGAGATGAGCGAGATGCCCCTCGTCTCGCAGCACTTGACCAGGCTAGAGCTCAAAGGCGTATGGGTCTGTCGTTGCGTTAACCTTCATGGCTGTCCTGCATTGGAACATCTAGAGATTAATGAGTGCCAGTTGTTGGGTGTGAGGAAGATCATCTCCCAGTCACCTAAGCACCTCGTCATCACATCCTGTGATTCTAATCAGTATAGGAAGCTCATTCAGATTTGTGTTCCTCGTCTAGTTTCTTTGTTGTGGCTGGATAACATAGATGTCAGTACTCCCCTGCTGAAGAGAATGCCAGAGTTGGTGTAGGCAAAGGTTCATATTTTCACATGTCGTCCAGATTACTGCTCTTGTGAAGATCCCATGGTTTGTCATCACTTTTTGGGTGCTGGAGATCCTTTGAATACTGATTTTGATGGCGTCGATGATGAAAGTTCGGGTGATTATCCTGGAAAAAACACCACAAAGTGCTGGGCTCTTGAAGGTTTAGCACAAGCCAAAGATTTAGATGTGTCAGATGACTATGAAATGGTACACTCAACTTATATGTGTTTCGTCCCCTATCCATTATTCAATGTTAAACTATATTTGTATTCCAATAAGAATTTGTCCCCACTGATAGGAATTTTATATTTCCAGTCGTGCAATCCCACCATCCGAAATTTCTAAGTAAATTGCAAATCTTCATGTCCACATAGCCCAGATAAAAATAAGTTTTATTTACTCTTTTATTCTGTTTGCAATGTGTCCAGTACATTTCAGAAGGGATTTGAGGTGGTGCCCCACTTTTTCCATGTTGAAGACCCTGGTTCTCAATGATGATTTCTGGTGTCAGTCTGCTGATTGCAGTGCACTTGCATGTATGCTTGAACACACACCTATTTTAGAGAAGCTCACTGTTCTTTTCTCTTGCAAGGCGAGTAGAAAACAACAATACGATGGAATATTGAATTATATATTGTACATTATTGTTGCTTATTTATCTTAATAACTTCATTTGATTGCATTGCATGTTGAAGGTTCAACAACCCAAAGTAGTAGTGGAAGGACGCCCTGATGCAACAGGGAAATCTACTATGATATCGCAACACCTTATGGTAGTGGAGCTCAAATGTTTTAAGGTGCATGAAAGTGTTGTCAACCTTCAGACATTGCTGAGTACACATCACATATGTAAGATGATCTCTCTTCCACATTCAAGCTAGGCTTTATATACTTCCATGTGGTAGCTATATATTGCTAGCTACCTCCAAACTATAAGTGGTTCCGGCTTTATATATTTGAATGTAGAGGGTACTATTGGCAGCTTTGTTTAATAATTTTTTTATACTCTCAACCATGCACGTGGCAAGACATGTTATTATTAGAAATATAAAAATAAGAAAACTACAACAAAATCTGTACGATTTTCCCAATAATATCATTAATACTTTCATTGCTGTTTTCTTGGTATTCGGCTCTCATATAATTGTTCTTGGAATTATTCACTGACCACTAACAAATAATATCACTGGATTGGCTAAAATGTTTTTTGAACGATCTAAAATTCATTTCAGACATAAAACCTTTTTCAATTTTGCATCCGAGTAATTAGCTTGTGATGCAGGCTAATAATGATGTAAAACCTTATGAGTTGATTCCATTTCTATTTATTATATCACTACATTGTTTCCTATATCGTTGTCGAAGATCTCTGAACTTACCATGGTTCTCTGTTCGTTTAGGCTTTCACTTAAGAGCAACTGAAGGTTCCGGATGGCACTACTACTTTGAAGAGAAAAAACTATCACTAAATCAATGTTAGGCTTGGTCATGAGAGTTACCATATTATTAAGTATTATGTCACATAGTTTTAAATAGCAGGCATAGTAACGCTATAGCGCCGCAATAGCCTCTCGAGAGAGCTCCCGCTATGCTATTTCTATTTTTCTGCTATGTCATTTATGACCACTATATTATGCTTTAAATTCACTACATTGCTTAGCAATTGTTTTACAATAGTGCTGCAATTTCAAATTTTCAGAGTGACAATGGGATTATTATATACTTATCTTTTGCTGTTAAGTTGGTCTTTTGCTGTTAAGTTGGCGTTTTAGAAAATCGAACGCTTGAGTTTCACGAACCATGCTATAATGCCATATTAAATACTATTCTCTATACTCCTAAAGTCATGAAAACATATTTGTATTCAGGAAGTTTCACAATTCTTATGGTTTTATGAACCAATTACTTGATTTTTAATTGTTTTTATTAAAAACCGCTATCTGTTGTAGTTCTCGTAAAGGATATGGAGAAAGATAACAATACAAACGAAAAGGAAGTGCCATAATTAAAAACTCAGCGACACAAATAACACAAAAAAATTCAAAAACAATATAAACATTGGTTATAATAATTTTCATATTTGCAAACTCCAACTTAAAAGTCATTAATGAGTAATACCAATGTTTGACCCAAATCTTATCCAAAACGACTTCCTTTACGAGTACAGAGTGAATACTTCTCTGTCTTTTAAGTAATTGGTGAGATGTTTTGGATATGTCTACAAGCCTTGGAGATGCTTTGGTTAGATGTCCACAAGCTTAAGTATGGAGTCCTTTAAAGATTTGTTACGAACCTTCTGATCTGTCCTTTTAAACATTTGTTAGGAACCCTTGCGGCACTGA
Organism: Bothriochloa decipiens; assembly: GCA_023333625.1. Classification (NCBI taxonomy): domain Eukaryota; kingdom Viridiplantae; phylum Streptophyta; class Magnoliopsida; order Poales; family Poaceae; genus Bothriochloa; species Bothriochloa decipiens. Next base: position 45,579,757 of record CM041636.1, on the reverse strand, counting down.
CCCCTACACTATTATTCTCAGCAAGGCCACCAAGCTTGGCTACCATGATAATTGGCTTAGCTGGTTTTCCTCTCTATCGAACAGACATGGAAAGTTTTGGATCTATTTTTTGACCTAAGAAACATTGGAGAACGCATTTTGAACTTGGTTTCCTGTTGGGATAAGACTTTCTCCTCTATAGGAATGAGTGGATCACTACCGATTGAGTATTCCAACTTCCAATCATAAAAAAATATGACACAAACAATTTTTGCCCTACCTTTGTCTACCTTGTCGTTCGTCATGTTTCCCAGTGAGATTCGGTGGCATTCTACATGGCCATGCTGACTCTAGGAAAACCTTCACTTGCTCCTCCATGATGGTTCTTTTGAGGAGGTGTTTAGGAGTTTACCATGCAAAGAACAGGTTCAACATTGGCCTAATCTTATTTTTTTAAAGACCAAAAGCACCTTTTTATTTAGATAAAGGATAGTATTTCATACCTGGCTTCATATACCAATAGGTAGAATCAGGCCAATTATTACAAAGCTGAGGCCACAAGCCAGAAAAACGAAAGAGAAAACAAACTAGGAGCTCTAGAAGTCATGCGCGGCATTTTGGCTTGCTACAATATAAGAATACACCGCCAAATGCACGGCAACATCGATAAGAATTTCGGGAGATAACTATGCTACCAATACTAACATGCAGTGAGAAATCTTCCATACGCGACGTCTTCAACAAGAGCATGACATATGAACAAGCCACCTAGTGCCCAGCTCAAATTGAAAGATCTAAAACGTTTGTTTGTGCTGTAGTTACCAGCTTCCAAACTCCCATTCCACTCACTCCCCTTGAAACATCTACTACCCAGCAACCTGCAGGCCTAATTGATGACCACTCAGTCAGTTTCATCGATCCGCTGTGCTGTTGTGCGATTAAGGTTGTTTGAAGCCTTGAGCGTTCTTGCCCTTGCTGGTGTGCAACCCAATTGGGCTTCAACACAGTTTTTAGCGACATTTTTGGGAAGAAGGACATCCAATCTACTAACAAGAAGAAGACCAACTTAACTTAACGAAATATATATCTGTGAAAATAACAAAAAGAATTAAATTAGTTCTTTAATTTGAGTTGGCCTAGAGGAGAATGGAGCAAACCCCATCCTTATTTTAGATAGTATCATCATTGCTGGTGACAAAATCATTGGTGAACGCCCACATTTGAAGAGGAAAGGTAAATCAGGTAACACTTGCATAAATGAGCACAATGCAAAATGAAACCCGTAAAGAACAGAGTATAGTACTCACAATAACATTAACTCATTAGGCATTATACTAGCTCTCAACTCTCGTTGAATGACACATGACAAAACTGGCAAGACAATTTATAGGAAATGATCTTGTGGTGAGCCTGTGATGCGCAAAAGGCTAATGATGGCCGACGGGGTCGCTAAGATAATTATTGGCTAGCCATAATCTCTATCAGCAACCAATCCTTTCTCAGATTCTTTGGTAACCTTAAAAGAGACCTGAACCGGCGGCCATTGTCCTGACTAAGAATTCTTTATGCTTTTAGCTCGTCACCATCCAAACCATACCTTGAAAACTCTAGAAGCGCCACGAAGATTTCTGATGCTTGCTCAGAATACTCAGTGAACGAAGAAGGTTGCAGCGTTGGATTGCAGTCGTCGTCCTCTCCTATTACAGCTGGCTGCTCATCAACGGCAACTACCGGTGGTCTGTCATTGCTCATCTGTCTTTGCCCCATCGTCAATGCACCATTACTAGCATTTGCAGCATTGCTGGGGATTAGAATATGGAACACGCATGAAAAACCGTCTTGGTGGCGTGAGACTGATTGTATTGTCTTGCTTCTCGTATCGACCTTTAGCAGCCATAGCGTGTCGTCGCCACCATGTTTGACATGGTGCCTCTTGCACAGCTGGAAGTAGACGACATGGGATTCGTCGATGCTCATGACGGGACACTCAAGTGGGACCCGCGGGAAACCCTTGTACGCGTGGAGCGCCCAGAGCTCAGTGGCATCGATGATGCTGTCCTACACCCACTCCGTGGCGAGAATGTTCGCAGCAGGAGGCACCAGCGCCACCACAACAGCACCGTGGGAAGATGTTGACGAACTTGAGCGCACCACCACTGGCGGTGGCGCAGACGTTCCGGTTCGATGTCTTGCCTAAACAGGGATCCATGGGGAGCGGTAGATATTGCAACTTGGGGGTGTCCTCGAACACGTCACAGATCAGGACGTCGCGCTCTAATTGCACCCAGCAGAGTTGCCGGTCGCCGACCGGGACGACAGTGTCACAGCGCCACAGCAAAAGAAGTTCCGTGACCTCACTGGTGTCGCCACGGTAGCTGATTGGCAGATGCTTGACGCTCCACTCGCCGGAATGGAATAGGTGGAGCTCGGCCACCTCTGTGTCCGCGTCCACCAGCACCTCGCTGAGCTCCGCTACCACGAGCTCGTCCTCGCCACGGCGCAGAAGGCCGGTACTATGTCCATACAGCCGGCGACAGACAGGGGGGAGCAGCGATAACGATAGCGGCCGTGGGGGCCCCGCAGCGGCATCACCCGTGTTGTAGATGAAGTGATCAGTCGTGTTCGCGTAGCCATAGTGATACTGTTGTACTTCGACACGGATGAGAAAAGAATCGCCGTGCGCCGCAACCACCACGCCATCGTGATAATCATATTCCTCCTCTTCGGCGCCGTCAGGAACCTTGATGCATACGCGAGAAGCTGCCAGTGGATCATCTGCGAGGCGGATGGAGACTTGGATCAAGTGGCCGGTGCTGGTACGGGCGGCCGCCAGAGTCCTGGTGTCGTCAGTGGTGGAGCAAGAGTCGTCAATGCGGCAAAACTGCTTGAGCATCACCCGCTGTGGGTAGGAGGACGAGACGGATGGAGGAGGTTGCGCCGTTTGGGCTTCCATCGCCGCCGCGACCACCGCCGCTCAACGTTGGTTTGCCCTGATCTTTGGGGGTTATGGAGGATCGATGGCATATGCATCTGTTAGCCTCCACAGATATGTATATTATAAAATAATGAATGGTCGATCCGTTTCCCACGTGTTGCAGACGTGGACACTACGGGACACTTGGACTACGATTCTGACTGGGTGGACTCCCACTGCCAGACAACTTGCTCTAGTGCCGCGGACGCGCTGGTTGTGGCGGCACATAGCGTTGCACAGTGCCGCTCACCTAAGAGGCTACTAGGTTGGCTTTCGCGCTGGCTTGGCTGGCAGTGTCGATGGCAATCAGATAGTGTCACTACTAAGAAATTTCTTTTCCGCAACGGTCAATATAGGTTTTGCGTAGCGGCCAAACGCTTCCGCTGTTGCTGCAAGGCCACGGTAAAGAATGAGCCCATGGAAGCGCACGCCGAGTGCCCAGCGCGGTAAATCAGAAGAGAAAAACAAAAAAAGCCCAAAGCCCATGCCCAGGCAACTTTAGGCCTAGATCTGGGCCTCGGATCGACCACCGACCTAGCGCGCCGCCGCTGCGCAAGAGCACCGCCAGCCGAATCGGCAGCCTTGTCTCTGGTCATGTTGTTGATCTGCACCTGGAGGAGCCCAGGACCACCAGATCCGCCGCCGGCACGCCGCCTGAGCCCAACGTGGAACTGCACCATGTGAGAAAGGCCCGAGGAGCGCCGACGCAAATCCTAGGGTCTTCGTTATCGTCGATCCGCACCCCTGGGGCTCCTAGTGTCGTCGTTGTCCTCGATCCGCCATGGGTTGGAGAGGAGACCACCACCGCCGCCGCTAGGGTTCGGGAGGAGCGCCGCCACCGCTGCTCAGGTTGGGGAGGAGTGTCGCCGCCATTGCCGCTGCTCTGGTTGCGGCACCTAGAGCCTCGCCGCCGCTGTTGAAGGAGAGGGAGATGTACTGCTCTGAGGTGGGTACGCGCGCCGTCGCTGCTCTGAGGTGGTTGCACGCCGCCAGAGCTCCTCCTCTGCCGCGCCACTCCATGCTGTGTGACGCCTCGCCATCTGCCGCGCAGAGAGTGGGGAGGCGGAGATAGAGAGAGACCGGAGAGGGTAAGCATAAGAGAGGAGTTGGGGTGTGGCGGATAAAGTGAAGGAGGCGGAGGGCTGGGCCGCGAGAAGGAGTCACGACGTGGAGAGAGACGGCGTGTCAGGCGTGAATGCGGCGTGCCCATGGTGGTAGTGAACCTTAAACCCTAAGTTGTTCATTTATATACACGAAGCAATTATTGGGCCTCGCCTTGGGCTCATTGGGCTTCTGCTTTTTCCGTGGCGGGCCTTTTAAAGTGCCCGCTACGGTTAAAGAATTTGCCATGGCGGGCACCTTAAGACGTCAGCCACGATAAATAGAGTATTTTTCGCAGTGAATGTCTTAAGATGCCTACTGCATAAATCGATTTACCACAGCGGGCAAAAGTTCCCACCACGGTAAATAAAAAGTGCCCGCCACTGTAAATTGTGGGAATTTACCACAGCGGGCAATTAAAGTGTCCGCTACAGAGCGCCAAAATAGAACGCTGTGCAAATTCATTTGTGGTGTACTGTGTGTCATGGTGATGCAGTGAGCATGTTTCTGTGAACTTAAGTTTAACTTGTGTGAACTGTGAGCATGCCACTTCCCTGAATAATTTGTCACAAGAATCTTCATATTTGAATGTCAATATTCATTAACTCAAATTTTGGATGCTTCATTTGTGTGAACTGTAATTTTTTTGGATGCTTCATTTGTCTAAAAATCTTGTTACCGATTACACTTTCAGTAACTGGATCCTTGATCCGTACTGCATAGTTTAGTCTTATTTCAGTAGTTATTACTAGATCATTCTTCAGTTTTTTATTAAATTTCAGTACTGCAGGAGTTTAGTAGTTTTTTCTCTTATTGAAATTTTGCATAGTATTCTGTGTTTTAGGGAAGCAACAAAATGAAGGCATAGGATTTGTGATGAAGCACATGGTGACTGAACCAAAAGTTCCTGTATGTATCATGGATACAGGTTGCATTCTTATAGTGTTGACAGAATGGCTTCTTGTATTACTTGCATTTTTTCTGTCCAGTATGTGGTCATGCAACTGTCTCTGAGGTCATATTCAAATTATTTATGTGCCTTGTATTGTTCAATGATTACCAAATTATTTATGATCATGCTTAAATTATTCTACGTGTCCTTAATGGTCATTGCTCTCTCGTGAGCACTTTGTGTCCACCGATTTGTATTTCAATCGTTTTTGTCATTCATGATCATTGCTCTCCGACTCTATCTGTATTGTGAAAACCTGCTGCTCTACTAAGAATTTGATTTATTGATCTTGTGGGCTATGGCTCTGTCATGTCTAGCAGTCGTATATAACATATCATATTCAACGTATTTATATGTATAATATATATCGCCTATATTGACGATCTATAAAATTGTAACATGTTCATGCTTGATCTAATTCGCACCAATTGGCAACGCAAGGGCACAAAAAATACGTTAATGATTAATCGTAGCTACATGCGCGCTGCCTCTGGCGGTGGTGCAGATGCTGCGGTTTGATAGCGAGCCAGGACAGGGATCCATGGGGAGCCGTAGGTATCGCAGTGGTGCTCTCATCGAACACGTTGTCGCAGATCGCCAGGACGTCGCGCGAGAAGTCCACCCAGCAAAGTTGCCGGTCGCCGACAGTGAGAGTGAGGACGGTGTGCCACATTGAAGACAGGTCGTCCCACCAGACTTCACCGACGTCGGTGTCACCGGAGCTTTACGCTCCACTGGCCAGAGCGAAACAGGCAGAGCTCGCCCACCTTCAGCTCCGCCTCGTCCTCCACCGAACAGCCCGTCCTGAGCCCCGCCACCACGAGCTCGTCCTCGCCACGGCGCAAGAGGCCTATGGCAAAAGCAGACAGCTCTGGAGGCACAGGGCCCTCCTCCTCCTCCTCCGTGGAGTGCTGGCACAACGGTGGTAGCAGCGACAACGACGGCGGCCGTGGAGGATCGGCAGCGGGATCTCCCGCGCTGTAGACGAAGTGGTCAGTCTTGTTATTGTAGTAGTACTCATGATTCCCTTCGCGGACAGGAACCACGATGAGCACGGAATCGCCGTGCGTCGCAAGCACCTTTCAATTGGATGTGTCTACTCCGACGCCGTCAGGAACCTGGACGCACACGGTCGAACATGACAGGGGCTCGGCGACTGAGAGGCGGAGTTGGATCAAGTGGCCGGTGCTGGTGCGGGCGGCTGCCAGAGTCTTGGTCTTGGCATCGGCCGTGGAGCAAGAAGAATTGCCGACGCCATTGGTGCAACAGCAATACCGCTCGAGCATGACCAACCGTGGGTTGCCGGCGGAGGACGGACCGGAGGTGGGGTGCGCCGTTTGGGTTTCCATGGCAGCCGCCGCCGGTCAACGTTAGTTAGTTTGCCGTATTCCGTAGGGACAAGGGACCCGAGATGATCGATGGGATGATGGCTCATGTTTGTGCTGGGCTCCTAAGATTTGTTTACAAGGAATGGTGGATCCGTTTTTCGTGCATCCAGGAGCGCGACAGCAGTTGTGCACCAAAATCAATGTCATAGTCAAAGACCTTCATTACCAGACTGTCATTGCTGGGTTGTGAACCAACAATGATATTAGTTCATGGCTTAAACCAACGGTGATAGTTGCTCTGCATAAAAGAATTATAATTTTTGTATGTCATCGAGTTAAAATAAAGAAGGGCGGCCCTGGTACAGCGGTAGTGTCTTACCGTCTGTTACCGGAAGGTCCAGGGTTCGAGCCCCGGCCTCCGCACATTATGTGCGGGTATGGCTTGGCGCAGAAATCCCTTCCCCAGACCCCGCATAGCGCGGGAGCCTACGGCACTGGGTACGCCCTTTTTTTTATCGAGTTAAAATAAGCTCTATACAAAAATTGTAGAACTTATAGATATTTAACCTTTTTAATTGATAGCTATTATATTTCAGATAATTTACAAGTTTCAATATTCAATATGAGTTCTTAGAACAGATTTGACATGATTAACAATGTCCAATAGAGAAAAGTCAACATTGAAGTTGCAGTACTCAACAAGGTCTGCAAATTTGCAGTTAACAATTGTTCATTTGTGATTCAAGTACACAATATAAAATTTGAAAATGTATAGTTAAATACATAACATTATCCATATAGTCATGGGTGTCGTGTAGCTCAGATGGTACCTGCGCTTGAGGGAACATGAATGTTGAGGTCTCGAGTTTAACCTTTCAAAAATGAAACAGAGATAATAGACTAGTACTCATAGAAGCATTATTAAGCATTGAGGCCTGTTTGGCACACATCCAACTTCAAGAGGTGTTTGGAGTTCTTTCGGAGATCTTAAATTACGGGTCCAACCTTCGTTCTTACAGTCCCGTCTCAAAATGGCTCTCCCGGTTCATGCGGACAATAGCGGTTGGATTTGAGATGGAGTGCGATGGTTGATAGAGTTTAGTGGAAGCCTTAACGCAGATGCATGTGTGTGTGTGTGTGTGCCGCCTCCCATTGGCAGATCTAGAAACAGACCAAGGGGTGTCAAATAACATAGGCCAAAAACGTTTTTGCTCGCTAGAACCAGTACACTAATAGATATAGTTAATATTAATAATTTGATATTGATTCGAAGTGCTCAAAGTCAAAGATACATAGAATTATGATAATAAGCACAGAAAAATGCCAAATACATGGAGTCTTCCATCTTCAAGAATTCACACCACTTGAACTAGTACTACTTGAACAACCACGCCCAATGCTACATAATTTTTAAATGTCATCTACTTCTTCAAAAATCAAAATAACAAGAAAGAATAAAAGTACTAAAACAATACGCACCTTGGGACCTTGCATGGCAAGTTCATCTTACGGTTTCTTAAGCCTTGAAAGCGCATCAAAATTTTATCATCTTTGATGGATGCAAACAAATCCCGCTCAATATAGCATATCATTCTATTATTCATCCAATCAACATTCATTTATTCCTCCTATCAATCTTGATAATGTTCATAAGCTCTTTCAATTGTTGCTCTTGCCATTGGCAATATCAATACAAACTCAATGAGGCGATACACCAAAGGAAAATATGTATGTCTATCAATTTGAGCCATCTTCTCGGCAAGGCTACCAAGATCAATACAAGTGCAAAATGCTTCATCATGTTTGACTTCATCAATGGTTGTGGTGGAGGTGTAAATCATCGCCATGCATGGCAATATCATTGGGGACGGTGAGCCAGAGGATGCGTGAAACTCAAGCTATAAAGAAAAGAATAAATTGGATAGAGCAAAGAAGAACAAAAAAAAAAGGATATAGCATAGTGGTGAATTTACTTTTTCTTTTAACTACCATGAGGAGCCAACTACCTGTTTGGTTTCCCATCTAAGTTTAGTAAACTCTAAAGTTTAATTAGTGACCCCCAGCCTGTTTTGTTCTATTCACTAAAGACCACTAAAGTTGCTATCCTGTGTACACTTTAGTCACTTTTAGCTACCCATGACTAAAGGCCCCCTAATAAACTTTATTGGATTGTTTGGCATTTTAGTCACTGAATTTGACTAAAATTTAGTGAAAATAATTTATTGGGTAAACCAAACCGGCCTGCTTAGATTGTTTGGTACCATCCATGCTTTCTGACAAACTCTTTGTTGGTAGAGGGACCCTAGTGGTCGAACTTATCAGTGGTAGTGCTAGGGTTCGGGAGTTGAGAGCGATGTCATAGATAAGTACTTGATGATATGGACATTAGTGGTGGTCTAATTTAACAGGGGCATTGCGAAGTTAGTTTTAGCAGATGATAGTAGTGGTAAAGATATGTTATTGATAGAGTGCTTTGGAGAAAGTCCAAAAGCCTCTTTATTTCCTAATTGATAGAAATACAAATCAATATTAGTGAAAAAATGCACTCCAACTGTTTCTTTAATTAGATCTCTAAATATGGTCATCTCATATATTTTAGATTTCTCAAACAAAGATGGAAAGTAGAATTGGCACTCTAGAATACATTCTAAATATAGATAAGTTGTTGCAGGTGAAAAGGTATGAGTGAAACTTATTCAAATGGCTCTCCTAAAAATGATTTATATAGTGATTCTAAAAGAGGACTCTCAGATTTTCTCTTACTATCTAAAAGATATGAGTGATATTTATTCAAATGACTCTCAGATGTGAGGAATATTCATGTACCTTTCTATCTACTCACGTTGTCCAAAGGGAGAGAACTCTATGACAAATATGCTTTTGGAGCACTCTATGACAAGCTCTATAGAGAACTATCATTAATGTAACCTTTTTACCCATATTAATACAAAAAAATAGGTAGGGTCCGTACCTGCTGAACCCTAAAAGAAAGCGCTACCAAAAACCTGCAGCTAGCTAGTGAGTTAATACTTACTTCCTGCATTTTAAATTATAAGTCGTTTTAATCTTTTTTAGTACATCCACTTTATTATGTATCTAGATATACTAATATTCTTAATACATAGCAAAATAAATCAACCAGAAAAAATCATTCATTTAGCAAAATGAATGAACCAGAAAAAATCAAAGCGACTTATAATATGGAACAGAGGAAATAGTGTCTTAAACGAAAGTAATTATCAAGCAACACACTTCAATTAAATCAGCACACTACGAAAATGAAACCCAGAAAGCAGTTCTATAGCCCTGAAAAGCAATATGCTAGCATCGAATTCAGCCACTTCACACTCCCACTACAGAGCGTACTCCTATACAGATTATTTTGAGAAAAGCCACATATAGATGCTAACCTGTACTTCACTTCGCAGTTCAAAAATAAGTTGGGATGAGATAATAGGAAACAATCTTGCGATGGGCCTGCATGCAGTGCAGAAAGAGTTGTTGTTGGGTCAACTAGCATCGCAATTCTTAATCTCCATCAACAACCAATCCTTCCTCAGATCCTTCGGCAACCTTAAAAAAGATCTCAACCGGCGACCATTGTCGCTGCATACAAGAATTCTCTTGTAGTGCCTCGGACATTTCTACCAACAAGCCATAGCTAGGAATCTCTTGTAGTGCCTCGGACATTTCTACCAACGCTGCTTGGACAGAAACAGGATCAGCGAACGTAGAACAAGGTTGTCGGAGCGTTGGATTGCTGGAATCAACGACGACTGCCGGTGGCCTCTTGATGTCAACCTGGCAGCTTTGGCTTGTCAAAGTAGCATCACCACCGCCACTACTTGGAAACTGAATGTATTGTTTTGCTTCTCATGTTAACCAGTATCTGCCATACGGGCAATAGGGGCCCTTGCAACTTGATGCAGATGACTTCTGGCCCATCTGTGCTCACGATGGGGCGGCAAAGTGCGGCGCCCTGGAGACCATTGTAGGTATTGAGCGCCCAGAGCTCGGTGGCGTCGACCATGCCGTCCATTACCCACTCCATGTCGCCATTGCCGATCCTCATCGTCCAGGTGTGGATGGTGTAGGCGTGGAGAGAGCACTCGCAGCTGGAGGAACCAGCGTCACCATAACAGCACCGGGGGAAGATGTTGACGAACTTGAGCACGGTGCCCCCAGCTGTGGCGCACATGTTCCGGATTGATTCTGGACCCCCACGGAGATCCATGGGGAGCCGTACGTATTGCGCCCTTGGTGTCTCCTCGAACACATCGACGAGCAAGAGGCCGTGGTGCAAGTCGACCCAGCCGAGCAGACGGTCGTCGACGGGGACGACGGTGTCCCAGCGCTCCAAAGGAAGATCCCAATCCTCTCTGATCTCGATGCCGTAGTAGTTCCACTCGCCAGAACGGAACAGGCAGAGCTCGACCTCCGTTGTAGGCGAGATCTCGAAGTCCGTGCCTGCCGTAAGTATTGTGCGTGGTTGAGGTAGCAGCGACAACGACGGCGGCCGTGCAGGATCCGCAGCGGCGGCGCCCGCGTTGTAGACGAAGTGTTCAGCCGTGTAGTACTGTTGGTACTTCTCCTTGATACGAACCTGGATGAGCACGGTGTCGCCGTGAGCCGCGAGCACTCTAGATTTCTCCACCTTGACAACGTCAGGAATCCGTATAGATGCACGCGAAAGTGCAGGGGGATGCACGAGGCGGAGGTAGACTTGGATCGGGTGGCCGGCGCCGGTGCGCGTGGCCGCCAGTGCCTTGATTTCCAAGAGCTGCTCGAACATCACCCACCGTGGGTAGGCGACGGAGGACGAATATGAGCCGATTCGAGATTGGGTTTCCATGGCCGCCGCCGCCGTCGCCGCCGCTCAATGCTTGTCTGATCCAATACGATCGTTCGTTGTCGTTATGGTTGGCAGTGGGGTCGACTTATATAACCAGTATATTGCCCGTGCTAACGCTATGGTGACATTTAAAAAAAATTTTAAAATTTTTATCACCGAGCAAATATGAAAATATAAGAATCATAACTAATGTTGAACTAAAGGGTTACGTAGCTTTGTGGTGTATTCAGCTTGCCTACTTCCTCCATTCATATGATCACAACAATTCCCCAGACTGGAGAATGAAAGTTTTCACACAAATTTTAACTTCAACAGTGTTTATCAGGCTAGAGTCTACAAAATAGACAGGAACTTGAATAGCATAGCAGATAGCCTAGCTAAAGAAGCTCTCCAGGTTTTTTCAACAGGATCAATTGAAATGCAAAATGTATGCTTTCATAGTGCTCGTGGTCATCAGTGCCCCCTCAGGGATGCACTGACCCCTGTAACCCCAAACACTGTACGGGTTATTGCAGCTTCATGCTGCTAATATAATGTTGTTTGTTGTTAAAAAAATAAAAAATCCCTCCTTGAAATATTTACCCGGAGATATGTAACGTAGATATTTACGAACCACACAAATTAATAATGAAAAATCCAACTATACCTTCCTATACGGCTGCTTCCAGCAACAGCCTGGCTTGCGCCATTGCTACCACCAAAGCTAAGTGTCTTGTTCCCATTCCCAGTGCTTAGCAGACCGCATCTAATCCCACTGATGGAGCTTGGTGTTGATGGCTGGGCCCTGGCTAGCAGGCTTCTCCTTGAGGTATGCCACTATTAACTGTGATAAAATCCAAAGCAATGGCCATGGTTAATCATTGATTCATTTCCCAATCAGAACATAAGCCAATTATACTAAAAATGCAGACGTCGAAAACGTATATATGAAAGAACAGAGAAATAAACCAACAGAAGTCGTTAATATTTATTCTTCACTAACATAAATCTTCCATTTGTTTATATGGACACCAAACAGAATCACAACTTCACTGACAGAGGCGGATCTACAGTAGTAGCATGGGGGTACAGCTGTCCCTCTAAAATTTTTAGAAAAACACCAAATATATATACCTTTTAATATCTTGTATATGTATAATATATTTGTAAAATACAATTGCTAGTCTGCTCAGTCATAAAACAGCCTAAACACACTACATTCGTTGCTTTCTAGGTTCCATCTATATATAATCGTAACTATTTTATCAACTATTTTATCATCGTTTAGTGAACTAATTATGTTATGATCATATTGATGAACTGTATCGTTTTCATTTGTACCCCTATGATTAAAATCCTAGATCCGTCACTGCACTGATGAAGCCTCCAACAAACCAACAACTAAACAAAATCGCCCGAAATGTCTAAGATAATTGTGTTGTGTAGTACCAAGCACCTAATTCTACAATCGTATCATAAATTTGCCTCAAACGGATCCTGAATCACAATTAAAATCCTGTTAACAGTGATGAAAAGTGCCCAAAAACCATGATTAAGAGAGAACGGTAGCCGGCTAGATTGCATGATTGGACTAAACAGCGATTCAACATGTACCTGCTGCTTCTGCTGGGCAACCAAAACACAGATGGTCGCCCTCGCGCCACCAGCCGCCGCTGCGGTTGTTGCGTTGCCAGAGCGGCCGAGACTCCCGAGTCCCGACCACCGGTCGTATAGTAGAAGAATAGGAAGCATCGTTGCAAAGGGACGAAGACAGACATGAAGACAGAGCGGCAAACAGGCTCAGTCCACATTCTGGATCATACATGGCTCCGCCGCTGCATGAGGCTGTGCGCTGCCGAGCAGGGCCATCGCGGGATGACGAGCCGGCCGGCGAGCCCCTCCATCACTCCATGGAGGCCTCTGCACACCTCGCCCCTGCTTGTGGATGCACGACGGTAGGTATCGAGGGGTCGATAGATTACCGTGGTACTCCCCCGCCTCTCTGACGATGTCTATGCTAGTATGCCGCCGTCCCTCCGATGATGATGCCCTGGCCTCAGTCACTCTCGCGCTTGCCACGGCCACACCGCCCCCCCCCCCCCCCACCCGCGCCGCCGCCTCTCCGATGATGATCCTTGGCATCGGTCAATTAGTGATGATATACGATCTTCGATGATGCTTCTACGTGAGTCTACAGAAGAAAAAAGAAGAAAAAAAAATCATGGAAGGAAGTAGAGCAAATCTGCCCTGCTTATGCTCCCTGCATGCACGGTGATTCTGCATTTAGTTTGTTTGACTCAACCACTCGGCAAATAAAAAGAAAGAAAAATTCTCGTGATTTGCATGGAGAAAAACCGAAAATCTTGCGGATGCCGTGTGCGGTTCGCTTGCACACGGGAGATGATAGGTGAAGGAGGAGGACTATACACGCGATCCTGATCGTTGGATCTGAGTGAGTAAAGAGGGAAAAGGGTGAAACAAATCTGGATGGTTGATTTCATATGGAGTTGCTTTTCTGGGTATAAATTATGGGTGTACGAAGAAAGACAATCTCAGCAGGGGATGTTTTATGTGGTGGACTTAGCATTGTTTATGTTGGTGTATTAGTAGGGTAGATTGTAAAGAACGGTGGATCCGTGTTCCTTTGCAGAGGCAAATTTGTCGACGAGTTGGACTTACTTAGCCTATTTTCACTTTTCTTTCTAATTTAATAATAAATAAAAAAACGTGTTCATCCCGGTTTGCAATAGAATTTCCATGTTGTATGATACATTGACCCATGTGATCTTCAAATAATTAGCATAACTAACTCATAATTGTTAACATTAAAATTTAACTTTCATTAATTGCAATGAGATTTTGATCAAAGCAAAAAGCAACAACAAGCCAGAACTACGTCATCAGACACTAGGCGGCGACAGCACAATCAATAACCAGAACTACATGATCACACATCAGGCGCGTGACACCGCAATCAATAATCAGAACTACATGATCACACACCAGCCCTTGTTGTCAACCTATCATGGTCCATGTCATTTTCCCATGACGGACCCTATGAAGAGCATGGAGTTTTTCATCGGCTCGTCATATCTATGTCGTGTGCATCGTCGACTTGTCATTAACAATGCAGAGTTCGTGGTTGGCTTGTCGTCCCTTTCGACAAGTACTAGACACTAGCTACCTTCGTTGAATGAATGCAATTCTAAGTTTAGTTAATATCAATCATTTTTCAGTTTTGTTTACTCAAAAGATACTAGATGTTTCTAATTATACTACAAAAATATATTTTACAAAAAGTTTTATGATAATTATTTGGTACTTTTAATATTACTCCACCACTCCTAGAGTTGTACTTATAAGGCAACTTTTTAAAAAAAAAAATGAGTTTGACAGGTTATTGGAAATTATAGTTGGCCAAAAGACTCGAGGGCCAACCGGGCAAAGAGCCGGCCTAGGCGGTTGACACCCAAACAGGTCAAGTGGGCCCATGCCCCATGCTAGCCTAGCATAGTCAAAGGGTCTAGGCCTCGGCCTCACCATGGCGTGCCCGACTTAAAAGTTTTTTTTTAGCACATACGGAAAGGATACAATCATCTTACAGTATTACAACACTCATCTAGAACATACAAATAGTTGAGTTACGGTAACAGTACAATTATGGATTCTTATTATTTATACAATGCAAAAGGCTTGGAGGATATATGGAGTCGAAATCTTTATAATGGCGGAGAGACAAACCCACACGTACGGACTCAGATGTGATGGAAATGTGTGAATTTCTCAACAAGGAGAAAAACAAACCCCCCAACTATCGCAGGTATCAACGCCACAGCTATGAGTCCCAAGATAAAATATCCAACATTAGCGCATAGCCGACGCAGGCCTATCCTGTATAGCAGTGCGCGCATATGAAGAAGCAACAAGAAGATTGGCGCTACCTGGGGTGCAATGGCAGCAAGGGCGATAGCACAAAGAAGAGTAGAGAGGCGCGGATAGGCCGTAGCGAACGCGAGGTAAGTCGCCAAGACGAAGACAGCAACGACGGCCAAGGATGCCGTCACGAGGGAGAGGCCCGCGACCCTGAGGTAGGCGAGGCGCGTCCGGCGGTCCATGACGGAGAGCCCAGCGAAGGTGCTGCAGAAAGCAGACAGCATAGATGCACCGAACGCCACGGCGTCCGAGACGACGAGCGCCACGAAGGCACCACAGCTTGTCCTCCTGTCTGTGCCGGGCTTTGCGACATTAAAGAATGCCGTGACTGCTATGTTGAGCATGAATATGGCGCAGACAGCCATAATTCCGGCGGTCTTGGTCATTGTCTCCGACAGCTTTTCCTTCATGTCGTCAGGTTGTGTCTTGGCCATCTCAGCAACCAAGTCATCCCTCCGGTGGGCACCGAAATCAGCTCCGACCAGCCTCAAGTGATGATACAGCAGTATCCGGGAACTCTGAAGTGCCACCGTGGCACCGCATCACCGCGCCAAGAGGAGATCATACATTGCTTTTGTTATACAGGCGAAAAGAAAAGAAAAGAAAAAAAAAGGTACAGTAGCTAGATCCAGACAGAGAGATTATTGATCGAAGAACAGTAGACGATCGACGTACCAGTAGTAGTGTGAGTCCCGGTTGGATGCTCAATTCGGCAAGATCCAGAGGCGTGCGTCCCTCCTTGTTAGATATGTTGAGATAAACTCCGCGGTTGCTCATCAAACTGCAGAAGATTCTCTGATTCCCAGTCTCGACAGCCAAATGGAGAGCCGTGTTGCCATCCTCGTCCCTCGTATTCAGGATCCCGGCGAAGCGTTCTTCGTTGCATACGTAGTACACGACGTTGAGTCTTGTGTTCTGGACCGCGACGTGGAGGAAGGTCTGGCCCGAGCGGTTGCGCGACGGGATGCAGTCAGCGGGGCACACTTGGCACAACCGCTGGACGACATCGAGGTTCCCGTGTGCAGCGGCCACATGTATGGGACGGAAACCGCTCGAGTCCTCGGTCATTTGCTCGGTGTACATGGCGTCGTCATCTACTTGAGGAGGATGACCATCAGGAGCATTCGTGTCTTCTTGTTCTCGACGATCCGGTAGTAATACCTCGGCAACGGCGGCGCCTCCCCACGACGCCAGAAAGTGAAGTGGTGTGCTCCCCGAATCATCCTGTACGCCTGTAAGATCCTTATTCCACCTGCTCAGTTGTTCGCTCAGCTCTGCCAGCACGATAGCCAATCCCTTGACTAATTAGGATCTCATACAAAGTATGTAATAATATAAAAGAAATATTAAAGAAGATATCGAAGGGGGAGAGAGAGAGAGATTGACCTTTGCTCAGCAGAACAGCAGCATGCAGCGCTGTCTTCCCCCTAGGCCCAGCATAAGAAGCTGTTGTGTAGTATCTTAGTCTTTCCCTGGAGCCGGGGTCGGGCGCCAGCATCCGGACGATGTCAAGCCTGCGCAGAGTGGTCGCCAGGTATAGCGGAGAAATGCCGTCGGAATCCACCATCCACACCATTGGAGGACCAGCTGTAGCCACCACGTCAGTGGAGCCGGAGGCTAGCGCCAATAATGTGTATTCGTAGAGTATTGTATCTGCCATGAGCAGCGACTCCACGACCTGTGCGTGGCCATGCCGCACGGCTTCGTGTAAGCAGGTCTCCTTACTGCGGTTTGTTGCCCTCAACACCCAGTATGCCACTGGCGCAGGTGGAGGCGCAAAAGGCCCGTAAAGGATGGTTGTTAGTATGCCTCTTCCTCCCCGTATTGCTGTGTCACTCTCATCTCTCTCATTGCTTGCCGGCAACTTTATTCCTAATTTCTCCAAGATGCAGCGAACTAGCATGTCATCGCCAAACCTGGCAGCAATATGCAGCACCCCATCCATATCTGAGGTGACTCCTTGCAGAACATCATTCGAGCTTTCTGTGGTCGTTGGCTGCCCCAAGTTGACTACTAATTCCCGGCTTCGTTCTAGCTGCTGGAGTACAAGCCTTCTAAATTCTTCTCGGTTGTTTTCACTCACAGCCTTCACCAGGGCATAACTCATCGAGCAACTGGGACTAACCTGTTGTTGCCCCATTGTTTCGCAAGTTAAGACCGCCTCTTCTACAGTGCAGATTCACCCATGGTAAGAAACTAAGAGTTTTGTACTGCCGTATGCGGTGTCATTTAAAATTTTAAATTCAGGGGAAAAAGTTTTGAGTTCGTTAACCTTCAGTGAACGTTGTTTCCAAAAATACCACGTCAAATAAAGTGTAATGAAGCTTGAATGAAACAACAACTCTCAATGCAATAGTCTCATTCTATAGTTTCATATCCATTTAATTCCACAACTCATTATGACTCGGTAACTGTGGTAGAAGATTTTCATCCCATCAAACTCATTTCTTCTCTCTTTTCTTAAATATGGTGCCACATCATCAAAAATACCTACCTGACAGCTAACTTATTAAATATGAATGGAACTCAATTGAAATTCCCACCCAATCTAACCATATGTTAAAGAAAATAAAATTAAGACATTGAATATTCCATCGGAATTTTAAGTGGATAGATCACTTAAGTTACATGGCCATGAATGTTTAATAAAACAAGTACATTAAATTTTACAATAAAATATTTAACTTATACTCTATTTCAAATAATAGACATTTTTAGTTTTATCCTAAGTCAACCTTATATATAACTTTGAGTTAATTTACATAAACAAATATTCTTTCTATTCCAAATTATTAGATGTTTTGGCTTTTCTAGATAATAGTGTATATCTAATTACATAACAAAGCGACGTATCTAGAAAAGGTAAAAAATGTCTTATAGCTTGGAGTGGAGGGAGTATGTTATACCTAAAATATGAAATAATTATATTTTCTAAACTTATTTTTGGTGGATTTTGTGAAACTAATTTAATAGTGTAGATCTTGGTATATATACTTTCGTATAAACTTTGTCAAAATTAATTGAAAATGTTAAACTTATGATAAAAATAAAACAACCTCCATTTTGTAACTGATGGAGTATAAACTGTTGGTTCTTCGTGATCTTCCACATTGAGGCCCTGTTTGATACAACTTAGCTTCACTGGTGAAGCTATTTCATGAGCACCTTTCTAGGTCAAGCTTAGTTGTTTTGGAAGAATTATTTGGTAAAACAACTTGACAGACTTCATAAATGGATGAGAGAAAAATGAGAAAGAAAGATGGAATAAGCTATTCTTTTAGCATCATCATAACTCATGTCTTTGTGTGATGATAAAAAAACAACTTCACCAATGAAGCTATTTTAAAAATGAAAGTTTGGCTAAAAGCCTCATACCAAATGGTAATAAAACCATAACATGTTTGAGGAAAAAAGAAATAAACATGAGACATTAGGGCACGTACAACGTTTTGATTCCGTCTGTAAGCACTAAACGATGCAAATTTGCCATATTACATGAAGAAAGAGAACCTACCGGTCGTCTGGCGAGGCGCCGGCTGTAGCTCCTGCTCCGACGTGATATCCTCGCTCATGTTCTCGCTTTACAGATCCAGTCCAGTGTACACACGCTGTGGCCAGTGACTAGCGTTCCGAGCTTGTTTGTATTGGTCAACAAACTCTGCATCAAGTTCAGTAAATACAAAATAGAATCTTTCTAACTATATTTTTTCTTCAGGAGCAGAAAAGTTTATATTGTATATATAAATATATTACTATATTATTCTTTGTGATGGTTCTATTTTTTTTTTGTTATATGTTTATCTATCAAGAAGCCACCCAATACTATAAATGAACATATACTCATGCTTGATCGTCATGGTTATATTTAAGTATTAAAAAGTTTGTAGACGTCTAAATAGATAACCCATTATTCTATAAGCAATCTATTAAGTTTTCTATTATATATAAATATATTAAATAATATATCATCTATATTCATGGTTTCAAAAAATATTGTAAACATGGTCACCTTATTTATGTCTGATATTCTGTATCAACAAGCAACACAATGGTATGCATAAATCATATTTACACTTGATCGTGGCTACATGCAGGCATCAAAGGTTTCATAGACAGCCAAAGAGACAACTAATTGTACATGCTATCTGTATGTGTTGTGACATCATCAGACAATCAGTTGTCCGTGGATTATGCATGCCCTAGAGTAATCAGATTCAAACAGATGATGAGACTTAATGGAAATACTTCATAACGACAAATCGTCAAGTTTAGTTACTAACATGTTTGAGGCTTTGAAATAAGATTTGTTTTAGACCATTTGAAAATATTCCTTTACTTTCATTGATAAAATTATTTTAAATTAGTATGTACTTGAATTTTCATAAAAATCTGCACGGGAACCAAAAGGATAAATGCTTGATGCCAATCTTACCAAAAAAATGCTGAAGAGAATCTCCTGACCGATGAAATTCTGACCGTCAAATTTCTAGGCTTCTTCTGACTGATAATTACTTTCACCAAGGCGAGGATACATGACACATGTGGCAGGAAATTGTGGGATGGCTAATAAAGACGTAGAGTATATTACTCATAAGCAAATGAACAACTAGGTAGCAAAACAGGCCTTTCCTCCCAGAGTTCGTAGTACAAGTTTGTATGAAGTATGTGTTACTGATAGATGTATATATAGGACTTCAAGTTATACCACTAATAAGGTGGCAATCATCCATAGCAGAGTAAACTAATTCAATGATTGAGTCTACTATTGCTGTTAGAGTTGTTGCGCTGCTGACCAACCTGCCTCAGTACGAGTTCTCAAATAGAGTAAATTAAGTACATTTTCCGACAACCATCGTAACGGCATTCCCATTTTCAAACATGAATGGGATCAAATTGAGTACTGACCACCCCCCCAGTCCACAACTGTTGAAACTGGACCAAGTTGGCCATCTGTCTGTTTTAGTTTTCCAATATCAAAATATAAGGAAAATTTGGTTTGATATATACAAATTGATTATTAACCTATATTTAATCAAAAAGTATACTGTCTTTCTAACTTGTGTATTAAAGAGTGTTG
This sequence comes from Bothriochloa decipiens, assembly GCA_023333625.1. NCBI lineage: Eukaryota > Viridiplantae > Streptophyta > Magnoliopsida > Poales > Poaceae > Bothriochloa > Bothriochloa decipiens. Next base: position 45,559,582 of record CM041636.1, on the reverse strand, counting down.
AGAAGTTGAAACAACCGAAATGGCCAATCAAATAGTGCCATGCCGAAGATAAGAGCGAGCATACTATATGCAACCACCTCTCAGGTAGGTACTAGGTAGGTATATGGCCATGGGAAATTTTAAGTGGTCCTCTCGGAATTCCCGGCAGGTCGGTCCTAAATAATTTCTGGATTTGTGACAGCTAACGTATCAAACATAATAGAAATGTTAACCCTTTGTGTGATTTCACATAATGATACTATCGTATGTATCTGTTTGACTTTGGGCGCCGGCAGTGAGCAAGCAGTGCAGTATCGACCTGGGGCAGGAAAATTCCCGTCGCTGCGTTCGGTAACCGCTCTCCCGCACGTTGCTGCGAGATAGGTGCTCTCTCAGCGCCACATAAAAGTGTGCAACCACCGTTTATCCCACGTAAATCGAAAATAAGAATTAACAAATTCTTTTTTATAGAACAGCTAGGAAAATATCTATGAAAAAAATGGCGGACTATAAAATTTAGCGGGAGGTTGGCCAAAACGCTATAACGGTGTTATTTCACGCTATAGCGCTAGCGCACTAATGAGCATAGCCATAGCTGCTTTTGAACGCTATAGCGGCGCTATCTCGGCGCTATAACACGCTATTTGTTTCCATGGAAAATATATTAAAAACTTCGTATGATACAGTGCGTCAAAATTAACAAATTCTTGTGTGCTAAGTTTCGTTCTCATCTCTACGTACTGCAACCTTACGAGACTTGAGAGGTTGCTTATAAATTACACACTTAGCACTTAAAATCGTTGATAAACTTAAATTTTGAGGTTAAATTCAAATTCACTAGCTAGCTGCATCAAACAAACCAAAATTCACATGATATATAAAGTCAAGAATGCATGCTAAGCCGTGGAAGAAGCAGCAAACTGATGAGCATCCTTGGCTGGGGTGGCGGGGGCACCTCAGGTGGAGATGTTCGCGAGCATGGTGCTGGCCGGCCGCCGGTGCTTTGGTTGGCCCTGGGCGGCGCGCGAGCACGGATCCGGGGCTCCGGGTGGGCCAGCGGCGGCTGGGCCTTGCTGCCTCCCCGCGTCCCCCTCCCTCTCCTCCTGGAAGATGGTGGGCGGCGACGGTTGGGAGGTGCAGTCCGGCGGCGGGAACCGGCCGGCAGCAGCGGGATCCGCCTCCCCACGGCCAGATCCGGTCACCTCTCGACCGGATCTGGGGTCCCGGGGCATCGGCAGCCCTCACAGCCGGCCTGCCACCGGTGTGCCCCAGGGACGGCGACCGTCGGCGCGAGCGTCGGTCCTGGCCTCCCCGGGGCGGGCTACGGGGCCTGGCTCCCAGCTTTCCTCGGTGCTGGCATCAGGGCCGGTTGTCTCGGCGCGGACCTCCAGATCCGACGCTCTGGCAGCCGGTCCCGGCCCCCCGCTGCTCTTTCTTGCGGTGCTCCGGTGGTGGTGGGTGCTGGTGGCATGGTGGAGGCCGGCGCGCTTCACACTCCCCCCGCGACGGCGGTGCTGTCTGGCGTCTGGCTGGCGGCTGTGGGGTGGAGGGTGCTTGTTGGTTGAGGAGCAACGTTTCGGTGGTGCCATGGTGGTGTGGCCGACTGTGGTTCTTGGTAGGTTGGTAGGTTGGGTGAGAACCTCGTCCTGTTGTGGACGGATGACGGCAGTTCTTGGGCGTCGTAACCTTCTCGAAGGCGTTGTTGTGTATTCGACTCGGTTGGGATGTTTTGGGCAGTGCTAGTTCATCGTTAGTGCCAACTTGTTCGAGGTTGGTGCCGGTGGTGGGGTAGGTTTTCCTTTGTTTTTTAGTTGTTTTGCTAGTTTTTAGTTGCTTGCTGCTTAGTTTGGGAGCTCCTAGTGGTTACAAGTGGAGGTTCGTGTCGACGACCCAATCCGACCGAGTTCTAGTGGTTCGAGGCTTGTGTCGATGTCCCAGTCCGACCAAGCGTGGAGTTGAGTTGAGTTGGCGTCTGTTGGGGAATAACTTTGACATCAAACATTGTTTCCAAACTTCAGAGACAAACATTTTTATATAAATATTTGAGATACTAACATGTGCAGCGAAGATAATGTAGATACTCCGCTGCACGTGTTTTCAACTTCGCTTATGTATTTTCGCATGTTTCAAGTTGACTAGCGAAGATGACTTCGCCGTACGTTGGACGCTTAGCGAAGATGACGTGGACACTTCGCTGTGGCTATCAAACTTCGCACATATGATTTCACATGTTTTAGGTTACTCGACGAAGATGACTTCACTAGACTCTTGATGAGCAGCGAAGCCGACGTGGCAGCTTGGCATGAAGAGTCTATGAGGTTCTCAGCTGAGTCAAAAAATCATGATCAAGTCTAAAGTTGCTTAAGAGGACAAAAGGAAAAGGGCGAAGTGTGTTTCACCACTTCGCTGATATGCTTTCTAGCTAAATGTATAGGAGGTTCTATGGCTAATTTTGTAAGATTTCTTGAATGGCGAAGCCAGGGGGTCTATAAATACCCCTTGGAGTGTAAGTTTTTGGACATAATAAAATACAATTGCAACCAACATATTGTTTTCACCTCATATACGTGTATGTGATTTCGTTACCCAACATCTGGCGTCATCTGTTTGTGTGATCGAAGACACCCACAACCACCACGCGGACACAAAATGGCAAGTCTCCGCAAAAAGGCAGCTTCGGCTGGTGACAATTCAAACCAAGACAAAGATCCACTTTTGGAAGATGAGATAGAAATAGAAAACAGACGTGTTCAAGAAGAAGAAACTCAGAACAAAGAAAGAAGACTCAAAGAACTCGAAGATCAACTCATCGTCAAGAAAAAACAGCTGAAGGAAGCAAGAGCGAAGACAAGAGAAAAGTCTTTAAAGCAAAGAATCACAGAAGCAGAGGCTGAACTAAGAAAGCTCAATGATGAAATAGAAAATGAGAGCGAAGTTATAATTCAGGACCCAAACTCAGCAAGCAAAAACACCAACAACAAAAAGAGCCAAAGTCAAACAGCGACAATCGACACAGAGTCACCTTTGTCAATCGACATTCAGCTAGCGAAGTGGCCAGCAGGATTTAAATTCAACATCATCCAGCAAGAAAACAGAGAAAGAAACACGTCATGAGCAAACAACAACTTCCAGCACTCAAGAGTGACAAACATAGAGCGAAGACCACATTAGAGAATAAGCCATATCAAAAACACAAGCGAAGTCAATAGTCAAGGTCCAAGCTCAAGCGGAGAATTGTCTTGCCAGTCTCATTTGGAATAGTGAACGATGCGAGAACAGAGATGCAATCCCAGCTTTCAAAAATATCCACGTGATACAAGAAGAAGAAGATGATGAGCTTAAAACTGAAAACGCGAAGAAACAAGAAAAAGCAGAGCCTTGAGAAGACACAAAGAAAGTACCAATCGACCCAATGGTGCCAAAAAATAAGTTATCATCGACACAAATCTATCAAAACAAGAAGAAGAAAAGATAATACAAGTCCTACGAAGTAACAAGGATATCTTCGCCTGGTCTGCATAGGACTTAGGAGGAGTAAGCAGGGATGTCATAGAACACAAGTTAAACATCGACCCAAACTTCAGGCCAAAAAAGCAAAAACTCAGAATGTTGTCAGAAGACAGAACACAAGCTGCAAAAGCCGAAGTCCAAAGATTGTTAGATGCAAAAGTCATAAGAGAAGTTCAATTCACAACTTGGCTTGCAAACATAGTCATGGTGCAGAATAAAAACAAAAAGTGGAGAATGTGTATAGACTTCACAGATCTCAACAAGGCATGTCCAAAAGAAAATTTCCCTCTACCTAGAATAGATACTCTAGTAAACCAAGCAGCAGAAAGTGAAATGCTCAGTTTCCTCGATTGCTATTCAGGCTACCATCAAATTTGGATAAAAAAAGAAGATGAAGAATACACAAGTTTCATTACACCATTTGGAACTTACTATTTTGAAAGAATGGCCAAGGGGCTTCGCAATGCAGGAACAATCTTCATCAGAATGACATCGACAGTCCTCAAAGATCAAATACCAAGAAATTGGCTTGCGTATGTTGATTACTTGGTAGTCAAGAGAAAAAAAGAGAAGACCATGTCGAAGACTTACAAGAAACCTTCTCAAACCTCAGAAAAGTAAATCTAAAGTTTAACCCAGAAAAATGCACATTTGGAGTTCAAATAGGCAAAATTTTAGGGTGCATCGTATCTGCAAAAGGAATTGACCCGAATCCAGAGAAGGTGAAGGCAATACTGAACATGCAAGTGCCAAGAAACATCAAGGACATCCAAAAGCTAACAGGAAGATTAGCTTCGCTGAATAGATTTATATCCAAATTAGCTGAGCGAAGCCTCCCAATATTTCAAACACTAAAAGGAAAAAAAATTTAACTGGGGCCAAGAACAAATAATAGCTTTAAAGAAATAAAGAAGCATCTATCCAACCCCACAACTTTGGCAACACCTGACCCAACGACAGATTTGCTACTATATGTATGAGCAAACGAATGTACAATCAGTGCAGTACAAACACAAGAAGAAGAAAATGAGCACTCAACAAGACAAGTTCCAGTATACTTCGCAATCGTAGCATTGTCTGGATCAAAAATTTTCTATTCAGAAATCGAGAAAATTGCATACGTAGTACTTATGGCATCCAGAAAGTTGAAACATTACTTCCCAGCACATAAAATAAGAGTGCCAACAAATCAACCCCTCAAAGAAGTGCTACAAGGCTGTAAGTCCTCAGGGAGATTGGGAAAATAGGCTATAGAATTGTCTCAATACTTCCTCAAATTTGAGAAAAGAACAACAATCAAATCTCAAGTGTTGGTTGACTTTATAGCAGATTGAACACCTTCAAAGTACAATCAAGAATGAATGGAGCAACCAAAATAGATAATCTATTGTGACGGCGCTTGGGGCTTCGCCGGCGCAGGAGCAGCAGCAATCATAACCTCACCTTCCGAAATCAAACTCAAATATGCAGCCAGACTAAATTTTTAATGCACCAACAACATTGCAAAATATGAGACAGTATTATTGGGACTTCGCAAAGCAAGAGCAATAGGAATTCAAAAGCTAATAATCAAGAAAGATTCTCAAGTTGTGGCTGGGCACATAGAGAAAAATTACAAAGCAAGAGACCCAGAGCTAGCAAAGTATCTCCAACTATTGAGGGACCAAGAAAAATAATTCACTGGATTCACAGTGAAAAGTATCTCAAGAAATGATAACATAGATGCAGACGAAGTTGCAAAAGCCGCCGCCCAGAAGTTAGAGCTATAACCAGAAGTATTCTTCCATACCATCACCGAAGCCTCAACAAAAACAAAAGTTGAATAACCAAAAGAAGTACACATCATAGAAAGCGAAGACTGGAGAGCTCCAATCATGGCATTCCTCAAAGGATTTTACGAGCCAGAAAATAAAGTTGATGAAATAAGAACGAAGCAAAAGACCAGAAGTTACAAAATCATCAACGAAGAACTGTACAAGGAAGGAGTTTGTCAACCACTACTAAAGTGCATCTCAAGAGAAGATAAGAAAAACTTGTTGAAAGAAATACATGAGGGAATTTATGGATGTCACGCTGGGGCTAGATCAATAGTTGGAAAAGCTTTCAGACAAGGGTTTTTCTGGCCAACTGTCCAAAGTGACAGCAAAGAAACCATTCGGACTTGTCACAATTGTCAAATAGCAGGAAGTAAAGTTAATGTACCAGAAACAAACCTACAACCAATTGAACCAGCTTGGCCACTAACAAGAATATTATCAATACGCAATAGTTGCAGTTAAATATTTCACCAAGTGGATTGAGGTGAAGCCAATCACCAACATGTCCTCTTACACAATGAAAAAATTCCTATGGCAGAATATTATATGCAGATTTGGAGTCCCAAGACACATCACAGTAGATAATGGAACGCAATTCGACAGCGAAGACTTCAAGAAATATTGTCAGTCAATGGGAAATGGGAATCAAACTTTGCTTCGCATCAGTAAGACACCCACAGTCTAATGGAGCAGTCGAAAGAGAAAATGGGATAATTTGCACTAGAATTTCAAAGGGCTTAACAAACCTAAAAAAAGAAAAATGGGTCGACGAATTACCAAAAGAAATCTGGTCTCACAACACTTCAAAACTGAGGCCAACAGATTTTTCTCCATTCAAGTTACTTTATGGAGATGAAGCAATGACTCCTGAAGAAATAAAATACGAAGGTCTAAGAACAAATATTCAAATGATCACAGAAGAAGACCAAGCAACAAGCAAAGATTTGCTCGAAGAAGAAAGAAACAAAGCACTTGAAAATATTAAGAAGTACCAATTTAAAACAAAGAAGTGGTACAACAAGAATGTCAAGCCAAGAGAGTTAGCACCAAGAGATTTTATCCTCAAAAGAAAAAGAGATAAAGATACAGTGGGAAGATTCCAATAAAAGTGGGAAGGGCCTTTCATCATAACAAAAACAGACAAAGAAGGTGCGTATCACCTAGCAAATCTGAAAGGTGAAGAACTCAGTCACACTTGGATCATAGAAGCACTTCATAAATATTTCCCATAGCCAAATTAAAAGAATAGTTTTACTTTCTGCAAAGTAGAAGTAGAAGTTTCATTCCAAGCAACTTTACAATTCAAAATGTAATCGAGCTATACTCTTTTTCTACTCAGGAGAAACCCTTCATAGGGTGAGTGGTTTTTAATGAGGCAGTCTCTTTGTAAATCTCATGAAATATAAATTAAAAATAGTTTTTCCAAAGATATGTCTCTACATTACACAACTAAAAGTACAAAATACCAAAGAATATATCCAACATATACTCCCATATCGGCATAAATATTGCAAAATTAAGTTAGCGTTAATATTTTATTAAATCTAAAAAAATGCTAACTTATCCAACTCAAATAAGCCTAAGGCAAATTTTTTGACTTCATTTCACTAAGGTGAAAATATTTTCATCTTCTAAGGAAGCATACGCGTCTACTTCATACGAAAAAGAAGGGACGGCGTCTCAAAATTTGCTAAGGCAAACTTTTTGACTTCATTTCACTAAAGTGAAAATGTTTCAAGCTTCCAAGCGAAGCGTACGCGTCACTTCGCATGAAAAAGAAGGGACGGCATTTCAAAATTTGCTAAGGCAAATTTTTTGACTTTATTTCACTAAGGTGAAAATGTTTTCAGCGTCTAAGGAAGCGTACGCGTCCACTTCGCACGAAAAAGAAGGGACGGCATTCCAAAATTTGCAAAGACAAATTTTTTGACTTTATTTCACTAAGGTGAAAATGTTTCCAGCTTCTAAGGAAGCGTACGCGTCCACTTCGCATGAAAAAGAAGGGACGGCATTTCAAAATTTGCTAAGACAAATTTTTTGACTTTATTTCACTAAAGTAAAAATATTTTCAGCTTCTAAGGAAGCATACGCGTCCACTTCGCATGAAAAAGAAGGGACGGCATTTTAAAATTTGCTAAGCCAAATTTTTCAACTTCATTTCACTAAGTTAAAAATGTTTTCAGCTTGTAAGGAAGCGTACGCGTCCACTTCGCACGAAAAAGAAGGACGGTGTCTCAAAATTTGCTAAGGCAAATTTTTCTACTTTTTTCACTAAGGTGAAAATATTTTCAGCTTCTAAGGAAGCGTACGTGTCCACTTCGCATGAAAAAGAAGGGACGGCATTTCAAAATTTGCTAAGACAATTTTTTCGACTTTATTTCACTAAGGTAAAAATGTTTTCAGCTTCTAAGGAAGCGTACGCGTCCACTTCGCACGAAAAAGAAGGAACGGTGTTTCAAAATTTGCTAAGGCAAATTTTTTAACTTTATTTCACTAAGGTAAAAATATTTTCAGCTTCTAAGGAAGCGTACGCATCCACTTCGCACGAAAAAGAAGGGACGGCGTCTCAAAATTTGCTAAGGCAAATTTTTCAACTTTATTTCACTAAGGTCAAAATGTTTTCGGCTTCTAAGGAAGTGTACGTGTCCACTTCGCATGAAAAAAGAAGGGATGAAGTTTCAAAATTTTCTAAAGCAAATTTTTTGACTTCATTTCACCAAGGTGAAAATGTTTCGAGCTTCCAAGCGAAGCGAACGCATCCGCTTCGAACGAAAAAGAAGGGACAGCATTTCAAAATTAGCTAAGGCAAATTTCTCGACTTTTTTTCTCCAAGAAGAAAATATTTCAAACCTCCAAGCGAAGTACACGCAAAATAGAAGGGACGACGTTTCAAAATTTGCTAAGGCAAATTCCTCAACTCCATTTATCTAAATGTTTCTAAGCAAAGTACATACGTCCACAAGCAATATAATTCAAAATATTTATTCTGTACCCATTCATACAAGCAAAGAAAAACTCACAAACTTCGCAATACAATAAGATATCTACAATACAACTTATCCAATTACAAACAAAATATGTTTACAAAATCAGTCATCTTGAGAACTAATTACTTCGGCAGCATCACCAAGTATGTCGCTCACAACTTCATTAATAATATTGTTCGCTTCACGGCGTAAATAGTCTTCACAAACATTTGCCGACGAAGTACTTGACCCAGATGACTACAAGAAAAAGAGGTTAGAAAACAAAAGCCCAACCACAGACAAAAATAAACTTTATATAACAAACTTTACCTGTGCAAAATCCGTGAAATCAAAAACTCGATAGTTGGGAGGCCTGATACTACAGTATCGTTCATTCACATCTGTAAAAGATTTGTAAGACAAAACCCCCCAAAAAAAGTCCCAAGTTCAAAATAACAAGAGTAAAAACTTACGGACAAGAAATTCATCGACATCACAACTATCATATTTCGCACAAAAATTATAGAACTCGCTAGGCTCAAAAATGAAGTTATCTTTACACATTAACAGCGGAGCAACGTCTTCGACATCCTGCACAGGCTTAGCATGAGGAACCTGTGCAGGATTGGCAAATAGTTAAACAACTTATAAGTATATATTACAAAGCCAATAACTTAAAACTATTGTATCTTAAGACCCTCTCATCTCACAAAAGAAAAAACAGCTAGAGTCTAAGGATGGCCACCACTAACTTTGCCCGATCCAGCAACACTTTGACCCCTGGCTCTAGCATCCCTCTTCGCAATCTCCTCCGCATCCTTCTGAGCAGCCTCTGCCTCTTTCGCAATTTGCTAATAAGAAAAAAAGAAAAAGTTAGACACAAAAGAACAGAAAAAACCACAACAAGCCAAATACATAGCATACCTTCTGCAACTTCTCCTTAACTTTACCAAAACAATGAGCTCGACCACTAGACCTCCAATACTACTTAAGATACTTGTTACACAACATTTGTGTAGCCTTCGTCATGTTAGTCAAGTTATCCACAGAAGGAAACTTATACCGATCATCACAAAGTTGCGCAACCAAGGGATCTTGGCTCTGTTTCATCAAGTGAAATAATGCACGAGCAGAATAGTAAACCCCAATGTCAACTGTGGTCTCCATAACACGAGACAAGTCTTCATACTGACGGCAAAGCCAACTGAAGAAACTATCACGGTCACCTAGATCCCAACATTTTTCACCAGGCCTAGCCCCAAACTTATCATAGCTTTCAAAGCACAATTCCCAAATACGATTGCAGTTGTCAAAGAAGGACTTGTCCTGCTCCTTCAATTTTCTTTCAAGACGTTGCATACTTTCTTTCAACTTTTCATTCTCCACAACAACCTTCTTCATATCATCTTCTTTCCTTTCAACATCAGCAAGAGCACTGATAAGTCTTCCCTCCAAAGCATTATGAGCATCTACAGCATCAACTCTTTTCTTTTCCTTTTTGGCAAGTTGTTTCTTCAGATTTTCATTTTTAACTTGGTAATCACGTTCGTGAAGAGAAAAATCTTTCTCCTTCTCTTCTAAACCCATTTGCAACCCTCTCATCAAGATAGAACCTTTGCACATCATCAATAACCCAGCATCAATAACTTTGAGTAAGGGTTTCTTGGATATTTCAAGTTCTGCATCAGGGACAGTGAAGGCCTCGTCTATACACTTTGCTAATTGAACCTCAGAAGTATGAGGCATCATCCCAAGTTTATCAGACCCAATGCCTATAAACTTGAAGCAGTCAAGACCTAAACCTTTCTCCTGACAAAACTCTAAGCCCCGCCTCAGCGCTTCAGAAACTTTCCCTTCACCAATAGCAGGGGCAACAGGAGTTGCAGGGTCCTGCTGAACATTCTTCATCATGCTAAAATCAACATTCTTTTGGGGAGAAGACGGTGCATGAGGAAAAATTATTTTTGCAAGAATAAAAACCAAACAATCAGCGAAAGAAAACAATTCAAGTCAAAAGGAAAAACATGAAGCCAAAACACTTACCAGTAGAGACGCACTTACCCAAATTACGCTCAACACTTTTTCCACTCTGAACATGAATAGTAGAACTGGACAAAACAATCATCATTAACCACATCATCAAAAACTTCATCATCACTATCTTCAAGATTAAGAGAGTAAACTCTAGAGCCATCAGCTTTCTTTAACACTTCTGAACACCAACTTTGCCAACCTCAACCATAGCTGGGTTCTCAACCGAAGGTGTTTTCCCAGCGTCAACATTTTGTTCGTGAGGTCCAGCATCAGGGGCCTTAGCATTAGGCCTTGGTGAAGTAGAACTAGCAGCTCTTTGAGTTCCCCCACAAAAGTTTCTCCCTCAATAGTTGCCATTTCAGAAACAACAACACCTTCAACACCAACAGAACCTCTTGCAGACAAGCTCACACCCTGTACATTCCGCAAAACATCACTCAACGGAGTAAGCAATGACGAAGTCAAACTGTCAGAAGGAAAAACAACAGTAACTTTTCTCACCTCCTCTTCAACACGCTGAGACTCGGTAACACCAACATCATCAACAACTTTTAAAGTACCAGCATCCTCTCCTCCAGAACAACCCAAACTAACAACCAAATTTCCTCCACATCCAAGCTCTGCTCCAGCACAGCGTCAAGCTCCTCAGAATCAAGCAAAATAGAAGGACTTTATTCTTCTTCAATTTCTTAGCAACAGTCTTGCTAGGACCAGCCTTGCACTTAGCACCCTTAGCAGTCTCCTTCTTCTGGCCTTCAACAGACAAAATCTTCATCAGTAGCAAAAGTCCGCGGGTGATGAAAATCATTATCTGGATACTTATAGTTTATACCTCGAACATTCTTAGGATAAAAATATTGAAAGGACCATCCTTTTTTCAATGGGCAAATCCTAGCAGCAGCATACTCTTCTACAAGATCTCTAGCACACTGTAACAAAGCTGTACACTTGTATGCCTTAACTGCAGTTTTTGAGATCATAGAAGAAGGAAAAGATGGAGACAGCTCAAACTTCTCAACCTCCATCCTAGCAGCCATTCGATATCTTTTTACCATCTTCTTAGTAATAGAATCTCTTTCCTCAACCATGGGTACCTTATGGTAGAACCAATACCTCGACCAGTCCCCAACACCCCACTTATTCCTCGTTGCCCAAGAGATTTGGACAGCGTTGTGAGCAGTCTTAAAACTTGAACAAGCAAAATATTTGGTAATCACTCCCCCTTCAAGCATAAACTCCTTGAATTGAGTATGCATCTATAAAAGTTTGCAAAAAGTAGCAATGTCAGCATTAGCCTCCTGAGATTTGACAGCCCAAACAAATTGAGGCAGTCTAACTACACTATTTGGAGTCAAAAGATGCATCTGAATGTTGAAAGCCTTTAGCACATCTTCAACAAAGTCCTGGCAAAGAAAGCGAAGACCAACAGTGAATAGATCCCGATAAACAATGCATTCATCAGGATGTCGCTTTGGATTAGTCTCTAAAGGATCAGGAACCCTCACTTAATCATGCTCAACAAGCTTCAATCGCACCATTTCATCAAGATCACTTTTTTCAAACAAAGTCTTCCCCCAAAAGTTAAAGTGAAACCTTTGTCATCTTTAACCAAATCCTCAACCAACGCATCAACGCCGCCAAGGCCCTCTTCGTCAGAATCCAACCAAGACTTATCTTCCCACGCGGCTCCCTAGGAGGGCGGTGATGGGGCAACGGCGTGGCTCCTTGGCTGGGGTGGCGGGGGCACCTCAGGTGGAGATGTTCGCGAGCATGGTGCTGGCCGGCCGCCGGTGCTTTGGTTGGCCCTGGGCGGCGCGCGAGCACGGATCCGGGGCTCCGGGCGGGCCAGCGGCGGCTGGGCCTTGCTGCCTCCCCGCGTCCCCCTCCCTCTCCTCCTAGAAGATGGTGGGCGGCGACGGTTGGGAGGTGCAGTCCGACGGCGGGAACCGGCCGGCAGCAGCGGGATCCGCCTCCCCACGGCCAGATCCAGTCACCTCTCGACCGGATCTGGGGTCCCGGGGCATCGGCAGCCCTCGCAGCCGGCCTGCCACCGGTGTGCCCCAGGGACGGCGACCGTCGGCGCGAGCTTCGGTCCTAGCCTCCCCAGGGCGGGCTACGGGGCCTGGCTCCCAGCTTTCCTCGGTGCTGGCATCAGGGCCGGTTGTCTCGGCGCGGACCTCCAGATCCGACGCTCTGGCAGCCGGTCCCGGCCCCCCGCTGCTCTTTCTTGCGGTGCTCCGGTGGTGGTGGGAGCTGGTGGCGTGGTGGAGGCCGGCGCGCTTCACACTCCCCCCGCGACGGCGGTGCTGTCTGGCGTCTGGCTGATGGCTGTGGGGTGGGGGGTGCTTGTTGGTTGAGGAGCAATGTTTCGGTGGTGCCATGGTGGTGTGGCCGACTGTGGTTCTTGGTAGGTTGGTAGGTTGGGTGAGAACCTCGTCCTGTCGTGGACGGATGACGGCAGTTCTTGGGCGTCGTAACCTTCTCGAAGGCGTTGTTGTGTATTCGACTCGGTTGGGATGTTTTGGGCAGTGCTAGTTCATCGTTAGCGCCAACTTGTTCGAGGTTGGTGCCGATGGTGGGGTAGGTTTTCCTTTGTTTTTTAGTTGTTTTGCTAGTTTTTAGTTGCTTGCTGTTTAGTTTGGGAGCTCCTAGTGGTTACAAGTGGAGGTTCGTGTCGACGACCCAATCCGACCGAGTTCTAGTGGTTCGAGGCTTGTGTCGATGTCCCAGTCCGACCAAGCGTGGAGTTGAGTTGAGTTGGCGTCTGTTGGGGAATAACTTTGACATCAAACATTGTTTCCAAACTTCGGAGACAAACATTTTATTATAAATATTTGAGATACTAACTTGTGCAGCGAAGATAATGTAGATACTCCGCTGCACGTGTTTTCAACTTCGCTTATGTATTTTCGCATGTTTCAAGTTGACTAGCGAAGATGACTTCGCCGTACGTTGGATGCTTAGCGAAGATGACGTGGACACTTCGCTGTGGCTATCAAACTTCGCACATATGATTTCACATGTTTTAGGTTACTCGACGAAGATGACTTCGCTAGACTCTTGATGAGCAGCGAAGCCGACGTGGCAGCTTGGCATGAAGAGTCTATGAGGTTCTCAGCTGAGTCAAAAAATCATGATCAAGTCTGAAGTTGCTTAAGAGGACAAAAGGAAAAGGGCGAAGTGTGTTTCACCACTTCGCTGATATGCTTTCTAGCTAAATGTATAGGAGGTTCTATGGCTAATTTTGTAAGATTTCTTGAATGGCGAAGCCAGGGGGTCTATAAATACCCCTTGGAGTGTAAGTTTTTGGACATAATAAAATACAATTGCAACCAACATATTGTTTTCACCTCATATACGTGTATGTGATTTCGTTACCCAACATCTGGCGTCATCTGTTTGTGTGATCGAAGACACCCACAACCACCATGCGGACACAAAATGGCAAGTCTCAGCAAAAAGGCAGCTTCGGCTGGTGACAATTCAAACCAAGACAAAGATCCACTTTTGGAAGATGAGACAGAAATAGAAAACAGACGTGTTCAAGAAGAAGAAACTCAGAACAAAGAAAGAAGACTCAAAGAACTCGAAGATCAACTCATCGTCAAGAAAAAACAGCTGGAGGAAGCAAGAGCGAAGACAAGAGAAAAGTCTTTAAAGCAAAGAATCACAGAAGCAGAGGCTGAACTAAGAAAGCTCAATGATGAAATAGAAAATGAGAGCGAAGTTATAATTCAGGACCCAAACTCAGCAAGCAAAAACACCAACAACAAAAAGAGCCAAAGTCAAACAGCGACAATCGACACAGAGTCACCTTTGTCAATCGACATTCAGCTAGCGAAGTGGCCAGCAGGATTTAAATTCAACATCATCCCAACTTACAATGGCATGTCCGACCCAAGACAATTCCTTATGAGTTTTGAAGCAGTAGTTGCATCAAGTGGGGAAGATGCAAAAACCTTAGCAAAGTCGCTCATCATGGCAGTAAGAGGACCAGCACAACACTGGTACTCTTCGCTAAAACCAAGGTCAATCAAATCTTGGGATCAACTTCGCACAACTTTGCTCCTAGATTTCCAAGGCCTATAAAGAGTTGAACTCACCAGCGATGATCTTTTCAACATCAAGAAGCAACCAAAAGAACCGTTGAGCTAATATTACAAAAGATTTGTACAAGTAAAAGCTCAAATACCAAACATACCAGACGAAGTCGTCATCATAGCAGCAATCAAAGGGCTGTGAGTAGGCCAACTCTCATCACACTTCATAAGGGAAAGACCAACCACAGTTAAAAAACTATACGAAGAAATGAGAAAGTACTACAGAAAAAGAATAGAAGAAGAAAACAAAGAAAGAAACACGTCATGAGCAAATAACAACTTCCAGCAATCAAGAGTGAAAAACATAGAGCAAAGACCACTTCAGAGAATAAACCATATCAACAACACAAGCGAAGTCAATAGCCAAGGTCCAAGCTCAAGCAATCAAAGATATTTCCAAGGAAATAGAAATTACATGGAAAACTTCCAGCAAAGGGCAAACTATAACAACCAAAGCAGAAACTTTAAAAGAAAAATTTTGAGGCCTGAAGAAATGTATTGTATCATACATGGCAAAGGGGCTAGTCACACATAAAAGATGTGCCCAAGAGTAAAGAAAAGCGTTGAAGAAATACATGAAGAGAATAGAGCAACTTCGCAGCTGAAAGTTGTCAATCATCTAGGCCCCAAAGACCAAGTTACTTGCCAATAACTTACCCTCAGCACATGTTGCCACCACCTCCGTCAATCTACAATTGCCAGCCGCTAGCAGCGTGTCCGCAAAATCAATGGGCCCAAGTCAGCAGCAAAGTTTCCACCCTAAAAGTTCAGTAGCAAATAGCAATCACCATATTCAACACAACAATAACATGCCCGAAGCGTCAACAAGCAATGGGAATGCAATCATCCTAAGCAAAGGCAGAATTATGACAATCTTCATAGAAAACAATATGGAGCTTCATACAAGAAATGAAAGAAGAAATTATTTTTGAAGAGTAAATTCCATAGCAGTCGAAGGTCCATTCAAGAAAATAAGATGGTCCCATATGCCAATCACATTCTCAGAACATGATCTCAACCTCAAAGATTACCCTCATATGGACGCAATGGTCATAGAAGCAAACATCGAAGGTTGGGCAGTATCAAAAATTTTAATAGATGGTGGCAGCTTAGCAGATATCATATTCACAAGAACTCTAGATGCAATGCAAATTGACAGAAAAATCTTGAGAAGGGCCAAGCACCCATTAGTTGGCTTCGGCGGAAAGAAAATAAACTATGTCAGCAGAATTGTCTTGCCAGTCTCATTCGAAATAGTGAACAATACGAGAACAGAGCAAATAGCAATTGATGTTGTTGAAATGCATAGCCAATACAACACAATCTTTGGAAGAGAAAGTTTAAATGTTTTCGAAGCCATAGTAAGCTACCCATACTTATGCATGAAGATGCCAGCAGTCAATGGCATCATAACCGTCTTCGGTGATCAAACAGAGGCAAGAAACATAGAAAGAGATGCAAGCCCAGCTTTCAAAAATATCCACGTGATACAAGAAGAAGAAGAAGATGATGAGCTTAAAACTAAAAATGCGAAGAAACAAGAAAAAGCAGAGCTTTGTGAAGACACAAAGAAAGTACCAATCGACCCAATGGTGCCAGAAAGACAAGTTATCATCGGCACAAATCTATCAAAAGAAGAAGAAAAAAAGATAATACAAGTCCTGTGAAGTAATAAGGATATCTTCGCCTAGTCTGCACAGGACTTAGGAGGAGTAAGCAGGGATGTCATAGAACACAAGTTAAATATTGACAAAAACTTCAGGCCAAAAAAGCAAAAACTTAGAAAGTTGTCAAAAGACAGAACACATGCTGCAAAAGCCGAAGTCCAAATATTGTTAAATGCAAAAATCATAAGAGAAGTTCAATTCATAACTGGCTTGCAAATATAGTCATGGTGCAGAAGAAAAACAAAAAGTGGAGAATCTATATAGACTTCATAGATCTCAACAAGGCATGTCCAAAAGACAATTTCCCTCTACCAAGAATAGATATTCTAGTAGACCAAGCAGCAGGAAGTGAAATGCTTAGTTTCCTCGATTGCTATTCAGGCTACCATCTAATTTGGATGAAAAAGAAGATGAAGAATATACAAGTTTCATTACACCATTTGGAACTTACTATTTCTAAAGAATGGCCGAGGGCCTTCGCAATGCAGGAACAATCTTCATCAGAATGACATCCACAGTCCTCAAAGATCAAATACCAAAAAATTTGCTTGCGTATGTTGATTACTTGGTAGTCAAGAGCAAGAAAAGAGAAGACCACGTCGAAGACTTATAAGAAACCTTCTCAAACCTTAGAAAAGTAAATCTAAAGTTGAACCCAGAAAAATACACATTTGGAGTTCAAACAGGCAAAATTTTGGGGTGCATCATATCTGCAAAAAGAATTGACCCGAATCCAGAGAAGGTGAAGGCAATACTGAACATGCAAGTGCCAAGAAACATCAAGGATATCCAAAAGCTGACAGGAAGATTAGCTTTGCTGAACAGATTTATATCCAAATCAGCTGAATGAAGCCTCCCAATATTTCAAGCACTAAAAGAGAAAAAGAAAAAATTTAACTAGGGCCAAGAACAACAAAAATCTTTCAAAGAAATATAGAAGCATCTATCCAACCCCACAACTTTGGTAACACCTGACCCAACGACAGATTTGCTACTATATGTATTAGCAAATAAAAGTACAGTCAGTGCAGTACTAAAACAAAAAGAAGAAAATGAGCACACAACAAGACAAGTTCCAGTATACTTCCCATCCAAAGCATTGTCTGGATTAAAAATGTTCTATTCAGAAATCGAGAAAATTGCATACGCAGTACTTATGGCATCCAGAAAGTTAAAGCACTACTTTCAAGCACACAAAAAAAGAGTGCCAACAAATTAACCCCTCAAAGAAGTGCTACAAGGCTGTAAGTTCTCAGGGAGATTAGGAAAATGGGCTGCAGAATTGTCTCAATACTTCATCAAATTAGAAAAAAGAACAGCAATCAAATCTCAAGTGTTGGCTGACTTTGTAGCAGATTGAACACCTTCAAAGTACAATCAAGTATGAATGGAGCAACCAGAATAGATAATCTATTGTAACGGCACTTCGGGCTTTGCCGGCGCAGGAGCAGCAGCAATCATAACCTCACCTTCTGGAATCAAACTCAAATACGCAGCTAGACTAAACTTTTAATGCACCAATAATATTGCAGAATATGAGGCAGTATTATTGGGACTTCGTAAAGCAAGAGCATTGGGAATTCAAAAGCTAATAATCAAGACAGATTCTGAAGTTGTGGCTGGGCACATAGAGAAAAATTATAAAGCAAGAGACACAGATGCAGACGAAGTTGCAAAAGCCACCGCCCAGAAGTTAGACTACCACCAGAAGTATTCTTCCAAACCATCACCGAAGCCTCAACAAAAACAAAAGTTAAACAACCAAAAGAAGTACATATCATAGAAAGCGAAGACTAGAGAGCTCCAATCGTGGCATTCCTCAAAGAATTTTATGAGCCAGAAAATAAAGTTGATGAAATAAGAATAAAGCAAAAGACCAGAAGTTATAAAATCATCAATGAAGAACTGTACAAGGAAGGAGTTTGCCAACCACTACTAAAGTGCACCTCAAGAGAAGATAAGAAAAACTTGTTGAATGAAATACATGAGGGAATCTGCGGATGTCACGCTGGGGCTAGATCAATAGTTGGGAAAGCTTTCAGATAAGGGTTTTTCTGGCCAACTGCCCAAAGTGACAGCAAAGAAACCATTCAGACTTGTCACAATTGTAAAATGGCAGAAAGTAAAGTCAATGCACCAGGAACAAACCTACAACCAATTGAACCAGCTTTGCCACTAGCAAGATGGGGAATCAACATAGTTGAAAAGTTACCTCCGGCTCAAGGCAATTACCAATATGCAATAGTTGTAGTTGAATATTTCACCAAGTGGATTGAGGTGAAGCCAATCACCAACATGTCCTCTCACACAATGAAAAAATTCCTATGGCAGAACATCAAATGCAGATTTGGAGTCCCAAGACACATCACAGTAGATAATGGAACGCAATTCGACAACGAAGACTTCAGAGAATATTGTCAGTCAATGGGAATCAAACTATGCTTCGCATCAGTAAGACACCCACAGTCTAATGGAGCAGTCGAAAGAGCAAATGGGATAATTTGCACTAGAATTTCAAAGTGTTTAACAAACCTAAAAAAGAAAAATGGGTCGACGAATTACCAAAAGAAATCTGGTCTCACAATACTTCAAAACCGAGGTTAACAGATTTTTCTCCATTCAAGTTACTTTACGGAGATGAAGCAATGACTCTCGTAGAAATAAAATATAAAGGTCGAAGAACAAGTATTCAAATGATCACAGAAGAAGACCAAGCAACAAGCAAAGATTTGCTCGAAGAAGAAAGAAACAAAGCACTTAAAAATATTAAGAAGTACCAATTTGAAACAAAGAAGTGGTACAACAAGAAAGTCAAGCCAAGAGAGTTAGCACCAAGAGATTTTGTCCTCAAAAGAAAAAGAGACGAAGATACAGTGGAAAAATTCCAATAAAAGTGGGACTGTCCTTTTTTCTTTATTCGTCTAATAGAAATCATGAAAAAGCTTTTACCGTCCTTTCGAAAAAAAAATAACTCTGATTGTGACCCAGGTGCATGTCAACAGAATCCTCCTGGTGCATACCAACTCAAGACGCACGAATATCTCCAAGGAGATGCCCATAGAGCAGAGATTAGTTCCAGGGGGACGTGAGAGGATACCAAGGAAGAGTTTCCTTAACTTCTATCCAGCACCTGATATTTGTTGGGAATGAAGAATCTGATCTTGGTCTGTTTTGCTAAAGAGATGCCTTCGATTGAGAGGAAGCCTACAACTAAAAACGCTGAAAGCGACTGAATTAATAAAAAAAGACGACCTCAAATCACTCTCATGTATTGATCCACTTCAACTTCAACCCAAATCCCAGACCTTATTTATTTATGCTGCACGATGCCCATGGTGCGCATCAGAGATTCATACAGGGTTCAGACCTGCTACTGCATCTACATACTTACTGTAAGACATGATGAAAACGATTTAGATCACTTGCGGCCATGGACGAACATGAGGTGGAACCCACCAAGCACTGTGGCAGCGGCCATCACCCACGCCAGGATCGCCAAGCGGAGGGGCAGCATCGTGCCGAGTTTCCAGGTGAAGCCAGCCGTGAGCGTCGTGGTGAGGAGCCACACGGCCAGCCTTGACCGGCCCTGGGCCACCGACCCCGGCGGCGAGAGCTCGAAGCAGCGGGTGGCGTAGAAGAGGGCGAGCAGGTTGATGTGGGAGAGGCCGATCAAGGCGAGCGCGCCACGGTCGTCGTCGCGGACGTGGCGGACGGAGAGCACGAGGTTGCCGGCGAGGAAGAGGAGGATCACCACGGTGGTCCATGAGAGGCGGCGGGAGCGGCCGGGCGCCGGCACCGTGGGCTCCTGGCGAGGGTCGGAGGGATCAGCAGGGCCCGCCGTCGTCGGGGCGGCGCCGCGGCGGCGGTGGAGACAGGAGAGTGGGTTTTGTTTTTGTTTTGATTTGATCGGAGACCTGCTGGCTGCTTTTCTGGTTTAGTCAGCGTGAAAGCGTGTTCCGTGTGCCGCTGCGGCGGTGCCAAGTTTCCAAGTGAAGCCTAGGCCGGGCCACAGCATGGGCCTGACGACATTGGGTCTCGCAGCCTCGCCATGCCTAGACGAGACCAAAATCCTGTGTTCTGGGCCAGGCTGCCGAGCCTCGGGTCTTTCGGCCAACTATACTTTTTAGTGACCTGAATTTTCTTTTAGAAAAAAATTTGACTTATAAGTACAACTCTAGGAGTTCATTCATTAGATGGTACCAAACAAATGCCATAAAACTTATGGTGAAATATATTTTTATAGTAATAGTATGTTTCTAGTAAACTTAACTAAATTGAAACAGATTGTCATTGTTGTCACTTGCCTAGCTCCCCTGCTACTTTGGCTCGTCAAACTGCCCTCCCTTGTTGGCTTGAATTTATTAGCTAGCTCGACTTATTAGCCATGGTATATAGTGTTTTTCTCTCATAACAAAACAGCACCAGTTGGCTTGTCAGCCACCAAAACCATCTAGCACTTCACTGTAGGAGAGATGCAACTACAAGGATCTTGTTCTGAAAAAAAAAAACAATTTTCATGATCTTGGATTATGGAGGTTTGACAGCTTCATCTAGTCTAGTAAAATAAACAAAAAGAAAGTCCCAGTGATGCTAATGCTTTCCTTTCTACTACTTCGTGTCCATGATCTGATTTAAGTTACAGGAGGCGAGTGATAATAATCAGATAAAAGAAGGCGGTGCCTACAGGACCTGGGGGATCTTTGATTTGGTGCATCCTTTGCAGAGTGCAGTTCTTGGACGGAATCAATGAGACTGACCATTTGCCAAGAGAACCCTCTCTCAAGATGCACAGCCGCACAGGTATCTCCATTAACATGACCCTAGAGGCCTAGATCTTTGCATAGATTGATTCCGGCAGACGGACCAAAATAAATGGAAAGTTGTTATTGTGGTGGGAAATCTATACGGAACGCAGAACTCCCTTTCAGTCCAGCATTTTGATCATATCTGTTTGGAACGATATGATCTTGTTCTTTTTTGGCTAAAGACATGCGTTCAGCTCAATCAAGAGAAAGCGTAGAAGTAAAAACGCTGAAAGCGATTGAATCGATAAGAAAAGACGACCAGAAATGACTCTCGGCCGACTTCAACTTCAACCAGAATTCCAAGACTCCCTATTTATTTATGTTGCCACAAGTACGTCCCAGTGGTGCGCATCAGAGATTCAAACAGGGTTCAACAGGACTTACTTCAGCTACTCCATCTATTCAAGTACTTTATTTACCATATAATACATGCATGAGGGCAGAACTGCGTAGGCAGCATCCCGTTAAGAAGCAGAGTACTCTGATAAGAACGAGCTCGATCACCTTTGGGCACGGACGAACATCACGTAGTCGTGGAAAATAACGAGCTGTGTGGCGGCGTCCACCACCCACAACGGATCGCCGAGCCACGGGACACCACCGTGCTAACCTTCCAGGTGATGCCGGCCAAGAGCGTCGAGGAGAGGAGCCACAAGGCCAGCCTGGCCCGGCAGCAGGCCACGGACCCGGCCGGGCGGCGCGTGCTCGGAAGCGCCGGCGGGCGTAGAAGAGGAGCATCACGTTGAGGTGGGTGAGCCCGGCGAAGGTGGCCCTGCCACGGTCGTCGATGACGCTGTGGACGTAACTAGTGCACGGTGTAGCCGGCGAGGAAGAGGAGGAAGACCACGTCGTTCCAGGGGAGGTGTGGTCAGGCCTCGGGCGCCGGCGCCACCGCGGAGCCTCCATCGTCGGGGTGTCGTCGGCGCTGCACCGACCGGTGGGGAGTAATGGGGGAGTGGGAGCTTGTGCTGCCGTCTGTTAGATTATATACTCTCCAAACTAGCTTGACGTGCAACACAAAATTACAAATGCATGCTTTGATTTGTATAGTAATTACTAAAGGAGTATAGTATAGCAACTTGAATTTGAATCGATTAAAGAATTAAGCTCTCACTCAGGTTGTACCAGGGATATCCTTGGCTCTCTACTATCTTGACCTTATAATATGATTTTTAACCACGTCAAAACTAAACTATAGTCAGATTGGAATTCTGAACTCACCGAGTGAATAGGACAAGTAAATTCCGGTGAAACCAACAGAATGAAACTGGACGGCAACACTGGGGTTTCATCAGGTATACCGTATACGACCACAACATATATATGTGCAACTATGCATCACTGGACGAAACAAAAGTGGCGACTAAATTCAGATGAAATCAGTTAAGCAGAGACAGGGTGTATGCATCATCAAGAACTATACCAGCTGTGGGCGCGTCTGCCAACAGTGCATGGTTCAACTACAGAAAAACAAGAGCAGGCTCGCAATGCTGTGTATCAGTCGACCCATGGCTACCTGAATCAGCTGTTGAGCACCCACATGAATGAAATGAGCAATAAAATCAGTCGAAAGCACATACCAATACATAGCTATTCAGTCAGAAAACTGAATTTCATACTAAACTCAGGTGAAATTCACATGATTTCCGGGTGCATTAGCTCACAACAGATATTAGTCATAGGCCACAAACCTACATCACAAACGGCATCTAGTCAATTAAGCCAGACAGAGCGCACCATGCGTCCAAGCATCATCGTAGTACTAGTAAAAGATAAGCAGGTATAGTGAGGGCAGGATGCTGAAGATCGCCATGCCCCAGACCACGGCCTTCAGAATCGGGTTTCGTCCGCGCGGCGCACCTAGTGGCGGCGAGTGGCGACTGGCGAGTCGTCTCTAGTTCCACTTCCACCCCACGGGAAGGACACAGGAGTCGGCGCTGTCCGGAGTCATGAAAGGCCGTGGTGGGACCTTGAGGAGTCAAGGCCCGATATCTTCATGGGCTGTGAGGCCCAGATGTCGTGTCATGACTGACCCACGATCGGATCAGTACACTAGTCGATAGATGTTTGGACACAAAATGGATCATCGCATGACAGTGATGTTTGGACACAAAGTGCAAATTGTGCAAATAATGTGCAATACTGTACCAATGGATTATGGAAAATATGAAAAACAACTTGAATCGTGGCATGACAGTGATGACTAAACTTTAGATGACGGGAATTTTAGGTGGCACTTAATGTGCATTACTGTACCAGTGGATTATGGAAAATGCACTAGCATATTATGCATTGGAACTGTACAGCTCCATCGAGCAAATCGAGGAAAATAGAGATACTATTGCTACATGTCGCATTGTACCAATGGTACTCGATACCGTTTCTAGTACTACTTTTGCTTACGATCGAGGCAGACCAAACAAGAACATACAGCATCCAGTATTTCAGATAGCACAGACGACACATATATATGCCTCTGACTAGGAGAAATGAAATTTCAGATAGCACAAACTTGGAGAGTGGATTTCATTTCTGGCGGAGTTGTGAGCGACCAAATGCACATATAACAAGATGGAAAACTTTCCTCATGCATTTGATCTGCTAACTAAAAGTCAGTATCAACAATCAGCAAAGAGTTGTTGGTGACCGAGAGCACTGTAGGAAGGTGAAGGTGCAACTCAAAATTAGAAACGCATGCTTTGATTCGTATTACTAATGGAGTATAGCAACTTGAACTTGAATCGATTAAAGAATTAAGCTCTACTGCTTGCACCAGGGCCGCCCTTCAAAAACTATTGTATGGTCAGATAATCATATTAGAATTTTACACTCACCAAATGGATAGGACATGTAAATTCCGATGAGACCAACACAATTCACAATGCAACTGGACGGGAATACTGAATTTCATCAGATAGACCACAGCATATGTGCATAACTGGACGAAACAACGAATAATCAATCATAGCTAAGCGGAGACAGGGTGCATGCATCATCAAGCATTGTACAAGCTGTCTGCTAAGTGCCAAAACTGCACACCAGTCAGACCATCAGATTGGTTCTGCTAGTAAAACAAGAGCATGATTGCAATGTTGTTTATGTCCCCATGCATGGCTACCTGAATCAGCCAGTTCAGCACCCACATGAATGATGAGTAAACTCAGGCGAAAGCACGTTGCAGAGCAATTCAGTCAGAACACTGAATTCATCATCGGGGTGGTACTATAATTTCAGGTGGAATTCACATCATTTAGAGGTGCATTAGCTACCTCCGATGCCTAACTCTGCAATATCAAAACATATACCATCGATCGAAGACCGGAGACCCGCGTCCTCATTAAGCATTGTCTTCAGACCGCGACAGTCCACTTCAAGAACGACATGATCGCAGCCATACTCCATTGCGAGCTCCAGACCTTCCCTTGCAGCCAAAGCATCAGTTGTTAAAGCATCTGGTACATCATCTAGCCATCTTGCTACCCCTGCATGGATCATGCCCTAATGATCACGAACTACCGCCCCCGCACTCCCATTGAAACCATGCGGATCAAAGGCAGTGTCAGTATTCACCTTGAACCAACCCTCCTCCGGCGGTCTCTAGTTCACCTTGCACGCCTCCTTCACTGGTTGGTGTGCCGCCTTTAGCGAAACCAGATCCTCCAACATGGAGGAAATGTACCTCGCGGTTGCTCCCGGCTCCCAAACCTTACGCCCATGGCGCCGAGCATTACGGCCCGTCCACAAAGACCAAGCGCCACATACCACCACCCAGCGACGAAGCCAGCGCCTGTGCTACCCGTGCTCCAGCCCGGGCTACCGGCCATGGATACACTAAGCCCCCCCTACGCCATGGATGAGAAAGAAAAAGGAAAGGAGGGGCTGGAGGAAGAAGAAGAGGAATCAGCCCCCCCTTGGCCAAATCCTGGCTTCGTCGCTGCCACCACCGCCGCAGCTCTTGGCGTGCAGAGGTCATCTTTAAAAACATCTGTTGCCACCATGAAACAGGATCCGGCACTGTAATGCCTGTGAGCTTTTTTATCTCCATCCACATCCTCTGCGCCACCAGGCATTTGAAAAAGAGATGGAACAAAGATTCATCTTTGTCGCCGCATACTTCACAATAGCTTTCCCGGGCGACATGCCTGCGCTTGAGCTCCGACTTTGAGGGTAGAGCATTATGCAAGACACGCCACCAGAAAACACGGACTTTTGGCGGGACTGGCAATTTCCACACTTTATTCCAGTGCACAGCATCGTATGAAGCACTAGGTTCGTCCCTGGTAGCCCTGGCGTCAGCTGCTTGATTGTCCTTGAGCAGTCTGTACGCCGATCGAACCGAGTAGACACCATTTTTCTCATAAACCCATGCGATCACGTCCTCCCCCAACCGGCCACTAGGTTTGATCTTCAGCACTTCATTCGCCTCCAGCGCAAGGAAAGATTTGCGCACTGCCTGCTCGTCCCACACCCTGGTGCTAGGAACATACAGTCGCTGACCATATTTGCAGTGGTCGTGGGTAATCTGATCAAAGGTTTGAGTGAACCAAGTCCAGGAATCCAATTTTCTTGCCATCAATTGAAATTCCCCGGTCCCGTTCTTCTGATCAAACCCTTCTGTAGCACATCTCTGCCATACAGAATTGATCTCCATGTCGCCGAGCTCCGCCTCTTCTTGGTTGCTGAAAGGAACTCACTAATAGGGAAATATTTCCCCTTCAGCACCCTTGCACACAGCGAGTCCGGTCTGGTAATCAGCCTCCATCCTTGTTTCCCTAGCATAGCTTTGTTGAACAAGGAGAAGTCCCTGAAACCCATTCCACCTTGTCCCTTAGGTCGAGTGAGTTTCTCCCATCTCAGCCAATGGATCTTGTGATTATCTAAAGAACTTCCTCACCAATAGTTAGATACTGTTGATGTGAGTTTTTGGCAGACCAAGGGTGATAACTTGAAGCAGGACATTGGGTACGTTGGTACCGACTGAGCATTAGCTTTGATCAACACTTCCTTAGCTGCACAACTGAGGTTTTTCTCAGCCCAACCGCCAATAAAACCCCTCACCCTTGCTGGCACATAGTTGAAAACATCTGCCGCTCCCCGCTCTGCAGCCGTAGGCAAGCCTAGATACTGCTCACCCGAGGCTTCATTTGGGATCTGTAAACTTGAATGTACCTCCTCTTTGCACTCATGTAAACAGTTTGGACTAAAGAAGATAGCCGACTTATGCTTATTCACCATCTGTCCTGAAGCCTTATTATAATCTTCCAGAATATCAGCAACCCTATCTGCTCCCCGCTTTGATGCCTGCGTGAACACCAAACAGTCATCCGCAAACAGGAGGTGAGAAATCCATGGGGCGTGCCTGCTCACCTGGATTCCTCTTGACACATATAGGGGGCCAATGCTTTTTAGCTTGCATGACAATCCTTCTGAGCATAGCAGGAAGAGATAAGGCGAGATAGGATCGCCCTGCCGAATGCCTCGGGTAGGTTTAAAACTGTCCAAGAAGATCCCATTCACCGTAACCGAAAAGGAGACAGTCGATACACATTTCATAACCAGATTGCACCATGAATTTGAAAAGCCCATAGCCTGCATGATAGCCTGTAGATAATTCCATTCCACTCTATCATATGCCTTAGCCATGTCTAGTTTGATGGCGCAATCACCCTTCTTCCCCTTCTTGTTCCTTAAGTAATGAATGCACTCATAGGCGATGAGTACGTTATCCATGATCAGGCGGCCTGGTACAAAAATGCTTTGTTCTACCGAAATGATATCATCTAGAACCAGCCTTATACAATTTGCCATTGTCTTAGAGCATAGCTTGTAAAGGACATTGCACAAAGAAATAGGACAGTACTGAGACAGTTCCTGAGGGTTGCTGACCTTTGGGATTAAAACCAGTAGCGTTTTATTAACTTCTTCCAGAATTTCTCCACCATTCAGGAACCCTAGGATAGCGGTCATGATGCAGGGCTTCACAAGTTGCCAGTGGGTCTGGAAGAACCCTGCGTTAAAACCTTCCACCCCCAGTGCTTTGCTAGGCTTCATTTGGAAGAGCGCCAACTCCACCTCTTGCTCAGTGTACGGCCTCTCCAACATATGTACCATCTCATCAGTAACCTTACGCGGCACGAATCTGCATACAAGGTCAGGTTGGAGATCCGCATGTGCCGTAAAAAGGCCCTGATAAAATTGACATGCCAAGTGCTCCAAATCTTCCTGCTGAGTAAACTCATGCCCGAACTCATCTTTCAGGATTGTGATCCTATTCGTCTGAGCCCTTGCCCGGGCTTTTGCTTGAAAGAATTCCGTGTTCTAGTCCCCATCCCTAAGCCAGGCAATTCTTGATTGCTGGCGTTCCTTCGTTTCTTCTCTTGCAAGCACATCCAAGAGTTGTGCCATAAAGTTGCGTCCCTTATCCGTTGGACCACGGTACAAGATATCCCTCCTCTCCTTCTCTAAATCTGCCCTCAACTCCTTAACCTATTGTTTGACAGACCCAAAAACCTCTTTGTCTAACTTCTTCAAAAAATACTGCAGCGACAAAAGAGCACAAGAGGCGGATGCCAAATCCATCAGGCTAGGTCCTGGGTCCCAAGAATGGTTCACGAAATCCATGTATTCACCATGACTCTTCCACATATTTTCATAACGAAAGGGTTTTGGCTTTTGGCGTCCCGACCCGCCAGCACCCTCTCCCTGATCTCCACCAACAACTGACAATGATCAGACTCTGCCAATGGGATGTGGAAACCTCTGAGTCTGCCATCGCAGCACAGAAACCTTCATCTCCCAGAGCCCTGTCAAGACGGA
Source organism: Bothriochloa decipiens (assembly GCA_023333625.1). NCBI lineage: Eukaryota > Viridiplantae > Streptophyta > Magnoliopsida > Poales > Poaceae > Bothriochloa > Bothriochloa decipiens. Next base: position 45,531,888 of record CM041636.1, on the reverse strand, counting down.
CTTTCACATTTCGTGCTCCATCCTGACAATTATCCCAAGTATATGGGAGGCCATGAAAACCGAGATCTGAGAGCCAACGGTCATTCACTGCTTCCTGAAAAGCATGTACCTGCCAAGACTCCCTCTCATTCCCTCCTATTTGGTCCTCAGCAGCTAATACCTCGTTGAAGTCACCAGCGCACAACCAAGGAACAGCAGACTGTGCCCGAAGGAACCTCATGAGATACCAGCTCTCCTTGCGTCTCTCCTCCTAGGTTCCCCATAAAAACCCGTGAAGCGCATCTGTGTGATTCTCAATCGGTCGCACGACAGTAAGACATCGATGTGCGACCTGGACTTACTCAGCTCTGCAACGACCACCCCCTACCGCCATAGCAGGAGTAGGCCACCACTCAGTCCCTCGGACTTGACGACTATGCGTTGTGGAAGCCAAGGCCACGTCACAAACCCAAGGCACATTCTTCACCCATCCTCATCTCCATTAAGAACACCACCGCAGGCTTTTTCACATCTACCAACTGGCAGATTTCTTGAACTGCCTCGGGCTGCCCATAGCCCTGGCAGTTCACACTTAGAAGATTCATGGCACCTGGCGGGGCTGTCCTTCGCAGCCGCCACCGATCTCACATTTTGGGAATTGCCACACTTTTGCTTCTTGAGTGTTTCTATCATAATGTCTCCCCCGCTCTCCACACCGGGGTCAAGCTGGCTAACTCGAGAGTTTACCAAACCCATCGACACAAGATCACTCGATGCTCCCACTAATATGTTCAGGTCTGGAGTCTGAACCACCGGTGAGCCCTCTTTCAACTTCCTCTTTTGAGCTTGTTGATGCTGCTCCTCCGTATCATCTTGTAGGACCAGCTACCTGCTCACCCAGAGAGGCCATCCTGGCCACCTAGGCGAGTTTCCACATGGTCTTGCTTTAATGGGGACTTCTCGTCTTCTTGTTGTACCTGTCATTGATAATCCATTCATTTTTTGGTAAGTGCAATCCAAATTTATGAATTAATTCCCCTAAATTTGGTCCTTAATTTAATTAAGATAAAACATTGTAAACTTAATGAATAATGGACAACCTACTCCTGACATTTTATAAAGTGGATAAATTGTTTTCTACAAAAAATAGTTCAAAGTGGTTTTCTATATGAAATAACGGTAACCTCTACTGTTGTTGACAGCCTTGGCCCGCATGTCCACTTTCCCTTTTCCACCTCCTTGCTCTACTTTTCGCCATGGAGCCAGTGCGCAGGCACCCGAACCGCCAGGCTCCACCCCAGCTGTCCGCTCCCATCCCCACGGCCGCGCGGATGCCCTAGATGGCTTCCACAACAGCAATCCACAGCACCAGGCACCACAACGGCTCCCTGTCTTGCTGGCAGCACTGACATAGGCACGGTGGCCAGTCCATGGTGACGCCATGGCCAGTGCCCCTCCATTTGACCAGAAGCCACCAAAATGGGGACTGTTTACCCACGCCGCGCACCGGTGCCCCTGAAAACCCTAGCCCAGATGATGGGGACGTGATTCCCTAATCTTCCGTTAGATGGAGATAACTATCGTTTTGGTGGAGCACGACACACCAATCCGGCTTCAGATCCAAAGACCCAAACCCTGCAATCTTAGCACCACGACTCCTCTGGTTATCAACCGTGTCTCCAACCGGTTGACCTCACCACGAAGGCTAATCCCTGCCTGCGAAACGAAGAACACAAGCAAGAACTCGAAAGAACGCAGCTCAATTAATGGGACAGTCTGCAAATGAATGATTAAGCACTCGAGTTGGGGTTCCACAAACCGATGAACGACGGCTGTCGATGGACAGAATAATCTAAGCAAAACACAAAACCTAACGACGGCGGCGGCGTATGTTTATAAAGGACTTAGGGTCGTCGCCTACCCTGGACGCGCCCACTAACAGGCTCATAAACGATACACGGCCCATTGGACCAAAATAAGGTGACGCAGCACCAGGACAGATTCGGAATGCTGACTTGCTTCGACAATTCCCGTGGACTCCAAAGAGGTTTTGACGTGAGACCACTTCTATTGGCTTCCTTATGAAGTTAGCTTTCCAACCATATGTAGAACGTCGAAAACGGAGTCCGTATGAGTCCGTATGACCAGTTCTAGTCCAGGCTGGTCTGGCAGTCCGAGACAGACGCGAAATCAGCTTGTGTTGCACGCCCTTGCTGGCCCAGCTCATCTCCAACTCCTCGTCCAAGTTCTTCAGAAGCCTCTCCATTGTTCCTAAGAAATATTAAATCATTAGGCAGTAATCTATTCTCAAAAGTATGAAAAGTATCACTTAAAAACAAGCTCACCTGTAAATGTAGTTGACGCATTCGAGCTCGGGTCATTGGGCCTTGGAGAGGATCAGCAGGCGCACAAGAAGAAGCGATGTCCTCATCACCAGAGGCACCCTGGCCCTCTGATTGCCCTCTCCCGCTCCATCCACCGTCCACCATAGCAGAATCCGCCATGGCTGCGCCGCGGTTATAAATGGGGGACGCCTCGGCCCCTAGGGTTTCCCCAACCACCGCACCGCCACTTGGGTAGCAAGCCACACTCACCTGCTGCCCAGTTGAGGAGAAGAATGGGAGGAAAGGATGAGAAGGAGGCGGGAAGGAGACGCCAGAGCCGGAGTAGAGGAGCCGGACCGATGCCGAAGCCATTCTCGCTCATTGGAGCAGCATCCGGCGACCCCGATCCACTCTATTGGTGTCCATGCTCTGCCTCCAATACACTGAGCCCCTACTGTTTCACCTCGCCACCGCACCACCAGACTGCCATTGCGGCCACCGAAGGTGACCGCACCACCATATCGCCATAGACCACCGCCATGATTTCCTCCGCTGGAGACGCAAGTCTCCGCTTTGGTCGCCGGAGGCACGACATACAGATTCACACATGCGCTGTGTATGCACACAAGCCAAGCTCGGCCTTGCCAAGCTGACAGTGCCTAGGAATGTTGGCGAGGCCACGCATGACTGCCAGGGGCAGTCAGCCAGAGCAGGCCCCGTTTTCATCGCCTTGTTGCGCCTTAGCCTGTAGGAGCGCTGCCATCGCCTCTACCTCGCCGTAGGATGGGCGAAGCGCATGTGAAACCAAGCCCGGCCACTAAGAGTGGGGGCGAACACCTTTGGCTTCCCTCGGTCACCACGGTATCAGGCCGCCGTAGCGCCGCCGTGGCTTCTACCGTCGCGCGAGACCCGCCATGCAGTCTTAAACCTGCCGTTAGGCTCCCTACCGCGCCAATTGAAGTTTGGAGGTCAAGATGGGGTGTGAGTAGTGTATTAAATCAATAGCAACAACAAAATCAATAATCATCATGTAACAATCCTAACGATGGCCCAGCGGAATTGGGAAGAAATTGGGCCAACTCGGGCCCAGAAGAGGAGGAGCCACCGCAACAAGCCGCGTCTTGCGGGCCCAAGGCGCCGCGCGCGTGGACGAGGAGGCCACGGGTGCACTGCCGCTGCTGCCACCGCTGTCTACGAAAAGTGCCATGTAACCTAGATAAAATAGGAAAATAGATATAAATAAAATAGGAAGGAGTGGATCCGCAGGATCGCCAGTTGCTTAGGGGTTAACTCTTGTCAGGACTATAAATAGAGACCCCATGTAATCAATTCAATTAAGAAAGGAATAGGGGAAACCCTATCCTTAGCTCTCCGGCTCCTGGCTCCCTCAACCGTAGCCACCACCCCCTGCCCCACATGCCAACCCTGTGTAGCAGCGCCGCTGCCGCCCTACCTCCGCCTCCTCCACTAATGGATCGCCCTCCACGTGTCACCGGTGTGCCGGACATCTTATACCTGGTATCGAACGACCCATACAATCCATGGCTGCCACCACCACCATGAACGTCAACATAGAGGAAATCAGCGTGGACATCAAATCTGCACTTGTAAGTTTCGTGGATCAATTCCGATCTATGCTACAGCAACAAGACGATGCTCAGATCGACGCCGCCAATGAGATCACCATCAACATCGACGATGCAATCGTCGATCTAGATCATGGCCTCAACACCGAGGAGGATGAACCGCCACACATCGCCAGCAATGTCGTCCTCAAGGTCATCAGCAATGAGGAGATTCGTCCCCTCGACATCGCCAACATCACGATCCATCCCAATTTGGATCTGAACACTGCCATCGACATGGAGGACATAAACAACGACGCCCACCAGCTGCTCGACGAACCACACGTTCAAGCAGAACATCACTGGCTACCACGACTACAGCAAAAAATAGCACTGCAACACATGTCCAAGTTACCGGGCACCTTCACCTTCGACATCAACACCTCCAACGACAACGTCAGCACCATTGTTGTACGATGGCAAGTCACATGACATCCGCATCCTCAACATCGACATGCCCGATGTTGTCAATCTGGATGTTGCCTTCAGCAACCCCGATGCCAACCTGGAGCTTCCACACGCCAGCAACGTCAACCTCATCAAGCTGGACCCTAACAACAGCGACAGCAGCATGCTGCCACATGACGTCACTGCCAACATCCACCACTTGTTCGACAACAAACTCGAGGAACTACATAGGCACACGGCAACCAAGGAGGTTGATTGGACACTTTCCCGTGTCAAAGACAGCAACACCGCAGATGCAGGACACACCCATGGCGCCACCATCAACAAGGTCCCACCCAGATTGGACCCAACAACACCACCAACAACAACAGCAACCACGACCATGCTAGGAGCACTGTTGTGGTGCATGGCCACATTGTTGAGCGTCATCACCCTCGTCACCGGAGCAAACGACGTCATGTGCTCATTAACACATGCCAACCACTACATCGTCCACAGCAACGCCCTCCAGATGCCCCATGGGAAGCTCGACCAAATCGGTCAGGGTCTCACGGCCACGGAGGCTGAGCAGACACGCCTCGCTATCAACAACAAGGACGTCATCACCAACTCAGTGAGCAATGGGCGCATGAAACCCCAACCACCATGACACCACCATCATCACAGATTATCCTGCTACGGCACCACAGTTGACCTACGATAGCAACTACCCCCAAATGTCAACATCAAGCCAGCCATCGATAACAGCATGTTGTCAAGAAAGGTACGCAACATCATTGTAGCCTTGAACAACTACACTTGCTTCATGTTCGGCTACATCGACAATTTGCTCTACGATCAGGAGACTCCACCAACTCGCATGAGCAATGACCATGCCTACATCCACAACGACAGCCTCCTCTATAGCCTGGAGTTTGTAGCAACTCACATGCCATGGAGCATCATCATCACCGATGACAAAGAAGGTGCAATCTCCATCACCTTGCTCATCATCAACGACATCGACCACCACCACTATGCTACATCCACTTTGCGCCCTGCTACATCAACAACCGCAATGACAAGTGGCTCCACATCAACCCCAACAACACCATTAGTTGCATGACTTGCCATCCGGAGGCCACCTTACCAGGAACAACTTCCCTCAATGCCTGGCTCCAATTTCGTCGCGAGGATGTGCCGAGTGGAAAAGGAGGAGTAGTGTAACTATCCTAACAACGGCCCAGCGGAATTGGGAAGAAATTGGGCCAATTTGGGCCCATAAGAGGAGGATCCTCCACAAAAAGCCACCGCTGCCACCGCTGTCTACCGAAAGTGCCACGTCACCTAGATAAAACTGGAAAATAGAGATAAATAAAATAGGAAGCAGCAGATCCGCATGATCGCCTGTTGCTTAGGGGTTAAGTCTTGTTAGGACTATAAATAAAGACCCCCATGTAATCAATTCATCAAGAAAGGAATAGGGGAAATCCTACCCTTAGTTCTTCGGCTCTTGGCTCCCTCAACCCTAGCCGCCACCCCCTGCTCTGTGCGCCGCCCCTACCCACCCGCCGCCCCTGTGCAGCAGCGCCACCACCGCTAGTAGACGGCTGCCACCGCCCTACCTCCATCTCCTCTGCTCACGGATTGCCCTCCACGTGTCACCAGTGTGCCAGACCTCTTATACAGCAACACATCAATTAAATCAGCACAGTCCAGTAATGAAGCCTAGAAAGCAGTCTTATACACTCAGGACGTAGCCCTACATACACTGACACAAGACAGGGTACTCCTAGTTGGTATTTAGACAAGGCATAGTAGACACACATAGTTCAAGTTATGAGCCTGCAGTGCATAGAGAGCTGACGGGTTAATAAACATCGTTAGCTTTAATCTCCATCAGCAACCAATCCTTTCTCAGATCCTTCGGTATCCTTATAAGAGATCTTATCCAGCGACCATTGTTCCTTTGGTATCCATCAGCAACCTCATCCGGATCCGCCAAACCATAGCTAGGTATCTCTTGAAGTGCATCAAACATTTCTTGCAATGCATGGACAGAAGCAAGCTCAGCGACAAACGATGGTTGGAGCGTTGTTGGATTGCTTGAATCGTCGTCTCTTAGTATTAGCTGCTCATCAAAGGCAACTGTCAGTGGCCTCTCATCGTCCACTTGAATTTGTCCTGTCAAAGTATTGAAGAAATATGATACCTTGCTTGGGATCAGTTTGTCTCGGATGTAAGAATACCAAAGATCTTCTTCATGGCATGAGACTGAATGTATTGTTTTGCTTCTCATGTTGACCAGTATCTGCCACAACGTCTGGCTCCCCCATTTGGTATCACGCATCCTAAAGCAGAGGACCTCCGGTTCATCGATGCTCATGATGGGGCGATCAAGTGGATCGCACGGCAAACCCTTGTAGGCGTCGTGCGCCCAGAGCTCGGTTGCGTCAACCATGCCATCCTTCACCCACTCCATTTCTCCATTGCCGATCCTCATAATCCAAGTGTGGATGGTGTAGGTGTGCGGAGAGTGTTCACAGTCGTAGGAAGTAGCTGCGCCACAGTAGCAGCAGCCAAAGATGTTGACAAACTTGAGTTCACCGCCACCAGCGGTGGTGCAAATGTTCCAGTTTAATCCTTTGCAATCATGGGGATCCGTAGGGAGCTTTACATACTACAACGTTGGTGTCTCCTTGAACACATCAAGGAGCATGACGTCGCTGTACAAGTCGACCCAGCAGAGCAGATGATCATCGATGGGGACAACGGTGCCCCCCTCCCCGCGTCGCCCACCTACACGGGTGGCCCGGGCGGCAACCAACACTAGCCACCGCCCGGAGCCCCCACCCTTCTCCCCTCCCCTTGCCGCCGCCGGAGGGTGCCACCGGGAGGCTCCCCATGAGGGCGGCGGCGGGGCTTCTCTCCGGTGCGGTGCCTGCTTCTCCTCATGTAGCGAGGGCACAGGGAGCACCAACGATCGGTGGATGGTGGTGACGGCGGTTCCTCCTCATCGTCGACGCGCGGATCTATGGCCTCCTCGCCTGGATCCGGTGAGGTGGTGGGTGGATCCAGCCGCTCGAGGTCGGATGCGTCCGCCAGGGGCCCTCCGATGGCTCGTGACAGAGCTTGACCGGCCGGCACGGCGTTGGTTTGGCGTTGGGGTGGTGATGGTCGGTGGTCGATGGCAGGTGCGGTGGTGCGTGTGGTGAGGCGGTGGAGTGGCGCGGTGGTGCGGCGGTGGTCTGGTGGTGCGGTGGCGATGCTGTGGCGGCGGCGCAGTGGTGCAGCGGAAGCTGGTGCTAGTGCTCTGGTCGTCGGTGCAGTGCGGGCGGAGGAGGCGGTGGTGCGGCAGTTCATCGGCGGCGTCGTGGTGGCGCATCGGCCCAAGCTTTGGCATGGCGGCGGTGCCATGGTGGCGCAGCTAGCGGTGTCAGGCCTAGGTGGAGGCCGCTGATCCGCCTCCTTCAACCGTGGATCTCCAGCGGCCTGGAGCGGTGGGGAGTGGTGGTGGGAGGGCAGCAGAGGTGGATCTATAGCGGCGTGGAGTGTGGTGGCGCGGTGGTGGCATCTCCGGGAAGAGCTATCATGGTTGTGGTGCGGCGCGCCGGGCGTGCACGAGCAGCATGGATTGAGTTGCTCCGGGCAAAAGCCCTCATCGGTGTTCTTGCTGGTGGATGACAGCGGCGTCCTTGGACGTCGTTCTCCCCGGTGGGGGTGTCATTTTGGAGCCACAACCTTGCTGCACCGGTCGTTTCCACGATGGCTTTTGACCTTGTCAGCAATACCGCCGTGGGGCGAGCTAGACGGGGGTTGCCGAGCCCACGTGGTGGCGAGCGCTATCTTGGTGGTGGTCCGGGGTTGTCGTGTGTTTGCCGGCTGGCTGCTTGTAGTGGATCACGGCGGCTGACCTTGCCTGGCAACGGTCAGTGCGGCGTGGGACAGCGTCGGAGGACGGTGCTTGCGGCAATGACATCATGCGACGACAAGGCTTGCAGCGGACCATGGTGGATTGCTCAGCTAGGCTGGAGCCATCCGGTGTGGTACAACGTCGGAAGATGGCGCAAGCGACTTCCTTGCCTTGCTGCTTTGACGGCGGTTGCTAGGTGTGAGGACGAAGCAATGAGGCGAGGTCGGATGACGGCAACGACTTGGCGGTTTGATGGAGTTCTTGGGAGCGGGGCATCATTGCCCACCACCCGGACGGCGACTTAAGAAACGATTCCAGGCAGGTGTTCCTCTTCGAGGCGATGAGAGAGTGGTGTCCAACGGCAGATGTGGCGAGGCCCCCGCACGTTGTGTTGGCGTGGTGGCGACTGCGCAACAGCCTGAAGAGGCCTGGATTCGGCGTTTCCACTCCGTAGGGTGGAGTGTGATGTTGCAGCTGCACTGAGGCGAAAGGTCCTGCATGGCGGTGCCCTTCTTGGTGAGGTGGTGTCTATTTCCTTCGTTCCTCTATCGACGCAAGGTCACTCCCGAGGTTTCGGCGACTATGATAGCGTGGATGTTTGGTGGTGCCGCGGTATGGCTTCGTTTTTGCTGCTTCTGTCATAGGGGGTGGTGTTGTGTGGTAGCGTAGGCCATTGTTGATGTCCCAGTCCGACCGGCAAGTGTATGCGGCTCGTGTCGACGTCCCAATCTGACCGACCAGAGTTTTCTTTTGTAGGGTTTGTCGTTTCAGCGTGGTGGTGGTTCTCTGTTGTACCGTTGTGCCCACTTTGGGCTCTTCTTCTTTTTAATATAATCGGCAGCTCTCCTGCCTGGTTCGTTTCAAAACGGTGTGCCACAACAAAGGAAGATGCCAGTCCTCTCTTATTCTCAACTGGTAGTATTTCCACTCACCAAAACGGAACAGGTAGAGCTCAGCCACCTTCGGCGTCTTATAGCTGAGCGTCCTGAGCTCCGCCACCACGAGCTTGTCCTCCCCACAGCGCAGGAGGCTGGTGCAACAATCAAATAGCTCTCGAGTTAGGAGGTCTGAGCCTGTCTGTTCATAGTAAGGCGGAAGCAGCCACAACGACGGCGGCCGTGGGGGCTCCGCAGCGTGGGCGCTGGTGTTGCAGACGAAGTGCTCAAACGTGTCGTATTGTTGAATCTTCTCTTTGATACGAACCTGGATGAGCACGGAATCGCCATGCGCCGCGAGCACCTTGGATCTCTCCTCTCTAAGACTGTCAGGAATTTGGACGAATACACGCGAAAGTGTTGGAGGCTCCGCGAGGCGGAGGGAGACTTGGATCAGGTGGCCGGCGCTGGTGCGGGCCGACGCGAGTGTCTAGTCGGCGGCGTCGGTCGGCGAGCACGTGAAGTCCTTGACCTTGATGATCTTCAAGTACTCCTCGAACATCACCCACTGTGGGTACGCGACTTGGGACGAACAGGATGGATGTTGGACTTCCATGACCGACGGCGACGACTGACGACCGTTCCCCTGTGCTGTGGAGTCGTCTATATGCCCGTATGGAGAGGATCAATGCGTCTCCACATATTTGCAAATTTGCAATTTATACAAACACAAAAACTTTGTCGATGAGTTCGACTCACTTTTACTTTCTTTTTTCCTTTTATTATAGGTATATAAGTACGAGTTGGATTTACTGGTGCAAAGCTATCTCAACTTATCGTGACGAGTTAGGAGTAGGACTTCGCGGTGTACTGGCGCAAAGCCATCAGGCAGAGAAGACAGCGGCTCGTATAAATGGACAGTTGATAAGTTGCTCGAGATCACAGCCCCAACACATATACCGGGGGCACATTTCAATACCTTCATTATGCTCTGGAGTTGTTGGTATATTTGGAAGACGAGGAATAACATTGCCTTTCGGAACAATCGAGTGAAAGGGGCGCTGATGCCCTGCAAGACTGAAGCGAGCTTTTGGAAATCACGATAGCCAAAGAAGGACAGAGAAACCGCCGATGCCTGGTGTTCTGTGTTAATTAACACAATGTAAATTATTTCTAAAATGATGTAAACCATGTATCTATAACATTCGACTTTCGAAGCTACTGAATTAATGAAATCAGGTGGGGATCCTCTCCCCTCCCATATACTTTCCCTGAATTTTATCTAAAGTAAAACATTTAAAAGTTAAATAATGGGTAACGGACAATATACTCCTTACTGACTTTGTGGCTGACTTGACATATGGTCCCAGGTATCTTTAGTTCTTTACTAGGAGGACTCCCCGCGTGTCGTTGTGGACATGAAGAAAAAAAAATATAAATTGGATAGAATTGTTTTAACTAATAAAATTAATCGATGTATATATGGAGTGTTGGTAGTGCAAGAACATAATATAATATATATATAAATTTATAGATTTATTAGCATTATCATAGAGATTATATGCATAGTGGATGATATGTCTCGATGATGTGGATATCGTAATTCTTGTATCAGTGAGCTTTAATTACAAATGATAGTGGATTATTGAGGTGGACACCTATTGGACTATTGAGGTGGACGCTTAGTATGTCAACAAAAATAGATAACTGGGTTGAAAGTGGACTGCTGATGTGGACAGTTTACATGTGAAGAGAATTCGATAGTGGAGTTTATCTTCATAAGAGTTATATATTATAGTTATGTTATCTTTTTATTGAACATTTGAGCTCCTATATATAATTTCAAATGAAAAGTGTTTAGCAAGAAAATTCAGTATCTACAAGCACTACCAATTTTGTCAACAGTATGTGTCTCCATTTTAGGTTATTTGAAAAAGTAAAATTTTGAATAGGCAAACAGACGTAAGCATCCGTACGATGCATGGCAAGGGACGAGGGGTAAATAGGCCGAAATTTTCTTCTCTCTTCCGAACGAAGGGGTAAATAGGCCGAAATTTTCTTCTCTCTTCCGAAATAACTCTTTTCCTTGTATAATTCCGTAATCATTCCATTCAGGTTTCAAGAGAAACCGTCCACGTATAAAGAAATCAAATGAATTTATTTCCTTCTCCTTGAATTCATTTTGTTTCTTTATTCGGAGTAAGACAATAACTTCATTTGACACCCGATCGGACACGACAGTTCTTTCTTCAACTAGACTACAAATAGTTTCTCGTATAGGATTGATTCCATAGCCAACGTCATAAATAAATAAAAACGTCTGTGACATCCACAATTAGCCAAGATCCTAGCCAAAGTTCCTCCGGATCTTGATTTACTTCGCAAATTGCCAGATAGAACCTCGAGAAGACTCTAATCTTTTACCCATGGTTCTCGATTTTTTTCTTGTTTTATACACCTGATGGTTTACCCAGTTCAACGACGGGTATGACCCTAGTAAAATTAAAAACATCTAAATAAACTATCTTGTCATTCGGCTTTAGGTTTACACATGTCCTGAGATCACAAGTGTTCTTATGCTTGCTAACCTGATTCTTCTATGTGTCTTAATAGATTTGTCACGGCAGTCGGCAGGGGAGCTGGCCGAGGGAGAGGCCTGGTGCGATCGCGTCCCCTCACATGGAGATGACACAACTCTTATCTTTTAATGTATACGTATATACTAGCGTTGTCGCATAGGTGAGAAGTCACGTGGGAATAGAAAGGATGCGAATGGATATTACCAATCAGCTAGTAATTCATTCCCACACAATTTTATGTACACAATGAAAAAAATGTTCTTTTGGAGACAGTTGTGTATTGAACCAGTAGCAACAATAGTAACAATCAGCAACACTTCAATTAAGTCAGCACAGTCCAGAAATGAAGCCCAGAAAGCAAACTTGTATAAACTCAGGACGCAGCCCTACGTACACTCACACAAGACAGGGTACTCCTAGTTGATTTTTAGCCACGGCACAGTAGACACACACAGAGTTCAAGTTATTAGCCTGCAGTGCACAAAGAGCTGATGGGTTAGTAAGCATTGCTAGCTTTAATCCCCATCAGCAACCAATCCTTTCTCAGATCCTTTGGTATCCTTACAAGAGATCTTAACCCGTGACCATTGTTGCTATTAAGAATTCTATATGCTTTAACCTCATCCGGACACGCCAAACCATAGCCAGGTATCTCTTGAAGTGCATCAAACATTTCTAGCAATGCATGGACAGAAGCAAGATCAGTGACGGAAGATGGTTGAAGCGTTGGATTGCTGGAATTTCCGTATCTTATAATTCTCTGCTCATCACCCATTTGGGATTGGGATTGGCCGGTAAAAGTATTGAAGAAATATGATACCTTGCTTGGGATCAGTTTGTCTTCAGTTTCACAATCACAAGACCCAACTTCTTCTTCCTAGCGTGAGATTGAATGTATTGTCTTGCTTCTCATGCTGACCATTACCTGCCATAGAGTCCGGCTACTGCATTTGGCCTCGCGCAACCTGAAGCAGATGACCTCCGGTTTGTCGATGCTCACGATGGGGCGGTCAAGTGGATCACATGGCAGACCCTTGTAGGAGTCGAGCGCCCACAGCTCGTGGCGTCAACCATGCCGTCCTTCACCCACATGGTGATTCTCTCGACGCCGTAGATCCACATTGTCCAGGTGTGGATGGTGTAGGCGTGGCGAGAGTGTTCACAGTCGCATGAATGGGCGGTACCACAGCAGCAGCGGCCAAAAATGTTGATGAATTTGAGCGCACCGCCGCGCGCTGTGGTGCACACGTTCCTATTTAATCTCCTGCTATCATGGGGAGCTGTGGGGAGCCGTACATACCGCACCCTTATTAGTGCCTCCGTGGACATGGACACATCGAGGAGCATGACGCCGCGGGACAAGTCGACCCAGCAGAGCAGTCGCTCATTGACAGGGACAATGGTGTCCCATGACACCGAAGCAAGATCCCAGTCCTCTGTAATATCGATGTAGTAGCGGTGCCACTCACCAGAACGGAACAGGTAGACCTTGGCCTGCTGCGTGTCATCGCTAAGCCACCTGGCCTTGATGTCCGCCACCACGAACTCGTCCTCGCCACGGCGCAGGAGGCCGGTGGTGTCAGCAGACAGCTCTCGATGCACGAGGCCTGAGTCTGAGAAGGATATCTGTTTATAGTAAGGAGGGAGCAGCCACAACGACGGCGGCCATGGGGGATCTGCGGCGTGGTCGCCGGCGTTGTAGACGAAGTGTTCAGCCGTGTAGTATTGCTGATTCTTCTCTTTCATACGAACCTGGATGAGCAGAGTCGCCGTGCGCCGCGAGCATCTTGGATTTCTCCTCTTGGAGACCGTCAGGAATGCGGAGGAATACACGCTAGAGTGCCGGGGTTTAGCGAATCGGGGGAAACTTGGATCTGGCGGCCGGCGCTGGTGTGAGCGGCCGCCAGTGTCTTGTCATCGTCGGCCAGGGAGAAAGAGGAGTCCTGGACCTTTATCTCCAAGTACTGCTCGAACATTACCCACCATGGGTACGTGGCGGAGGACGAAGACGAGCCGGAGGAAAGGTTGGGCTTCCATGGCCGCCGCCAATGTTCGTTGCCGTACTCCGTGGCTGTATTGGATTGATGCACCATCCCTAGGTAGGGGAGTGGGCTCCACATATATGGAATGATAGATACGTGTTTCACGGATTGTGTGCAATCTACAAACAGAAACTTTTGTCGACGAGTTGGACTTTCTTTTCTTTTCCTTTTTTTCATTTTTGATGTAAATGAGTTGGACTTCATAGCACGAGGGCATTGACTTCGTCACAAGTTGGACTTATTGGTAGACCAATATATCGTGGTCCTTGTGAGTTGTGACCATGAACTGCCCTATAGTTTTATGAATTACACAGTATAACGTAGTACATTCACCCTATGAATAAATGCACATAAATTCTTAGACGAGTTCTACGCTACTAATATATGTTCATTCGGGCATTTTATACATGAATAGCACACTAATATATATACAAAAAAGCATATTTAATTAATTAGTTTATATCCATGCATGAAATAGTATAAGTATGTAGTATTGAAACAATATATACACAAAATCTTGTTCTTTGGATTGCACTCCATCTGAATGTCCAGGCACCTTCGTGTCAGTGCTACTAGGTAAGATTAAATTAGGGTCATAGTAGTACTCGCTAGTGGGAGCTAAGACCTGATCAACAAGAAGTCCTTCTAATAATGACTCTTGAACTGCCTTGATTTGGTCCACTCGCTGGCATCTTTGCTTTAACCATTCATCTTGCAATTTCACAAGAAGGAAAAAGTAAGAATTTATATGATTATATATATAGCAACACATACAATGGAAAGAAATAAATAAATTTTGTTTTCTTACATACATCATGGATTTATTCTGGAGTTTTCTTTTTGTATTTCATTATGAACTCGCCGGAAAATCATCAAGATTGAAGAAGTCACCAAAGGTGCCTTGTTGGCAACAGGAATGCCATCTGCAATGGCTCAAGGCCTAACAAATCGAGGAATTTTGACCGGAGTCTTATGGAAACCAAATTATATATTTAGAGCTAAGCATTATAAGTAGTAAGAGTCAAACTATGCAATATTTGTCTCTTTGTTGTTTAAATTTTGTTTTGTTGTTACTTTTATCCATGTTTCTACCTTCTTTTTTGTAATCTTCCTCAAGTTCACTTGATATCTAAGTTCATGACTGCATAGGCTCCCATGTACAGCTTGTTAGAATGGACTACCATGGCTACAACATTATTAGTGTACTAAAACCTTTATGGAAAAATTTGCTAAAGGACACTAAAAGTGAGCCCTCTTCGCTAATGGACATGCTAGAGTGATTTGCTAGTGGACACTTTAGTTGTTGTCAAATTTGATCCATGACACTATGCCGAATCAAATATTCATTTCTAGCTTAGATGGAGAGAGAACAACGATGAAATATTCTTCTTCCCCATTTTCATCCTCTCTCCCTTTCTTCCTCCTTCGCACCAAATCCTGGCCTGGCTTGTGAGTAGTTGCCGGCACATAGCAACGGCGGGTTGAGGGTGCAACAATGGCGGGAGAGGAGCTTGTAGGCACGAGGAAGCCATGGACACGTATGGCAGTGACTTGCGAGCGAACACATGCGACCTATGGACCTGCGAGGGTGACTACGAACCTATGTGACCTGCACATGGAGCAAGCGACCGACAGAACAAGGCCGTTGTAGTGTGGCCCCCACAATGGCGAGTGTGCTTCATGTGACCATGGTGGCCTCAGGGAAGTAGTCGGTCCTTGTCTCGAGTACCTAGGGGCACAGTGTGCAGCGCCAACGCAGACCTGGGTGGCGCATGGCATGGGAAAGGGCAAGAAGAAAGGGGCAAAAGGGACATTTTACCATTGTTCTCTCTCCTTCTAAGCCAAAAATGAATATTTTATTCGCTAACAAATTTGACAAAAACCAGAGTGTCCGTGAGCAGATGACTGCATTTTACATGTACACAAAAATTTTTCCAACACCTAATTTTTAAGCATATTGCATCGCTTCACCTTGCATCAAACACAAATCTAATACACTAGGTGACTGCTATTGTAAATTTTGCAAATCTGATGCAATAGGTGGACACTATTACATCATGAATGAATTTGATGCTATGGTTCAAGTTTATAGAAGAAAAGTGTCACTTGTAGAATTTACCGTTATTCTTTAGATTCACCCTTACAAGATGTCAAATGAAGATACATTCATACTGCTACAATGATTGAATTGTTATTCTTTGGATTCATCTGTACATGTTTAGCAGTTTTATATGCTTTCTCAGTAATCTATGAACATTTATTTAGTTTGTCTATACATCTAACAAATTACAACTTCCCAGCTATTGAAGGAGTTTGGAATACTACAAAGGTTGAAGTTGCCTTTGTTGTTGTTTTGGCCTTGGCACAATTGGACTTGCATTAAGTTTCTCATATTAGGCCATTCTCATAAACATGTGTTAAGAAGGATCAATGTGTATACTTGTTTAGTGGTGAACATATCATTACTAATGCATATGGCATCTTACTATTTCTAGTGAGTAGCAATACAAACCTTGAACCTTTTTTTTTTAGAATTACAATGTACAACGCAGATGCCCATAAAATGCACGCATACTCACCTCTATGAATACACATACGCAAACTCTACCCTTATGAGCACTTTCGAAGAAATATGTCGCTGAAGATTCCTGAAGTCACGCCGGCGCCTTGTCTTGAATCTTGAGATGCTTGCTCTGACCCTTTGAAAGTGTGAACTGAATCAAGAATTCTATAAGTCTAGAATGCAGGTCCAGCGACCTTTTTGTTACATTCTTGAAATACAAACCTTTGTTATTTAGTTATTGTACATGCTATGGAATCTGGATGAATCAAATATTAATATCATTGCCTTTTGTGCTATCAGATTTTGCAACTTTGTGATTTTTTTGTGCATCAAATCTTTATTATTCAGAAAATAAAAATGGATGCAATTTAAAATGGCAGCAAATAGACTGTTGTAATAAACCTAATATAATGTTGCAACAGCTTGTATTTGATCAAACCCAACGGCGATGCAATAGGTTGAATTGCATCAAACCTAATATTGATGCAATAGATTGTATTGCACCCAACCTAAGGTTGATGCAATATGGTTTTTGCATCCTACATTAGCTGTTGCAGTAGTAATCCTTATTGCATCAAATTTATTAGATGTATTATATCAACATAATTTTGATGTAATAACCTTTGATGATGCAAAAAGCGGCGTCGCATCAGAATGGTTTGGATGCAACAATAACCCTTTTGCATCTCTCTATCTTGATGCAAGAGACAATGAATATGGCCGATGCAAGCGGCTACAACGTCAGACGATCTGACGCTAAATACATATAGCGTCAGACTTCAGAAAGTTCTGTTCTCATAGCAAATAGATAGAAAGTTCAGAAAGTTCAGAACTTCAGATAGCAGGTTTCCTGGACACATTCAGACCACATTCAGACTAGTGACATGTTCAAATACTAGCAGTGACACATTCAGATGCAACGAGCTTGTAGAAGGTTTGGTTTCATTTTCTGCAAAAGTATACGGAAAAGTAAGAAATGTAATTGGGCAGCTTGTAGGAACTAAGGCAGCTTGTGAACCTATACATAATGGATACCGTAGCATTTGTTAATGTAGATACTTTTTTTTTTGTCATAGTGACTGATGTTTCAGTATACTAATATTTCAGAAAAGGAAGTCGTAATCTAATGGAAACAAAAGCTTGTACGGTAGGCATACTCTGTTGGGAAAAAAATAAGACAACATATATTCTGTATAGGGGGTACCAATCTACTGAAAGCAAGAAAAAGATGACTGCAATCAAGAAAAAGATGACTGCAATCGGAAGGACGACTATCACACCAATGTCAATCGCACCATTTGTAGCAGTAAAGAGACGAATCTAGGAGAGGGTAGCTATACCTATTAATCAGACCCCTGGTGGCTCTTGCTGGGAAACATGGTGGCGGTGGAGAGGCTCGCCGTGACCCACCAGGAGTTGGAGGGCGAGGGAGACAACCCAGATGCCGGTATTGGCCTCGGCTGCGGAAGGCAGTCGCGGACGTCGTCACCCTGATCCCGACGGACGAAGATGAAGCCGGCGGCCGGGGCGGCGTGCGAGATCAAGGACGAGAGGCCTTCTCCCCCAAATCGAGGACGGGAGGCCTCCTCCACGCCCACCCTTAGCCGGATCGAGGCCAGGAGCCCCTCTCCTCGCTGCTCCCGCGGCAGAGAAGCCGCCGGGCAGGATCCGCCACCTCTTGCCTGCGCGCGCCAAGCCGCCACCGCCGCCGTTGCTGCCCCGCGCGCCCGCGCCTGGCCGCGTCGCCGCTGCTAGGGTTAGGGAGGGGTTGGCGGCTGCTGCGCTCACGCGCCGGCGGCTGGAGGCCCCCGCGCTCGCCCCCTACGGCAGCTGGCCGATCAAGCAATGGCCCCCAAGGGAGGAAGGCATGGGGGAGGGTGGCTGAGAGAAGGAGCCTGTGCAGGAGAGAGGGGCGCGGCGGCGGTGGTGTGGCATGCGGGTGCCGCTGAATGGGCTAAGGTTTCGGGCCCTAAGGTGAGAGCGAATGGCAGCTCTTATAGTCTTGCTGACATTTCTTACTTGGGCTGAGGGGATTTTTGTGCGGGCTATGTGTATTGGGTTCTTATCGGACCACAATCTGCTTGTAGTGAAACCTGATGTGGCAGCTATGTAGGGCCCATTTAGTTTTTACGTCAATTGGTATGGCGTTATACATTGTTTTAGCATCAGATTATACATTGTTTTAGCATCAGATGGTAAGACGTTAAATTTCAGTATCTATAGCGTCAGATAACACATCGTTGAATCAAGAATTAGCGTCAGATGATCTCTAACTTAACTTTAGCGTCAGATCATCCAACGATAAAAAAAAGATTCAGCGTTAGATGCCTCATGGTGAAAAAGTGTTGTGGTGTAGTGTGCATCCAAAGCTATTGCATTGGCTCACATCAAATACAAAATTGATTCGATACCAACCTAGCCCGTGAGGACAGACATTTGTTTGCTTGAGAAGACAAAGTCACCCCTGGAGGATTATCTATAGGATTAGGATGTTTCACGAATATACTTTTACCTCTAAGGGACATGAGTGTGTAAAGAATATGTGACGTATAAAAGGGGGATTGAACCCCACATAAAAGGGGTAGTTGAGATCATTTATAAAACCCTAATTTCTGTGGGCCTGCTTGTTGCCATCCCTCGGACTTAGACTTTGAGCCTTTGGCCTAAGCCGCAGGTCTCCACCCTCCATCCCTACCTGTTAGGAACGAATAGACTCCTAACATGCATTATGCAACCATGACATTCGGTCACACACACCCACACGCATAGGATACTCTTAGTTCTCCTGATTGATTTTGACACAAGCCAAAGCAGTACCTAGCCTGTACTTTTACAGTCCAGAAATAAGTTGCCAGACAATGGGTAGCAGCAGTCTTTGGCCTATAGGAGCTAGAATTAACAAGCACTATTGTGTTGCAACCGAATTGTTGGCTGCGTATTCACACCGATATGTATGGTATATACGATGTTGGTAGTGTTCTTACAAACACTTCAAATCTTCAATTAATAATTTAGCATGATCCAAAATGAACACCAGAAAGCAGTATGTACTAGATGACTAAAAACCATTGTACTTGCACTAAACTCAATCAAAAAAAAACACAGCCATTCATCACAGTACGCAAAGTGCTGACAGATCAATCTTCGCTAGTCTTAATTTCCATCAGCAACCAATTCTTCCTTAGATTCTTCGGTAACCTTAAAAGAGATCTCAACAGACGACCACTGGAATTACTAAGAATTCTATACGCTTTGACATCGTCAGGACCCAAGCCATAGCTAGGTATCTCTTGAAATGCCTCCAAGATTTCTGAAGCTTGCAGCGTTGCATTGCAAGAAACGACAACTGACGGTAACCTCTCAATGTTAATCTGGTTCTGGCCTGTCAATATAGGGTCATCACTTCTGCCACTACTAGGGTAAGTAGTGAAGAAATATGATACCTTGCTTGGGATCAGTTTGTCTCGGGTGTAACAATACCCAAGATCTTCTTCATGGCGTGAGACTGAATGTATTGTTTTGCTTCTCATGTTGAACAGTATCTGCCATAGGGTCCGGCTGCCCCATTTTTTATCACGCATCCTGAAGCAGATGACCTCTGGTTCGTCGATGCTCACGATGGGGCGGTCAAGTGGATCGCACAGAAGATCCTTGTAGGCATCGAGCGCCCAAAGCTCAGTTGCACCGACCATGCCGTCCTTCACCCACACCATGTCGCCATTGCCGATCCTCGTCGTCCAGGTGTGGATGGTGTAGGCGTGGCGAGAGTGTTCGCAGTCGCAAGAATCGGCGGCACCACAGCAGCAGCGGCCAAAGATGTTGACGAACTTGAGAGTACTACCATCCGCGGTGGTGCACACGTTCCAGTTTAATCCCACGCCATTATCGCGGGGATCCATGGGGAGCTGAACGTACTGCACCGTTGGTGTCTCCTTGAACACATCGACGAGCATGACGCCGCTGCACAAGTAGACCCAGCAGAGGAGATGGTCGTCGACGGGGACATCGGTGTGCCACAACGAAGGAAGATCCCAGTCCTCTCTGATTTTCAACTGGTAGTACTTCCACTCACCAGAACGGAACAGGTAGAGCTTAGCTACTTTCGGTGTCTTATAGCTGAGCGTCCTGAGCTCCGCCACCACGACCTCATCCTCGCCAACGCGCAGGAGGCCGGTGCAACAATCAAATAACTCTCGAGTTACGAGGTCTTCCCCTGAGAAGTATGCCTTTGCATAGTAAGGCGGGAGCAGCCACAACGACGGCGGCCGCGGGGGCTCCACAGCGTGGACGCCGGCGTTGTAGACGAAGTGCTCAAACGTGTCGTACTGTTGATTCTTCTCTTTGATCCGAACCTGGATGAGCACAGAGTCGCAGTGCGCTGCGAGCACCTTGGATTTTTCCTCTCCTAGACCGTAAGGAAGTCGGACGAATACACGCGAAGGTGCCGGGGGCTCCGCGAGGCGGAGAGAGACTTGGATCGGGTGGCCGGCGCTGGTACGGGCGGCCGCCAGTGTCTTGGGGTCGCCGCCGACGGTCGGGGAGCCAGAGGAGTCATCGACCTTGATGATCTCCAAGTACTGCTCGAGCATCACCCACCGTGGGCACACGGCCGGGGACGAACAGGATGGAGGTTGGGCTTCCATGGCCGCCGCCGCCGACGACCGCTGCCCTATGCCGTGTAGCCGTGTTTGTATATGCCCGTACGGAGAGGATCGATGAGTTGGACATGCTGGCGCAAATCTATCTCGTGACGAGTTAGGAGTAGGATTTCGCGCTGTTACTGAATTTGATAATAATCCCATTGTTTTGGTAAGTACAGTCCGAATTACTCCCTCCTACAATTAATAAACTATAAAACATTTTAAAGTTAATGAATAATAATGGACAACCTATTCCTTATTGCAACTTTCAAGCGACAAAGTAGTCATGATGTCAAACCACCAGTGACCAGGTAGCCACTGCGAAGGAGACGTTGACATGGCGACACTAACACCCGAGCTGGACAGACTAAAGTGAAGAGGAGATGAGGCACAGCAGGCACAATACAAGATAGGAGTCACTCCGACATACTGAAAGTTGACGCTGCATCAACACACACATCTCGACCACCGTCCACAGCAATGGCCTTCACCACAGCATGGCAGCAGGGGGAGAGGGCTTTTGATACACACTCCCAAGGAAGTGAACGACACCCAAAGGCGTCGCCATCATTGAGCCAAATAATGGGTAAAGTTTTCACCATGGCGCGTCATCCGCAAGCATGCCAGTGACCTTCCCCGTGCACGCCATGGCAACTGAGGGCACCTTCCCTGTCGCTGCTATCGAACTGTGAGAAGCTTTAGTGCCCGCTCGACCAACATCAGCCTTGCCACCATGACGCTGCAGATGTGTGAAACAAGCATGACATCACCATTCATCTCACCACGCCATCAACGTCGCACAGACAGAGCAACCGCCCATGCCACCACGAAGCAAGACGGCACATGCTGCTAGCCATGCCACCCTCACCTCTATTCCCCACGCACTGCCAGTCACCACCCTTTGTGCCACCTCAGAGCCAGAGGAGTGAGGTGCTTATGTAGTCGTAGAAGGGGGAAGACTCTTGGGAGGAAGAGACGCTGGATCCGGGCCAGGAGACCTAGCCTGCCGCCACTCCAACAGATCCGGCCAAGATAGCACCAAACCGGGAGCAATGGGCTGGATCACGAATCATGTCAAGGCCATCGTGCCACCGCCGCCTCGTGCATGCACGAGCACTGCCCATCGAATGGCCACAACCGACCTCCTGTCCAAGGCGATCCAGATCTGGGCAATAGAGCACCAGATCCGGGCCCCCAAGCGCGGCCACTAGTGGGTCGGCATAGCTGCTGCCACCGAGAAAGGAGGTAGGGCGGAGCAGGAGACCCCTTGTCGCAAGCGGCCACCTAGCTCTGGCTGGCGCCACCGTAGCTGCAGGATCTGGCCGTGCCGACCCCCACGCGGCCCGAAATCGGTCGCGCTCTACAGGACCACCGCATCCCACGCCAACATGCCATCAAAAAGAAAGAAGAGGCCCCGCTGCCGCCTTCCCAGCGAGTCACGCGGCTTGCTAGTGGCCTGCTCTGGCGGCGACACGGCAAGAGGGGGAGGAGAGGTGGTGGGGACTAGGGTTGGGCAAGAAGTAGTGTGTGAGATGAAAGACATGAACGGATAGTCGTGTATTCGGTGGCTTGGTATGTAATTTGGTCACAATTCCTCAAAGAGCTGACATGTTAATAAGTTGTGTCTTCAAACAGTTGCAGCAAAAGTAATCAAGCAACACCTCCAATTAAATCAGCATAGCCCAGAACAAAATGGAACTCTGGAAACAGTCTTGTACTAAACTCTCAGTAGCATTATAATAGCATCAAATTCATTCATGCACAATCAAACTACAAAGCGCACTTCTAGTAGATTTTAAGGCAAGCCACAACTGCTAGATGCTACGGAGTACTTCATAGTTCAAACAAAGCGCGTCAGACCATAGGATCATAAGCAATCTTGCCTTGAGACAGGCCTGCAGTTTTCAACCAACTGGCGGGTTAATAAGCATTGGTATCCTTAATCTCCATTAGCAACCAATCCTTCCTTAGATCCTTCGGTAACCTAGAAAGAGATGTCAACCGGCAGCCATCGTGGTCACTGCTAGTAAGAATTCTGTAGTCTTTAACCTCATCAGAACCCAAGCCATAGATAGGTATGTCTCGAAGTGCCCCAAACATTTCTAACAATGTTTGGACAGAAGCAAACTTAGCGAACGAGGAATGTTGGAGCGTTGGGCTGCCGGAATCATCCCCTCTTGTGATTAGCTGCTCATCATCAGCAACAAGTGCCGGTGGCCTCTCATCGTCCACCTTAATTTGGCCTATCAAAGTATTGAAGAAATATGATACCTTGCTTGGGATCAGTTTGTCTCCGGTGTAACAGTACCCAAGATCTTCTTCATGCTGTGAAACTGAATGTATTGTTTTGCTTCTCATGTTCACCAGTATCTGTCATAGCGTCCGACTGCCCCCTTTGGTATCGCGCATCCTGAAGCAGATGACCTCCGGTTCATCGATGCTCACGATGGGGTGGTCAAGTGGATCACACGGCAGACCCTTGTAGGCGTCGAGCGCCCAGAGTTCGGTTGCATCGACCATGCCGTCCTTCACCCACTCCATGTCACCATTGTCAATCCTCATCATCCAGGTGTGGATGGTGTAGGCGTGGCGAGAGTGTTCGCAGTTGCAAGAAGCGGCAGCATCACAGCAGCACCGGCCAAAGATGTTGACGAACTTGATGGTGCCACCACCCGCCGAGGTGCACACGTTCCAGCTTAATCCCTTACAATCAGGGGGATCCGTGGGAAGCCATACGTACTCCACCATTGGTGTCTCTTCGGACACATCGAGGAGCATGATGCCGTAGGACAAGTCGATCCAGCAGAGCCAACGGTCGTCGACAGGGACGACGGTGTCCCACGACACCTGAGAAGGAAGATCCCATTCCCAGTCCTCTCTAATTTACAATTCGAAGCGCTTCCACTCACAGCTCCGCCACAACGAGATCGTCGACGTGTCATCGTCGTCGCTGAGCGAGCACACCCACAGCTCCGCCACAACGAGATCGTCCTCGCCACGGCGCAGGAGGCCGGTGGCATGATCAGACAGCTCTCGAGTCACAAGGTCGTCGCCTGAGAAGAATGTCTGTTCATAGTAAGGCGGCAGAAGCCACAACGATGGCGGCCGTGGGGGCTCCGCAGTGTGGGCGCCGGCGTTGTAGACGAAGTGCTCAACAGTGTGGTATGGTTGATTCTTCTCTTCGATGCAAACCTAGATGAGCACAGAGTCACTGTGCTCTGCGAGGACCTTGGATATCTCCTCTAAGACTCTGATACCGTCAGGAATACGGAAGAATGCACGCGAAAGTGCCGGGGGCTCCGCGAGGCGGAGGGAGACTTGGATCGGATGGCCGGCGCTGGTGCGGGCGGCCGCCAGTGTCCTGGCATCGTCGTGGGTCGGGGAGCAAGTGGAGTCCTCGACCTTGATCTCCAAGTACCGCTCGAACATCACCCACCGGGGTTAGGCAGTGGAGGACGAACCAGGGCTTCCATGGCCGCTGTTGCCGCCGCCACCCTCAACGATTATTGCCCTATCCCATATGGACGACCGTCCTATTACGCTGGGCAGTCACTACCGGAAATCGCGACTTTGCCGAGTGTATATTCTTTGCCGAGTGCTAAATCTTGGGCACTCGGCAAAGAAAGTCTTTGCCGAGTGTCAGACTTCGCACTCGGCAAAGAGCTCTTTGCCGAGTGCCAAAATTCAGGCACTCGGCAAAGAGCTCTTTGCCGAGTGTCTTACTGTTGGCACTCGGCAAAGAGCAGACTTTGCCGAGTGTCTTCCTGTTGGCACTCGGCAAAGATATTTTCAATATTACATTTCGAGACACTAAATGAACTCAAATGAAAAAATTTCTACTACAAAGTTGTATAACTTTTTAGGATCTATAAAGTTTATATTGGTCATTTTTTCATTTGATAAATCGATAGTAATGTTGTTTTTAAAACCTACATCTCACTAATAGTTTCATAAGAATTGTGAACTATGTTAGAACCACCATATCGGATGAACAAATGATCAAACAAACAAAATAATGTTTATAGATCTTAATAAGTTATGAAATATTATAGTATAATTTTTTCATTTGAGTTCATCTTGCCATGCTAAACCTACGCGTGAATTTCAAAATTTAAAATTCAAATTTTGTAAATGACCTCGGATGAAAAAATATCCAAAACAAAGTTTGTAGATCTCGAAAAGTTATGAAACTTTGTAGTTGATAACTTTTTCATTTGAGTTCATCTTACCATGCTAAAGCCATATGTGAATATCTTAAATTTAAAATTCAAATTTCGTAAAAGACCTCGGATGAAAAAACTTCCTAAACGAAAAGTGTAGATCTCGAAAAGTTATGAAATATTATAGTTGACCACTTTTGGATTTGAATTCATTTAGGCCCTTAAACAAGCTAATTACTCTTGGTTTAGTATAGAATATGAGGAAATAAAACTAGTTATAGACACATATGACAGAGTAGTGCAGTGGTTAAGGCAGGAGACACGCGAGAGAGAGGTCACGAGTTCGAATCCCACCGGACGCGAAGCGCGCGATTTTGGGGCGAAAAATGCCGCGACTTGCGACTTCGACGGAGACGGGCGGGCGCATGGCGGTGGGTCCCCCTCAAATTTAAATTTTTTTTACTATTATTTTCGGGTTTTTTTTAGATTTTTTATTTCGGGCCTTTGCCGAGTGCTTGCCAGGTGGCACTCGGCAAAGGCTCCTTTGCCGACGTATTCTTTGCCGAGTGCGGCACTCGGCAAAGCCTTTGCCGAGTGTAAAACGGCCTTTGCCGAGTGCTTCGAGCACTCGGCAAAGACCCTGATTCCTGTCGTGAGTGGACTTATTAGGCTGCCCTACAGTTTTGGCTTAAGGCCTAACAATTTTGACCCGCAATTTAGAGCAACAAGCCTAATACTATATAGAGAGAAAGTTTAGCTATACTAGTAAAATATGCCCGTGCGTTGCAACGGGATATATAGATCATCGTACGAGATTTATTCTCATTTTTGCACCATTAGTTCTAATTTATTTTAGAAGCACTCTAAATTGTGTCTAGATATGATAATTAGGGACTAATGCAATGATCATGTGGTCCAATTCTGTTAGTTAATGATTTCCGTAACTGATAAACCAACTGGGCGACCGATGCTGTTTCGTTTTAAGAAGAAAACTCATAAGCCGAGTGAGTTGTCACTGTTAACATATGTTTATTAGAACAGTAAAACATTGTACTAAATACACTATACTAACATATGTTTTTTTCGCTCTTCTTTAAATATGTATATGTTTCTCAGTTTAAATTTTACTAAAAATAGAAAGAAGTCAATAGATTTGTTGTCAATAGATTTGTTTTTTTGAAAATGTAATTTTTGTAGCATCCCTGCATGTTTGCTTGCGTGCCAATATTGTTCTTGAGGTAAGTAATTTTCCTTTAGAAAAACTACAAGCATTACTGCAAGCTGGGCTGGGCTCCCTGGTCACTGCACGCGCCACATGTTCATGGACACTCCACGCGGCATATGCAACGGTACCACCTGCCCACCTGTCAGTTGAGGCCCCCAAGCCACCCGTATACACTCCGCAGACAGTGCCACGGCCACACCGCCCCCTCCTCGTCCATCTATTTCCTCTTTCTTTCTAACTCAGCTTCACGTATTTTTCTCTTTCTCAAAACTCAACTCTACATCTGAAGAAAATCCAGATCCAGATCTTGGGCCTCCAAATCCCGGCGACTTTGACTCCCCACCTTGCGGATGTTAGCCTTAGAACCAGGTCTGGGCTCACGCAGATTCAAGCACGGGAGCGTCCAGGCTCGATGTGCTCATTCAGTCCTCATCGTGTGGTGTTGCTTCTATTCCTCCAAGCTCTTCAGTTCATTATCTGTCAAATCCGAAGAGGAGCAAAGGTATTCGTGTCTCTGTTTGGTCTCTTCAGTATCCTGTTCTTGAGTTCTTTTGTTCTTGTAGGAGCATGGGGCATGGGCCTCGGGCAAGCCATCCCATGCAGAGCGAGAGCAGAGCCGAAGAAGGCGAGTTGTGCACACGTGCAGGCGGGAGCAACGAAGGACACAGCAACCGCGACTCGTCGCCACCTCATCATCGCGGCACTGCCTCGTGACTCGACGCCGCATGTCTGTCACGGTCCACGCTCGCGACTCGGCGCCGCCTCGCCGTCGCGGCCCGGCCTCGCAACTCGAGAGGTCGACGCCTATTGATTTGTTTTCTAAGTTGTTGTCTTTCTACTCAAGAGTTTTTATTTGGGTTTGGATTTGTATAGCTGGAGGTTAGCCTCGGTTTGGTTCCTTGGTCCGTGGCACCTTGCTTGTTGATTGATTTAAGAAACCTAAGGAAGTCTATGTGATTTATTTGATTTCGGATCGGGAGTTCTAATTCTGTACTACTCTAAGAAGTATCGAAGAGATTGGGGCAGACTATGAATCACAACAGGCTGACAGAAAATACATTAGGCGGACAAAAAAAATATATAGGCCACAGGGCACACTGAAATTTTCATGGTTTATTATTAGGTAGAGATTAGCAAACGTGCCCGCAATGCTACGGGTGAATATCAAATTATCCGATTTCATATGTATATTTATGTAACAAGTGTAATGTTAAAGCCACGATGGGCGGTATTTTTGACAAATTTGATGGAGATTGGCGGCGACCGGCGGCAGAGCTGCGGCCTGACGGCGGTGAGGAGGGCGGCGGCACTTGCCCAAGCGTGGTGGCAGCGTGCGGCGGCTTGCGTTTGGGGGAGGGAGAGAGAGCTCAAGAGCTAGAGCCTAGAGTGCTGGTTACAAGCGATTGACCACTATTCCTTTCTTGATCTGAATGGATACAATTCTCTATTGCATTTACAGGCAAGGGATTTGTTAGCCTCTAAGCAATCTAAAACCCTAGCCCACGGCGGCGGCAGCGTGCGGGAAGGGGGCGTGCCCTTCTTGGGCCAACCATATGGGTCTCTTGCTCCTTTACTTGTTATATCACTCCCCCTTTTCTATGCAGCGCGGCCTCGTGGTGCAACCTTGGTGGTTCCTTGATGTCGGTGTCGATGATGTCGTCGTGCAGGGGCACGCTGCTATCGTTGTTGTCAGCAGCCGGTTTGACGATGACAACTAGGGGATAGTCGTTATAGTTCTTCTGCTATTCCTCCTTAACGGCATCGTCGACAGCGTCAACGTAGTGGCGTAGTGGTTGCGTGACATCTGGTGCGCCGATGACGAGGGTGCGCATGTCCTACAGCATGGCCGCGTGCTGCGGCGCTACTGCTGACATGGTTGCGACCTTGGTGATAACAACATCGTCGTGTGTGCTAGTGATGATGGTGGCCGCTGACAGCGGTGTGACCACGGGGTCGGCGGTGAAGGCACCGGGCATGCGTGCAATCTCCTTCTACTTGGCCGCAAGGGTTCATGGTGGTATCGTTGGTGGCATTATGATCAGATTCGATCTAAACTGTGTTCTCATGCTGTAAGAAAAAAACTTGAGTTCTTGAACTAAACCTGCGAGTAGGGCATGGATGTCGTTGCAGATTGCGTCGATGTTCATCATCATGATGGCGGCCATGTGTTGTAGTTGGCTCCGTATACAGATGTAACAAGTGTAATGCTAGGGCCAGAATGGGTGGTATTTTTAGTGAATTTGATGGAGATTGGCAGTGACAGGCGGCGAGGAGGGCGGTGGCGGCTAGGGTTTGGGGAGGCAGAGAGATCTTAAGAGGTGGAGAGCTGGATACAAGGGATTGGCCCCTATTCCTTTCTTGATCTGAATGGATATAATTCTCCCTTGTATTTATAGGCCGGGGATTTGTTAGCTCTAAGTGATATAAAATCCTAACCTACGGCGGTGACGGCACCTTGGCCCATGGCGGCGGCATGCTAGGACGGTGTTTTCCCTTCTTGGGCCAGCCACACTGGTCTCTTGCTCCTTTACTTATTATATCACTCCCCCCTTTTTCACGCAGCGCGATTCCGTGCTGCAACCTTGTGGTTCCTTGATGTTGATGTCGATGATGTCATCGTGCAGGAGCATGCTGCTATCGTTGTCGTCAGAAGCCGGTTTGACGATGATGACTAGGGGATAGTCGTTATCGTCCTTCTGTTGTTCCTCCTGAACAGCATCGTCAACGGCGTCGATGTTGGGGCGTAAACGTCTGGTGCGCCGATGACGACGGCACGCACGTCTGACAGCATGGCTGTGTTCTTGTGGCGCTGCTGCTGACATGGTTGCGACCTTGGTGATGACGACATCGTCGTGGGTGATGGTGACGATGGTGGGCGCTGGCGGCAGTGTGACCACGGGGTCAGTGGTGAAGGCGCCGCCATGCGTGCGATCTCCTTCTTCTTGGGCGCGAGGGTTCATGGTGGTATCGTTGGTGGCATTCAGATCAAATTGTGTTCTCGTGCTATAGGAAAAATATTTTGAGTTCCTGAACCTACGAGTAGGGCATGGATGTCATTGTAGATCGCGTCGATGTTCATCATCGTGGTGGTGGCCATGGATCATGGCTGGCTCCTTATACCAGATGTAAGTGTAATGTTAGGCCCACAATGGGCGGTATTTTTGGTGAATTTGATGGAGATTGGTGGTGACCGGCGGCAAAGCCGCGACCTAACAGCGGCGAGCAGGGCAGCGACGCTTGGCCAGGCATGGTGGTGGTGCACAGCGGCTAGGATTTGGGGGAGGGAGAGAGAGAGCTCGAGAGCTGGAGTGTTTTTTTTCTGTGTAAAAGGGATTGGCCCCTATTCCTTTCTTGATCCGAATGGATACAATTTCCCATATATTTATAGGCTGGGGGTTTCTTTAGCCTCTAAATGATCTAAAATCCTAACCTACGGCGGCGGTGGCGGCGGCATTCAGGGAGGAGAGGCGTGCCCTTCTTGGGCCGGCCATATAGGCCTCTTGCCGCTTGTTATAGTTTATATATGTCATTTTTTTACAATTGAAGTTATTGAAAGTTTATGGTTATTGGATGGGCAACAGCGTGTTTCGACGAGCATAAGAGAGATTAGTACAACTAGTATAATGTCTATGCTAACGCTACGGCTTTATTACAAGGATGCACATGAAAAGAATCAAATTGACGATACTTTTTTCTTAATTTAACCTTTAAATAATTATATATGACCTTGTATACAATCCAGAATGCACTTATGCAAAACATGGCATAATAATGTTATGTGTAGCCTTAACCATCTAATGCCATGGTAAAACCCAAAACACAATCAAATTCAAGAGATAATTTTTACATGGACACTTTTCAACAAACAAACATAATCTCTACTAATATAATTCCCAAAGTTTTACACCACTGCTACAGCGTGGTAATGATAAAATACAAAAAAAAAGTTTGAACATGAGTTATCACATTGTTGAGCTCATTGCAAATATATAATCAAAATTTCTCTGCTTGCCCCCCACCCTTCCTCCTCCACTTTACATCGCCCATCCCTGCCTCAACTCCCCCTCCACCACGTCAGGAGACACTTGCACTTGCATAGCACAGAGTCTGCCCTTCCCTCACATTGCAACCACCAACCACAGGGTAAAAATTGTTGTTTCACAAGTTGAAGGGAGAATGTTAGTAAAAAAGTAAACTAACCAAACAAAGGTAGTAAATTAGTACCTTTGAGCCAGAGTGCCAGATAGAGTTCTGTAAGGTTGGAAACCAACTACAAGAGCGTCATGCAATTCAAGGATGTTCTAGTTCACACAAGAGATCATCGGCATCAAACAAAGATGAAAATTGAACGTACTAAACTCTCCAGGGCCCTGCTAAGCAATCTAATTATACCCAAACTCACCGGGCAATGCTGCCATGAATGGAGCCTTCTCCCTAAAAATAGAAACCTTTGGCAACATGCTAACAGTGGTTGATCAGAATTGCACATTCCAGTGTTCAGAGAGGCACACACAAAACATACAGCAGCGATGGTTTGTACACTACAACAGTTTGAAGAGTATCTGATAGGAAGGTAACACTGTACTCGGTGATGTCATCTTACACAGAGCAGAGAAGATCGACACCTGTTAGTCACCATAGTTGGGACTTGGGATGCTTCAGTCTCTCAATGGACTAAAGGCAATACAGCAGATGGATATCTCTACTATTATCTCTACTCATGCTTCTATTACAGTTCACGGTCACTGTTGCAACCTCCCTCCCATCTAATTGTGCACGACGCTCTTGTACTCCTAGCATAGATTGGCATTTAAATATGGCCGAAGACATTTATAAACTTTAGATAGCTGACATCACTGTGCCAGATGTCAAATGCTTCATTGCCATCTTCCAAAACACTAATCCATAACCTTTCTGTAGATAATCCATACCTAAATAAAAGAGAATGAAAATTATATACTCAAACCTTGTAAAATCAAAGAATTAAATATTGATGGGTAAATATAATTCGTGTCTGAAAGTCAATACTCTATTGATCATAGGTGGAATATTATTATTGGCACAAATCTAGTAGAAAAGAAAAGATACGATCATGCTGAATGGCTTATTCTACACATTGGTAAATGACTGTAACCCTTGCCACCACGAAGTTTCACCTTTTAACTGTTTGCAAATAACTTGTATGTGTCATAAACGAAAGTCGACCTAACAATTTTCTAGAAAAAATATGTGCAACATTGAACCAGGAGGAGATGAGTGAGGTCAATCTTTTAAATTTGTATTCCTTCAAAAAAATCTCTTTTTTGAGTGAACTGGAAGGGCCAACAACCCCTATAGGGATTTTATTAAAAGAAAGTGTTCAACAAAGTACAAAGAAGCAAAAAAAAAAGCCAGGACAATTAAGAAAAAAAAGGAAATAAAAAAGATCAAGAAAACTAGAAAGATTACAATAGATTTTCTATCCATAGATCAAAAGTTGTTGAACGTCTGGTCCTCACCCTTAGGGAGAGAATTCTAATTTCTTTCTCAAAAATTTCTTTGGCTCTGCTTAGAGTTGGTTGAACACCTCTGAAGATGAGCTCATTCCTAACATTCCAGATTGCCCAGCTCATTAGGATTGCCATTACCATGAAGAATTCTGAGTTGGCTTGCCTTCTAATCGAGTGGATTGCTTGAAAGATGTTATTATGATTCTATATATCGATGTTGATAAGATTCCAGCACTGGACTGCAAACGGACAGGTCAAAAACAAGTGCTCCATTGTTTCTTCCACAGCACCATTACAGAATACACAGGCAATCAATTGCAGTTGCATTCTTTTCCTGCTCAGGATATTTCTAGTGCCCAGTCTACCATTCATGAGAAGCCAAAAGAAAACCTTGTGTTTTGATTGGCAGCAGTTTGTCCATAGCCATTTGAAGTGTATAGGGACCTGTCTTGGTTCAATATTTTTTCTATAGATTTTGGAAGCAGAGAAGGCACCCCATATAGTTGTCCAGCAGTCCACATCTTGGGTAATTGTTATCTCATTGCACATCATTTGCATATCCTATAGTTGCTGAAAAGCCTCATTAGATAGTGATAAACTGAACAGCTGCATGACTTCCTGAACAGCTGCATGACTTCCTGACAAGATCTCC
The DNA here is from genome assembly GCA_023333625.1 of Bothriochloa decipiens. Lineage (NCBI taxonomy): Eukaryota > Viridiplantae > Streptophyta > Magnoliopsida > Poales > Poaceae > Bothriochloa > Bothriochloa decipiens. Next base: position 45,499,435 of record CM041636.1, on the reverse strand, counting down.
ATTCACTGAATGTTAAATTCTTCTTCTTTGCAAAGGAGAACAATTCTGGAAACCTGTCACTCTGATGCATGTTGTTCCAATTATCAGTCCACAATAGGCAAGTGTCCCCACAATTGATTGCTACTTTTGCTGCTTTTTTGTATTCCTCAAGAAGTTTTAGAATGTTCCTCCACCAAAACAAACCTCTTTTGATATGGTTGGGTAGTTTCCCATTTTGGTAGTGTTTTTCCCATACCAATGTAACCCAGGGTATATCCTTTTTGTTGAAGAATTTATCTAAGTTTTTCATCAGTAGAGCTTTATTTTGCCTTTCAAGGTCAATCACCCTCTGTCCACCTTCATCTTTTGTCTTGCAAACCATTTCCCAAGCTGCTTTGGGGGGTTTTTTTGAGTTGATGTCAGCCCCTCTCCATAAGCAATGTTTTCTGTATTTGTCTATTTGATTGATTACCCTTTTTGGTAGAGTCAGGGTGCACATGTGGAAAGTTGGAAGAGCAGACAGAACAGCATTGGCAATTTCTAATCTACCAGCTTGAGAGAGGAAGTTTGAAATGGTCACCAGCCTTCTTTCACATTTGCTGATTAGAGGCAGATAGTCATCAATTTTTGGTCTGGTGGTGCCAAGGGGCAGGCCGAGGTATGTGAAGGGGAAGGCACCCACAACACAACCAAAAGTCCTGGCTAGGTGGGTAACTTTGTGATCTTCAATATTGATAGGTACAATGAAAGATTTAGAGAAATTTACTTTAAGGCCAGTGAAAGAATGGAATGACTGAAGGATGGACTTTAAGAAGACCAGTTGTCTGGCATCACCTTCCATAATAATTAGGGTATCATTAGCATATTGAATTACTGGGAAATCTTAAAAAGAGCAAGGGATGCGGAGGTTGATCAGACCATTGTTCTTAGCCTTGTCGAGGATTGACTAGAGCAGGTCAGCAACTAAGACAAACAGAAGAGGGGATAGAGGGTCCCCCTGTCTAACCCCCCTTTTGCAGAAGATGTTCTTTCTAGGGATTCTATTCAGTAGAACTTTTGGGGTGCATGAATCAAGAATGTTTTTTACCCAAGCTAGCCATTCCTGTCCAAAGCCTTTTGCTGCAAGAAGCTTTAGGATGCTATGGTGCTCAATCTTGTCAAAGGCCTTCTCAAAGTCAAGTTTTAGAATTATAATTTCCTTTTTGAGCATTGACATAAGTGGATGTATTCAAAGGACCATGCCAGGCAATCTTGAACAGTTCTTTGTTTAATAAAGCCATATTGGTTTCTGTGGACCAGAGGAATGATTACTTGTTGCAGTCTGTTAGCTAACAGTTTGGTGATCAGCTTGATGGAGGAGTTCAGTAGTAAAATTGGCCTGAAGTCTGACACAGTTGTAGGTGTGGTAACTTTGGGAATCAAAGTAATAAAGGAGGTGTTGATGCTCTATAGACAGATGGTTGATGATTGAAAACCCCAACATAAATTGTAGAAGTCATTCTTTATGGTTGGCCAGCATTTTTTGATGAATTCATTACTGAACCCATCAGGCCCAGGAGATTTATCATTTGGCAAAAGCTTCATAATGTCATTAATCTCCTCAACTGAGAAAGGCTCTTCTAAGTGCTCAAGGTTCTCATGATGCGGAATGAGGTTGTGGAGGTCAAACACCATGTCTGAAGATTCACTATGCCCAAGCCTATCCTTGAATGACTCCCAGATAAGCTGTTCTTAGTCTGCATGAGATGTGACTATGTTGCCATTGGTGTCAGTCAGACTTGTGATGGTATTCCTTCTATTTCTGAGGGTTGCATTAGCATGGAAAAACTTTGTCCCAGCATCACCTAATGTGGCCCATTCAATTGCTCCCCTTTGCTTCCAATATATCCTCTGTTGCTCAAGAAGTTCCAGAAGCTTTTCTCTTAAGATCAGTCTGAAGTTCCACTCTTCCAGGCTTAGGTCTCTATATTCCTCTAGGTTGTCAATGAACTGAATTGTGATTGAGATGTTTGAGTTTGTTGCCTTTAGGTTGAAAATGTTGAACTCTAGGATCTTAGTGTGCTCTCAACTTTTATAATTGCAGGTTAGATTTTTTGCCTTGTCAGTGTTTGTTTCAGAAGCAGGCCAGTTGTTGAGCAGTACCTGTTGAAAGTAACTTCTGAGCAGCCAATAGTTTTGAAATCTGAAAATATTGCTTCTGGGGATAGCAGTGGAGACATTGATGACTACGGGATATTATACGAGACTTCCATTGTTAAGGCTTTACATGTAGTGTCAAGAAAGCTCAAGGTCCAGGAATTGTTTGTGAATACCCAATCTAACTTTTCAAGCAGTGGAGGTTGTTGCATGTTGGACCATGTGTATTTTTTTCCTTGAAGTGGAATTTTTGATAGCCCAATGTAACTGATGGTACTGTTGAATAGGAACATGTCATTGATGTGAGCACCTTCTCTGTTTCTATTTTTAGGGTATCTGTATAGAATAAAATCCCCCATTATGATCCAATTCAGGTTGTCATTAATGTTTAGGTTTTTTTAGCCAGCTGGAGAATTCACTATTACCATCAGGAAGACATGGCCCATAAATCTTAACTAAACACCAAGAGAGGCCATCAATATTGGATTGGAATTCTACCACCATTCCCATGTTGCAGGCAAGTTTAAGAGTTCCATGCATTGGATCAGTCTGAAGTTCCAATCTTCCAGGCTTAGGTCTCTATATTCCTCTAGGTTGTCAATGAACTGAATTGTGATTGAGATGTTTGAGATTATTTCCTTTAGGTTGACAATGTTGAACTCTAGGATCTTAGTGTGCTCTCAACTTTTTATAATTGTAGGTTAGATTTTTTGCCTTGTCAGTGTTTGTTTCAGAAGCAGGTCAGTTGTTGAGCAGTACCTGTTGAAAGTCACTTCTGAGCAGCCAATAGTTTTGAAATCTGAAAATATTGCTTCTGGGGATAGCAGTGGAGACATTGATGACTAGGGGAGTATTATCCGAGACTTCCATTGTTAAGGCTTTACATGTAGTGTCAGGAAAGCTCAAGGTCCAAGAATTGTTTGTGAATACCCAATTTAACTTTTCAAGCAATGGAGGTTGTTGCATGTTGGACCATGTGTATTTTTTCCTTGAAGTGG
>CM041636.1:45401525-45496312 GCA_023333625.1 Bothriochloa decipiens | reverse complement strand
TAAACACCAAGAGAGGCCATCAATATTGGATTGGAATTCTACCACCAATCCCATGTTGCAGGCAAGTTTAAGAGTTCCATGCATTGAGTTTGCTTTCCAGGCCACTAAAATCCCTCCTGATGCTCCAAGGAGGGGACACAAAGAAAAGCATCTAGGGAAGCTGGAAGCACATTTCTCAGAAATTGGTCATCAAAGTTGTCCTTTTTAGTCTCCTGCAAACATACAATATCACAGTTGGCTTCCATAACCTTATTTCTGATTGAATCCCATTTCCTTACTGCATTCATACCTCTCACATTCCAGCACAAAATCTTCACATTTCTAGCATTGTACTGATTCATTTAAAATAAAAGATTCAGATAAACAGGCACTTTCAGCACTAAGCCTCCACCTGATACAAAGGTACCATATGAAACAATTCAGCATCCAAGTAGCATTACATAGAAAGGTACTAACTGACCAAAATTCATCAGCACTCATAGTACTACAACCATAGTGGCAGTGACAAGCATGCCAAGATTTACAACCATCTGAAAACATAATGAAACTACAACTGATTCTATCATGACTCCAAAAGCCCATTCTGCCCTCCCCTCTGCATCCTGTTCTTGGGTAGTTACTCATCATTGCACCGAGGGTTGTCGTGCTGCTCCATGCTGGCAATGCTAGTGCCAGCATTTTCTACTTCCTGCTCCTCCATTCCTGTTGTGGTGCCTTCCTGGGTGATCCTTGCTCTGGCCACCGGGTAAGCCCTCCTTTTGCTACCTTACAATGATTCATCAGGAGTCTCAGATTCATCCATTTTACAGAATACTGCCAGTTTTCTTATTTCAGACTTTCTCATCGTTGGGGGTTTTATAGAGCAGACAAAACAATTTTTTGCTCTACATCCATCTATTTTATACCCCTGGCATTGATTTCTGATTCCGGGGCTTCTTCTTTAACTCAGATTCCACATAGGCAGCTACCCTTTTCTGGGTTCTCTTCTTGGGAGGTGTGGTCCTAGATGGCCCATCACCATTCTGAGTTTCTTTCTCCAGGGATTCTATGAAACAAGAGAAACTAGACTGGGGGAAATCTATGGGAATTGAGAATTCTATGGTGTCACTTTCATCATTGACTAGAGAGAAATATAATCCTGACAGTAGAGTTTCCTTTATCATCTGAAACATATTAGGGTCCAACAATTGAGACATTATGAAATCTGCCCATCTAACAGGAATATTAATCTAAAAATTGCTATGTTTACCTGATGAGAAGTACTTAGTGTAGATTCTTGTTGCTTTAGCATTTAGATTCTTAGACCCACCTCTCTGGTTGTCATCCACTATGGTTCTAACCATCCCAATCTGCATGTTGTTTGCTATGTTGAGGCTATCAGCCACTACTGTCTCTAAGACCTCCTTGTTCTTCTGGTAACATTGGCTGCTTTCCAATGTGATGGTTAACAAGAATAGATTGCTCATCATCAATGCCTAATCCCAGGTTAATTTCATTTGTAATTGGTTCCTACTGGGCTCCCAGCTCTTCAACCTGATTGTGGCCCGAGCCTAACTCTGGTATCTAGGCATGGCCCAACATGTTTTCGAGGCTATCTTGGGCCTCATCCTGGTGAACCTGGTTATACTGCTGGGCCATGAATGCTGCAAAAGCCTCCTTGTTTCTGTAGACTGGGTTCCCCAAAAAAAGAAGCTACTCTGCCATATTGGGTGGCTCCTGAGGAATGGCCCCATTAATTTGAATTCCATTTGTTGAGTGCCCTCCACTATTGCTATCACTCTCACTGCTAACTATGTGACTGCCCCCAATCAGCTGTTCAAGATCAAGTTCCTCAACCAAATAGTTTACAGGGGATGCCACTGGAGGTGCCTGATCATTATTGAGGTTTAGCTCCTCATGTGCTTCTAAGACCAAATCAAGATTGACATTAACCTCTTCCTGGTTTTCAGGTGCTGGCTCTAGGTTGATCTAGAACACTTCATCTTGCCCTTGCAGGAGATAGTTAATGTGGCAGAACCTCCTAAATTATATGGCCCACATGCACCTATCATTGTCACAAAGACCTCTAATAGCCACGCATGTGTCCCATACAACTTAGAAAGCCCTGTCGGGTGCCCTCGAAGGACCCTGATTAAACCACATTTAACAACTCATACCAGGATCAACAAAGGAGTAGCTGCAACATTACAACATTTGTTACAAAATAAAAATTAGAGTGCGGAAGAATAATAACATTAAGTTTACAAAATATATGAAAAAGTTAACTTTTATAAACTTATCTTTAATTACAGAAGCAGAGTAGAACTATAGAAGACAACTTAGGTAGAGCGCCTAAGTTGGGAGAGGGCAACTAGATCACGTTGAGCCCACCGACATGAACTGATTTGCGACACCAGTTAGCACCTGCAATAGGGGTTCAACAAACCCTGAGTACAAAAGTACTCAGCAAGACTGACCCGATGAAAAAGAGGGGTGAAGACTCAGGAATGAAGGCCAGAGGGACAAGGTAAGGCTCGCAAGAAGCAAAGACTTTTGCAGAAAAGCTCTTGTGAACCAAGTTTAAACTCAGCATTGATTATAACAAAAGTAAAGTTGTCTTGCTCTAGCTCAAGATTACCAACCAACTTCATTTTGATACCTTATCATCATTCAAGTTGTTACTACGATGATGAACACCGATCGAGTCTTCTTCTCCGAGAAGCAATGGTGATTCAAATCTATTTTCATACCCAGCTGGGACCTAGATCACTGGGATACCGGAGACTCTAACTCCGATGCATACCAGATCACAGATATACCAGGATAACAACCGCAGTCATATATCACCATATGATACACGTGGGCACTATGACCCAGTGTACCGATATACATGGGAACTTAAACCCACAGTATACCACACTATGAATTATGTGGAGACTCTGGCCCACTATATATCACTCCATGACATACGTGGGGACTCTGGCCCACTGTATATCACTTCATGCATGTGGATTTTCTAATTTCTTGATATCACCGATTCACCATCGGACGGGACCTAGGGCATCAACAGACGGAAACACTACAGAGGGACTCCATTCCCAATGCAAGTTACCCGTCCGGAATCGATTTATTAACTATCATCATGTTTCCACAGATAAAGCCATCCTCATCTTTTTCATTCTTTTACCTTTTGATAACCTAACTTATTAAGTGGGGCTAAGCGATACTAAGCATTTTCCATAAACAGGTAACAAGGAATAAGGAAATAAGACAGGTAATGCAATTGGTGGGTTATCACTCAACTCCTATTAATGCAATATAACATAACTGAAGCGATAAAACTTTTATAAAATAAGAAAAGGGTTTAAATGCATCCAGGGCTTGCCTTTGTCGCAGCAGTGGTTAGTTCTCGTCGGGATCACAGGTGTTACGCTTGACACCAACTACAGGGATGGATGACACCAACATCATGGATCCACGTCTCCATCTTGAATGGTACTTTCTGTGATGTACCAAGATCCAACTCACTCTCAAAACTACACGTAGTAGAATGATGCATGCTTTAGCATGATGAAATGTATGACATGATGCACGGCAATGCATTGGTGAAAGCATAACAAGATTAATTAACTAACTAATTATAAACCATTTTAAAAGCATTACACAAGATAAATATAAAACTCTTGATATTCTAAAATCACATAGCCATATTAGGTGTTAATATGATATAACAGCATCATACAAAGGTAAAGGAACCATATTTTTCTATTTATACATTCTTATTATAATTATAAACTATTTAATAAGCAACAAACAAGATAAAATAAAATATAAAGCATACTACATCCAATGACCACAATATTTTTACTACAGCACACACATGGCATAATAAACATGTCATAAAAATTTCAAGTCAAAAGAAGTTACATAGCATGAGATATGAATTTCCATCTTTTTAAACATTAAATAAAGTTATAAAACATATCTAATTATTTTTCTACAAAACATGGCATGTTTTATGTTTTTATTTATATTTTTAATAAAAACTAGGCATTATAAGGAACACAACAAAATTTGGTTCACCAAAAACGGATTTACGAAACTCCAGATATGAATTTCTGAAGTTAAGAAAAACTGCTACAAACAGGTCCTCGGAGCACTATTCACCTGAGTCATGGACTTCGCAGAAAGGTACCCTCACTTTTGTCGAATTCTCGGATGAGGTCCTTGACGCAAATGGAAAGCTGCTGGTGATTGCGGCCTAGCGCATGGAGGTCCGAAACGCAGCGCGGCCGGAGCTCCGCTTGGTGGCAGCCATGGCGGTGACGAAAAGGAGGAGAAAACAACGACGACACAGCTTAAATAGAGCAGGGAGAGGGATGGCGAGGTGGCAGGCGACTTCGTGAACTCGTCCACGCGGCCATGCTCGGGAATTACCGTGAAATCACGGCCAAATCGACCACGGCAGCAACACGGCAGTAGCAGCAGCTCGCGAGGTACTGTTCACAAAAATTATAGAACTTTCACTCATCGAAAATTACAAATTACTCCCAAAAATATATAGAAACATGAAAATCTCCAAAAATAAAGTTTGCATAAATTTTCAAGAGATACACTTTTCATTTAATAAACATTTTCAAATTCTGCGTAGATTTTGAAATATGAATTCAAATTCAAAAGGGAAGCAAAACCCTAGAAACAAATATTTGAAATTACTTTTGATTTTTCAATAAGACTTGAAAATATTCAAATATATGGAATGCTTAACTTTTCAAACCAAACATTTTTTATATACAAAGTTTTCCCAAAATATGCATAATTTTTTAAATATAGATTTAAAATCAAAAAGGAGCAAATGCTAAAAAATAGTATTTTCAAATTTATTTGAAATTATTTTTAGAAACTTGATAAATTTTGAATACCATAATTATAGCTCTTGTCAAGATCTACAAAGTATATTTTGAGAGTTTATCAAAATTCCTTATAGATTTTGAAATATAGAAAAAGGGATAAAATAAGATTTTGAAAGTAGTTTTTGAATTATCAAACAACTCATCATTTCATGTATAAAACAAAGCACCACATAAAAGACATTATTAAAATATGAATGCATTTATGCCATGATGCTCAATGATTATGCTTAATAATACACTTGATTATAATTTTAATACTTACTAACATCTGGGATGTTACAGTTAATCTGCTCATTCTGTCCATAAATGTCCATCTCTATAGGATTGATGACAACAGGATCCAGATCTATATTCGTGGGAGGCTGGTTCAGATCAAGATTAATCTGGTTTTGCTATTCAGGTTTATATTCAGATTAATCTCAACTTGCACTGTTGGTTCATTTATTATAATCACTTCTCCCCCATTGTTTGCATTCTGAACTGGGTTACCTGTACCCACAACATTGGCCCTTGCATTTGGTTCAATCTCTACTTCGTCTGCATCTTCTAGCTGCTAATTCTCATCATGCTCTGGCTCAAGCCATGGTTCCCACTCATCCTCATTCTACCCCTGAATCTGGTTATCCATCCCAAGAGCTGGTTGCCCGAGGCCAATGAAGTCATATGCCATAGGATGCTCAAGGACATTATTTTTAGGTGCGGGGTCTTGGGGGGAGGAAGCTCATTGGGTTGTTTGTGTCTAAGAACTTCACATTGAATGGTGAAGCTCTCTCCACCAATGGTGTTAGGGTCTTCATAGAGTACAAACTGAGGCACAAATTGAATATCCCTGATCCTAGCTCTGACCAAAAGCGTTGCCTCTACACCTTGCACAATCTGAAAGAGGAGAACATGAGCAAAATCCCCAATCGACTGCTGAATGTGTCTTTCAAACATGTAATCTTTGGGAAAATCTAGCAGTAACATCCAGTACTCATGATTGAAATCTGCACTACGCCAGTTCCTGCCCTATCGTGCTTGGTGAAGGATACTAAAATATTGTCAAACACATGGGGACTATCCTGAACAAGAGCATCCCTGGCATGAGCATGCGTAAGCCTAACCATATCTTGGCCCAAACTAGTCAGTTGAATGTCAACATACTCCATTCTCACTTCCTCCCTTAAGAAACCTCTTATTACACCTCTAACAGCAGCAAAGTGCATGGGGTTACCAGGAAGCGGGTGGATGTTGACGATCGCCAGGTTTTCATTCCTGGCCAAGGGATGAATTGGAGCCACCACCCTTGTCATGAACCTTCTATTTGGCACCTCCTGCACCTCCAGGTAGTCCGGCAAGAAGGGAGCCGGGTCGGCATGCTGAAACGCCATGTCTTCTTCTTCAGCAGTATGAGTATTTAGGTCAGGGATGTGGCAATGGCGAGAGTGGGGATTAGGGTTCTCTTGAGTAGCGGCGAGAACAGTGCCACCACTCTGGAAGAAAGGTGAAGCGCTCGAAGTGAACAGTGACAGGAACTCGGGTCAGGCGCAGAGTTATAGCTGTTCCCATCCGGATAACCGGCCCAATGAGCGTTGGTGGGTCGAGTACCCTGGGAAGCATGACACAGATTTAACACAGAGTTGGTGGGTCGTTGAGCCTAGGGCAGCACCACATGAATTGAAAGCGAGTTGCCTGGGTGCTGATGGTTGGGCAGCAGGCTCAATGCACTTCCATTGCTGATGTTTGACCAGGCCAGGAGCGCGATTGGGCTACAAAGGATTTTGCTATCGCTGAGTGGAGGAAAATCTGGAGCAGAAGGCAGCAATGTGGCCGAAAACAAGGCAAGCGCGACAGCGGATAGGTTGACGATAGTTGACCCTCTGGTGCTGGGAGGAGAGACATCGCAAGCAGAGCTGGTTCTGTCCCCTACCCGTCTGCACCATCTGCATCATGTGCATGGTAGAAGTAGGCTCTCTCGGGAAGACCCTACCAAAGATACGTATGTCCCCCCAGGATCAGCTCTTTTCTCATTGGCCGCCGCACCACCCAAGGGGATAGTGTTAGCTCCAATTAGCATGGTTTTTGAATTGCGGGGCCCAGTAGACTAGATAGGAGGGTTCCGACAATCGCCGGAGTTGGAGGGAATGGCGGAGCTGGAGCTTGGCTAATCGGCAACGACGCTAGTGCTGGACTGGCCATTGGCAGCGTAAGAGCGAGAAGGCAGTGGAATGGCATTGGCCCCAGTAAGGAAGGATGGCTGCGGGGTAGCACTTTTAGGAGGTGGCGGCGCTCGGAGAACCTCAACAAAGGAGCGGCGGAAGGGTTTCGGTTGCGACCATGAGTTTTCTTCCTCAAGCAAGAAAAGTTTGTATTCATGACGCCAGTTAGCTCCCCCATTGCTCCAGAGATGGAAGTAAACCATGAAGGCATCACAAGAGAAGAAACGGAGCGAGGCAATGAAGAGACCTACTTGTTTAGAAGAGATAGCAAACTTGAAACAACGATCCCCAAGCTTGGAAACAAAAAAGTGAGCAGCTGATCCACCAAGAGCCGCTTGAAGAAGCTTGCCAACCAAGTCGGCACTAAGATGAAATTTGCACCGGCCAAAGGCCGCCACCAGAAAGGACGACAAGCGATCGAGGGAAGAATGTGTGACATGAGCCCCAAAGCGCTGGCGGATGCGCTCTTGATTAGCAATGCCAGAGCTGAAGGAGAGGTCTCGAAGATCCATGGAGGGGGGGAGGGATGCTAACCTGGCTAGGAGAAGTTCTGCAATCAACTTAGCGCAGATTTAGCCATGAGCGCCGGCGGCGCTGCCCATGGGCCTGATTCGCCCGATCGCTACATAAGCTCAGCAACGCCCGGAGATGCACCTTGCTCGACTCGTCGGAGCAGCACGGACTAGGGTCGATGTAGCGTTCCCGGGGATGGAGTCTCCCCGGGGAGGTCCCCTCCCCCCGCCGGCCAGGTGGGGTGGGGGGGGGTCTGGACGCAGCTCAGCTCTCGGGCGTACTCCACTCCCCTGCACCCGCTGTGCCCAACTCTTTAGGTAGCAGGTTCCATTGAGGTTGCAGATTGCAAAAATGTGCATCATATTCAAACTATGAATATGTCAACAATGTAGACTCAGAACATAAGCATTTACGGGCATTGCACGATTCAGAACAAAAAAAAAGGAAAAGAAGATCAAATGTATTTGGGAAAAAAAAAGAATCACATGTAAACCAAAACGCCGTATCTTTTGTATATATGCCTCCTCACCTCTTTATTTTGGAGAGCCGGAGCCAGACGGTGACCCAAACGGTGCGGTTAACAGAGCTGCCATCTGTGCCGATGACTTAGGGATCCAGCTCCGCATCGTCATGGTCCAGCAGCACACTGGCACTACTATCTTCGCGGACGTGATCATACCAGCCACAGCAGCACATTGGCATTATCTGAAAGTATCTCCAATCACAAAAGCATAAGATGAAATATTTTTGTCAGGCAACATTAAGAGAAATATATTAACCTCACCATTCATCTCTACTGCCGAGTAAAAGCATACTCTCAGAAATGAAAATAACTGACAATATTTCAGGACAATCAAATCTAAAGAAAATTTGATAATCAAAATATAACTTTGAATTTTCCATCTTCGAATAACACTGCATACAAAGTGATGGACAGTATCCCTTAAAAATTTGAATCATGAAGAGTTTGCTTTAGTGGATATCATGATCGAAGTTTCAACAGATGAAAAGCATATATACCAAAAAAGATACCACGTACAGCAAGGCAGAAACATTCTGGTCTGAAACTCAGAACTACACAAATGAAGATAGAACACATTTAATCAAAAAAGAAAAAGCATAGAACACACGAACCTGTCTCCTCCATACGTAGCTCTGTTGGCAAGAAGCAGATGGCCGCAGAACCCGACCCCAAAAATCTCCAGCCTGGCATGACATCGGGTCGGGGTCGTCAGCCTCACGGGCGAGGGAGACCTCGATCTGCGGCGGACGACTCCCATTGAGGAGATGAAGGGTGGGGACCGCACTGGTGCTGCGGCTTGGACCGGTACGCGAGGCGAGGTCGGAGGCGGCGGGCAACGGGTAGAGCAAGAGGACGTGACTCGGTGAAGGTGGGGTGGAGGAGACGGCGGCAGCCCGAGAGGATCGGAGGCGGCGGGGACCTGGGCGCTGTTGTAATATTTTTTTGAAAATAAAAACCTGTGACACGGTATTTTTATGTTTCCAAGAGGAATCGAACCACGGTCAAAAGGCCTGGGCAGGATGCTGCGCGTGAGGGGTGGCTGAGTTTGAAGCGGCGGGGTGAGTTTGTCTGGTGTCTAACTCTCACAGAAGTTTCGCATTACAGTGTAGATGAATTCGTATCTGTGTAAATTCGTATATGTATCTTAGCGTAAGAGAGATTAATACAGTCCGCAAGACCTCCAACGTGCCATGCGACGGGCACGCGCCTACTGGTAGCAATTTGCGCTGCCGACCAGACCACCTCACCCGGCCTTCGCGGCACCATCATTGGCTTCGTTTGCCGCGGTAGATGCCAGTGTCTTAGGGTTGTCGCCGTTGGTCGGGGAGCAAGATAAGTCCTGGACCTTGATCTCCAAGTACTGCTCGAGTATCACCCACCTTGGATAGGCGGCGGACGATGAACTGGATTCATGTTGGGCTTCCATATGGCCGCCAACTGTTGGGGGCAGGGGGAGAGTTGCCACCCCTTTCCCCCACAAGACACTTAGAACCGAACGAAAGCACGACCGAAGCTGCGTGTTCAGATTCAGTCGTTTGGGCGAGGTCGGCAGCTTTGGTTGGACTTCTCCCGTCGCTGGCGGCTTCGGTATAAATGGGCGGCGGCTGAAGTTAGCGAGATGAACCGAAGGGTCACATTCGGTTGCGAGAGTCGGTTTCGGCTGCTGGGCCACTAGCGCAGCCAAGCTGGCTGCAGCTTCGGTCTGACGCCGCGAGTGACGTCGGTCGGGTCACCCCTGGGGGCTAAGTGGGCAGCTTTGGTGAAGAGGACGCGAGCACCGAAGCTAATAGGAGGGGCCGAATGTGTTTATTCGGCCCATGAGAGTTGGCTCCGGATCGTGGGCTCTCGACCATGTTGGTCGCCCCACAAGCTCCGGAGCAGATCTTGACTTGAAATTGCGAACGAGCCGTTTGCTAACCTTCTACGCAGGATGGCCGAGCGTCTAGGGCGGCAGGGCCTGTCTGGTCGCCACGTGCCACAGGGAGATGAAGTTGGCCGTATGGGGAGACACAGCCAAATGGACGTGTGTGCCCTCGGTCGGCTTAAAGCACGCGAGGAGAAGCGGCTTTGTAGGGGCAAAGTCGTCACGTAAATGCCTACGGGCTCATATAAATGCTCCTCGTGGAGCCTGTAAGCCAGAACGGTCACGTGCGTTTTAGCCGGGACCTGTTTAATGAGAAGAGACAATTCAATGCATTAGTTTTCTATTTAATTCTACTTTGGTATTTGTTTCTACTTCGATAGTTTGATTCGGGTCCTGAGGGTTCACCTTTTAGGGCTTGAATCAACACCGACGACGACCTTTGTCGCCCTATCTCGTATTGGCTCCATATATATGGAACGTGGTGGATCCTTGTTTGATGTGTTGCAATTTATTACAAACAAACCTTTGTTTGACGAGTTGAACTCACATTTATTTCTTTTTCTTTTTTATTATTTAGGTATATACGAGTTGCACTTGCTGGCGCAAAGCTATCGACCTTGTGACGAGTTGGACTCGACTTCGTGATAAGTACAGTCCGAATATACACCCTAAATTGTTTCTGAATTTATTTTAAAGTGAAATATTTTATAAATAACCTGATGAATAAGGACAACCTACTCCTTGTAACTTTTAAAGTTGGATAAATTGTTCCCTAAAAAAATAAGGTTGGATAAATTATTTTTCATAAGATAGTTCAAATGGTTTTCATAGTAGTAGTTTGGCTGAGTGGACAAATGGCCTCACATATCTTTAGTTTTTTTAGTTATGTTTTCTTTTATTGAATACTTTAGCTCCTATCAAAAAATCTCAAAAGAAAACGTTTTCAACAAGAAAATTTTGTATCCATACAAGCTCTTCAATTGTTGTAAACAGTGTCTCCATTTGAGGTTACTTTATCCGCAATACGCACGAGTATGCGTATCTTTATATTAAAAAAATTATTTATTTACTAAATATTTAGGTAAATGGCCTCGGATAAAACATTTGTCAACAACAAAGTTGTAGATCACATTTAGGATGCGAAGTACTTCTTTGTTATCTTGGAGTGTACCCTTGATATCAACCACGACGAACAAATAACTTTAATTATTGTGTTCAGTCAACATGTGAAGTAACATTCCAATAGTATAGTGGGATTTTTCTTGAACTTCTTAAAAGGTTGATGACACATGAGGATTGGGGCTTTTTAATGTATCATTGGATGCATTATATTGTGCTCTCTCGATTTCAACATTAATGACATAAGAGATCAAGGTTATGATAATGCATGGTTCGATATGAAGGAAAAACATCAAGGTGTGCAAAAAGTGTTTACTTCATATTAACGCTAAATATGTCATATGTGTGTCATAGTTTGAATCTCAACTTTGTGGTATGGAAATTTTGCATGACAAATATTTACAGTAACTCTTTGGTGTTATCAAATGGATATATGTGTTGTTTCCATGTTCTACTGAGAGGTGGAAAGTTTTGCTTTATAATGTTGAGAGGTTGACAATCAAATGCTTATCTAATACTCATTGGGACAGTCGAATAAAAAGTGTGCAACCTCTCATGTATCAAACTCTTTTCTCCAAGCCATCGTTTGCCTTTCACCATCGCTTAGTACACCTCAAATCCCTTTGGTCGGTATCTTCGCTCTATTAAGCCATTCTTTTTTCCCTTTGACATTATTTATAGGAGCTAAAATATTCACTAAAGGATTATATATAACATATATCGAGAATAAAGATACGTGAGGCCGTATGTCAAGTCAGCCACACTATTACTCTGAAAACCACTTTAAACTATTTTACGTCAAAATAATTTACCCAGTTTTAAAAGTAATAGCATGTCCGTTATTCATTAATTAAGTTTAAAATGTTTTATTTTAAATAAATTCAGGAACAAATTTAGGGGTAGTAAATTCGGACTGTACGCATATGTGACCAAAACACAAGAGGATGATAGCTTTGCGCCAACGTATAACTCGTACATGTACCTAATATTAAAATATACAAAAAAAGAAAAAAGGAAACGAAAAAGAAAAGAAAAGTGAGTCGAACTCGTCGATAATGTTTTTGTTTGTATAGATATATAAAAAATTGCAATATACAAACGGATAGGGCAACGAACATCGGCGGCGGCGGCCATGGAAGCCCAACATCCATCCGGTTCGTCCTCCTCCGCCGCCTACCCCCGGTGGGTGTTGCTGGAGCAGTACATGGAGATCAAGGTCCAGGACTTCTCTTGCTCCCCGACCGACGCCGCCGACAAGACACTGGCGTCGGCCCGCACCAGCGCCGGGCACCCGATCCATGTCTCCCTCCGCCTCGAGGAGCCCCCGGCACTTTCGCGTGTATTCATGCAAATTCCTGATGGCCTCGGACAGGAGAAATCCAAGGTGCTCGCGGCGCACGGCGACTCTGTGCTCATCCAGGTTCGTATCAAAGAGAAGAATCAACAATACGACACGTTTGAGCACTTCGTCTACAACGCCGGCGCCCGAGCCGCGGAGCCCCCACGTCCGCCGTCGTTGTGGCTGCTCCTGCCTTACTATGAACGGACATACTACTCACGCGAAAACCTCGTGCCCCGAGAGCTCTTTGATAGTCGCACCGGCCTCCTGCGCCGTGGCGAGGACGAGCTCGCGGTCGCGGAGCTCTGCACGCCGATCAGCGAAGAGACGCCGAAGGTGGCCGATCTCTACTTGTTCCGTTCTGGTGAGTGGAATCTCTACCACTTCAAGTTCTGCAAGGCTTGGGATCTTCGTTATGAGTGGTGGGACACCGTCGTCACTGTCGACGACGGTCTGCTATGCTCGGTCGACTTTCGCCTTGGCGTCGTGCTCCTCGATGTGTTCAACGAGACACTAACGCTGCAGTACGTACAGCTCCCCATGGATCCCCGTGATTGCAAGGGATTAAACCGGAACGTGTGCACCACAGCGGGTGGCAGCACCCTCAAGTTCGTCAACATTTTTGGCCGCTGCTGCTGTGGTGCTGCCGCTTCCTGCGACTGCGAACACTCTCGCCATGCCTACACCATCCACACCTGGACGATGAGGATTGGCAATGGCGACATGGAGTGGGTGAAGGACGGCATGGTCTATGCCACTGAGCTCTGGGCGCTCGACGCCTACAAAGGTCTCCCAAGAGATCCACTTGACCGTCCCATTGTGAGCATCGTGGAACCGGAGGTCATCTGCTTCAGGTTGCGTGGGCCCAAATGTGGCAGCCAGACACGGACCCTATGGCGGATACTGTTCAACATGAGAAGAAAAACAATACATTCAGTCTCACGCCATGAAGAAAATCTTGGGTATTGTTACACCCGAGACAAACTGATCCCAAGCAAGGTATCATATTTCTTCGATACCTACCCAAGTAGTGGCAGAAGTGATGACGCTACATTGACAGGCCAGAGCCAGATTGACATTGAGAGATCATCGTCAGTTGTCATTGACGAGCAGCCAAATGGAGACGGTGTAATGCAACGCTGAAAACTTTCTCGTCTGCTGAGCCTTATGTGCAGGCTTCAGAAATCTTTGAGTCTCTTCAAGAGATACCTAGCTATGGTTTGGGTCCTGACGAGGTTAAAGCGTATAGAATTCTTAGTAATGACAATGGTCGCCGCTTGAGATCTCTTTTAAGGTTACCGAAGAATCTAAGGAAGAATTGGTTGCTGATAGAAATCAAGGATAGCGAAGATTGATCTGTCAGCACATTGTGCACACTGTCTCAAAATCAACTGGGAATTGTGCTGTGTTGTTTTCTGATTTATTTTCCTGCTAGTACAATGTTTTTTAGTAATCTAGTACAAGACTGCTTTCTGGTGTTCATTTTGGATCATGGTAAATTATTAATTGAAGATTTGAAGTGTTTGTAGAATATGCTGCCATCAATTCAGTTGCAACACAATAATGCTTGTCAATTCTAGCTCCTGTAGGCCCAAGATTGCTTCCCATGGTCTGACAACTTGTTTCTGGTATGGACTGTAAAGTACAGGCTAACTTGTGTCAAAATCAATTAGGAGAGTTAAGAGTGCCCTATGTAGTGTGTGTGTGTGACCAAATCTCATGCTAGTATAATCGGAAACCGTCCGACTCGAACGTCCGGACGGACGGACGGACGGGCGAGTGCGTGCATGTCACCGTTTTGTCACCGTTTTGACACGCGACCCAGGGAGTCCACCACGCACGCTGCCTCCTTCGCTTTGTCACCATTTTTTCTTTGCCAGCCACGGGACAGTACATACTCCGTACACCATGGTGCATGTATAGTACATATATATTTTTCCAAGAGTACAGAACTCATGCACACATTCTCTTGCTGCTATTTTTAAATATAAATATGTATTTATTATTTTTATGTACAAATATATATTTCTGGATTATTTCAACATATATTTTATGTTTTTTATGACAGGCATTTTTCTAAGTTGTTTTAACATATGTTTCTGTATTGTTTTAATATATGTTTCTAGGTTGTTTTAAGATTTTCGCACAGACATTTTCTAGATTGTTTCAACAAATGTTTTTGGGTATTTTCAACATATGTTTTTGGGTTATTTTCAACCAATGTTTCTGGGTTGTTGCAACACGTATTTTTGGGTTATTTCAACAAATATTTCTAGGGTGTTTCAACATGTGATTTTTAATTTATTGCAATAAATATTTCTGGGTTATTTCAACATATGTTTCTAGGTGTTTCAACATATGTTTGTGTGTTTCTAGGTGTTTTAACATATGTTTCAATATATGTTTCTAGGTTGTTTTAAGATTTTCGCATAGACATTTTCTAGATTGTTTCAATAAATGTTTTTGGGTTGTTTTAATATATGTTTTTGGGTTATTTTCAACCGATGTTTCTGGGTTGTTGCAACACGTATTTTTGGGTTATTTCAACAAACATTTCTAGGGTGTTTTAACATGTGATTTTCAATTTATTGCAATAAATATTTTTGGGTTATTTCAACATATGTTTTGGTTTGTTTCAACATATGCTTCTGTGTTGTTTCAATAGATTTTTAAGGGTGTTTTTTTACAGATATTTCTGGTTTATTATAACAGGTATTTCTGGGTTGTTTCAACAATATTACTGGAATGTTTGAACAAGTGATTTCTAGATCATTGCAATATTTATTTTTGGGGTATTTCAGCATATGATTCTAGGTTTTCAACATCTATTTCTAGGTTGTTTCAACATATGTGTTCTGGAGTGTTTCTACAGATCTTTCTAGTCATACATGAGGCCAACATCAACAGACACGAGTGGGCAACTCTACATGCCTTGCATGCCGAGGAATACTTGCCTAGGCGTAAAACTTCATCATTGTATGCACTACATGCTTACACATGTACTAGCTTGTACTAGGTCTGTTACTATTAACTACATGTATTACATCTACAAAGATTATGTTAGTAGCGTCGACAGAGATTAGAGTCAGTAGTGTCGATAGAGATTAGGGTCAGTAGCGTCGACAAAGATTATGGTCAGTAGCGTCGATAGAGATTAGGGTTCAAGCCGTCCCCAAACTGTCAGTAGATCTGAGGAATTCCAAGTATAGTTCACTTTTGTTTCATTTAAGTGTTGATTGAGTTTAGGGTTCATTACGTCGACAGAGATTAGGGTAAGTAGCGTCGATAGAGATTAGGGTCAATAGCGTCGACAGAGATTAGGGTTCAAGTCGTCCCTAAACTGTCAGTAGATCTGAGGAATTTCTAGTATAGTTCACTTTTGTTTCATCTAAGCGGTGACTGAGATTAGGGTTCATTACGTCTGCAAAGGTATAGGGCTTCGACAGAGATTAAGGTCAGTAGCGTCGACAGAGATTAGGGTCAGTAGCGTCGACAGAGATTAGTGTCCGTAGCATCTACAGATATTAGGGTTCAAGGCTTCTATATTTCTCCGCAAACAGGTTGTTTCAACATATGTTTCTGGGTTGTTTCAATGTATGTTTCTCGATTGTTTCAACAGGTTTTCAGAGGTGTTTTTCAACATATGATTTTTTTTTATTGTTGCAACAGGTATTTATGGATTGTTTCAATATATGTTTCAGGGTTGTTTCGACAATATCCCGGGTGTGTTTCAACAACTGATTTATGGGGTGTTGTAATAGATATTCTGCATTGTTTCAACACATGCCCTACATTTGTTTCAACATATGTTTTGGGCTGTTTCAAAACTAGATCGGTAAAAAATTGTCAAAGTTATCCATGTGAGATCTTATTTTGAAGAGCTTATCACAAGAAATATGATGATATAATTGGATTAATTATGATATTTAGTTTAAGAGATATGACTTTTGTTATGTGATAAACATATGTGCATGCTGACGTACGCTACTGGCGGAGGGAGTGGCAGGGGGCTGCGCCCGGCGTCCGGACGCGCGCCTGGCGCCGGACGTCCGGGCGCCAGTGCTTCCGTAGTATAATGCGTTTTTGTGATCTGAGTAAAGAGAAAAGACTCTGGCTTCCAGGTTTCATTTTGGACCATCTGCCGATTAAATTGAAGTTGTGCTAGTTTACTTCTGCTGCAACCGATTCAAGACTCAGAGAAACAATTTCGAAAACTCTAGATTTGATTTACAGAGGTGGGTCCAATGACCAAATGGTTCTAGAAACCATCGAATAAATAGGCCAAACCTGTATCCATAAATAACTAACGAAAATAACATACTCTTTTTATGTATACGCTGAGATTCCCACATCTAAAAAACGCCCAAGCTCATTTGTGAGACCCACCAAAGCTAGTTCCATCTATGTATCACAAAGTTTAAGTCCCAGTTGGTCGCGCTAAGCACTAGGCACGCGACCCCGGCACCCCGCGAAAGGTCCGATGGTCTGACCTGCACATTCGCATGCACATGTGCACGCCGAGACAGGTTTCCAATGATTGAGCGTCACTAGCTACTTTTGGGTCATCTATTGATTTTCTCTTCACTAGTTCCTGTAAAGTTAATCTTTTTTTTTTGAGGGAAACTTCGCGGGGGGGGTGGGTGTCAGAAAGATCCCCATCTGCATTTTTATTTCATATGTGCACGTGGGCGAACCCACGGCAATGGAAGGGCGTAAGCGCCAATCCTCATACAATTTTCAGAGGGGGAGAGAGATTACAAACAACAACACCAACAACAACAAATAACAAACTCAGGGGAAAGCCTAGACACAAGCCGATGGACGCGATCCGTACGCCAGCATGCATCCCCGCCGAACAGCATACTCGCTGTTTTCACTGAGGCCATTATGCCCTCCACCACCCCTCTTAGATACGGCGCTCCATTGTCACCCTCCCCCTAAGGGCCCACAGTTAGACTGGGGATTAAGAGTGGTGTCGCGCATGCTAATCTCGGATCAACGGATACGACGACCTCCCTTTTGAATTGACGATGGCATCCTCTAGCACATCCGGGCCCACATACCACCACCCAACGCCATCCGAGGGGATGAATCCTTGGAGGGGAATGGTGGCAGTGGTGGAAACTCCACCCGGCATTTGATTTTCTGACACCACCAAGGAGAGCGCCGGTGGAGCAGAGACGCCAGAGAGGACACTCGCCAGACGTTCGACCACGACCAACAGCCAGGTTAGCCTCACCCAAGAGGGATCAACAGCAACAACAACATGAGGGAGAGGAAAACAAAGGGAGACATAAGGTCACGGCGGGGTCGAGCTAGAGTCCGCGCCTCCACGATGGCGCCCTCAAGAGGGTTACGACGTCCATAATGCCACCGCCACCGGCTCCAGATGACTAGAGCTGGGTTTTCACCCGGAGGGGAGAACAAGACTACGGTCATAGGGCGGGGGACTATATTATCAACGCCTCCAAAGAGGGGAACGGCGACAGTGGCATCACAGTCGATCGCACTGAAATAGTCGAGCATGGCTTTCGCCTAGTCATCCCAGTCCCACGGCTAGTATCTCATCAACTCTGAACTAGGAGCACAACGATATTCCGGCACACAGCCCCATCGTCGGCAAGCCCGCGACCAAACTACATGCCTGCGCCGCTGTTGGGTTGCTGCAAGGAGAAATCATCGAAGAAAAATGCAGGTACACTGCCCCACCGCCGGCATGCAAGCGGCCGAACTGCACACCCCATCCCGCATTGCAGCAGGTATTCACCCTGAGCTCATCCATTCGCCCACGCTGGAGCACCACCATACCGAGTTCGCTCGCCCGCCCACGCTGGAGCGGGGGGCACGAGCATCCGCTGCACTCTGGTCCCACCGGCACCGCCACGTCCCCACGTGCCACCGGCCGGTGGAGGAGGTGGTGGATCAAGGCCACAGATGTGGACGCCCCCGCTGGAGCAGAGGGTTGCTCGCAAGCCAGGGAAGGGCATCGATCCCCACATGGCCGGCTCACCTAGACGCAGGAGCTCGCGCGGTGTCTCCACCCCGCCCGCACGGACGGGTGAGCGGCACACGCCAGAGCAGGGGTCGACGGCTGTAGATAGCACATTCACGACACTGCCCGTTCCCAAGTGGCGGTTGAGCCGCCCACCTCCACCCATGGCCAAGACGGCCAGCCAGCCGGGACAGCAGCGACGATGGGGGCTGGCCGCCTAGATCCAGCAGCAGCTGGCTACAGTGGGGGTGGGCGCCGTGGAGGAAGTAGCGGGGAAGTTGCCGGCGACCCTGAGTTTCAAGCAACAGGTTTCACCCCGTGCGCACCCCGCACGCACCAGATCCGGTATGTCAGGCATCGGATCCAGCGCCTAGGCCCCCGGATCTGACGAGCCTGGCCCACCGGCGGCCATCAGCGGCGTCGCCATTATTCACGATGGGGAAGAGAGAGAGAGAGAGGAGGGGGTGCATGGTGAAGGAGGAGCACGCCACAGGGGAGCCTTTTTGAGCTTCCCGCAGCAGGCCGCCACCGTCGGCTGAGGAGCGCGGCGGCAGCAGCCAGGGAGTCCAGCAAGGTTGGGTCCCGGCGACGGGCAGCTGTGTCGCCTACGAGGGGGAGTGCAGGCCAAGTGTTGATGATGCTATTTTTTGATATCCTTCAAGCTAATCTTATTTGAGGAGTTCGATACCTGATAGGTTGCATACTTTGTATTCCACTCTTCCAGTGAGTATTAGATTTGTTTGACAATCAACCTCCCAACGTGATAAAGAACAATTTTCCACATCTTAGTTGAACATTAAAACAACACATATATACATTGTTAACACCAAAGAATGAAATAATTTCTCTCAAATTTTCCCATAATGAGGGAGATTCAAACTACGAGATGCATATGGCATATATAATGCTCTTTGAGTTAATTTGAAGTAAACACTTCTTGCATACCATGATGTTTTTCCTTCATATCGAACCATTATCATAACCTTTATCATAACCATACCTCTCACAGCCTAAACAAAGCAAATATTGTGTACTCCCATTCTGTATATATACAATATTGATTCTCCCATTAATTCTGTCGACCTACTAGAAGAGAAATTAACAGAAGTAAACGATGAATGCTCAACCTCGAGTCCTCAACTAGCGGCATGATGCAAGCAGATCCTCCTCCTCTACTTGTCCTCCTCCTCCCCATCGAGCAGGCGGCGACGACAGAGAGGGCTGGCGGGGTTGCGGCGGAGCTACTCTGAGATGCAGTGTTGGTGGAAGGCGTGGGAGCAGTAGGGCATCGCCCTCAGCGTCTCGTCATCGCAGAAGTCCTGCAGGCAGACGGCGCACTCCTCCCCCGAGCGGGACCGACCCTTCACTTCCTGGAGGCGGCTTAGGATGGCCTCCTCGCTGGTGGCAGCGGCGCGAGAACGCTGGTTGCCGCTGCCATGATCTAGGGCCACCAGATAATCATCGATGAAGTCGTCAAAGTCGACCACAGCGGCGGCCAGATCATCAACATCCAAGGGGAAATCATCGAAGAAGTGATCGAAAGGATTGACGGAGGACGTGGGGATTGGCTGCACCTGCACCGTCCCGGCCATCGGCCCAGTAAGGAGATCGATGCGTCAAAATCTTTGAACTTGCTCGCTGGAATTCATCGACTGCATCAGCGTCGGAGGATAGACAACGAGGACGGATCCACCCTTTTTTGAGAAAAGGACGGATCCACCTGGCGGCGGCGGCTCGACTTGGCGCCGTAGTCGGAGAGACGATATCTGAAGGCTCGTAGGGGAAAACTTTGAAGTAAGTTGATCAGCCCAAGCTGCGGCAACGTGTGCGCCAGCCCAATACATACCAATGTAGCCGGCCCAGATTGGGTTGATACGGAACACACGGAAGTTAGCTTAGAGAGGATGGGAAGGACATGAAAATTGTATGTAAACCTAAATTCGAAACATTCAATCCTGACATCGCCAACTTCCGTTGCCTTCCTGCTCTTCTTCCCCAATTTTTTAGATAAAGGAAAGAAACTATTTGGCTTTATCTATCCATGGGTAGAATCAGGCCAAAAAATACGACATTAAAAAATAATAAAAAAATTACCGAAGAAAATAAATCCCTAACAAGGAGCTCAAGTAATCCTACTTGACCTCTGACTTGCACCGTGACGTCAACTCTACAAGAAACCACTAGAATAAGATCACCAACATCAAAACAAAGCTGCCAAACATGTTTGTTAGACCTAATAAAGGTACTGAAAACGTTTGACGCTGACCACCATTGAAGACATTGGATGCTTCTTCTTCGGCAACAACACGAAGCACTTGGTGCAGAAGCCACCAACGCCGAGCTATTACGCCATTGAATGTCACCTTCGCCTTGAGCTGCACAGCGAACAGGGTCACCACACGGGGGAACTGCCGTCCTTGGCGAACAAAGAACTTCGACGACGCACATGTGCCACCGCCGCCGGCCCGGAGAAACCACGCTAGGTTTTTACCGCAGGGGAGCAGCAGTTTCAGCAACGCCTACATCAAGGTGCATGGCATGTCAGTTCCACCGCCGCCGGTCCGATGTAATACGCTAGGCAAGGTTTTCACCCAAACCGCCGTCATCACCGACTCTGCGCCCGGCTAACGTGGAAAGTCGCCTTCACCGGAAGGTCACATCCGTGAATCAGATCCGAAGAGGTATTCACTCCTTCTCACCTTGCCGCTGAGCTACGCCTGGCGGCAACTTCGCCAAGCCGGCTGCCTCGCTGGCCGAGAGCAGCGCCAGCGATGTTGTGCCATGTGCCCGAGCCGTGCCGGCCTTCGCCAGGGAGCCACGCCGCCAGGTATGTCATGCACCACGCATGCCCTGGCCGCGCCGCCAGCTTGGTCTCTCGACGCATTAGGGAGGCCCACAGGGTGCCACCGGGGGAAGACGTCGGGGGGACCGCCCCTGGCCACGTCCCCCCTCGATCCGGACGCGGGGAGTCCAGATCCGGCCACAAGAGGGCCGCATCCGGCCAGCGCGCTGTCGACAGGGGTGCTGCACGGGAGGATGCTGGAAGAGGGCAGCAACCATCGCCTGGTCGCGGGCCAGCTAGATCCGGCCGTGGGGAGTCCGAGTCGTCCACATGGGTCCAGATCCAGCCGCCAGCACCACTGGCCGGCGTCGTCGGGGAAGATCACGGGGAGGTGGGGAGGTGGAAGGGAGGGGACGCGAGAGAAGAAGGGAGAGGATGCAGACGAGGGGGCCGCCGCCGCTGGCGAGGAGGGGCGCAGTGCACGGCGGCGGCCGGAGCCAGCGAGGATGGGGAAGTTGCTAGCGACGGGGACAGCTCCCAGAGGAGATGACGCGAGGGTACTCCTTCCCTATGGAAGCTTCATGTTAATGCGACACAACTACGAGAGAGCCTTTGTATTATAGATTACATATCACCAAGCCTTGATAAACAAGGAGACATAGACTAAAAGCAGAAAAAAACGAGAAGACAGACCTTCAAGCTTTAACCTTAAAACAGACAAAAACTGCAAAAATCTTGGGGTCCGATCGCTCGGA
This sequence comes from Bothriochloa decipiens, assembly GCA_023333625.1. Taxonomy (NCBI): domain Eukaryota; kingdom Viridiplantae; phylum Streptophyta; class Magnoliopsida; order Poales; family Poaceae; genus Bothriochloa; species Bothriochloa decipiens. The sequence goes on along the minus strand of CM041636.1, from coordinate 45,474,335 downwards.
CCCCATACTCCGTCCGAGCAGCTCCCGCCCTGTGCATGCGCGCCTGTCCCGCGTTTTCTGTCCGCGCTTCCCGCCCGCGCATGTGCGCCTGCCCCCGTGTTTCCCGCCCCCGCGTCTGCCATGCACGTTCCCTTTTTTTTCTTTTTTTTTCTGTTTTTCTTTTTCCCTTTCCTTTCTTTTCTGTTTTCTTTTTTGTTTTTTTGTTTCTTTTTTCATTCTTTATTTTTTTATGTTTCATGTATTTGTTATATTTTTTAAAAAAATCACATTTCCTATAGCACGGTCGCCTAGGTTTTGTCCTTCCGCCCATGCGATGCATGCATGCATCCATTTTATGTCATTTGTGCTAATAATAATAACTGTTTTATGTCAGTTGTGCCAACATATCTTAAAAATTGTTTTTATTTTGTCTATGTCTTTCCATAGAAAATTATTGGTTTTTGTCATTTATGCTAACGCATCTTAAAAATTATTTTTTGTGCTTATTTTTTTAGAAAAAAATTGTTTTATGTCATTTGTGCTAACACATCTCAAAAATTATTTCTTGTCCTTGTCTTTCTATAGAAAAAAATTATTTTTGTCCTTGTATAATTGTAAGTTGTTAATTGTCCTTGTGCCGTTCTAGGGAGAAAATTTTATCTATTGTTCTTCCATAGAAAAGAGTTATCAATTGTATTTGTTCTTGTGCCGTTTTAGGAAGACAATTTTATCTATTGTCCTTCCATAGAAAAAAATTATCCATTGTCTTTATGTTTGTGCCGCTTATTACGATTGTGCCGTTATAGGAAGAAAGTTTTATCCATTTGTCCTTTCATAGAAAAAATTGTCTATTGTATTTGTCTTTTGTACTTTGTTTTATTTTTTTATAATTTTTTATTTTTTATGTGTCTTTTATTTTCTATTCTTTATTCTTTATTTTTTTATCTTTTTATTTATTTTATCTTTGTTTCTTTTTTCTAATTATGTTTTTCTTTGAATGATGTCCTATTATTTATTTAATGATGTTTTAGTATTTATTTAGTGACGTTCTGTCATGCAACTAACGATGTCCCTTCATGTTTCTAATGATATTCTATCATATGATTAGCGATGTTCTATTATGTTTATAACGATGGTCTGTTATGTTCTAGCCATGTTTTTTCGTGTGTGTTTAGCGATATTTTGTCATGTGTTTATCTACATTTTATCACGTTTCTAGTGATATTCTATCATATATTTAGTAATATACTGTCAGGTGCTTATCTATATTCTATTATATTTGTAGCGATGTTCTATCAGGTATTTATCGATGTTCTATCAGTTTTTTAAAAAAATAAGAAAAATATTTATAAATAAAATTTTATCTAAATATATATACATGGATCTTGTTTTGAAGAATTTATTGTAACGAATTCAATGGTGCAATCAAAATTTAATTTAGGATTTTCGTTTGTTAGCTATAACTTTTTTTAGTTAGTGTTAAATATACAAGAAGTGGGCCCCAGCTCTACCGTTTTCACCGCCAGATGCGTCGTGCACGTGGCTTCCTGGGTTTCCCGCGCGCCTGCTCCCACTTCTGCTCGGCGCGGGGTCCGGGTCCGAACGGCGGGACCCCAAGACGCCCCCAAAAACTGTACGAGCAACTCCAACCAATCCCTCAAAATTTGGCCCCCTACTCACCCAAATGAGGATCCCTCATCCAGATTCCAGCCATCATTTCTCTTTGCACTCCAATCGAACTCTCATTTTAGCCTCTCTATTTTCTCCCACCTATATTTTATACATAACTTGTAACTACCACGTCCAGCGTTATATATGTAATAAAGCGATGCATGCTCAGCATGACAGAAGCAGGTCTTCTTCCTCTGCTTGTCCTCCTCGTCTGGCAGCCGGCCACAACAGAGAGGGCAGGCGGCGTTGCGGCGGAGCCACTCCGTGATGCAGTGTTGATGGAAGGCGTGGGAGCAGGGCATTGCCCTCAGCATCTCATCGGCGCCGAAGTCTTGCAGGCAGACGACGCACTCCTCCCCCGAACGAGACCGACCTGTCACCTCGGGGAGGCCCGCTTGTTGCTGCCATAAGCGGGGGCCGCCAGATAATCGTCATCGTCAACGTCGAACAGAGGATGGTCATAGAAGAGGTAATCGTCAAAGAGGTGATCGAGAGGATGGACGTAGGACGCGGGGAATGGCTCCACCACCGTCCCGGCCCCCGGCCCGCTAATGGCATGGATGCGTTGAAATCGTTGACCTTGCTGGTGGGAATTTGTCGCCTGCATCAGCGTCCGAGGATTGACTACGATGAGCTAGCTAGACGACGTGGTCCGAGACAAATCGATCGACGACAGATCCACGATATGTATGATTCATGGGAAAGGAAACCCTGCCCAGCTTCCCTTTATATAGGCAGCGGCAGCACATGTCGGATACCAGTTGTCGGAGTCGAGCTGAGCCGGAGTCGGAGTCGGAGAGACGAGATCTGAGGAAGGCTCGGAGCGGAAAGCTGAGAAGCAAGTTGATCAGCCCAAGGTGCTTGAACGTGTGCGTTAGCCCAATACAAATGTAACTGGGCCTAGATTGGGTTAACCTTATTAAATTAGCTGAGAGAGGATGGGAAGGACATGAAAATTGTAGGGTTATTTGGTTATATACCATTGTAATTATCACGTTTTAGAGATGTACCATTATAATTCTTTTAATTAAAAATATGCCATTGCAACTTATCGCTTCACCGAGAAATCCCATTGTCTACGTATGCACGTGGCTTGGGCCCAAGTGCAGGTGTCCACATACTGTACATATTTCCGTATGGACATTTTTGGCCCTGTGTCCATCTGTGTAAGGTCCTAGCTTCCTGGCAACTCCCGTTCGTGGCTTGCTCGCGCTCCCTCTCCCTGTCTCATCTCGAACGGAGGATTCGGGCATCTGGCCGTGCGTCATCGCGTGCGTGCCATAGATTGGACTAGAACACAACCGAAGCGAGCTAGCCCAGGCAAGGGAGGAAGCAAGCAAGCCAAGGCACTCATTTGCTGCGCTAGTTAACACAACCAAAGGGAGAACGTTCAGTAAACACGACCAAAGCGAGCTAGCCATCCTCCGGGCTCAGGCAAGGGAGGAAGCAGCTAGCAAGCCAAGGCACACCTAGCTAGCCTAGATGCAACGGCCAGAGGGCGGATTGGTTTTTGGCACAAGTCGATCTTGATAGAACAAGACGTGGCGCCGATCCATTTGTTCCCATTCTGACTTGGGCGTTCTCCACCGGCTCCGCCAAGGCGCCAAATCCCAGCTAGCTAGCGCAGATGCTCACGGTGTCAGGGGAGGTGGGCACGCGGGATCACCGCCGTCGAGACCGTCCACGAGGAGCAGCGCAACGCTTCAGGCTTGACGTTGTCGACCCCGCCGGCGCCCACGGCTGGCCGGATCCGCGAGCGAGCCGAGCTCGCCACCCTCGTCCTGGGCCTGCCACTGGCCGGCCAGCCTCCCATGGTGACCAATGCTAATTTGGCTGGAGGTTGAAGGGGAAGCTGACGTGCGGGTCCCACACGTCAGCGAGTGGAGGGAGGGACAAACAACAGGGGCATGCTAGGACATACGAAAATACACCGGCCTTTAGTCACCTGCACATGGGCCCAATGTGGTCGGATACGTAGAAAATGGTACAATTCAAGCTGGAGATGAATTGCGATGGTAGATTTTTAATTTAAAGAATTATAATGGTACATCTCCAAAACACAAGAATTGCAATGGTATAAAACTAAATAACCCAAAATTGTATGTAAAGCCAAATTCTGAACATTCTAAATCCTGACATTGCCCCCGTTAACACAACACAACTATGAGAGAAACCTCATACCATATGTTACAGATCACCGAGCAGTGGTGAACGACATGGCATAGACTAAAGCAGCAAGAAAAAAGCGGGAAGACAGACCTTCAAGCCTGAACCTCAGAACAGACTAAAACTGTGAAAACAAAATAGACATCTGCGTACTAGTTGCTTACAGAGAAGTTAACCAGAGATAAAGCATCCAACCAAAGATGAGGCAACCTTCCAGCGGCAACAGCAACAAAGCTTCCCCGTTCGCTGCAGCTAGTACCAGGCCGCTACAGTACCGTAGATAGCAATTGCTGCAGCAGCAGCAGCCAAAGCAATCACTGTGCATGAACACAGAGCAGAAAATGGGAACACGACAAATGAGAAAGTAGATGGACATATGTAAGCAACCATCAAGTTCTGTAAGTGTACACCGATCTACCACCAGGTAACAACTGACACCATCCATAGACTGTCCAATAATTTATGCACAATGATCTCATCAGATTTTTCACCTTTTTGTTTTGCTCAAGTAGCTACTAAGGGACGGCAAACCGGCCGGCGACTGATTCGACCGAAGGGGTGAGAGGCAGTTACCATTCCTCTTAGGGAGACAAACTTCATACAGTCCGTCAGCCATGTCTGGAGAGAGCAGGTCGTCACTGCCATCTCTGAAGTCCAGGTGATTGTCCCTGGATTCCAGGTTTTCAGGATCGGACGCCACACCATCAATGTCTGTTAGAGATTTCAGCTGGCGACCGAGGTTAGCTATGGTCTTCTGGCACTCCGCAAGCTTCCCTGCAGCACTGGTTATTTCCTTCTCCTGTGATACCAATGAGAATTGGTGATTAGGAAGTTCTGGTCTGTCAAGTTTAATATTGCAATATTTCGAGTTCAGATTAGATGCAGACAGGCAGGGCTGTACCTGCGTCACCTTCAGGTCCCCATTTGAGTTCGTGAGGCGCCAAAGCTTCGCCTCTCGACTGTCCCTAGACACCTGAGCCTCCAGCTTGCGGCATTTTGCTTCGTACTCTTCTGACAGAAGCTTCTCCTGCTCGACCTTCCCTTGGAGCATGCTCACCTTGTTTCTCAGTTTTGTAACTTCCAGATTTGCTGCTTCTAGTTGACCCTCCATTGCCTTTTTCCAGGACACTGCATCCTCTGATTTAGCTGTAAATTCTACAAGCAACGAGGTCTGGTCCTTGAGCCTTACTTCCAATGACGAAACCTTCTCCTTGAGCTTCATCACCTCCTGGTGTGAAGAATCCAGTTCGGATTCCAACACCTTCCTGATGCCTTCCACTGCCTCAAGTTGCATCTGGAGATCTGAAGAATATGCCTTCTCTTTCGCTGCATCGCTCTCCAGAGCATTCACCATCTCACGCAACTTTGCAACTTCTGAATTCGCTACCTGGAGCTGTGCCTCTAATGACTCTTTGGTAGATGCCACAGACAGTGATCTCTCTGACTCAATCTTCATAGTCTCTATCTGTTTCAGTAGTTCTTCACAAGAATCCGTCTCTTTCCGCACCTCACTCTCCAATGTTTGCACAATCCCTTTCAGCTTCCTTATCTCTGTGTCTGCAGACTGCAGCTGTGCCTCTAATGATTCTTTGGACGCCTCTGCCAGGTCTGCATTTGCTTTGTGCCGCATAGAGAGAGTCATCTCTACATCCATCTTCTCTTCGAGGGAAGCCACTTTCTTGCGCAGATCTGCAGCCTCCGCAGAAATTAACTCTAACTGCAATTCCAACTCCTTCCTGTCTACTTTTTCTTCCAGTGACGCCACCATCAGCTGAAGCTCATCAACTTGTGCAGACTTAGACTCCAGTCGTAATTCCAAATCTTTCCTCTCACCATCCAGCCGCTCAGCTTCTCTGAAAGCGGCATGTTTGGACTCATTTGCCATGTACAACTGCGTCTGCAAATCGATCAACTTATTGTTGGCAACCATTAAGGCATCACATGATGTGCCAAGCTGATCTCTGGCGTCTGCAAGTGCCATTTCGAGCTCCCTTTTCTCACCTTCAATCTTCTCAACCTTTGCTTGCAAATCTGTCACTTGACACTGCAATAACTCGGTTTCAACTTTTGATGATCTATCTCTAGTCACACCCTGGTCAGAATCAGTTTCAGCTCCAAAGCTAGAGCTTAGACGGTCTTCTTCAGGCAGTGCAGCCAGTTTTTCCATCTCGAGGAAATCATCCATCAGGTCAATTTCATCCGGATTATTGACGAGATCTCTTGTGCCGATGTTGGCATTCTTGAACTGATCAAGTTCAGCTATCAAAGCTGAAGCCCACGAATCAGAATTTTTCATTTCATCATCAACTAGCAAGCGCTCCGCACTGTCAGACTGACTGTCGGTCAAAGATTCCATGCAAGCACTGTTAGTTATAGGCCTAGAATCATTGGTTGATGTTCTCCGTGTTAGATGACGCAATTTAAGGCATTCTGCCTCAACTCTTGTTATCTTTTTCACACTTTCCAGATGAAGTTTGCTTGCTGTTTCTGCTGCTTGGTTGCTCAGATCCCTTTCCCGAGCAAGTATCTTCAGGTCCTTGGAGAGTGCGAATAATTCGACCTTGAGGTCTTTGTTTTCTTTCTCCACTATCTGAAGCTTTTTCTGCAGATCACGCTGGGCATGCACAGTAGCAGCTTCTAGTTTCATGGCTTCCAACTGCTTACTGAGTTCAGCAATATGGTTCTGGAGCTCAGACTTCTCAGACTCCAATTCTTTAGACTTCTTAGCAACTGCATCACGAATTTTCTTCTCTTGTTCTTCCCGTGCTTGGCGAAGCTGCCTTACACATTCTTTAAGGGCATCATCCAAGTGGCTGACCTGATCCTCCAGAGAGGTACTTTTCTGGGATGCAGTTTCAAGAAGTTGCTTCAGGGAAACAACTTCAGCTTCAGCTTGTTCCCAACCTACAAATAGCGAAAAATATAATATGCAATTCAGTACACTATTGTTAAGGCAGCATTTTTATCTTCACCTTAAGAAGGTGCAGAACAAATTAATCAAATGAATTTCATCTTTTTTAGCCAAGTTGACAACACTGTAAGTTTGATTCTAGAAAATGGACAGGGACTACTGATGAACTCTATGCATGAAGTCACTCAAACTGCAAAATTTATGTACGTTCGACTAGAAATAAAAAAAAATACCTGCAACAGCCTCTTCTGCAACTCTAGTGTGCTGCTTTACCAAGTCCTCTTTAGCATTGATAGTCATAAGGGCAGCAGAAAGTTTCTCATTCAAACTCTTTACAGAATCCTGGACATCATCGTCCTTGACCTTTGGGGACACCTTCTCATTCAAATTCTTTACAGAATCCGGGACATCATCATCCTTGACCTTTGGGGACACCTCATTCAAATTCTTTACAGAATCCGGGACATCATCATTCCTGATATTTGGGGATACCTCTGCCATAGGTGATTGATATAGCTGTGGCTTCATTGATTGATCATGTTGTGGAGAAGAATCATTTGGGCTAGTTGCCAATACCAGCTTCTCATTCAATGATTCCGCTCTTTCAGCTTCTTGATTCCGACTATCAATTATTCTAGAAGAAACATCAGGCGATTGACTATGATTTGGAGAAGAATTACTGGACACAGGTTTAGGTTCCTGATTAGGAAAAAAAGGAAATGGGAATGTTTATCAGAGCAGCAGTCAAAGAACCTAAAATTGAATAGGTAATAAGAGATATAATGGGAACGTTTATCAGGATGGATTGAGTCAGCTAGGTGCCTAAGTCTCTATTCTCCTTTTTAAAGGAAAAAAAAAAGCAATATAACTATAGCTCTGCCCTGGAAACCCTAAATCCCAACTACTATACTGGACAATCGAGCTTGAGACCCATCATATAATCACTAACTAGTTTAACAACTAAGATACAGATTGACTTTGAATTTCAAAGCAATTTATAGATATTTGGATATTTCATCTGGAGAAGTCAAAGAACACAAAACATCAGACCAATGCCAAACCTAATTGTATGTATATTTGAAGACAGAAACTGAAATTGACTAACATAGTACTCTGTGTACAACTCAAGACTTATGACCTAAATAATGTAGTAGCAAAATGAGATGACTTTCTTTATGTATGGAATGTAGACCGAAGTTATGAAGCATAAAACTCGAAACTGAAACTCTAGTGACATGCAACCATGGCCATATTAATTTCAGAATTAGTTACTCAACAGAAATCCTCGTCAACACATCTCTATCTGACACAGTAATACAGACAAAGTTGCACTGACAGATTAACAATTTCAATGCTAGATTCATTCATAGGTTCGAATAATGGACCAATATGACCCTTCATGGCACAAGATTTTTCCCATTTACTGCAGTAAAAAAATAGGCAACTTCTAATCTCCAAGAAACAAAAATAAAGGAACTCAGTTCCAAGCACCTAAACCAATCCAAATTTTCATTGGGAGCTACAGCTTTAAAGCCAGTTTCTGACGCTCAATATGGCGAAAGTAGGACCTAACTCTTGCAAAACCAATCCAATAAGGCAGAACAAAAGCGTGAAGAAAGCTAATGTATCAACTATACCTAACTCTTGCAAAAGCATCTCAACCTTTGGAAAAACCTAAAGTACAAACATTTTGTTGGTTGCAATTGCACAAATATGTTGCTTAAGAACATCAAGCTTTGCTCTTCCAACCACCTACTTTTGTCCTACTAGTGAGGAAAACAGAGACCTGATGAAGAGGTTAAAAAGGAAAACGTTAACGCTCTCTTTCTATCTATATTCTCAGTGCCAGCTGACCAGTTTTTAACAGCACATTCACCAACAAGTTCAATGACATATGAATTGACAGCACATTCACCAAAGAGTTCAATGACATATGAATTAGGAACCTATTCTGTCACACCATCAACAGGTAAAACTACAGCACGTGTGTTTGACAAATCCATCCAGGGAGCAGGGACAATTGACATCTTGCCTAGAGATGCCAAAAGTAAACTGTCCTGTTCATTTTAATTGCGAGGACCTAAATCGATCCCTAACAAAAGATGCAGTCACAAAACTGAAAAGAACACCTGACCAAACCCCAATTCTGATGTTTAAACTGCAGATAGGTCCATGCATTGTTGGAATCCATAATCTCTAGCATGTGGAGATTAAGAACCAAAGGAAATTTAAGGTATGGAGCAGAACCTGATCACCAAAGTAAGGCTCAGAGTGTGATGAAGCCGAGCCAGAGCTATCGCTCTCCCCTGGGCTCTTATCTGACGACTTGCGCTTCCAGAGCCAACTGCGGCGATCCATCCCACAACCACCAGAACATTCAAAGCAGCAACAGGGGAGGTTGGCGTTGCTTTGTCACGACCAAATGTCCAAAGGCCAGGTTCATATACCAACCCTGAAAATTGAAAGAGAAATCAATACAAGCCACATTGCAGAGTGAGTTCTTCCACCTTAAGCTGAACATCATGCAGCAAAATAATGTCTGAACAAGAAAATTTGAGGATGCAATTACCAAATTGTTTACAAGGCAACCCTCACAGACACAAAGATTAGATTTTTCTTTCCTTTTCTGCTGTTAAAAAAATACAGAGATGGGTACAGGATGAAGGCGGGATTGAATACGGCCAAACATTCTTTCTGCAAGGCTTCACAATGCGACCTTTTTTTGTTTAAAAAAATGCCAAAATGATAAATTCATCAGATCTTATCCACCGTTTCCGTTTCCAAACTCTGTGTTCTAGTAAAAAACAGAGGAGAAAAATAATGCCAGAACAACAAGAAATTTCTTGGATTCAATTACCAAATTGTTTACAAGGCAACTCTCACAGACACAAGATTAGATTTTTCTTTCCTTTTCTGCTGTTCAAAAATACAGAGATGGGTACAAGATGCAGGCAGGGGTTGAATATGGCTGCAGAGACCAAGAAAACGTACGGCCAAACATTCTTTCTGCAAGGCTTAAAAATGCCTTTCTTGTCTAAAAAAATGCCGCAATGACAAGAAATCCACCCTTCCGTTTCCAAACTCTGCGTTCTACTAGAAAACAGAGGAGAAAAACGCTGTGTGTAGAAATAAAACCACAGAAAAAATTCGAAAAATTGGCTGCACCGAAAACCCCCCAATCCTAGAAAATGCAGCGGAGGGGATGAGACAGTTGAACCTCAAATCCACCGAAGATGAACAACTTTTATGGCTTTCCAAAAAAAAGCTGAGATTTCTCTCCTTCAAATCCACCAAACAAAATCAGTCAAACCCCCACTCCGCGCGCGGAAAGAAAGAACAAATCCCGCCGGAAATCCGGCGCGGGGAGCCGGCCGGATTGCGAAGCCTCCTCAGGTCTCGCCCACCACGAGAATCTCGGCAAAATCCCACATCGGCGACACAATGCAGACCAAAACCCTAACGAAAATCGCCAGGAGGAAGGAACAGGGCAGCATCTCCCCTCTGTAGTCTGTACCCCACCAAAACAAAATCAGGAAAAAAGAAACAAATAACCAGCCAAGATTCAAGAAATGGGGCCGGCGCAGGGAAAAGCGAAACGGGGAGCACTAAATCCAGTGGGGAATGGAATGGCAACCGTCACAAGAACGGCGTGGAACGCCAGACAAAAAAAAAAACAAAAAAAAGCTTGGGTTTTTACTACTTCCAACGGGGCCGGAAGCGCTGCTACTGCTCCTCCTCCCCTCTCCCCTTTTCTGGAGCTGGCGGCCGGGACGCCAGTACGCGACGCAGAACAGCACCCCCGGCGGCCCGCATTGCCCCTGAGCCGACCCACCCACCCCACGCGCGAGGGATGCAGAGGAGCAACAGGGAGAAATTCCGCCGTACCGTACCAGATTAGCGGCGGTGGCGGCGGCGGCGCCGGGTGGTGGTGGAGGGAAGCGAGCGAGCGAGCAGGGCGCCGCGAGGAGCCTCGGGAGCGCGGAGGGAGACGAGGAACCGGTCGCCCGCCGCCGCGAGAATCCGAGGAGGAGGGTCGGCACGCCGCGCGTTGCTTTTGCCCCCCTTATCTCTCTCTCTTTTTTTCGTCAGTCTCTGCCGCACCAGCTCGCTTTCTGTTTCCCGCCCAGGCAGCTCGAACAAGCAAGAGCCAGGGGATTACGGGCGGAGGCGTCTGCTGTGCAGTGGCTGGGTGGTGCCTTTGCTTTGCCTCTTGCCCTCGCCGTCTCGTCTATCTCACCACCCCAGCCCAGGCGGAGTAGCCTTTCCTTTTCTGAGTTTTTTTTTTTTTGTTCACTCTATCTCTCTCTTTGTGTCTTCTGTTCAATTACAGGTCACATACAGCGTCACTCAAGTCAACTGTAGCAGCAAGTAAATGTTGAACAAGTAGCGGTGTTGCTTGCTACTGTTAACTGTGATTATATGCTGCTAATACTTGCCGGGTTTGGCTAGAAAGAGCACTGATAACTGATATACCGTTGCTACAATAGTACCACTATACCAGGGGTGTTTGAACATTGATTTGATTTTGATTCAATCCGGCACAGTAGTGATTGAAAACGACGGATGCATTGGTGTTCAAATTGCTCGTTTTTTCCTGGGACGGATTCATTACACGGGAGAAGCACATTGTTTTTGTTGGTGTCGGGGGAGGATCACGGAGACGAGCCTCGGTGCGCGTACGGGGCTCAGATTTGTTTATTCCTTTTTCCTTTTTGTTTCTTCCGAAACGTGGGCCCCACCAGCCCAGCGCTTTGGGACGCAGGTTTTCCTGTTCCATTCTTATGCCGTATCAAGGAGATTGTACCCAATGAAATCCACATATACCACCTCCCTCCGCCAAAAAATTTACTTCCACCGTTCCATTAATAGCTTATTATTTAAGTATTTTGTTTTGACTGAAGTCGGCAACGAAATCACAACTTGTTTTTTATTTTTTAATAATACAGATTTATTTAAATTTACTCACACAGAGAGTCGAATCAAGTAGGTGCTACTCAGGTACTAAGTATTTTTTGGATATACAATTTTTATTATGTGTCAAGACATATTATACATTTGTTTTTTAAGCACATAGCAAAACCTATGTACACCTAGGAACCCTGAAACAACCTAAAAATTATAACACAGAGTGTGATAATAAATCTACAAAAGAGATATAAATAGTGAAATATATTTTGGTATACATATACTTTTTAGATATATACATTGATATTACTTCTATCCAAAAACCATAATTATTTGTTTGGATCAAGACATCCTCTATTAAATTTTACTAATTTTATATGAACAATGTTTTAGATATTTATAACTTGAAATAGGTATATTATGGAATTATAGTCCTCTACTTTATTATTAATCTAATAATAATTCTTATTCGCTGTCATAAACATTAATGTTTTCCAAGATCTAGTCAAACTTACAATTTTCTTACCACTCAGAAGATGAGATTTGCATTCATTTCATATGTATGAAGCTCAAGAATTTATCTTTTAGAAATAGAAACTAGGTGGGGTCAAAAAGCTATCTTTTTGCTAGTTTCTTGTGTTAGATTTTGTCATATTGTTAAAAACCAGGAAATTGTTATCCATTTTTATTGAGTTTCTTGTGACACAAAGACATAATAAAATGAAGTTAAATACTTAAAATTGATGAGGGATCCAAACACCCCTGCTAGTTTTTGCTTAGAATTAAGATCTTAGAAACCAAAAGCATAAATATGGTTTTTAAGAATTCAAAACTGATCCAAACAGGCCTCTCCGGACCATGATTTGCATGTCTTTAGAGTCGACAACTAATTGTCATTTTAGAATGGCTAGCCTCTTTAAACTTTGCAAATATATAGGTTACACTTTGAACATCATTTCTATCTAACTATTTGAAATTTTATTATTAAAATATTGAGAAGTTATTTGGTTTCTGATCGTTGTTCCAAAATATTAAAAAATTACCATATTTTTTTTGCTTCATACTAAATAGTGATCAAACTACTTTCTTGAATCATACTAGAGAGTAGTTGAAAGCATTTTGTTTGTGCCTTTTTTGTTTCTCTTTAAAAAAATCTACTCTCTATAATAAAATATCTACTCGTACAACTTTTGTGTACACAGATACCAAATAATGCTAGAAAACACAGAATGGGTAACCTATTTAAAATTTCCAAATATATAGGTATAAACTTTCAACATCATTATTTCTCTAAATATTTGAAAATATTAATACTAAATATTGATATCACTAGATTTTGCATTCAAAAGCTGCTCTAAAATATTATAAATTTACCGGGTACTTCTTTGCTTGCTTTATAATAAACAGTGATCAAAATGGTTTCTTTGAACCATAGTTATTATCACTAGTCACTAGTAGGATAATACTTAAAAGCATTTTAGCTCTTTTAAAAAAATCTACTCTCTATATTAATAAAAAATCTACTAGTACAAATTTTTATACATAGATACCAAATAATGCTAGGAAAAAAGTTATTCATGTCTTCTTATTGAACATTATCATCAAAGGGGACAAAAAGATCATAGATGAGCTGGCTACTCGACCAACTTCACGGATGGAGAGACACTGATCAAGTCGTCACCCTTTTTCCCGGCAGTGACACAACAGAGGGTACAAACACGTACATAGTTGGCCACTAGCAAAACGCTGACGCTGCCACATTATTGTTCTACGGCCAAACAGAACCATACTATACCTAGCATGGCACGTTGGCATCTCAATCATAACATGGGATTCGTGTGGTGGGGCTGCTTAGCTTTTGTCGCTTGAAGGCCACTCGTTCACTCAGCTGCTTATCCCAACTAGGAGCAGTAGTATCCATCAAGCATCAAACAACCCCTTGAATTTTTTGACACCAGGTCACTAGCCATTACCCAAAAGTGACTCGCCTAAAAAGGTTGGATTTATTACGGGACACATGCATGTAAAGTGCCTAAATGATTTTGTTGTCCTGCATTTGTACCTAGGCTTGACAGGTATGCAGGACCAATTTCAATACAAGTGCTAATTGTTATCTAGATGAAAATTGGCTTTATTTATCCGAATGGGAGGTTAATGGGTAATAAGGTGATTATTGCTCCACGTACCAAAAGACTAAAATGTCCCCACCCACACCTACCCTTTCCTGACCCCAAGCGTGCATATATACCAAGGGTAAAACAAACTTTTACTAATAGAATATTGTATCATCAATTAGCCACGTATTTGTTAAAACATATACCTAAGCTAATTTGAACTAGAAAATAATATTATATTAGTCCAAACATGCCCATAAACCAATATAGTCTCATATTACACCGTGAGTTTGATATCACGTTCCAAATAAACTAGTAATTTATATAGTATTTGTTTGGAGGAATCAATCCATTCTAGATGAGTTCGTTTCAAAGTCAGCAAAATGACTTCATTTCGCATACTAATACTAATTATTAGCTTGTGATGCATCTACTCATCCCATTTCCTAATTAAATCAACAAAAAAAAATTAAGAAATACGATGAAGATGGACTGCCTCGCTCATTTCAGAGACCAAACATCACACATAGTTTATATATTCCGCGAGTCGTACAAAACTAATGAAAATTAAGTCTCCATGCTTCAATCCAACATGTCTCTCTACGCAACTAGTTTAATAAGAAGACATCCTGGACGAAAAGATAACTCCTCGCACATAAATTTGGCGCACGACGTTCAATAAGTGAGGCATCATTGGAGCACACTTTGTGGCATCATCATGAAGCTCGGAAGTACACACGTTCCTCCGATCACAAGCGAATCAGGTGAATATATTCATTCTGACAGAAATCCAAGTTAAGATTTTGAGTGCTGGACAACAATCAAGAAACGCATCATCCCAGCAATCTGAGTACTGCCTTTCAAGCTACGCACACAACCGCCACCGCAGTTAGTTGCACCAGATAAAAACAAAAGAACACTCATCATGAGATTCCATACACGTGTCTAGCTAGCTGGGCCATTACATTTACATCTATGTATAATATTATATTATATATAAAAGGTTACACAAAAGCTTCACTTGCATTACATGCAACCCATGAGAGGAAGACACCTCACCTCTTCTAATTAGCTTTCCATAATGTACCCATCAACTTCTTCTTCCATGCATCACCATATGCGTGCATTGCTGGTGTCATTATCGATGGATAAACCAGTCACACCAGACAGGGTTGCAAGTCCATGTGTAGTAATAATGGGGACACAAAACCCTTGAAGAAACCGAGGAACAGAAGAGGTAGAACGGATAAAGGAGACAGGCATGCAACATGGGAAGGTAAGCACCTTAAAATTGACAGCTTACCGGTTTACGCACTGCAAGGTACGTAGGGTCCGTTTGTTTTAGCTTCAGCTCGCTCTGATTCTACTGATGATTTACTATTCCTCTCTCACTATTCATCACCTGATTCAACTGATTCATCTGATTCTGAAGCTGAAACAAACGCACCCATAGCAGATCTATAGCTTGGCTTACTCACGAGTTGTCGGCAGATCTGAATTTATTTAATTTGTTCCTTTTGCGCGTTTTGATCTCTGTCTCCTCGAAGCAGCAAGAATGCAGTAATGCAGAATCTTGTGCCTGCACCGTCTAGAGTTCAAATGCATGAATACTGCAAGGTTTGGTATGCATTTGTTTAATTAGTTTGAGGACGCCGCGGGATCAGATGGTCTCACATGTCAATTTTTTTTCTCTTGTCAGGTAGAATCTCGCAACGCTTTTTTAGCTGCGGTGGCTGCATGATCAAACGTATTCCGTTTTGTGTAATGTGGAAGCTAGAGCTGAGTAGAGAGTAGCTTGTATCATACTCTAGCAAGCAACCAGAAAACTCTCGTATTTTCTGTTCTCGAGCAAAGAGAATACCCTAATTCCAATGTAGTCAGTCCATTATATATTACCATGATACATAAAAGAAGCCAATGGCTTAACCTTCTTTCTAAACCAAAAAAAAAATACTTCAGCATTATTGGATACTCTGCTAGGGAACATCTGCCGTCCTCGCGTTTTTCATGGTTATAGATGTGTAGATGAATTGAATTATTGAAATATATCTCTGCCCCAACGTTAAAGCATATAATTACTTCACAGTAAAGTACATTTCTCTCTCCCTGAAACTTGTGTAGTAGTAGTCAGATCTTTTACCTTAAAGTATGTATAAAAAAGAGTATATGGGCTTGTTTTTGTACCAACGTACATAGTAAAAGCCTGCGGACCCGTATGAATCATACGTACAGAACGTGCATACGGCTCTGGTACACTTTTACTCATCAATCATCATGTCATGTATTCATGTGAACATCATATCATCGGAAGCATAGCTGGTTGCAGAGCGAGCGAGAACAAGGTGAAAACGCAGCCGCAGTCGGTGATTTTTACGCCGCGCCGCCCGTGAACGCTAGCGCGTAGTACAGTACAAAAATGCATGGATGCGTTGGCAACGTGCGGCAAAAAGGGGACCGAGCAGTAGCTCAGATGGTGAGCTCTCCTAGCGGGGAAGCCACCGGAGTTGGAGGAGTCACAATGATACTGTAACGTATCCGTTGTTTGCGAAGTCTGTGAGATTTTATCGATATCTAGAAGGACACGTGGTATATGTATAGTTTATAGGTCTAGCATGCCCTCTCGAACGTGTATCTACATGCGTGTGGTGTGGTGTGTGTTTGAGGATACGTTCAGATACTACAGCCGTATCATAGTAGTCAAAAATAAAAAAAAACGTGCGGCAAAAAGGGTCGGTGGCTCGATCTCTAGCCTTCCAATCTTGTCCGCCACCACCACCCAGGCCAGGCACCAGTAGCGACTTGTTTAGATTGCCAAATTTTTTTCTCTCTCTCCATCACATTAATTTTTAGACGCATGCATAGAGCATTAAATATAGGTAAAAAATAACTAATTACATAGTTTAGTTTGAAATCACGAGATGAATCTTTTAAGCCTAGTTAATCTACGATTAGATAATATTTATCAAATAAGACCAAAAAAATTACTATTTATAAGGTTGAAATTTTTTCGCAATCTAAACAGGGCTAGATGGCCCAGGATGGATGGGATCCGGCAAAGTTATGAGCACGGCGACGGTGAAAAGCGTCACTTAGGCATTGTTTAGTTGCTTGCTAAATTTGCGTATCGTGTAACATCAGCGTAAAATAATATTTCGTTTGTATTTGATAAAAATTATCTAAATTTTGACTAATTAGGCTTAAATATTCGTCTTATAATATAAAACTATACAATTAGTTTTTGATTTCATCTACATTTAATACTCTATGTGTCGGTATTTTAATATAATGAGAAATAAAAATTTTACATAGTAAATTTAATGATAAAATTAGACATCTAAACGAGACATTAGAGCTACAGCTGCAGCAGGTCACCAGTCGTCAGTCGATGCCCTGGGATGGATGCATGGGATCCGGCAAAACGACGGTGAAAAGTGTCAGGTACAGCGGCAGCGGTTCACGGTGAACAACAGTACACATGGAGGTACTGCTCGTACTAGTGCTACGTGTGTGCTTCAGTCGCACCATGCATATTCACCAGTCAAATCAAACAGTGCATGTGACCGTAAGTTCAGTCACGGTGAATAAGTGAAGTCACATACTCAGATTATCTAAAAAATCTTTTACCATTTTTGTGTAGAGTATGTTTCATGAAATCTTGTATTTTACTTATTATTAAGGCGTTCGTGACTGACTAAGTTAAAACTCCGACTGTGTTTGACTATAATGGGCCAACAACAGCTAGAATATTATTTACATAAAAATATATAACGGGTTAAATTAAGTTACCACAAACTAGCCCATTTTAGCCTGATGTATAACGGGCTAAAAGCTAAAATATTGATTGATGGCACAAAAAAAAAGGTTCTGCTGCGCCTCACCACCTATTTTGATGGGCTAATGACTAGAGTAATTAAGCAGAAAAACAAAAACGAAAACCGAACTGTCATGGGCCACGGCCCAATCACTCCTTCTGTGTAGAGGCCCGCGCTAGAGCCCAAAGCCCAAAGCACCGAGCCAGTAGGGCAGGCAGGCCTCGGTCAGGCAAAGCCCAAAGCTGTCCTGCCGACTGCCATGGGGATAGGAGCACTCTCAAAACCCAACAAAAAGAATGTCCATATGACCTTCTTTCAATTATTACTAGAAAGACCGGCGCGGCCTTGCCGCGCCCAGCTTGTAGGAGGCCAGCTGCCCAACCCTAAATCGTAGTCTAATCTTCTGGTTGTCTTTATATGGAAACAATTTGTTGCATCGGCTGATTGAATTGGTTGTATTTAAAGCGTACTCTAATATGATGCCTTGCATTGTTTACAGAGGCATTCTTCTTCTAGTCGGGTGAATTAGTTCACATATGTTTTATCAGTAAGAATATTTTGGAAGAATGGATTTCACTGACATTCTTATTTTTTTTCCCTGAACTGAGTTTTTTTATTTTTGAAAGGCCCGGTTACCTGGCATTTCATTAATAATAAGAGAAATAGAAGTAACAAAGCAAAAAGTTTACATGCACGAGGGACGCAGCCTAGCGCAGAGGCTGCGCGTATATGGCCAAGTGTAGTAGGTATCCTTAATTTCTGAGTGGAGTGACTGTGTCAATATCCTCGAGTCTATGAAGATCATCGTGTTTCTTTGCTTCTAGATGCTCCAGTGCGTGCTATCTTTGAACCCTGCTCCGTCATGCTGCAGAACAATTCTTTAGCTTCGTGTTGCATCAAGTCGCGACCATATCCCTAATCTCTCTGTCTCCAGGTTCTCGCAAAGTTTCCTGAACTGAGTGAATTTTCCTTTGAATGGGATCTAAGTGAATGCACTCAACAAACAGAGTTTGCCAACTCATTCACTGCTCTCTGAGAAAACTGAGATAGCATGGTCTCGTGGACTTTGGTAGCATCCAATCAATCGGCATATCTGTGAACGTATAGTCACTGCAATGGACTGAATCGAAATCCAAAAATACTTCATAAACAGGTTCCATCTATTTACATAGCTAGCTGCAAAGATGCCCTTTCTTCTTTTTAATATATGTAAGAAAATTGTTGACATTTTAGGTGAATGTCTTGAGTACTAATATGTATTATTTTCCAGAAGCAGTTTATGCAAGAAAAGGCAGGACACATATACCAATATGGCAATATACCAAGTTGAATATTTTCTTACAAGAGTTGGGGTGGGTTCGCACAGTAGTAGTGGTGCTAGGAGCAAAAGCAGAATCAGAGTACCAAGCAAAGTGGCTAAGTAACATTCAGAGCAAGGAAAATACCAAAAGCCACAAAGTCGTCATATATTTACTCCCTAAAGTTGCATGTTTCATGACCTCTCTAACTAATCTGTTAGAGTGGTTTACTGAGATTCTCTGCAAATCAATTCTTCAATGTATAGGATGACGTTCCATTAATCAGAGCTCCACACATTGTCATCATCGAATAATCAAATTCATCAGATAGAGAAGGTAAGTTACCTGATTATTACCTGAGGTCCACCATCGGGCTGTGGAGCGTACTGTGTTAGGTGGGGTTGGACCTATTGTCAAACACCTTGCAGGCAGCACCGCACCGGGCACCGCAGTACTGCAGCCGCTCCAGCGCCCTGGATGACGGAGGCGTCAGCGTGGTGGATGCAGACCCTGCAGAGAACGGTGTCCGGAAGCAGACCTGGACATGCATATTCTGATATTCACCTGCTCGGGTCTGGCCGTGGTTCTGGAGTTTGAGGTGGAGGGCTGAGGGCGTAGGGCGCCCGCCCTTGTGGTGCGCGGTGGTGGCCGCATCCGGCTAGCCTGCGTGTGGGGATCGCTGCGCCGCCTCGTTGATGGCTGCCGCTACTTGCTCGACGAACGAACCCGAGAAGTTTCTTGAGGTTTCGCAAGTTCGCTGGATCGGAAAGGCCGCCGACCTAACAGGCGTGGCCGCGCGGGACCCGGGGCCGGCTGCCGCGGGCGGCTGGAGACCTGTAGTCGCGACGGCCGAAGGCAGCTGCGTTTGACACGTGGCAAGCGAGCAAGCCAGATTTGATGGCACGGTTTTCGTCAAGTAAAGATATGATATATACACGCGAAGTGATCGTAGATTAGCCACTTGGGTTTTTTTGTTGGTACCTGCTCATTCGGGTTCTAACTCGTCAAATTGGAACGGGTGCTCGCATAAGATCTGCATACATGTGTTTAATCTTTCGATGGTGCTTATAGAGTGTATTTATATAATTGAGTGTGCATGCGTGTTGTTAACGTCAATGTTTATTGTGTATTTTTTTTAATAAAAAAGTATTATGTGATTTTGATTTGTTATTTTTAATTAGGAAACAAGATTTTTAGACTTTTCGAATGTACAATAGATTTGTGTTTCTTTCTATTAACGAGCGCGCTATTCAATAGCGCAGTGAGGACAATATATTTTACATCATGTCATAGCCTCCCTAATAAAGGGGTCTTTTGGCCTTTTTAACCTTTATTAGTAAAGTCAACTGATTTACTTCAGTGGTTTGGTCTAACGTGGTGCCATGCCAACACCACCATCATATTATATATCATATATAAGAGGAAAGTGTGTCCGAGTCTCATGGAAAAAGCAAACATCGAGAAGGTTGGCACATTCATCCTTTTCTCGCCCTATAACCATACCATCATCATATATTCATTTGTGTTTGGCGCTGGAGAAACAAGAAATAAGTGAGCACATTATTCAACTTGAGGATCTTAATTGTGTAAGGGGTTGGTTGGCCACATTTATTAAATCTTTGAAGCATGAAAACCTAATTCATGTTACTGTTACTCTTTGGGCGATTTGGTATGCAATATGGAAACCTATTTACGAAGATATCTGCCAAAGCCCGCTTACGACATATAGTTTTGTTATTAGTTTTGTGGCTGATCTTCAATCGGTGAAACCACAAGTCACAAGATAAGGAGTGACCTGCAGTCCAGAGAAGCTCCACCCGGTGGATTCTTCCCCCATCGGGGCTGGTGAAGATCAACGTTGATGCCGCCCTAGCTAGTGCCCTGGCCAAGAGCTCAAGAAGTGTCGTCGCTGCACATGTTGTGTGATATTTCACTGGATGTTTCTTGGGGCCTCAGCAGTGGTGTCGGAGCGCCAGAAACAGTAGAGTCGATAGCATGCAAGTAGGGCCTAGCTTTTGCTTGCAATTTGCTCCTGCAGGACATTCAGATTGCCATGTGACAACGCATGAGTCGTCACAAGCATTGATGAAGGAAGTATGGGCTCTTATACGCATATTAACCAAGAAATTAGAGCTAGCCAGATCAAGTGAGTTTAGATTTGTTGAGTTTGTCCATGAAGGGAGACAATCGAATGTGGATGCTCATAATCTAGCTACTAGGAGTTGTATCTATGTTGATTTAAGGAGACATGTTTGGTTTATTTCTCCGCCTAATGGCGTTTGTACTTCCTATGAAGGTCTTAGGTTCTATTCCCTAAAAAAACTATTATATAATATGTGAATTGATCATATGTTAGTTGGTTGGTTTCTTATGTTGGAACATTCCCTTCGGGTTTTAAGTCATCAACTTGACACGGGTGCTCGCATAAAATTTGCATACGTGTGTTCAATCTTTTGATGATGCTCACAGAGATAGAGTTTTTTGCGCACGTGTGTTTATAAGGGGGAGCATACGTGCATGTTGTGAACATCTATGTTGGGTTGTGCAATTCTAAAAAGTGATTTTGATTTATTCCTTTAATTAGAAAACTAAAATTTTAGACTTTTTTCACGATAAGCAAAAGATTTGTAAATCTTTGTATTTAATAAGTAGGAGATAATTTTTACATGATGCGCTATTCAAGACAGTAATGTTTACATTATGGCATAGCCTCCCTAGAAAAGGGGTCCATTGGCTTTTTTAACCTTTAAAGTCATCTGATTTACCTCTCAGATGAGTGGTTTGGTCTAACGTGATGCCATGCCAACACCACCATCATATTGTATGTCATATATAAGAAGAAAGCAAGGCGTCCGGGTCTCCTGAAGAAAGCGGGTCTCCTTGAGAAAGCGAACATCGAGACTGGCCCATTCATCTTTTTCTCGCCTTATACAATCATATTACCACCACCATATATTCAGCGGCCTCAGGCAGCTGCCCCTGCCAGTGTCAGCTCGATCAGTCCGTGTGTATGTCGCGTGCTGGTGGCTGCTTCGTCGATCGCCGGCGATCTCTCCGACACATGGGCCGTCGATGATAAGGCAAGCACCTCGATTTCTGTAACCAGATGCCCCCCTTTTTCACTCTTCTTTCTGATTTACCATATCATTTCTTCAAATATTTCTTTAATTTGTTATTTACCATATCTTCAGTTCCATGGCCATCCTTTATATGCAAGAAATTTATACAGAAGAACCGCAAGGTTTTTGAAGTTGAAGCAAACGTTCTTATCTTACGTCTGTATCACTGTATTGCATTACATGCTTGGTACTTATCTTGCTTGGGATTTTCACTTGCCGTTTAGATCACTGCTGAACATAACAACATTGGGGTAGAGAAAAAGACATCATATTAATTTCAGGTACTCCATGTACTTGACAGACTACATAACTACATTGCTTAGCAGTAATATTTAATGATTTTTCTCGGTTAGTATTTTCATTGCAATACTTCTCTTGGTGCCCATGCCTCTGCAGTTGCTTACACTGAAACGGAACAGAAAGCTGAAGACGCAGGAGTTCGTCACTTCTTCTGAATATCTCTAAATCCATTCCATGCTTATATATATTACCATGAAGGCTGCTGTAACTGGATGGCTTCTGCTCAAGCTCATGGTCTTCAGCGCTGTGCATGCTGTCACCTGCACCGCCACTCCTGGCCATGAGAACCAAGCAGATCGGCTGTCTCTGCTTGAATTCAAGAAGGGAATCAGTCTGGATCCACAGCAAGCATTGGCTTCTTGGAATGACAGCACTCATTTCTGCAATTGGGAAGGTGTCATGTGCAGGAAGAGGAGCCACCGTGTCACTAATCTTGACCTTGGAAATCGAGGTTTAGTCGGTCAGATATCTCCTTCACTTGGAAACCTGACATTCCTGAAACACTTGTCTCTACTGACAAACAGATTCAGTGGTCAAATCCCAGCATCCCTTGACCAGTTGCATCACCTCCAAACCCTCTACTTGAGTAATAACACCTTACATGAAGTTATACCAACTTTCCAAAACTGCTCTCGTCTGCAGAAACTATGGCTCAATGGCAACAATCTCGTTGGAGGGTTTCTGGATCCGCCACTTGGACTAAAAACGCTGAACCTTGCATCTAACAATCTTTCAGGAACCATCCCGCCTTCTCTTGCCAATATCACAACACTTCAGAAATTAAGTTTCGTCTTCAATAATGTTGAGGGGAGCTACCCAGATGAGTTTGCAAAGTTTTCAGAGCTACAGTATCTGGATGCTAGTATCAACAATTTGTCTGGCACTTTTCCACAAGCCATCCTGAACCTCTCAACACTCGTTACCTTTGGTATTGCAGGGAATCATTTAAGCGGCGAGGTGCCACCTGGCCTTGGTACTTCTCTTCCCAACCTCCAACATTTTCAGATAGGCAGCAACTTTTTTCATGGACACGTCCCTTTCTCGTTGGACAATGCATCGGATCTGCGCTACATCGATATGGGAAATAACGGTTTCACTGGGGTTGTGCCAAGATCCATTGGTAAACTTCACAATCTTTACCATCTGAATCTTCAGTCAAATAAACTTAAAGCACGTAACAGTCAAGACTGGGAGTTTATTTACAGCTTAGGAAACTGTACTAATCTACAAGGATTGTCATTATATTCCAATCAGCTAGAAGGCCACGTACCAACTTCATTAAGTAACCTTTCTGTTGGACTGAACACATTATTACTGTGGTATAATCAACTATCAGGTAGTTTTCCTTCTGGCATTGCGAACCTCCATAGCCTGACCTGGTTAGACCTATTTGCGAACAAATTTACAGGTGGGCTTCCAGAATGGCTTGGAACACTAAACAGTTTACAGTATTTGGGTTTAGACAACAACAAATTCAAAGGATTTATTCTGTCATCCCTTTGGAACTTGTCTCAGATAGTCTATCTCAATGTTCAATCCAATAAATTAGAAGGGCATTTACCCGCAAGCATTGGTGATCTTCAGAATCTTCTATAGTGTAGCTTTTTAAACAATCTTCTTCACGGTGGTATTCCCAAAGAGATTTTTGGAATTCCAACAATTACTAACATTGATTTATCTGTAAAGCACCTGCATGGACAAGTTCCTTCTGAAGTAGGCAATGCCAAGGCACTCATACAATTGGATCTTTCTTCAAACGTGCTGTTTGGAGACATTCCAATCACTATAGGTAATTGTGAAAACTTACATTGACCTACAGCAGAATAGTTTTGGAGGAAGCATACCCACTACACTAGGCAACATAAGTAACCTACAAGTTCTCAACTTGTCTCATAATTATTTGACTGGGTCAATACCAATGTCCCTCAGCAACCTCCAATACCTTGAGCAACTAGAGCTGTCATTCAACAACATCAGTGGTGATGTCCCAATGAAAGGAATATTCAGCAATAAAACTGCTGTCCAGATTGATGGAAATCCAGGCCTTTGTGGTGGACCATTGGACTTACACCTACTCGCACGCCATGCCGTGCCTGTTAATTCAAGAAAGCAGAGGCATTCCATTGTACAAAAGGTGGTATTCCCAAAGGACACAACTGAAGTCTTCCAATGCCATGTTTCTTCTTCTAAGCATGCCTCTAGTATTCAGTCTGTCTTGTAGAATCAGCCAGAAAAAAACTTTATGCTTATTCTGACAAGAACTCCTCCAAAGCCATTTGAAAGCAGCGTGAATGTTGGAATGGACACTTAGTTGTCTGTAAGCTTTTGAGGAAGAGAAGAGATTTGATCCCCAAATAGAACTCCAAGTGTCCTTGGCATCAGATAGTTGTATGGCATCTAGGCTCTGCTGAAGCTCTAAGAACTGTCTGTAGGCTTGCTCTGAGAGAGGTAGATGAAAGAGATTTTGTATGTTTGTTATCTTAGCCTCAGCAAGAGATTGTCTTGTTATTTCGCAAAGGAAAACAATTCTGGATAAGACAACTGAGAAATACAGTCTTCTCCTTCTCCCCAAATGCCATGCCAAAGCAAGCATGTTTTTCCACCATTCAGATCAGCTCTTGCAATTCATTTGGATTTGTCTAGTTGCTTATTGACATCCTTCCACCAGAAGGAACCCTTGATGTTAGCAGTCCCAGGGAGTCTTCCGTTTGCATAATAAGCTTCCCAAACCAGGTTAACCCATGGCAGGTCCTCTCAGTTAAAGAACTTGAAGAAGCACGAATCACAGTTATGGAGATTATCAGTAAGAAGTGGCACAAATAACAGTGTATGAAACTCAAGGAGTGCACTGTACTGTCATTCCACCAACAAGACACTACTGGACACACAAATCGCTTGTGCCAGGACAGGCCGAAATGCAGGAGATTATCATTATCAGCACAACTGACCTCAGCTCGCCGGATGCACAGAACTCCCGCTCCCCGCTCCCCGCTCCCCGCTCCTGAGCCAACCCGAGCGGGAAATCAAGCGGAGCCTCATCGCGCGGATCCTGCCAGTCAGACACGGTGCTTAGCGGTACCGGCTGGCGCCGGCCCCCGTTCTCGGTGGCGTCGGCCGCCCGTCTCCTTGGCCGCGCGTGCGAGAGAGGGCCGGGGGGGCAGGGGACAGGAGAGGGAGGACGGAGGAGGTGGAACTGGAAGCGACGGTGACGGGTTGAGGCGCGTTGGTGTGGTGTGGCCGACAAATTATGATACATGACCCGGTATTCGCGTGCCCTGTAAAATAAATATGACCCGTAATTTATAAGCCTTATGAAATATGACCCATGTACTGCGAATTACTATGAAATCTAGTCTTGGATTAGAAAAAAGACATTGATGCCCCTCTATTACTCTTTGTTCATCTCTTTGAGGGAGGGGTGTGGCTTGGCGACAGGCGACGGCGCTGCTGGGCGGCGCGGCATTGCGCGGCTTGGCCGAGCGGAGCAGCGCGCAGGTGGGGCGGGCGACATGGGCGGCGTGCGGCCTAGGGTTCGGCGCGGCATGTACGGCAACGACCCGGGCGGCGAGGGCGGTGTAGCATGGTGGCGGCCAGGCACGGCGGCGGCGGGAGGCCAGACACGGCGCGCGTCGGGCGGCGCTGGCGGCCAGACACAGCGGGCGTCGGGCGCCCATGGCGGGGCGTGACGGGCGGCCGGCGTTGGACTTAGCCACGGGAAACAAAGAGGATTTGGGAGGGGCATGCTGGTCTTTTCACGTGCCTCAAACAGTGAAAAGATTACATTTCATAACAATTCGCAATACCTGGATCATATTTCATAAGGCTTACGAATTACGGATCATATTTTATGGGGCATACGAATACCGGGTCATATATCATAATTTCTCGGTGTGAGGAGAGGACGGAGGGAGCGAGAAAGAGGCGCCGCGACGGCGCCGCGAGGGGAGGCGAAACCAGAGCGCGGAGATTTCACCTTGACGGCGCGAGGACCACCCACCGCGTAATCGAACAGCCCAACTAGATTTCATAGTCACCGCCACTGGATATTTTACTTGCGGCCACTGGATATGTGATTGATAAAAAATAGCAGTAACAACCTCATGCTGCATCAAATCAAATTAGTGAAAACTGTAAATTTTCGTGAAAAGTTAAAGAACAATGAATGCAATAGGGTATTTTTTCAGCCTGCGTGAGAGCTACTACCTCTATCCTAAAATCTCCTAAAATAGAAGACGTTCTCGTGATATTGTAATAATACATAATTATTAGTATTATTAGATAAATCGTTAAATATATTTTCATAATAAATTTATTTGAAGATATAAAAGTTATGTGTATTTCTAGTCATAGCTGACAAACTTTAACCTGAACATATCTATAGCGTCTTCTAGTCTGGGAGAGAGAGTATGCCCACACAAAGTACTTTTAGATTGTTTTAAGAAAACTAGATTATCTATTTTTTATGGCACTAATAGGGCCCGGACATCCAAATGGACAAGACGTCTGAACGACCACACATGTAGTCCGATTCACGCTATTCCGTACACCAACCTGGAGTGCGCAACACCCGGAGGCACCCTTTCGAGAGCTGCCTCAAACCGCCATTGACCGCTGCTACAAGGTGTGGCGCCCGCCGCCACTAACCGTCGTGGAGGCATGAAACACTACCGAAAAATCGGATCTAGATGGAGATCCGCTACACTCGGCCGATGTACTTTTGACACGTCTAGATGCAACACACTGCTACAAGATTGATTTTGCATGACACTCCCCAAAACTTAGCCGAGGTGGACACAAAATTTATACGTCTCAGAAAATACTTGACAATAAATAGAGGCAGTTGGTTTTATTTACGGAAGGAGTCACGTTTGTCCGCCTCCATAAATTTGTTTACGGACGACGGCACATTATAAGGCCCATCTCAAAAAATACATGAAGCCCGGCCAAAGTCCACAACCTACTCTCTACCGAGCTTATATAAATTAGGGAGATATGGTTTACAGCTCCTCCCCACACACAGTGGCTAGCCACCGTTCCCTCTGGGGTGTTCTTTCCTCCTCTACTCTCTCAATCCTGTGTGCCCTTCACTCTCTCCGCGGTGTTCCTCTCCACTCTTTTGATCTCTCCCTCGACTCTCTCCCTTCCTCACGGGGCTTGGCCAACGCGCCTCCCCTGTACGTCGGCTCTGTCTCCTTCCTTCTCCAGCGGCGGTGCATGCAACTTGGTGGAGGCTGTGGAGGTACGCGCGCCATGGTGGAGCACAGATCTAGGCGTGCCCCACCCCTTCTTCTCCCATGATGCTGGAACTAGGCTGTGGCGGCGCTAAGACGGTGAGGGCGGGGAGGCAGAGGTAGAGTTTGAGCATCCAAGCGTGCTCCAACCCCGTTGCCCCCTTCAAACATCACCAGATGCAGCGGTAGGCAGGCAGATCTGACGGCGGCAAGCTCGGGGAGGCTGGATTCATCAACAGTGACGACCTTGGGGAGGTGGATGCGTTCGCGACAAGACTAGATCTGTGTCTGCGGTGACCTCGTGAAGGCTGGATCCGTCCATGGCAAAGCTAGATCAGTTGACCAACTAGATGGTGGCGGCTCCCAACATCGGCAAATCTCGACAGCGAGGCGACACTGAACTTGGGCTACTGGGCTTGTTTGGATATTTTTAGTTCCCTAGATTGTTTACTACGATGGGGTGACGACCAGTGGCAGATCTAGAATTGGCCCTAGGGGGGCCTAAATACAAAGAGAGGCGAGTTGGGCTAAAATCTTCCTTACATTTTCTGGCCCACGTGAGCTTTTGAAAGGTTCAAGTTGGGCTAAAGTCTCTTTTGTATTTTGGCCCATAGGAGCTTTTAGGATGATTTGAAGGCAAGTTAGGTTAAGTTGGGCTGAAATTCTCTCCCCCTGGATCCGCCAATGACGGCGGCTAGCTCAGGGCACCGCCAACCGTACAGCCTCCGCTAGGCACTGGTGAGGCTAGTGGCCAGTGAAGGAACCCAACGGTTGCGGTGCTGCGGTGGAGAACCTCTTCGAGATAGGAGAGAGTGGGATAAGGTTAGAGGCGAGTGGATTTGGGCCAGTACCGCGGCCCACGAACGCGATCCGATTTTATCTGCGTACAATAACTAGGCAAAACTCGGTAGTCATGTTGTATGTGTTTTTAACTTTAACTAGATAATATGATGGGCTAATAGTAATAAACTACAGTGGGCTAAAGTTAGTATAAGAGTACTCTGATATAACTTAGGCTTCTTTAGCTAAAGCTATAATGGGCTAACAGCAATATTTACTACAACAAAGTTATCCCTGCTATCCCACCAAACCTATTTGGATGAACTATCAAGCTTGCTAGATGACCCATGGGCCACGCCCCACCCAGGCCTTTTGAGCTGAGGCCTTGAGAGTGTTTGCAAAAGGCGTGCTCTCCCAGCCCACAACCGACAGGCGGCGACGGCCCCGCCGTAGCAGGGCAGGCCTCGTCCAGCAAAAGCCCAAAGCTGTGTTGCCTAGTGTCGTTGACGGGGGGCGACACTCCAGCTCGCAACCACGGAACGGAAGCGCAAAAAAGAGACATTTCCTAGCGCACACAGGTTCTCCCGCACTGCAAATATACAAGGGAAATGAAAGGAAATGCAACTCGACGGCGCGGCTAGTTTGGTTGAATTTCAGGCCATCCAGTACAAGTCCTGCGTGCCTTGTTGGGAATCAGAATCTGGCTAGTTTGGCCAGAAGCCGCCTTAATTGACGAGATGGCCCGCGGAAAGGATAAAAGGCTAACATCCATATGGAGAAAGCAAGCGTCTCTAGGTTGGCCCATCACCACCATCAGGTCGATATATATGCAGCCTTAGCAAGCTGCCCCTGTCAGTGTCAGCTCGATCAGTACGTGCGTGTGTCGATCGTCGCGTGGTGGTGGTGGCTGGCTGCTTTGTCAATCGCCAGCGATCAGGCAAGCACCTCGATTCCTCTAACTGATTTACCATATCGTTGTTTCTTGAAATATTTCTTTCTTATTACTTACCATATCTTCAGTTCCATCATCGTCGTCATCCTTTATATGCAGCAACAACTTTATGCAGAGGAACCGCAGGGTTTTTGAAGTTGAACGTTTTTATCGTAGTACAAACTTGACAGTTAGCCTGAAGTTCAAGTCACTTGCGTTTCAGATCACTGCTGACCAGAAGAACACTAGGGTAGAAAAGGAGATATCATGTTAGTTTCAGGTACTCCATGCACCTGACTACATTATTTTCAGATATTTTGCTTAAGAAGTACTCCCTCTATTTCAAATTATAAGTCATTCTAATTTTTCTTTGAAATCAAAGCATCTTAAATATGACTAAAATTATAGAAAAAATTACAAAGATTTATGACAATAAATAGATATATTATAAAAATATAATTAATAAAGAATTTAATACTTATTTGGTATCATAAATGTTATTGTTTTATTATATAAATTTGGTCAAATTTAAGATCTTTTGACTATGCAAGAAAATTGGAATGACTTATAATTAAGACGGAGGGAGTAATATTTAATGATTCTCTCGGTTAGTATTTTCATTGCAATACTTGTCTTGGTGCCATGCCTCTGCAGTTCCTTACATTGAAACACAACATAAAGCTGAAGACGCTGTAGTTACTTCTTCTGAATCTCTGAATCAATCCCATGCTTATCACCATGAAGGCAGCTGCAACTGGACAGCTTCTGCTGGTGCTCATGGCTTTCAGCCTGCACGCTGTCACCTGCACCACCACTCCTGGGAACCAAGCAGATCGACTGTCGCTGCTTGAATTCAGGAAGGTGATCAGTTTGGATCCACAGAAAGCATTGGCCTCTTGGAATGACAACACTCATTTCTGCAATTGGGAAGGTGTCAAGTGCAGGACGATGAGCAATCGTGTCACTAATCTCAACCTTGAAAATAGAGGTTTCGTAGGCCAAATATCTCCTTCGCTTGGAAACCTGACATTCCTGAAACACCTGTCCCTAGCAACAAACAGATTTAGTGGACAAATCCCAGCATCCCTTGGCCACTTGCATCGCCTCCAGACCCTCTACTTGAGCAACAACAAGTTGCATGGAGTTATACCAACTTTTCGAAACTGCTCTAATCTGTAGAAACTATGGCTCAACGGGAACAACCTCGTCGGAGGATTTTCGGGTTTGCCACTTGGACTTAAACTGCTGAAGATTCGATCAAACAAACTCTCTGGAACCATCCCTCCTTCTCTTGCCAATATCACGACACTAGAAATGCTTGACTTGACTTACAATAACATTGCCGGAAACATCCCCGATGAGTTTGCCAAGTTTCCGGAGCTGCAGACTCTTGTCGTTGGTGCCAACCTTTTGGCAGGTAGTTTTCCTCAAGCCATCCTGAACCTTTCAACTCTCTTTACCTTTGGTATTTTAGGGAATCAGTTTAGCGCGAGGTGCCACCTGGCTTCGGTACCTCTCTTCCCAACCTCCATTTCCTCGCAACAGGCGTTAACTTTTTTCATGGACACATCCCTTTCTCGTTGGGCGATGCATCGGATCTGCGCTTGATTGATATGGGAAACAACAATTTCACTGGGGTCGTGCCAAGATCCATTGGTAAACTTCGCAAACTCTACTGGCTAAGTCTTGAGAAGAATAAACTTAAAGCACATAACAATCAAGACTGGGAGTTTGTTTACAGCTTAGGCAACTGTACTAAGCTACAGTTGTTGTCATTAAGTTACAATCTCCTAGAGGGCCACATACCAACTTCATTAGCCAACCTTTCTATTGAACTGCAGACATTAATACTGGCGTATAATCAATTATCAGGTGATTTTCCTTCTGGCATCTCGAACCTTCGCAACCTGATGTCTCTAGGACTATCTGGGAATCAATTTATAGGCATGGTTCCCGAGTGGCTTGGAACTCTTAATAGTTTACAAGCGATTGCTTTAAAATACAATAGTTTCACAGGGTTAATTCCATCATCCCTTTCGAACTTGTCCCAACTATCATATCTCTATCTTCAATCCAATGAATTCAAAGGACACTTACCAGCAAGCCTAGGAAATCTTCAAAATATTCAAGAGTGCAGCTTATCAAATAATCTTCTTCGTGGTGGTGTTCCTCGTGAGATGTTTGGAATTCCAACACTTACAACGATTGATTTATCTGCAAACAACCTTCATGGGCAACTTCCTTATGAAGTAGGCAATGCCAAGGCGCTCGTATATCTGAACATTTCCTCAAACATGCTGTTTGGAGACATTCTGACCACTGTAGGTAATTGCGAAAACTTGGAATACATTGAGCTGCAACAGAATAGTTTCGGAGGAAGCATTCCTAGTACACTAGGCAACATAAGTAACCTACAACATCTGAACTTCTCCCACAACAATTTGACTGGGTCAATACCAATGTCCCTCGGTAGCCTCCAATACCTTGAGGAGCTAGATTTGTCATTCAACAACATCAGTGGTGAAGTCCCAATGAAAGGGATATTCATCACTAATGTGACTGCCGTGTAGATTGATGGAAATCCAGGGCTTTGTGGTGGGCCATTGGAATTACACCTACTAGCATGCCATTTCACGCCTTTTAATTCAATGAAGCAGAGGCAACATTCCATTATACAAAAAGTGGTGATCCCCTTATCCAACATTTTGTTAGTTGCTATAGTCATAACTATAATGCTTGTCTGTAGAGGAAAACAAGAGAGAAAAAAGTTATCTTTGCCCTCATTCAGTGGCAAATTTCCCAAAGTTTCTTACCACGATCTAGCCAGAGCAACATTTGGGTTCTCAACATCCAATTTGATTGGCAAAGGAACACATTCTTCCGTGTATAAAGGAAACCTCTTCCAAGCTAGAACCATAGTTGCTATCAAAGTGTTTCGTCTAGAGACAAGGGGAGCACAAAAGAACTTCATTGCATAATGCAATGCTCTACAAAAGGTGCGGCATAGGAAT
Organism: Bothriochloa decipiens; assembly: GCA_023333625.1. Taxonomy (NCBI): domain Eukaryota; kingdom Viridiplantae; phylum Streptophyta; class Magnoliopsida; order Poales; family Poaceae; genus Bothriochloa; species Bothriochloa decipiens. Next base: position 45,442,107 of record CM041636.1, on the reverse strand, counting down.
CTAGTTCCTATGGTCACTGCATGCTCCAGTATTGATTCCAATGGAAATGATTTCAAAGCCTTAGTCTATGAGTTCATGTCACAAGGTGACCTGCATGAGCTACTGTACTCAACTCAATATGATGGCAACACTTCAACTCGAATCGACATCACAATGGCTCAAAGGTTAAGTATTGCCGTGGATGTCGCAGATGCATTGGAGTACCTTCACCATGGCAACCATGGAACTATCATCCATTGTGATCTAAAGCCTAGCAACATTCTTTTGGATGACAATATGACAGCACACATTGGAGACTTTGGTCTTGCAAGGTTTAAATTTGACTCAGCAGCATCATCGTCCACTCACTCGATCTCGACTTCAGCTGCTATTATGGGAACAATAGGGTATATTGCTCCAGGTAATACAAAGTTTCATACCGCGTAATTGTTTCATGTACGTTTACCTTCAGAGTGCACAATTCTTTTGTGCAACCTGCAGAGTGTGCTGCGGGTGGAGCAGTGTCAAGTGCTGCAGATGTTTACAGCTTCGGGATTGTTCTATTTGAAATATTTTTGGGGAGGAGGCCAACTGATGATATGTTCAATGGTGGGATGACCATTACAAAATTTGTGGAGATGAACTTTCCTGACATGATACCACATATTATTGATCCTGATCCTCGACTACTAGAAGAGCAACAAGATTTATCTCAAGAAACTTCATTGGCCACGAAGGAGAAAAGCAGAATGTTTGCTTTCAGTTCTAAATATTGGGCTTCTCTGCACTAAGCCATCCCTGAACGAGCGAATCAGCATGCAGGAAGTGGCTGAAAGATTGCACAAAATCAAGAAAGCATATCCAAGAGAAAACTAAGGTAATACAAGCAACATCCTCTATGCTTTGATATGGTATACTTTAAAATTAGTTGTAGCTGTACCTCACTCATTTTTTTTCCTCTTCCAGGTTGTGTCACTTTTACCTCACTGCTGACATAATAAAGCTTATCTCCTTGCACCATAACGGCACTTCAAGAAGGAAAAAAGACGTCGCACTAGCATGCAAGTTTTCTTGAATTTCTCATGTTTGATTTCTTTAAAGAAGGGATTTGTTGTACTGTTGCCAGTTGTGATTCTGGCATTTGGTGTATTTTCTCGTGTTTGTATTCTGAAAAGAAGTGATTTATTGTACTATTGCCATGGCGGGACACTGGCTCTCTGTAAAGGCTCCTGAATTTCTAAGGCTTTAGTTCAATTGTTCTGCAATAAGCGGACATGGAATTAACAGCAGAGCAACTTAAGATCGAACTTGACTGACAGACCAGACAGTTATTCACAGATGCTCAAATGTTTGATATTCACAGATGCACACATGATAATACAGCATTCCAGATGATATTTTAGTCGCAGAACAGCCACTTAATATGTGATGATCAATAAATAGTAATAACATCATCTTGTCTCACCAAATTAGTGAAAATGCAAATTCTTATGAGAAGTTGAAGAACAAAGAATCTCAACTTGGGATCTGACCACTACATACGAGAGATTCATTCTTGGTTTTCTTCCTCAGAGATGCATATACATGGTTACAGGATTACTTGAGACATCACTGAATTCGTGGTTACCAACCATAAGAGTTACACATTTCACCGCATCATGAAACTGCAGCTACTTGTCAAAAATGAACGGGCAATACCATATTGGCTTCCCTTCCGTCATAAGAACTGACTTCAGTTAACTGGAGAACATTACAGTCACAGTCAGTATTTCTCAGGACCAACAATGTAATCGAGTGTATATCGTCATCAGCCCATGATTAGTTCACTATTACCCTTCTCATGAGCCAAAGTGTGTGATCCTTCTATGGGTATTAGGTGTATATATTAGCTTCGCAAAATTCTTTGTTCTCCAGAAGTTCAAGATTTCAAGTGTCTCAAGTAAACCATCACAGCTAGCCCTGTCAGAGCAATCGCACAAGCCATCAATCCATAATGAACATGCATCGACTGACTTCCTTGGGATGATGATGCCAGCTCTGGCAATGGCTGTGTTACTTCATTGCTAGAATCTGAGTCGTCAATATGCAACCTCAAGGCCTGAAATTGCAAATTTAATTACAGCAGTTAGGAAATGGAGGTAAACAATGCCAACTAGACTGTTACTGAGCAACTTGGACTGAGACTTTTCAGACTGACTGATACAGCCTGATAGGCCTGTTCCATGGGTCCATTAGCCTAGGCCAATTTAGCCCAAAGTATTGGTGTAAACAATATTTAATGTCCACACATAGATATGGAATATGTGATCATATGTCATGGCTATGTCATCCCCTATATAGCAAAAGCATGAAAACCAATCCAAATGTGGCAAGATACCCTAAGTTGGCAAGTGTTTGGTTGTCAACTAAAACTTAGGCAAGATTCCTTGGGCTCCACGTCATCATAGAGTAAAAAAAGTGTGGCAAGATACCCTTAGTCATGGCAAAGTGTTGCTCCTAATTTCTTAGCCACACTTTCATAAGGTTAGTTGCACAAACTATGGTTATGAACTAAACAGCCCCTCAATATGATAATTGATAAATACTCGAATGGCAGTTTTTTAAGTGAACAAAAGGGGGTACACATCAGAGAAGTGAAAGACCTTCAATCCAGATGATTTCGCATACAACACAGCGCCAGTAAGATCAGAATTCGTTGTCAACAGCACCTTGTCGCCTTCATCATCTTCATACTGCATAGAGCAACACATGGAATTTTAGCTGGTACAACTGTTCAGTATGCAGGGTATTATAAATAAGCTAAGTCACAGATGAATTCAACAGTGCTTGGCAAGCACAGGATACCGATTGAGATACATGATCGTTCCATGAACATTAAAACAGTATCTTCTATTTGAAGGTCATAACAGAACAACCTATTCTTACCCTGCAATGTAATAACTTCTAAAAATAGGAAACAATGGAATGTCAAATTATTCAAGCTTACCAACAGTGGAATCACACTCTTCTCATCACCCATGCCTAATCTTTGGATTACACAAGACATCAGCTCATCTAAACTCTCAAAGCCTGAAATTGAACAAATAAGCTGTTAGCTAAAGCATTCAGCCACCGTCAACTCTCTGACTAATATCATATTCAGTACCTACCACAAGTAAATCTATGCATACGTCCCTTGTCCTGAAGCTTAAAGACAAATGAATTGTCAACAGCAGGAGGACAAATACTACTCCTTCCATCCTTGGCATCTGATGGCATCACTAAAGATAATTCACTGTACAACGCAATAATTCAGGCAAGCATTGCATTTGAGAGGGAAGACAAATAAAAATAACACAAAAGAAACATTAACTAAACCTGTGACTATCAAAATCCTGATCTGGAGGCTCTAGAGCAAGTGCAGAGTCCCAGAATTTCTGCATTATCGTGTTTGACACATCATTTGCAGCACCAGGACCTCCTTCAACCTTCAGGGGGAAAAAACATTTCAGATGGACTAAGACGGCTAGGATCGATTAAGCGATGGAGGGCATGGGCCATGGAGAGGGAGACCATTGAAATGGCAGCATGGGTAATTTGCAGAACATCCAGACAAGCAGCAACCCGCCCATCTATTCATGGAAAAGGAAAATCAGACACACAATAGAAGTATCCAAGGAAGCAAACCTTAGGCTGGAAGAATCAAAGTTTACCTCCATCAAGAACAGGAATATGCAAGAATTTGCCGTCATGCATGATATGTAGTGCATCAAGGATTGTTGTGTCCAATGTAGCACAGTCCGGGTGTGCAGTCATTACCTGGATCAAAATAGTAGCAGACACTGTGTGTCTAGGATGAATACAAAATTCAACAACTTTTGGAATAGAGAATCATAAATCTCAAGAAGAAACCTTTTCTACTAGAGTTAACTCAGGAGAAATATTTTGGGCCACAACACGCATCAGCACATCCTTTGAGCTAAAATTCACAACCATTTACTCATTATTAACTTCAAAAATATCTAAAAAAATGGGAAAATTAAAGGGTGCAAAGGTTGGAATTCTTACGTAAAGATCCCGTGAAGCGAATTTCCAGCAGTAACAATGACTGAATTAAATCGTAACTCACGCATTTTCCGCGTTGCTACGCAAACAGGATCAGAAAGGGAAACAGTTGCTACTCTGCAAGTAAATACAGGCATAAGATTCTTATATAGATCAACTTTTCTTAAAAAATTACAGAAGAATAGCAATGAATAAAAGAAAAGTGACAACATACTTTGTGTTCTCTGTGATAATGGTTGACAAAGAAGGTTTAAACATCCGTTCTCTCAGAGTCTCTATGAGATTGTGTGGACCTGCATCCAAAAATAGTTAATTGATTGATTCTCCAGGCAAGTGCATAAAGCAAAAACTAGTTTCGTACATGTACATCCAACTGGAAAGACACATATACATTACAATTCATGTTCACAACAAACGATTTGGCTTGAAGTGATTGCAAAGTTAAAACCATTTTTTCTTCTGAAAAATTAGGTAGCATAACTTACTGTTGAAAATTTGTGTATATGACTAAAATATGCATGCTTCAATGTTCAGTGAATTCTTGTGCATTGGTGAACATCTGGTGATACAAAATAGAAAAAGCAGGAAAGAAGCAAGAGCTGACACAACAATATGGATACCTGAGAAGTTGCCACCCATCTGGCGCTCAACCCCTTCTACAGCAGCTGCTAGTGCACTTCCCTGCTCTGCTGCCCTTTCCAGTCTAGATATTGCATCATAGAGGCATTTTGCAATGTCTAGCATCGCAATAACCTCACCATTTTCCACAACAGGAAGGTGTCTAAATTTCCCTACAAATAAAAAAAATGCCATATTAACTTCAGAGAGAAGAATAACATATTCAAGAACATGGAAATAATGAGGATTAGCCTATGCAGCACTAAATTTTATGATGTCATTAGAACGTTAAAGAAATTTGGATGCAGGACCACATTGAAAATGCTGGTCCTCCTTTTCCTTATAAATACAGGGGAGCAACCAAAGTTGTCATTACCTTGCCCCTCTAGACTAATACAGTTGCTAAGACATAGCATGATCTGTTAAAGTAAGTCCCAAGTCATTGCAGTAAGCAGGAAACAAATAATAACTTTCTAAAAGGGCGTACCCAGTGCCGTAGGCTCCCGCACTGCGGGGTCTGGAAAAGGAAAATAGCCAGCAGCTATCCCTGCACAAATGTGCAGAGGCTGGGGTTTGAACCCTGGACCTCTTGGTCACAGGCGGTAAAGTTCTACCGCTTGCACCAGGGCTGCCCTTCAAATAATAACTTTCTACTATTAACAAAATAATATGTTTCTTCAGTATCCTGTAAAAGCAAAAAATAAGGCATCTATATTTTCCATATTTTTTTTCTTGAATGTGAAGTTATATTAACAGTAGTCCACGTGTACCTTGGACCATTTTCTGCAGTGCCTCAATAGCAGGTGTGTCCCCTGTGACATATAAAGGGTTCCTTGTCATAATCTTGGAGATGATTGTTTGCTCAACCCGCAGCCCCTCAGCAATGATCCTTGTAGCTATGTCCTATATACAAGTTCAAAGGAAAAGAAAGGAAGCATGAAGGGCTCCTGCTGAATCAGTGTCAGATTTCTCCAAACCAAACACAGATGAGAGACGAATGCATAACAAGACAATGGATACAAAGTTTCAGCTCCAGAACAAATGTCAAATGACATGCATAGTGGCATCAGTCATAGTGACATCAGTTGCAAATTCCAAGCATATATCAATTTAAACAAAGAATATAGCATTAGCTAAAGTTGCAATGGTGCAAAGCGTCCAGCACTAAAGAAATGCATTCTGTGCAGACACTTGATTGAGACACAAGCAAGCTTTATGGGACCGAGTGGAGTACAATCCAAAGCAGCCACTACCACAACTATGATATTTTTACATATAAAGATCATACCTTTTAAGCTCCAAACAACTTATCAGCCAATCATAACCTGTTTGGTACAATAGATTCAAAACTGAAGTAACTGAAGGAACACGATAACTTGTCAGTGACGATGCCTGAGAGCAGGCCACCGGCATCGGTGAGCAGCACGGCGTCGACCCGCCTCGCCGCCATCCTCCGGCACGCCTCCGAGACTGTGGTTCCCTCCGGGATCGTGAGCGCCTTGGACAGCCGCAGCTTCTTGACCGTCCTCTCCCCCTCTGACGAAACGAAATCAACCAACCCAGCAACTTAGTGACAGCTGAGGCGAGAATCCGAGAAAGGAGAAAGCTTATGGCTACCTTACACGGGGGCGTGGTTGGGGGAGGCGGGCCTGGTGGAGACTTTGCCGTTGCCGTTGGCGGTGGTGGTGGCGGCGGCGGGCGTGGGGTCATCGGGCCGGCGGGAGGATCCGACCGACGGCGGGCGGCTGCGTGTGCGGCGATTAAGGGGCACGGCGGCGGTTGAGCTCATGGCCGCGGCGGGCGTAGGTGGCGGCGGATTCTCGACGGGGTAGGGAAGCGTAGCGACGGCGGCCGGGAATGTTGGAGGGGAACGATCGCTGGCTGGTTCTTTTGGGCTTCCTCGCCTGTGGGCCCCCTGTCACGATTCGGTCCCTGGAATACTGCAAAATTGCAAATGATTGATTTCCTTCCAGAATTTGCAACCGTGGTGAACTTCAACATACACTATTCAAATTATATGTTGTTTTCGGCATGTCATAAGTTTGATTTGATTTTATAGAAAAAATATGAAATATTTTTATCTTTAAATAAATTTATTAAAAACTTGATTCGAAGATCTTTCTAATGATACTAATTATATACCATAAGTATTAATATATTTAATATGTATTTTGTTAAATTTGTTTTTTATAAGCGAAAATGACACATCTTTTGGAACGAAGGGAGTAGGAGGTGGTCTATTCAAAATTCTAAAATTGGAGAAAGAATTTAAATTATTTGTTTGTTTGTTTTATACTACACATCTTTCTAAAATTGTCTTAAGTAAAAATTTTCTTACTTGACTAACTTTTGAAAAAGAAATGATTGCATTTCCATAGAGAACTTAAAAGGAATTAAGTGAAAATTGGAGACGGCCACTCCTTTTATAAGAGCAATCAAAATTAGAGAAGTTTGACTAAAATAACCTACAATTTAGAACAAAAGAGGGGACGTTATCCTTTTGATATGAGAAAAAGCTTAAGTCTACACTACGATCTTTCTAGCATACAAACTATAGTCAATGATGTATGTTTTGTTTATCATGTGTTCGTGGCAATATAAGAGTTTGTTTCCGTCGTACCCAACATCCAAACCAAATTTGTGCAAGACCTAAACAAGCCTAAAGAAATATGAATTGAGAAAGCTATGCTATGTGAGAGATATAGGGGCTAGGCCCCTCCCAATTTTGGGGAAATGTTGAGGAAAAAAATCAATGCTTAGAGTATCTCGACGACTCTTTTTTAAGCTTACTCTTTAGAACATTATTTAAAAATTCATTTAAACAAAATCTATTTTTCTATATCATTACAACATCCAACAATTTCTCTATATTTTGTTTACACTCTAAAGAGCTAGTTCTACACTATATCTTTGGCTATCGAGAAATTTGTAGTAGAGTGATAGCAATGTTTGGAGAACTAACTAGAAAAGGTGTTGAAGAACATCATTTTAAAAAAATATCTATTTACAATAGGGGAAGATGTACAAAGATTATTGGAGTTGAGTTTCCTTTTTCTTTTGTTGTCCTAGCTATTACTCTTGATGTAAATCATTATGGAGAAATGTGAGACCTAGCTACCCACCACCAAAGTCCAGAACTAGCTCATTTCGATGTATTTATCATTTATATGCTTGCTTGAGAATGAGGATTGATGAATACTACCAACTTAGGGTACGGCTTTTTTATTATTACTATAGAAAAATAAAAGCACGAGCTTTTCCAAGGGATGATGCTTTCCTCCATTATTTTCACGAAAGGACTCGTTTGGAATAACGTCATAACGGATGGCAGTTTGGCGAAATGTCCAACAGTGCGTGTGCCTTTTCCTTCTCGTTCGTTCTTTCAACGCTGACTACGACTTCGACCGGCACCGTCCGTCGGGCGGGCCCGGCCCGGACCGTGTCGATGTGGAGGTGACGCCGCTGGCAGGTGGGCCAGGTTCTCCGTGCTTGTGGGACCTCGGGGCTGTCTGCAGGTGCCTTGTCGCTCGTCCGCTGGCCGTAGTTTCGGATTCGAATCTGAAACGCGACCAAAACCTCGACATTCACGTGCGCGTGCCATCGTGTCGTCGGTTTATGGTGGTAGCATCGACCGTGGCTAGTTCGGGCCCCAACACGAAACTCCGACCTCAACGAGGCCCAGAAAAAAGTGAAGGGCCTTCACGAGATCTCCACTGTCCTCTGGCCTACTCGCTCCGTCAAAAAGAAATAACGTCATAAGATGCGTGTCGGTCAAATTTTTTTAACTTTAACTAGATTTGTAGAAAATACGTATGATATTTTTATTTTTAAATAAATTTATTAAAAAACTAGACTTTAAGATCTTTCCGATGATACTAATTACTTAACATAAATATTTATATATTTTAATATATAATTACCGATATTTTGAAAATATTGACTTCTCGAGAAAACGAGAACGACAACTATTTTAAGACGGAGGGAGTACTGTACAAGCCCGCTGTATACAACGCTACCTTAAGATTCCTATCACTGCTAATAATTAATAGAGGCTCTGCTAACAAAAAAAATAATTAATACAGGCCGGTCTTCTTTCTTCCTTTCTTTTTGACAATTTTGCTAACTGACTGACGTTCGGTTGTTTCGGACAATGCCAAGGACCCATTATTTTTGTGAGCACCGACCAAGGCCTGCTCCCTTCACCACCGCCGCCTCTAGGCCATTGACATCGTGGGTCCAGTGCCTGCTCAATGAGTCCAACAAGAGAAGAGAACAGGGTTTGTAATTCTTTTTCTGAAGTTTGTGAACAATTCGACATGTATTATTACTCGCGATGATTTTGATGGCCCTTCGGCAAGTAAGAGACTAAGGGCCCGACAACCTTATGTTTTAATATGACACTAGAAGGATGTAGTAATATTTGCGATATAATATTTTGTTATTGTATAAGAAAAATGGACCGCTCATTTTAGTTCAGATTTTGATGTTTGATGATCAACACAACCAAACCAGACTAACGTGTTTGCAAGTATTTATTTTATTGTCGAATAGGTTGCACAAGCGGTCTTAATTTATTTGGAGCAAGAAGATCTTAAATTCTTAATCAACATCTCAAAGAAATAAAGAGAAAAAAGAACAGAAACCATAGTATACGTCTGAACAACAGGAACTAACCAGCAGCTTGCTAACTCACGTGCACTAAAAGCAGCAGCAGTGGCACATTCATACATATATACTTGCACGTACATGGAACAAACTAGTACGTGCATTAGGGTCGTGCGTCAAGCAGTAAGCAAGGCGGCAGCAGCAGCATCACGACGCCACTCATGAGCCCTCTAGCCTCATGGGCCCTTGGGCGTCGCACAGCCCGCCCACCCCTCTGGGACGGGCCTGCTCTTATATCTGCAATCCATAGCAATAGACGTTGTGTTATTCCTAGATTATTACATCACTCTATCCAATAAACACATCGAATAAACACAAAAGGGACAACGCAACGGGGGGCACAACTCATGTGACAATGAAACAAACAGCAGTGGTTCGTCCAATCTTCAACGACACCTATCGGTTTCTGAAAAAACCGAAGCATGAGCAGCCGCAGCCGCAGCCCTGCAAAGAAGCAGAACAGTGAACCCATCAAGGTCCTATAATGTTTCTTCCAACATATGACATTGTTTCATTCAACATATTCAAATTCGAGAAAGCTACTTCTAAATGCAGTTGTGAAATACCATGTAGTGCGTGGGAAATAGAAAACACAAAAACAATGGCTAAGCAATACTAGTATAGCTACTATAGCACTGAACTTTATTGCTAACAAAAGGTAACAATGCTACCAGCGTACTTAATATTGCCCTATTTCTTCTTAGAACATGTCAATCTGTGCCCTATTTTACAGGCGTTTAGTTAATTTTCAAATATATTCCTGAAGTAAGCATGAGGCAACGAATGCTAAAACCAGTAATGGTGCGTCAAGCAGTTGAATTAAATGATTCTGCTACTTGGTTGGTGCTATGATGGTCAGTGCTCTGAAATCAATCGGCACCCATTTTCTGGTTTTAGAAGGACATGAAAAGGCAATAAAAATCAAAACTATAAGAAACATATGAAAATACATGCTTTAACCTGAGTATTAGATCAAGAAAACGTTGAAGTCAGAAGTGGACTCACATAGCCAGGAACATAGTCAGACCGTGTCTCCTCCCTCACTTTGTTAAATCTGTCCGTAACAGTTTTATTTCCGAAGGGATTTTGATCCCATTCTCCAAACTTGGGCAAGGCTGAAACTCTCTGAGGCTGGAGTATGTGCAAGAAGTAACAGTACATCTCTTCAGAAATTATACAGATAAGACAATTTCAAATGCAGTTTCAACTTAATTGCTTCAGTTCCCTTCACACTCAAGAATCAATATATCATAAGCACATTGAATTATGTTTTACTTAAAAGACATTAAGATTTACCATTTCATCTCCAAAGAAACCTGATCTCATTTTGGACCGTCCAGATGTGGTTGGCGCAGTTCCATGGTTTTCTTCGGATGAACCCCTGCTTTCCCATGAAGGAGAGTTACCCTTACAAGCATTTCCAAATTTAGGAACTTCTTGATGCTGGTATAGTAGAATAAATAAATCCATATCAGACACTGGTTGGCAAATTGATCTAACACCTAGTACCATATTAGGTGGAATCTACACTGGCATAGTTTCATACTAAGAAAATCAATTGATCCATCAAGGCTGCAGGGAGCCAGGATTCAGACAAGTGGAGAACAAACAATTACTAGTTTTCCAGCACGTTATGGTTAAGGCTAACATGGTCAAATGGAAGCATACTACTAACATGCAGCCATCATTGAGATAGGGAAAATCCCAAACACATAGGTAAACAGAGCAATAGACTCTTATCACACCCCAAATTTCACAAAGATGGTACCCCTTAGGCTTTATTAACTGTCTCCCACATCAGTCTGGAGGGCACAAGATCACAGTTGATTTTACCACAGTTTGGTGCTAGCTGACAAAACATCATCAAAAGACAAAAAATAAACATACATATAAGTTCTTAGTGATAGATCTACATCATTGACTGGGCTAGGAGCCTATATGACACCAAGCATTTTAAGGGCACACATTTTGGTGACTACCACAGTCCAGAGCTAGTTGATGAAATATCATCAGCCTAATCATTATACAATTCTTGACAGCTATGGTGTGCCTAACCGTGCACATAGTATACGGTTGTTTTCGGACGGTGGAAACCAAAACAAATCAGACTACCTGCATCAGCCAATCTGCTTCCTGTTCTCAGCATGTTCGTCGTGCCTATGTTTGTCCAGAGCAGTACATGTGGTGTGGAATGTGGATTGAAAGGAGCTGTAGGCAACAGTAAACTGCTGCTGCAAGTCCTGCTAGCTCTGCCTGATTCTGCACCGTAAATTGCGTTCGAATATATTTGCTGACATGATGATGTGCTATACCATATTATAAGTTGAAAGTTCTTTATGGTCAGAATTGAAGAATGTGTGTGTGGCCGGGGCCAATGGGAACACCAGAGTCTAGGATCAACATCAAGAATTTCAAGAACTTATATGTATGTTTATTTTTTATCACAGTCGATGCTCACTCAATCCAAAGAGATGGATCCAGACGATGTTGCCATCATTGACTGGGCTATGATAAAGAATGTAGATGTATTTTCCAACATAATTGTCAAATTTACCGGGTTTGTTTGTATGTCTCGATCACTTGTCATATTATCATCATTGAGTGGGGACACCTGTGGGACCGGAACCACTTCTATCTCACTCGGTTTTCTGTTGACATCCACTGTACTAGGCACATAAAGTAGGCCATCTGAAAAAAGTAACGCAAAAGAAATTTAGTTGTTTTCACGTAAAATTATTAAATTTTGTGAAACCAAAATATTTCAACACATAGCTGTAAATGGATCCTATATTCATTTCAAATAAAAGAGTTTGGATAACTTTCTATATGTAGGAAGAATGTTTAATTGGTTAAATTTGTGTTTGTCATTGATTAATAATAATTGTCTAAAAGATGTCAAATCAAATTTTTTTGTGCAAAATCCTATTGTACTCTTTCAGTTGTGAAAAAGAGACACATCCTAATTGCTTCATCAAATTGGACTAATCAGCAATGCTTATAGTAATAATGAACAATACAAAGAACATTAGGACAACATGAAATTGATTATAACAAATATAGATCAATCCAAAACAACAACATATTCCCTTGTTATTTGGGACACTGTAGTTTTAACCATGTACTAACTATATATTAAATATTAACAAACACATATTTTCAAATGTTGGAACCACAATTTTCAAGAAAATACATATTTAAAATAGATACGAAATTGTGTAACATCATCAGATGAATATAAAAACTGAAACTGTATTAAAAAAGTCTTCTAGAACAAGTATAAGCCCAATTTAGTTTTGTTATGTAGCTGATTAATGTCTAAAATTAACCATACCTGTAAAATATATTTTTAAACAAAACAAGGCAACCTATTTTTTATTTGGAGTGAAGTATATGTACCTGAATGAGATGAAGTTGTAGCTAAACTAGGAGCCGGGGGGATCCTAAGAAAATAAAGTCAATTCAGTTAAAATAAGAAAAATAAAAAGAACAACAATTAAAAGCATCCCCATGTGTCTACTTCAATGTCAAACATACAAAATATAAATTGAAGTAGTTGGCACTAAATGTCCAAATCTACTAATCAATAATAATATTAAACTTAAATATATATTATAAATCAAAATTGTGCACAGATTTTGTGGTTTGGTTTATCTTTTTTGGTTAGTTATTGGATCGCCTCACCCTTGTACTGTCTTTGCTAAACTTATTTAGGGCAAGCATACGTTCTATAAACACATTTTGGTTAAATATCTGTCATAATTCAACTACTACTTTTTTTGGTTAAATATCTGTCATAATGTCTAATTTTTGGATAAGTCAATTTTTTTCTAAAGTCCGACCATGTTAATATTTGAAAAAGTATCATCATTTATGTCTCCAATTAGGTTTACTATGAAAATATGTTCTATAATCAATGTAAAAATATTTATTCAAAATCAGAAATGTCAGTAAGTGTTTTGAACAAATTTGGTCAAACATAAAATTGTTTGACTCCATGGTAAGTAAGAATTGCATTCTTTTTAGGACCAAGTAAGTAGCTAAAATTGCAAAAAAAAGGTAAATAGAAAATAATATTTAAGACTTCAATAGAGTTTTTGAATTAAATATAGGCACTTACTGATCTTCCTCGATGAAATCAGCCCTTTGCATGTTGAGTCTCAGATGCCTCAAATGCTTGCTAATGATGTCCTTGAATACGGATTCTACTGCCGTCTTGTCAAATTGCTGTGATCCAGGAGCTACCCCAATTCGTACTTTAATCTCTTGGAGGCTTAACAACTGCTCAATGCCGGCTAGCATATCACTGTACTGCTCTCGACTGTGGGCATTGAATTCTAGTTTGAGCCTCCGGAGGTTTGGAATTGCTTCTGCCTGAAATGCAAGGCGCAGGACGGAACATCTTAATTTGAGATATTTCAGAAATGGGAACGACTCCCTGTTGAAGATAATCCTTTCTTCTGTTGGTTGCCTGACGTACAACGAGAGAACAGTGAGCTCCTGTAATCCAGCAATTCTGTCAAGATCATTCCTCCTCAGTTCCCTAACAAAAATTTTCAGAACACATAGCTTTTGGAGCTGTCCAAACCATTCAGGAAGCCTTGAAAATATGCAAATGGGTGGCAACAACTCTAGTTTCTCAAGAAAAACAGGTGGAGAAGATACTATACTGGAGCAGTCTGTGAAAATGCTCGGGCAAGAAACTCCTGGAGCAAGAGTAAGAGATTTCAGGCTTTCATGTTTCCCAATCGAAGAAGCCAGAGCACCCAAGTTTCTTTTCAGACGATCAGACGATGTTGTAGAACAGGTTATATGAAGATCACGCAGGTTCAATATCTCACCAAGGCTCTTTACATTGTCTTCAGAGTTGCTGCTCAAGTCAAAACTCTGCAATGTTCGTAGGGATTTCAGTTGGCCAACATAATCGGGCAGCTTTATATCACCTTGAAGGTGGAGATGCAGCAGTTTCGGGAGATGGACAATATCTGATGGAACTGTCAGTAAACTTGCATATATTTCCAGTGTTTCCAAATATTTTAGTCCTTGCATACGGACCGGTAATTTTAAGACAATATCAGTTGTAATCCGCACATATCTCAGTTGAAACAATACAAAAATTCCACTTAGGTCGAACTCTTTTCGATCGCCCCAAAATTCAAGGATTAAAACTCGAAGCAGCTTAAACTCCATAATGGAAGGCAGACACTCAACCAGTCCATAAAATGTGAGTGATCGAACTGGTGATAGCGTGAAGCCGTCAGGTTTGGCTGCATATTTAGCATTGCTGAAGCTGAGAGATAGTCGGCGAACCTTTGTAAAAAGCTTTGGAATAGTTCCAGAGTAGTCTATTACAGTGGTGAAATTATCTTCTATGGACTTGTGCTTAATAACTTCAAATACAGTGGAGTGCACTGTATAAAACATCACCTCATCTGAACAAATGACATTAGGCTGTACAAGTCCCCTGCCAACAAGCTCATCAAAATAGCACTCTGCAACTTCGTGAATATCTTTACCTGCCACTGCGGTGATAAAACCTTCAGCGGTCCATTGCTTCATCAAATCAACCTTCATGAATCTATACCCTTCCTGATACAAACTAAGATATAATAGGCATGTCTTCACTTGTTGCGAAAGAGTATAATAGATGAGCCCTATTATTTCTCTTAACAAGTCTACTGAAGATAGATTATTTCTGGAAGATTTCTTTAATATGGGGCCACAGCTCTGAGTTTTTTGGTTGGTGTTCCAAAACACTCGCTATGATGATTATTTCCAGTGGCAAACCACTGCATTTTGTTATGATCTCTTTTGCATCTTTCTTCAGGTGTTCAGATAATTCAGTCTTGTAGCCTACTTTCTTAAAGAACAATTCCATGGAGTCATCTGTACTCAGTGGCTCCATCTTTAAAATGCCTAGTTGAGCAAGGGAATGAGAGTCCGAATCCAACTCAGGTGCCCAATTAACACTTGCATTAGTTAAATAATCACAGCACTCCAGAGAAACTTCTTCAATATTCGTCGTTATTAATATTCTACTACCTTGAGTACCCTCCGGAAAAGCCCTTCTAATAATATCCCAAGATATTGTTTCCCATAAACCATCAATTATAATGAAATACCTGCCAAGGGCCGAGTAAACCAAATATAAAAATTATGTTGAGAAGGACCAGCATACGGAAGTACAGAAATACAACAATGGTAAATGGTCAACAAAAGTCTAAAATTTACTCCATAAAGAATTAAGGATAGGCATTAAGGATAATGTTTTCTATTGGCTCATTGTGTTCTAGTTAAGCAGTAAGATATATTTACTACCCTTTGGTCTAACAATCTTGATGCATAGGAGTCTGTAAGCTCTGAATGCTGGTTTGAACTCAAACAAATTGGGTATTTTAACACGCTTTAAAATTCCCTTTTCAAATACAAAATTTGTGAAAAGAAAGAAACCATAGGTTTCGCATGATCAGTCTGATCTATGTTCTTTATTTTCAGTATTCCTTCATATTGTTTGCTGTCAGAATTAACCATTGACACTACTCCTGGAATATACTGAAATACTGAATCTGCACCTTGGGATTATATGTGCATGAATCTAGTAAATGTGGATTAATATGTTTGGCAACGCAGAGCCAATTACTTTGTAGTAATATATGTCCAAACAGTATGACATGCATTCGAAATAAGTGGAAGAACGAGCTTATAACATACACAAGTACAGAAATACAGTACCTCTTCTCTTGAAGATGTGTTCTAAGGTTGTCTACGAGCTCTTGCACTGGGAGACCACAGGAGAGCTGTTGATGGCGCCGGACTTGAGAGATCATGCTCCGGAGAAGCCTCCGTGTATCTGGCACTTTTGACGCCCTCACAAAGGCTCGTCGCTCGAACTGCCCTCCAATTTCACGATACGCTACTTGAGCAAGCGTACTCTTGCCAACTCCGGCAGGTCCGAGAATGGATACGACTTTCAGCCGCCCTTGGGCCTCGTCGGCGTTACTGAGCCACTTGATGAGTTTGCCCCTTGATTCACTGATGCCGATGAGGTCTGTGGCCTTCCAATTGAAAGTCGATGGAATCTGGTCTTGCGCATCCACCATGTAGCCAGGATTCGATGCCCAACTCTGAAGATTGTACCTCTCATGCCGTTCACGGGCTTGCTTCACAAGAGTCCTAAATTTTGTGACCACGGAGAGGATCTCCTTGCTCATACTGTTATTGTACACCATGTTGGAGCTTATCGTACTGTCAATGTAGTCCTCCATGTCGTAGGACAACGCGCGCACCTCGTTCATCCAGCGCTTGACCATGGAGTTGGGACCTTCCACCGTGGACAGACCCACAAGCAATCTGTTTATTTCTTCTAGATCTTGTGTCAGATGCTCGATTCCTTCCTTCAGTGGTTTTGGCAGCTGAATATCCGGAGAGACAATCTGAGCATGAAGCTTCCCAAGAAGGGATCCCATGGCTCCCAAGGATGAACTTATCGCCTGGTCTTCCATGTCTACTTGGAAGAAACCAGGAGCATCGAGGGGAGGCTTAATTAGCTACTCACTGGCTCCAAACCATCTTGTTGTCCACAGGTGCAGATCTGAGAGCTGGGAGGGGAAACGGGTGGTAGGTAAGCTGTGTGATGACAATATGAAACAAAAATTGGGTTTGTTTGCTTGAAGGAGTGAACAAGATGACGCCAATTGTGCTTAGGATGCCGTCAATCACGCCACTTGTGCTTAGGATGCCGTCAATCCTTCTTCTGATACCGCCAGATCCGACCAATACATCTACTAGTGAAAGCGAGATCCAGGAACAAGAAGCTTGATTTATTTATTTTGGAAGAGGGAGATGGATGATTTTGTGGTGCTCCTGAGAAGATAGAGAGGAAGAGGAGATTGGGCGAATGACTTGGAGAAAACAGCCATACTTTTTAGTTCAATGTGGGACCCGAGCAATAGTTTGTTGCATTGTAAACTGCCGTTGTTCAAAGGTCAATGCCTTTTTCGGAGTGGGGTCCATTTTTTTTAAAAAGTCTATTTAACCCCTTATCTATTAAGAGCATTTCCACCGATGCTATCCAAATCAGGCTACTTACTTGTCTGGTTGGATAGCTATCAATTTTAAAACTACCTATATTTTGCTCTTTGTTCCAGCAATACTACCTAAAACAGGCTAGACCCAAACTAATCCTCGCAGACAATGATAGATGGGTCCCATCTGTCATTCTCTATTTGTGCTCTTCTTCATGGATGAACTAGATCGGGGAGCTCTGCTATAAGCGGCTGGGTGGCCGAAGACGCGCGCGGGGCCTACGCGGACGCTAGGGTTAGCCACAACGTGGCCTGGGGAGGCCGGCTGCGGAAGACCGGTGATGAGGTGCTTGCAAAACGAAGCATCTCCACGGTGGCTGTAAGGGAGGAAGACTGCTGGCCATGGCATGTGGCGGAGGGGAGGGGCGGCCTCACTGTGCAGCCTTACCAGAGAGGGGGCGACGCGTTGCAAACGGGAGGGGCGGCCTCCCTGCGCAACCTCGCCGGGGAGCCATGGTCGCCAATGCCTTGCGGATGCGGATCGAGGGGAGGGACGGCCTCGCCGGGGAGGGGACGAGCGGCCTCGTCGGGCAGCCTCGCTGGTTATGGAGCGCAGCGCGCGCCGGGTCGGTCATGGGCTGTTGTGGGCACACATGTGGGGAAGAAAGAGATGAGAGAGAATAATTAGGTAGCCATCCTTGAATCAACAGGAATGTGTGTAGAGAGGGATGATTTAGGTAGACAATAAATTTGTTAGGTGGGATATGTAATCTGCTGCGGTGCATTTTTGGTCCACACTACCAAAATTAACGATACGTAGTGGGATGGGCAGTGTTACTAGAGATGTTGTAAGGGTAATCTACTTCATCCCAAAAACTATGAAACGATCATTTTACTCTATGAACTTTTCAAAACCGTCTATTTTACCCCCTTTTATGGTTTTTACGGTGGTTTTGCTACAGTAACAATGGTTTTGTCTTTTTTATTTATTTTACTAAATCTTTGAAAAATCATAATAAATCAAAAAAACCATAAAATAGAAAATATAATTTTTTTTGACTCCATATGAGTAGATCTACTCAATGAACATATAATCTGGTATGCTTTAGTATAAAGTTTTTGCTATAAAAATTTATATTTATTCACAGTAAAGCTACACAAAAATATTATAATAAAGCATACCATATTATATGTTCACTGTGTGTGTAGATCTACTCATGTAGAGTTCAACAGAATTAGATTTTCCACTTTATATTTATTTTATTTACTATATCTTTTAAAGATTCAACAAAAATAAATAAAAAAGACAAAACCGCTGGTACTTTAGTAAAACCACAACAAAAACCACGTAGAGGGGTAAAATAGATGGTTTTGGAAAATTTAGGGGGTAAATTAGACCATTTCATAGTTTGGGAGGTGAAGTACACCACCTTTAATAGTTGGAGGGGTTAAGTAGACTTTTTTCCTTTTTTTTCAAACACTACTCCAACATTTGTTGCTTAACTCGGCCGGCATATATACTACCTCTATTTCAAATTACAAGTCATCCTAAAAATTTTTAGAGAGTCAAAACATCTTAAATTTAGCCAAATTAGAAAAAAATATAAAGATTTAAGATTTCAAATAAATATACTATAAGAATATTAATAATAAAGAATTTAATTACACTTAGTATATATGTTATTATCTTATCATGTGAATTTAGTTAAACTTAAGATACTTGAACTTACCAACATTCTTGTAATGTCTTATAATTTTGGATGAAAGAAGCATTATATATCTAAACACACTGTATGTGCCCAATTTAATATGCAGAAGTCGTCAACATGCTAGTGTTGGTAGATTGCATAAATGTCTACAAAGAAGCTAGAATCCATGGGACACACCACCTAGCATATCCAAGCCTAGTGTCTATGCTTGACACGCACTTTTTATGTACTTTAGGACTCACTTTTATTGGCATACTACATGCCAACAAGGGTTTGTTTAATCGATTTCTCCCCTCCCCAGCGACCATCTCTCTGTATTTTTTCCTACATCGAAGTTCCAAAAATGTAGCATTTGTCTGGCTATCATCCGTGATAAATACACAATCAAGTCTCCTAAAAATTTACATGAACAGATTTGAGTTATTGTGGTAGAATTTTGCTTAAATAAGACAGTGAAGCATGATATTGCGAAAATTGCCATTTGCGGAAAAATCAAATTATTATGAAATACCCATGTTCACCAAGATGCAAATAAAGATTTATACTTTACATTAAAAGGCCCTCCTCGCACTCTGTTTGATTAAAGTATAATTAGTAACCTTGAAGGGATTCAATATTTTTTGGTTTTTTTCAAACTTTTATCCCACAAAAATAAAAATAAAAGAAGAGCACGTAACTTCTAGTGGCATAAGCATGAAAAAACCTGCATATTCTACCTTTAGCTCCATGGTCTCTGTATGATTGAAAGTTCTTTTAATCATCAACAGCTTTCTAAACCATGTTCAAGTGAATCACGTCTAAATAGAGAAAAATAGTTTTTTTTTACATCTTGGGCCACATAGCTTGAGTTTATGTATTTTAGTATTTTTGCTAAAATTAAAATATTTACCTCTCAGCAAGGATGGGCAACCGGGCAACGCTGGTCCAGTTGAGAAGACTCATCTTGCATTGGAGTTTTTCATAGTTCCAATAACCTATTTCTTGCAGTATGTTTCTTCCACAAAATTAATAAAGGGCTAATGTATAAATCAAAATATGCTAAATTGGGAATCATTAAAATAATCTGATAATATATAGTGGATTAAAGTCGTACCTAAAATAGAAATAATTACCTCTGTAGCTTATTAGACCGCTTTGGACTTCCCGACGACGTCGTCATGGTATGCCGTGGATCTTGGTCACCTCGAGTTGTCGATGTAGTAGATGGAGACTGGATGCCTGATGTGGTCGATGCATCATCATGGCGTGTTCCTGGTCGCCCCTTGCCTTACGTAGATGCACTTCGCCCTGCTCCTAAGTGCATAAATAGCATATATACGTATATGCATGGATGTTCACCACAAGCCTTGTTTGCATCTTGGCCTTGCTTGCATGATTGCATCCTCTTGTAATGACGGCCGCGTCCTTGTCTTGGAGGTAGGGTGCTTTATACTTTCTTGTTGGCTACCCGTATCAGCCGCTCCTCCAACAGCGCGTCGCCGCCAAGGCACCAGCGGGGTCCGGCTCCGTGCCTCCGTCTGTACCTGCGACTTGGCAGGCGGCGCTCGCCGTTGCCTCCTCGGCAGCATCGTGTGAGATGGAGGCGATGGCCATCCAAACGGGAAAAGTTATCAGGGCGAGATGGTAGAAGGAGGCCGAGATTACAGGCGGGTAGGATCGGTGGCGGCAGCTGCCCTAGTCACGAACGCATGAATGTGCTGCGGCGTCGAGAGAAGAATAATTATAGAAGAGAAGGCACATGAGATAGAAGGCTATGTGGGGCGGGTGGGTATGAAATTGTCTCGGTAAAAAAAATAAAACTTCGGCGACAAAATTGTATAGCAAAAACGTAAATAAATCTTATATTTTACGGGGTGGTCCACTTATTAGAAAATATGATATTTTAGATCACAAGCTATTTTTAATTTCTTCGCTCTTTTATGGTATAGATTCGCTTTGACTTTTTGTTATATCTATTTTTCTATATACGTAGACATATTATTATATCTAGATATATAATAAAACAGACTAATAAAAAATATCAAAATGACGAATAATTTGAAACTAAGGTCCTATCATTTTGGTGGTTAGGTGGAATTCGCATCAAGAGAGAATCGTTCTTAATGTGCCAACTGTGACAAGACAAATGGCAGATGGCGGGTGTGACCGTGTTAGTAAGAATTTGTGATCACCAATGAGAAGGGAAAAAAAACAAGAACTGATCTTTTTTAAGAAACAAGAATTGACCTTCAAGAGTCAAGAGGCCCGCATGTTCGCAATTCCTGCCCGACACCAATCCGTCCTTTTTCCTCCCTCCCCGGCTACTCCCCCGCTGTGCCTCCCCGCCGGCACGGCTGCGCCCGACCTCTCTCCCTCCCCGCGCCCACGGAGCCCAGTGAGCCGTATCCCTCGTTGCTCGCCGCGCCGCCGTCCTCGGAGCCTGCGGCCTCGGCCCGCGCCACCAACGGCGTCGCTCCACCCACGGCTCCGCTCCCGCACGCCCCGAGCTCCGGCGACCCTGCGTCCGCGCGTCTCTGGCGTCTCGGTGCCTCGCCCGCCCCGAGCTTCAGCGACCCTGGGCCCGCTCGCCCCCGGCGGCTCCACACCCGTCGTCCTCCGCTCAGGTGCATCTCGCGCCCCTCCGACGCCCCACCTCCGTCCCGCGCTTGCAGTGTCATTTCAGGGCGTGCCCGCTCCCACTGACAACGAAGCTGGTGGAAGCTGGGATTTTCCAGCTCCACCAGCGAGCGCATTTATCGGGTTTCCATTGGTGGAGCTAAGGCAAAAATCGCCCTTTTTGCAAAGCTTCACGCCAGAACAGCTTCAGGAGCTAGAATATAGTGGCCGTCAGTCAGTCAACTCGAACCAACAGCTAGTCTACACCGTCTGGTATGGATTAATTGATAAGAGCAGTGTGGTTGTTGCTCTAAAGGATTAGAATCTATAGATCCAGATATCTCTTCCTTTCAAATGACAGAATAAGAAAGAGATAATTCAATAATTGTGCACGTCTTATTTGTCTAAAACAATACGTAAGCAGTGACACAAAGTACAAAGTGTGCTGAGAGCATGTGCGCTGGACATTAATGAAGTGCAAAAGTGTAAGTGTGTCAATGAGATATACAATTTTGTAGTCCACCAGTTTTCCATTTGAAGCTGCCTAAAAGCCCATATATTTTTTGAAACTCTTTTGGACAATAAAGGTAAAAAGTAGGAACAATGAACACATATCTAATTGTAGATATACAAAGTTAATGGGAAAGGTGAGCTCATGAGGGGTCTTTTCCCTTTTTCTGGACCTGAAATAAACTTCTTAAAGTATTTCGAACCAAGCAGCTCCAAAACCAACATTAACCAATTGTGTTTAGTTTCGACTTTGGAACCAAGAATGAATATGTTTAACAAATTATAGATTATATCATAGATGCCCAAATACAGTGTATTTTTTTTCCCAAAGTGCGCGAATCAACATATCTATAAAGATTTCATTTCATATTACTCTGTTCTTAAACTGATTACGTTCGAGTATGCGTGCATGCATGCTAACTTATAGAAAAACATGAAGAAATTCACATGTAAATTGTTAGAAATAATTGCTATTTAGTATAATCACCTAGTTACTTGTGTAATCTAGTCATTGATTAGCCTAGCTTGCTGTGCCGGGTTCACACCCAGCTGGCCCCTTGAGTCACTTTTAGACTCGGCTGGCCCCTTGGGCCATCCTCCTCCCATCTATAAATGTAATCCCTCTGTAATCTTCTCGTTAAGGAATCTAAGCCTGTTAGGCTATTGTCTATCATGGTATCAGTCTAAAACCGATCCAGCCGCTTCCGCTCCTGTCTTCCTATCTCGCGCGCCTCCTGCCGCCGCCGCGCGACATCTCTTTTCCCTCGCGCGCGCCTCCTGCCGCCGCCGCGCGACCTCTCCTCTCGCGCCTGCGCGCCCCTGCTGCCGCTGCGCGCGCCCATGGCCGCCAATGGTTCCTCCACCGCGGCCGCCGCGGCCAAGCTCCGCGACGAAGCTCTCTCGGCGGCCAAGCGCCTGGAAGATGAGGCCTCCTCTCTGCGCTCCATCAACACCGAACGCAGCCAGCAGCTTGCGGAGGAGGCCACTCTCTTCAAATCCTCTGAAACCGAGGCCGTCGCCCGCCTTCACAGTCAGGCGGCTGCAGTGCAGAACATCAAGAACTTAATTCCTATAGTTCTTGATCTTCAAGCCTCCAACTATTCCAAGTGGCGTGGCTATGTTCTCCTCATCCTCGGCCGCTTCGCATTGAAGGATCACGTCCTCACGAATCGCGCATGGACTGTCTTGTTCTGTCATGGATTTTCAACACCATCTTTGCCGACCTCCTGGACGTCATCCACGAACACGACGCCCCCACTGCCCGGGTTGTCTGGCTCGGGCTTGAGCAGCAATTCTTCAACAACCGAGAGTCTCGCGCAATGCTCCTAGACTCCGAGTTTTGCACCCTCTGTCAAGGTGCCCTCTCCGTCGACGACTACTGCCGCAAGATGAAAAGCATCGCTGATGCCCTGGCCGACCTCGGCGAGCCTGTCCAGGACCGCACTCTGGTGCTCAACGTCCTGCGTGGCCTCAACGAACGGTTCCAGTTCATGTCCCAACTCATCACCCGCCAGCGGCCGTTCCCGTCTTCGCCGACGTGCGTGCTGACCTCCGATTGGCTGAGCTCAACATGGGGACGTCTTTCGCCCCTCCTTTGGCCCTTGTCGCCGCTGCTGCTTCCACCAAGGTGCCCACCCCGACGTCACCTACACCTGCGCCCCCCCCCGCCCTCAGGCTGCCGCTGGACAGGCTGCTGCTGGACAAGCCTTCAACAACACCCGCGGCAGACGCCGCCGCAGCGGGCGCGGCTCTGGTGGACCTCAGGGTGGCGCGCAAACCTCTGCCACTCCTCCTCCACCGCAGTGGCCGTCACTCCTCAACCCGTGGACTAGCTCCATCCACATGTGGCCAGAATCCACTGCCGGTGGAGTTCGTGGCCCTCCGCCACGCGCAGTCCAGCCTGCCCCTACGTAGCATGCCTTGATGGCCGGGGCGCCCTCTGCCTCCTACGCTCCTCCACCAGGCTCCGGGACCTACTATCCGCAGGCGCCTCCCGCTTGGGCACCATGGTCGCCCGAGGGTCTCGCCAGCGCCTTCAACACCGTCTCCCTCACCCCGCTGCCAGGTTCCTCCGACTGGGTAATCGACTCGGGTGCCTCCTCCCACATCACTGCCAACCCTGGTATGGTCACCGCATCACCCTCCTCCTCTTTTCCTTCCTCCATTATCGTAGGCAACGGTGCCACTCTTCCCGTTGTTGGCACCGGCTATTCCGTCCTTCTGGGACCCTTTCGCCTCGATAATGTCCTTGTAGCTTCTGACATCATTCAAAATCTTCTTTCTGTTCGAAAATTTACTACTGACAATCTCGTTTCTGTTGAATTTGACCCTCTTGGTGTCTCTGTGAAGGATCTCCGTACCTGGAACACCCTCCTCAGATGTAACAGCACAGGCCCCCTCTACACCCTACAGCTGCGTTCATCCACCACTGGGTCGTGCGCCCTCGTCGCCACTCCTTCCCCGACTACTTGGCACAGGCGCCTTGGTCACCCCGGCAAGGAAACTCTTCAGAACCTCACTCGGTCCTCCTCCATTGTCTGCAGCAAGCCTGAAGATAAATCCCTCTGCTATGCTTGCCAGCTTGGGCGTCACACTCGCCTTCCTTTTGCTACCTCAATGTCTAGAGCATCCAAGAATTTTGATTTAATTCATTGTGACCTGTGGACATCTCCTACTGTTAGTGTCTCTGGTTTCAAATATTATTTAGTAATTCTTGATGATTGCTCCCATTTTCTTTGGACTTTTCCCCTACGTGTTAAGTCTGATGCTTTTCCCACCATTTCACATTTCTTTGCTCATGTGTCTACCCAATTCGGTTGCACTGTTAAATCAGTCCAGTGTGACAACGGTCGCGAATTTGACAATTCAGCCTCCCGCGCTTTCTTCCTGGCTCACGGCACCACTCTTTGCATGTCGTGTCCTTATACCTCCTAGCAAAATGGGAAAGCCGAGCGCATGATCCGTACAGTCAACAACGTCACCCGCACCCTTCTCTTCCAGGCATCCATGCCTCCTGTTTACTGGGCTGATGCTGTTGCCACTGCCACCTATATTCTCAATCGCCTCCCCACCAAAACTCTAAACATGAGCACCCCTTTCTTCGCCGTCCATGGCACCCTCCCCTCCTATCATGATCTTCAAGCATTTGGGTGCACCTGCTATCCTAATCTCTCTGCCACAGCTCGCCACATGCTTGCCCCTCGGTCCACTCTCTGTGCCTTTCTTGGCTACCCACCGGATCACAAGGGCTACCTGTGCCTTGACCTCACCACTAACCGCGTCATCATTTCCCGACACGTTGTCTTCGACGAAACAACGTTTCCTTTTTCCCTCAGCCTGCCCTCCCCACCTTTGCAGGAACTCGATTTTCTAACTGACGACGACGCTCCCCCAGTGTCTCCTTTTTCTGCAGATACATCTGGAGCTACTGGCCCCCGGCCACCACCTCTCCCGACGCGTGCTCCCTCCCAGCCTGTACCTCTGGTACCGTCGCTGCCACGCGCCGACTCACCGGCGACCAGGACCCCCGGTTTTTCCCCACTACCGCGGACGCCTCCGGGGGGTCCTCTGTTCAGGCGTCCCTGTCTCCAGGGTTCTCTGACCAGGCACCCTCCTCTCCAGCACAGCCGGCCGTGTCCGGTGGGGTTTCTGTTCAGACGCCCCCTGCACTGGTGGTTGCGCCCTAGAAGCCGGCCATCACTCACGTCTACAGCAGGCGTGCCCCTGTCCCTGCCCCGGCCCTCGAGCGCCTGACAGGGGTCCCTCCTGGACGTTCCAGCATGATCCCGTCTCCACCACGCTATGTCAAGAGCGACCCCCCGGTCCCTGCTGGTGCTGTGCCCATCCCGCCGGTCGCCAACTCCCATAGTATGGCGACCCATGGAAAAACAGGGTACCGGCAGCCTCGCCTTGCTCTGCATGCCGAGGCCCTGTCTCCACTCCCGCGGTCCTGCCGAGATGCTCTCGCTGATCCCCGTTGGCGCCAGGCCATGGAAGACGAATATGTTTCCCTTCTGTCCAATCACACATGGGATCTTGTCCCCCGCCCTGCCAAGGCCAATGTGGTTACTGGAAAATGGATCTTCAAACACAAGTTCAATGCTGATGGTTCTTTGGAGCGCTACAAGGCTCGTTGGGTGCTTCGGGGGTTCACTCAACGCCCCGGTGTTGATTATGACGAAACTTTCAGCCCGGTCGTCAAGCCGGCCACTGTTCGCACCGTCATCACACTAGCGCACTCCAAGGATTGGCCCATTCATCAACTTGACGTGAAGAACGCCTTCCTCCACGGCACACTTTCAGAGACCGTCTACTGCTCTTAGCCTACTGGATTTGCTGATTCTGCCCTTCCAGAGCATGTCTGCCGGCTC
Organism: Bothriochloa decipiens; assembly: GCA_023333625.1. NCBI lineage: Eukaryota > Viridiplantae > Streptophyta > Magnoliopsida > Poales > Poaceae > Bothriochloa > Bothriochloa decipiens. The sequence continues at coordinate 45,415,596 of CM041636.1, read as the reverse complement.
AACAAATCACTTCGGCTTAAAGCAAGCACCGCGGGCCTGGTACAACCGGTTTGCTTCTTTTTTGATCTGTCTGGGGTTCACTGAAGCCAAGTCAGACACTTCTCTTTTCATATACAACTGCGGTACAGAGACGGTCTATTTACTCTTATATGTGGATGATTTCGTCCTCACAGCTTCATCACAGCAGCTCCTTCACCGTGTCATTGCTGCATTGAAAAAGGAGTTTGCCATGAAGGATCTTGGACCTCTGCATCACTTTCTTGGCATTTCAGTTCAGCGCCACAGGGATTCAGTCATCCTTTCGCAACACCAATACACACTGGACATCCTCGCTCGCCATGGCATGGGTGATTGCAAACCTTGCTCCACCCCAGTTGACACCTGTGAAAAGATATCTGCTGATGCCGGTCCTCCTGTTGCTGATCCCACCAGCTATCGCAGCCTTGTGGGCGCTCTTCAGTATCTCACATTCACCAGGCCGGACATTGCTTACGCCGTTCAACAAGTATGCCTTCATATGCATGCTCCGCATGAAGCTCATCTTGTCGCTGCCAAAAGGATCCTTCGCTATCTCCAGGGTACCCTCGACCATGGTCTGGTCATCCCCTGCACAGCTCCAACACAACTCCGTGTGTACACTGATGCTGAATGGGCAGGCTGCCCGGACACCCGCCGGTCCACCTCCGGCTACGCCGTCTTCCTCGGGGACAGTCTGATCTCCTGGTCCTCCAAGCGGCAGCCCACCTTTCTCCCGGTCCAGCGCCGAGGCAGAATATCGGGCTGTTGCCAACGGCGTCGCTGAAGTCACTTGGCTGCGGCAGTTGCTCAAGGAGATTCACCATCCCCTGGACTCCGCCTGCCTTGTCTACTGCGACAATGTTAGCGCCATCTACCTCTCCTCCAACCCTGTGCAACATCAGCGCACCAAGCACGTGGAAATCGACCTTCACTTCGTCCGCGAACGGGTTGCCATGGGTGCTGTCCGTGTTCTTCACGTACCCACCACGTCGCAGTTCGCCGATGTCTTCACCAAGGGCCTTCCCTCCTCCGTCTTCATGGATTTTCGCTCCAGTCTGAACGTCCGTTCCACCGACGCTCCGACTGCGGGGGGGTGTTAGAAATAATTTCTATTTAGTATAATCACCTAGTTACTTGTGTAATCTAGCCATTGATTAGCCTAGCTTGCTGTGCCGGTTCACACCCAGCTGGCCCCTTGAGTCACGTTCAGACTCGGCTGGCCCCTTGGGCCATCCTCCTCCCATCTATAAATGTAATCCCTCTGTAATCATCTCATTAAGGAATCTAAGCCTGTTAGGCTATTGTCTATCATAAATAATAATAGCAAATTTCAAATAGAATAAATTTTAATGACTGTATTTCATCAACTTCGATGAAAGATTTTCAGAAACAATGGTGTCAGGGAATGTAAAGAAGTAATGTAACACTCCGTCATCAGTGTCATGGATGCAACTGAGTCTTGATACTTTTTCTACAGCACCCCATTGTGTCATTTTGAAGCCTCTTTTTCCTTTATATTAACAGCATTCCTCAGAAAATACTTTGGATGAAAATTAGAACTTCCTTAATATGCTTACTATGAAGAAATTGTGTATTATACTCCTTCCAGTATTTCCTAAGTATCGATATGTTTTTTCAAAAAATAACTTCGACTACTACATTTTGTTATAAAACATTTATAAAACATGGCAAAATATGCTTGAAGTTTCATATCGAGACAAATTTGCTCCATCATTTTCAACTATCTAAATTCAACATATGAGAAGCAAACACCGCTACAGTTGTGTTTAGAGGAAGTAGTAATGTTGGCTGAAAGTGGATAGATCACTAACATTCCATATTTTTAAATGTTACTACAGTTGTGTTTGTAGGAAGTAGTAGTGTTCACTGAAAGTGGACAGATTACTAACATTCCATATTTAAATTTAAATTTTATCCTTTTGCAGATTTGCAGGAAACAGAAGCAAACTTCTGCTGGGGAATCTGTGTGGTCATTAACCCTGCTTTGTCAAGAAACGTCAAACGGGAGGTGGATGGACGCTGGGGTGTTAAGTGCATTTATAAACAATCTGGTGGCAAGGTTGTTTGTGCTAGCAGAAGAGAACTACAAGCTGTACAAGGACTTTGAAGAGGATGTTCATTTCCTCACTGAAGAGCTCCAAATGATCACTACTGCCATTGATGATCAGCTCTCAGGGCAGAGTGATCTCACATTGCAATTTACGGTCAAGGAATTGCACAAGTTGGCTCTACAAATGGAGGACTGCATAGACTGCATCATGTACCGTGCCTCTAAGGAACAGCAACCATGGTACCATATAAATCGAACTTCTGGGCGCAGGATAAGGTCTCGTTTGCAGTTAGCTAAAGACATGCAGCGACTTAAGAAGAGGTTGCAAGATGCCCACCAACGCAAGGATAGATACTCTGTGCCCCGTCTGTCCCATCCTGAGCTGCCTCCATTGGCCTCAGATCGTCACATCGCTCGGGAAGATCTGGTCGGCATTGATGTGCCTCTGAGGGAGATTCTTGAGCACTTGGCAGAAGAAAAAGGGCAACCGAAGCAGCTGAAAGTGATCTCCGTCGTTGGGTTTAGTGGTCTGGGAAAGACTGTTCTTGCCCAAGAGTTGTATGAAAGCGAAGTTGGTAGGCAATTTGAGAAAAGGGCATGGGTATCCGCAGGGCAGCAGAATCCAGAGGCACTCTTAACGGAGATACTCGGGCAAGTGCATGAATCACCATCAATGGTTAACTTCAATTCTCGCCAGCTTAGCAATGATGTCAGAAACCATCTGAATAAAAAGAGGTAACAAATCTCTGCTTATCCTTATTTCAATTTTACTAGGATTACATTATATATCAAATATGAATTAGTATTAGTAGATGTAGATATTACTATATTACTTCCTCCCTTTCAAATTGTCAGTCGTTTTAGCTCTTTTAGATACATAGCTTTTGCTATGCACCTAGATATACATTTTGTCTAGATACATAGTCATGATTTACTCAGTAAGGCAAAGGCCACAATAGCAAAGCATACAGCCTTAATGTCACCCTTCTTGTAGAGCATTCCTCAGAACATCGAATTTTGTCGAGAAATTTGACACATTATCTATGGCTATTGCTACTATGATTCTTTGTTGCTTCATAAATTCTACTTACTGAATTCAATGCCGTTGACATGATGTTATACCTTTAAAGTGGAGTGTTGGGTGGCCACACTATCTTTTGTTTTAGTTATTGGACTCATGTTAGGGGCTCATGTTGGGTTTCAACTCTAGCCTACCTTAACTTGTTTGGGACTAAAGGCTTAGTTGTTGTTGTTGTTGTTGTTGTATTGTAGAAAAACGAACATCACATTGAATCACAAGAGCTACAAAATCCTTTGTTAGTTCACAATAGAAAGTTTTCTATAGAATCAGCTCTACTAGCTCCAGATTTTGCTGGAGTCGATCAGTCAGTGGTTACTGGAATATGAAGCACATATAACTCCTTTTGAGATTGTACTATTACTTTGTTTTACCTTATAATATTGGCATTGTGATGTTACCTTCATGTGAATTGTGCATGCCACCTTTCTAGTTTTGAGTATGTAGTAAATAGAAAGACTGCCTTAGTAGTGATATGAAAGGCCATTTGTTCCTTGTCATGGCATTATTCTTCTGCCATGAAAAGCCAAAAAAGGTATTTAGGTGTAAACTAAACTTCTTTCAGGAACTTAGAAAAAAGTACACCGACCAGTTCACGAGACACAACACATCAATCACTTCACAATACCAGTAGCTTATATAAAAAATTTGGAAACTAATACAGAATGAAATATTTGTAACTTTCATAAAGTGATGGCACTGCACTATTAGCTTGGACGTAAAAATTGTTCCAATGTGGTTATGTTCTGTAATTTTTATACTGGCATACTATTACAAAAGGTAACAGTTAAGCGTGAGTAGTAGAGGTGTTACTGTTGCCCAAAGCATCATTTACTGTGTAACATGCCACAACAACAAAAAAATATATAAGGAGACCTCCATATAGGCATATATATTATGAATTTAGGGTCCGCGATGGAAATGGTGACCGGAACGAGGCAAATTGAACTTTGAAGACTGATGCTCAGGATGCTGAGCAGCACCAATAATCAGTGTGGAAGATCTGATGTACTATGGTTAGGTGTGCGTGCATGTTCAGCATTTCTAAGAGAATAACAGCAGACAGATGAATTAGGGGAAAAAAGCTAACTCTAGGCCTGAATATATACAGGTACATGTAGTAGCAAACATGCACATACAATGGGATAAATTAACACAAAGAGTTACATATACTGATATACATCTAACAGTAGATACTAGATACAACCACTTTTGCACCTTGCATTGGTACACAAAAAAATAATTTTCAAATAAATCCATATATGCACACATTATATTGTAATGAAAAATTATATATCAAATCAGTGATGCAGAATGCACTCCAATGTGAATATACTTTATTGTCCTGGCATTTATTGTTGTGGGGCTGTGGAATTGGAAACTTATACTATCTATATCCACATTTCAATTTTTTGTAGGTATTTCATTGTAATTGATGACATGCGATCAACAGATCATTGGAATAGTATAAAATCCTCCTTCCCAAGGTCACAAGATGTTAGCAGCAGAATAGTGGTGACAACAAAAATCCAGTCAGTGGCTAATACCTGCAGCTCTACCAATGGCTACATCCACAAAATGAGAAGACTTGATGAAGAATACTCAAAGCAACTGTTACTAAAGGAGTCATGTCTGCAGGAATATTCGGCTTCCTCACAGTTGGATTCAAAGGCTGTGTTAGATCTATGTGATGGTCAACCACTTGCTTTGACTTCTGTAGGCCAATTCATTCAAAGTAGAAATTGGGCAGAACAGACTGAGTGGGATGGTGTTTGCAAGGAGGTACGCAGTCATCTGAATAGCGATGATACCTTAAAGAGAATGTATCAGATGTTGACCCATGAATACACCAGCCTGCCAAGCCATGGACTCAAAGCGTGCTTGTTATATTTAGCTATGTTCCCCAGTGGTCATCAAGTCAGGACTAAAAGGCTAATGAGGCGATGGTTAGCTGAAGGATTTGTAATACCCACACTTATATGCAGTGATCCAGCAGCCCAAAGTTTAAAGGAGCTCATGGACCGCAACATCGTCCAGTCCATTGATGTAATAAGCTATAATATGAAGGTAAAAACATGCAAAACTTATGGCATGATGCATGAGTACATTATGTGCAAGTCTCTCTCTGAAAACATCATTGCTCTGTTTTATGATGGCAAGCTTCAATCCACACTTGCTCGTCGCGTTTCTCTCCATGACTGCAATATTACAGATGCCACCAAATTGGAATCTGATCTATCCCTTGTAAGATCTCTGGTAGTGATTGGACAGGCAGGTAAAGCTATTTTAGATTTCAGAAAGTATCATTTGCTGAGAGTCTTGGATCTTGAACAGTGTACTGACCTGCAAAATGACCATCTCAATGAAGTATGCAACCTATTGCTTATAAAATATCTAAGCCTAGGGGGCAAGGTTACCAGCCTTCCAAAGGAGATCAGAAGGCTAAAACTTTTGGAGACACTTGACCTAAGGAGAGCAGATGTAGAAATCCTATCTCCAGAAGTTATCCAGCTGCCCAACTTAATTCATCTCTTTGGAATGTTCAAGCTTCCAAATACCGTCATGATAAGCAAACTGCAGAAATTTCTTTCTTCGCGACAATGTAAGTTAGAGACGCTAGCAGGATTTATGGTCGATGAAAGTGAAGGGTTAGCAGAACTTATGGTTCATATGAACAGATTACGAAAGGTGAAGATTTGGTGTGAGTCATCCGCAACAAGCAATAGCTTGAGTAATGTTGAGAATGCCATACAGAAGTTCATTCATGATGTAAATGACTCAGCGGATGACCCTCGTTCTTTGTCAGTCCACTTTGAAGGATGCTCTGAAGATTTGCTAGATGGCTTGAAGGCTCCTTGCTATCTCAAGTCACTGAAATTACAGGGTAGGTTATTGAAGTTGCCTGAGTTTGTCACGGCTCTTCGTCGACTCAGGGAATTGTGCCTTGAATCATCAAGATTGACAGCTGATCTTCTAACAGCTTTGGGTGATCTGAAAGACCTGCTATACCTGAAGCTGGTTGCAGATGAACTGGATCAGATCACCTTTAGGAACAAGGCGTTGCCCAAGCTGCTCTGCCTATGTTTTGTAGTAAAACATCCGACATTTCCAAACATTGAAGGAGGTGCTTTGCCACATCTCAAATCTCTTCAGCTGATATGTGAAAAAATGGATGGCCAGTGCAGCATCCAGATCAAAGGCTTTAAATGTCTGAGGGAAGTAGTTCTTGACGATGAAGTCAACACTGATACCAAGGCAAGATGGGTACAGGCGGCCAAGGAACATGAGAATAGGCCCAAAGTTCTTCTGCTCAAAAGGGCTGGTCCATTCCAGGGGGCATCAGAACCTGAGATTACAGAATGCTCAGTTGTATCAAAGGGACCAGTACAACAAGCTGACATCCAAATGCCGCCACAAGATCCGTTGAATGCTCCAGTCGCGGTGGGTCCTGGCGCTGGACTGCAAGGAGCCCACACAGCAGTATCATCTACCGTGCCTCCACCGTCAGTACACAATGACAATTACGGCTCCAATGGGTCAACAACATCAGTTGCATCGGTTATGTCTACAGCTTCAGCTCCAGTGGGTGTAGGTGTGACACCTGCGACACTTGCGGCTGCCCTGGATGCTGCAGAGGCCAACCACATGGACTTCCCCGAATCCTCAGCACAAGGTGCGGCAAGAGAGGTGATTCCATGTTAAGTGATGATGATGCCACCACCACTTGGGTAGTAAATCTCTACTGGAATCTATCTATTCTGTTACGGTGTACAGATGCCTTTAACATTGATTTGTCGGGAAGGAGTCCTTGGAGGATACATACTCTGCTGGCTGTATATACAGTACGCATAAATAAATTCTTTCCATGTAAATATATGGGATCTGGTACTTGCTGTCCTATAGTATTCCATTCCAAACAATAAATGTGCCAAATAATTTTCCTTAGTGCATTTGGATGCGCCAAATACTAGAGTACATGATGTGTAGCATGTATATATATGGGCTCCACACAGGTGCACTTTGGTAAACCAACAAACGCTCGTCTAGAAGGGACCTCGTCTAGACAGGGGAAAATACGTAGGGTCATTTGGTTTCATGCCATCGGAATTTTCGTATTCTTGAGATATACTATTATAATTCGTCAAACTGGAAATCTACCATTGGAACTCTTCATTTGTTTGAACAATCCCATTCTCTACGCTTCAAGATCACAGTAATGCCTGCCAAAACTTTCCTTGGGTACGAATGTCATGTTCAAAGCAGGTTTCTCTAGACACCTTGGAAAAAATCACTGACGAGCTCAATCTCTGCCTTCTTATTTTCGTATGGACATCCATGCCCTCTATTGAGTTGGACAAAGTCCACAATGCTGATTCAGTATCGCTCCCCTCCTTGTTGCGGCCCCCCTTCTTCCTCTTCGCTGCAGCTGGGTTAGGGTTCGCGCCACCCAGGTCCGCCGAGGTGCCGCGCCGCCAGGTCCTGCCAAGCACCCCTAGCTCTGCCATCCTACCACGCGCCCCCAGCTCTGCCGTGCGCCGCCAGGTCCTTGGCCCCGCTGCCTTAGTCATTGTTATGCAGGAGGGGCGAGGAGGACGCGCGGCTCCGGTTCCTTGGACGAAGGAGCAAGGATGAGGGGCGGCGACCGGCGCTGCAAGGTTTCGCCGCCCAGGCCGTCGCGTCGGGATGGAGCCTCGTCGGGATGAAGCTGTGAATAAGAGAGGGTGGATGCGACCGTGAAGGAGAGTTGCCTTATCCACTTGACCCCAAGGGCAAGGACGTCAATACTGAAATACGACATCCTGACAATGGGCCCAATCGGTTGGAAGACGTAGAAAATGGGGTTTCTCAGAATAGCAAAATGTTTCGGTGGTAGATTTCCAATTTGACAAATTGTAATGGTACATCTCCAAAACATGAAAATTCCAATGGTATAAAACCAATATCCCAAATATCTAGTGCAATCCCACCACCAAAACCCATGTGAGCTCATTCATTTCCAATGATGTTACCTTAGAACAGAACTCCAATATATAACGTTTCAACGTTTCTACTAGACATGGGGGCACCCTCCCAAAACCGGCCTAGGCCGTTTTTTACAACTTGAGGCCGAATGTCTCCACATATCGGCCTGGGAGGTTTTCCAAAACCGGTCTAGCCTGATCTTTTCTGAAATTTGCAGACTTTGTCCAGTTTGTTGCTTTCTGTTCATATTTTTTTTTTCCAATCCACCTTCCATTGTTCTGGTCATATTTTAGCTGTCAACAACTTCTATTTCTTTCACGTACAACAGCATGGCTATCATGCAAGAGTACTTAAACATAATGCTCCATCAGAATGTTTGGAGAATTGCATTATTGATTTTTATGTTCATCTTAATTATGCTTGAGAGCTCATTTGTAATAAAGAAGCAACGATATTGTAATAGATACGATACATGTGTGATTGGAATCAATTATGATTGGATTCCTGGATCACCAGCCGTGAGAATCACACGTAATCGCGCCAAACGTGCCGTAGTGCCAATGATTATATCAGGCCTAAACAATTGTACATAACCTGATGCAAGAATTTCTGAGCTATGACGAGATATCGTAGAAGCAATATCATGAAAAAGTGTAGCAATGACCCCACCATTCTGATCAAGAGCGATCCATGAACTGAAAAAGACAATTTATTGTATTATAAAATGAAAGTACACCACATCTGTCTCAATTATATCGAAATACATTATACAACATGGAAAAAATGATAATATAATCATAATTTCAGTGGTACAAAGGATTGCCTCATTAAAAAACCTCACACCTCTAAAAAGGCTTCCCTAGTGAGGAAAAAGAGTGCGAATCCCTTTGATATAAATGCTGTTTCGGAAAAGTGGAAAAGAAAATTACATTTGTCCAAATTACTAGGCATGGATGCTCGCATTTCCCTGAATTTATAATAGGAATTTTTGGCGTATGCTTTAAGTTGTAAGCAATGATGCCGTCGACAACAAAGTTCCAATGGTGACTTTGGTAATCTCTAGATCTTTCGGCTCGGTCCTTCACGGAGGTGCACATAGGGGTAGGGTTTGTGTATGTGTATTCATAGGGGTGAGTGTCTGTTTTTGTTATGGGCATCTATATTTTACTGTGTAATTTTAAAAAAAGGACCGTTGAGTTAGGGGTGGGCTTAAGTGCATAATGCCATACAAAGGGAACATATTACATAAGGTAAGTGCAAACTAAGGATGTACTACATCCTACAAGTGTTATCTTTTTGCATCATATGAATTGGCTCTTGCATTGCATCAAAGCAAGTAGGTAGGATGCAAATTTTAGGTAAGTATTATTTCCTTTCTTTATTTGGTTGTGTTGTCATCTATCACAAAAAGGTGAGACTGTAAGGAGAATGGTTTCTAGAAAGTTCTAGTAGTGATTTTGGTGCTTGATTTACAACATTATCAAACACATTAATATTGTTTTCTAGTATAAAGAAATTATCTTTTGGAACACATTTGGAGTTAGTGTATTTTAAAAAGTATCTGAGAGAGGGACTTTGGCCAAGGTTCAAAACTTCACTAGATAACTCCTGTGCCTATGCATGGGTGGCATCAAAGCAAAGGCAGAGCTGGCTATATGCTAAAGAGAGGTCATAAAAAGTTTCGAGTGTTTGACCTAAACAAGCACAGAGAAAGCTATTTTAGGATAGACATGTGGTAGTGTTCAGTTCAATGTGCCAAATTTCAAACTAGCATGCACTTGCTCTGGTGAGGTCCATTGGAGATATTTAATTAGTTGTGCCCTAGAGATGTCAGGTGTCCTACTCTAGAGGTTTAGCTAGTCACCAAATTAGTCCAGTGCTTAGCATTAGAGATGCACTAGAGGAACACTTAGCAGCCATTGGAGCCCAGTAGCAAAGATTCAGTATTGGCTCAAAGGAGCTATTGCATAAGTCTAGCGCTAGAAAGGTTGAAGAACCAGAGAATGTCATTTTTCAATAGTCAAATCCATTTGAACCTAGACCACTAAATATTCTTAAAATATTCTCTAGTGTATCTTCTCTAGTGGTCTTAAGCTTTTTCTAGTTCACAAGCAGAAACTGTTTTCAACAACCCTAGTGACTAGCTAATTGGTCGGGCTATAAATTTGAGTGTGCTTGGCTCTTTGGAGTTATGTCAAGGAACTTTTCTTATCGTTCCCAATCTCTTTGACAACTAGATCCTTCCCATTCCTTCCTCAAACTTCTCTATGAACATCTTCTTTAGGGTGATGCAATCATTAGCAAGGTGCGTTACAATGTAACAGTGGTTTAGACAGGGACTCATAATTATTATTTCAAGGAACTTTATGTTCTTCTTCTTTTGCTTGTTGTTGTCTCCTTTGTCTACCATCCCAACAAAGTTTCCGTTGCGCCTATAGTCCTTCTTTAGAGAAGTTGGATGCTTGTCATATTTCTAGTTGCCCTTTTGTTTGTGCTGCTCATGGTTGACATTCCCATCTGCATCTCCATCAGCATACTTTTTTTTGAGGGAATCTCCATCAGCATACTTATTGGTGACGGTGGACATCTTCTTGGTGCTCATTGTCTAGTACATATACTTTTGCCTGATCTCCTGAACAAGGCTTTCATTTGACTCCCTTCATCTATGTGTCAACCACCTTATTTCTGAGGACGTTGTGAGCTCATTCTTCTTGCAAGTGAGGCACTTGATGTACTCACATAGGAATCCTCCCTTGTTGCGTTGGGCAACCCAAGAGTTCCCAAGTGAAGATGGGCTTGGTGTAGGCATTGTTGAAGTGGATGATGAAGAGCCTTGCGAGGTCACACGTATTCTGATGGCACCCTTCTTGAGATGTTCCAAGTCATGACCATGCTAAGTCAGTGAGGTAGATCGGGATGTATTACATCACTAAGTACAAATCTACAGCATCTGCCCCCTTCATGGCCAGTTGATAATCTTCCAACCAGTTTGTGTGGGTTCATGTTCATGTCATACCTGTAGTTGTGTGGTGGACCGAACCCAGCTCTCGAACGCCTTGGGCTGATCAGGCTGGGTCTTTAGTAGCCTCGCCATATGAGATCTTAGATTGGTAGCTTCTAGGGGTGTGAGATCTTTTGTTCCTCGAGTTCCTTCTGTTGTTGGTCAGACTCATTTTGGAAGTTTGGACCTCGAGGTGGAGTTTGATTAAACCATTTGTTCATCTCGTTGTGCTAGAACTCATGACTGCCATCCTCCTTCAGACATCACCATGCATTTTTAATTTCAAGAGTGTCTCTACTTTTTACTATGCGTGGTGTATAGAGTGCCATAGAGGATTTGCTTGTTGATGGTAACCACCTTATTCATTCAAGTGGGCTCATGATGAATCAGGTGAGGTCATCATCGTGATGACTGTTGGTATTTCTTATATTTATTATTTTTATTTATTTTTTTCATTTTTCATTTATTCTCTTTTGTATCTTTTTTCTATTATTATTTTTATAATGTTCTACCATGTTTTTACCAATGTTCTGTCATCTATTTTTAGCGAAGTTCTATCATGCTATTAGCAATGTTTTATTATATTTTTAATAATATTCTATCATGTATTTAAGCGATGTTCTATTATATTTATAACAATGTTTTATCTCGTTACTAGCGATGTTCTATTGTATTACTAACGATGTTCTGTCATGTTTTTACCGATGTTCTGTCATTTTTCTAGCGATGTTCTATATAATTTTTTAATAAATAAGATAAACACTCATAAATAAATTTTATTTAAATATATCCATGTGAGATCTTATTTTGAAGGATTTATGGTTTTTTAATAAATAAGATAAAAACTTATAAATAAATTTTATTTAAATATATTCATGTGGGATCTTATTTTAAAGGATTTATTACGACAAGTTAAGTGGCCAATCGGAAGTTTATTTGGATTTTTAGCTTTTTTTAGGTGTAGATGATGTGGTCCCCAGCCCCGTTTAGATATGAGCTCTGCCTGGCGCGCGTGACACGGCCTTGCGCACGGCGCCGCATTTCCCGCGCTGTTGCTGCGCACCGTTGGGCGGGAAGGTGCCGGACGGAGGCTGCTGTCCGAATATACGGACCCCAAGAGCCCCCGCATTTGACGAGCTCCGCCACTCTGTTAATGTCTAGTTGTCTAGAGTCGTTATGCAGTGTAACCAAGATATCAGTCGGAGGGGCTTCCTATCTTTCGTTATAAAGTCCGGGCAAGGGTTATGTTCGAGTCCTAATCGGTTTACATGTGTGGTTTCCTGATCTATTACAGGGAAATTTACGTTGGTCTCCAAGCCCTTCACACGTCTGGTTGCTTGTCCGTTAAGACCATGCTGGTTACTATGGGGTCTTATAGTCTTATATGGATAGTAAGGTATTCTATATCCATCGGGAAAATTAGACGTTGTCGTGTGTCTGACACTTTGCCCTGTGCAATATACTAGGACACACGGTAAAGATATATTTTGCCGTATGTGACACACGGCAAAATAAATGCAGGCACACGACAAAGCATGGCATACAACAAAGCTTATATTTGCCGTGTGCCACGGCACACGGCAAAAAAAAAACACTCGGCAAAACATAGACGGCCCGTCACGGCGGCCACTTACCATTTATATTTTGCCGTGTACAGTGGAAAGACACACGATAAAGTTTTTTTATTATTTTTAAACAAAATTTTATCGTGTGCGATTGTAAGACACACGGTAAAATATTATATTTTTTCTGTGTGCAGTCGCAAGGCACTCCGCAAAATATTATATTTTGCCATATTTTGCTGTGTACAGTCGCAAGACACACGATAAAATATTATATTTTGCCGTGTGCAGTAGGAAGACACACGGCAAAGTTTTTTTATTATTTTTAAATAAAATTTTGCCGTGTGTAATTGAAGACATAAAACAAAGTTTTTTCTTTCATTTATAAAATCATTTTTAAAGGTTTTTAATTAAACTTTGTCGTATATCTATGGCCGTAATTTTAGGTCCAAATTTCTTTGCGAAGCCTTGTTACAGCATGTATGACTCAATGTTAAAATTTGGTCCATTTTTATTTTTTTATATATTTTTTAATTTATTTTGTTTTATTAACTTTTTTGGAATATTTCAAATCTGAACTGCAGGTACATGAAATAATGGATTTCGGCCTTTCAAAAAATGAGATTCATGATATTTGATGTATGTTTTGGCCATATCTAGGAGCTCACATGAAATCTCGAGCATCTCGTTAACGTAACATGTCAAGTTAGGTACGAAAAAAGTGAATAAAAATTATATAAAATCCAAACCAAGTCCGAAAATCACGAAACTTGGTGAGGTGTCATGTCATCATATGTGTATGCTACGGTAAAAAATTGATAAGGTTTCGAGCAAGTTGCGACGTTGGATGCCTAAACGTAGACATCTCCACAAGTTGCGATGGCCAAAACGTACACCAAATATCATGAATCTCATTTTTTGAAAGACCAAAATCTATTATTCCATGTACCTGCAGTTCAGATTTGAAATATTCCACAAAAAAATCAATGAAACAAAATAAATTAAAAAAATATATCAAAAAAGCAAAAAATGGACCAAATTTTAACATTGAGTCATTCATACTGTCACAAGGCTTCACAAACAAATTTGGACCTAAATTAAAAAAACAAAACTATTTTGCCGTGTGCAATGGGGGGCACACGGCAAAATTGGCCTAGCCGTGTGCCAGGCCCAGCAACACACGGCAAAGTTTAATTAAAAAAAAGACCCATAAGGCCTAACTAACCAAACACTAGCCTTATCCTCTTCACCCCGCCCGGCCCCCACACCCCGCGGCCTGCGCGCACCCCGCCCCGGTCCCGCCGCTCCTGCCCCGCCCGCCTGCACGCGCATCGGCCGCCGGCCCCGTCGGCGCGCGCCGCCAGCGCGGTGGGAAAGAG
>CM041636.1:45362488-45401125 GCA_023333625.1 Bothriochloa decipiens | reverse complement strand
AGAAGGGAGGAGGAGAAGAGGAAGGAGAAGAAGAAGGGATCGAGGAGGAGAAGAGGAAGGAGTTCATCGACCATCCACGTTCGTCCACCGATCCTCGCTGCCCATTGAGAGTTCATCCACGCCGTCGTCCCTGTTTATCTCCGAAGAAGAAGGTAAAGGCTCAGGGTGTTCGCCATGGTGACGTTTATGTGTTGGCGGCCTTCGTGCCAGAATTGTGGATGTGTGGGCCATCGTGCCCTTAATGTGGACGTCGGCCATCGTGTCGGCTTTTTTTGCAGGTTTTGGAAACCTCCCCGTATAGGGGAGGTTCTGTTGAAATTTTCATCTTATAGTGATGTGTTTCTTCTTTTGCAGCGTAGGACCTGTCGGATGAATTGGAGCACCTAGGCGACCCTAGGTATAACCTCTCTTTTTGTATGTTTGTCATAGCCCGCGCGTAACCCAGTTAGGCGTCTCCCGTCCGAAAGAGATACGGATGGAGGTATGCATGGCTTTGCATATCTTGGACCGTATCTATTTTGGATTGTCCATATTTTTTGGACAGCCCGTGGGTACGTGGATAAGTTAGTTTCCATGGTTCGCTCGTGTCTGAGAAGGAGTTTTGGCATCACCCCCTGTTGTTCTCCGGATACACACTCTCCCTTGCAGGACGTGTATCGGGAGAACAGCGGGGAGGTGCTGCTGAAATTCTGTCTCGGATAGGAGCCGACCATGGAAACTAACTCATCCGCGCATCCGCGGGTGGGATTAGGACCTATCCTCACCTATTAGACAGTAGGGACACCACATAGATGCAACTGATAGTCACATTACTTCATGTTATATATTTGTTAAAGGATGGAGGACCGTGAGTGGATGTACACAACACAGAGGGACTGGTCGTTTATATTCAAGGTCGATGAATTCTTAGAGCATGCATTTGGCGAGAGTGCTGAAGGCCATTCTCTAGTTTTGTGTCCCTACAACCGTTGTGCCAACAGAAGAAGGAAAGATAAGTTAACCATGGGTCAACATATTGTGAAGTATGGATTTACTCCGGGCTACCACCGGTGGTACCACCATGGTGAAGCCGATCGTATCAGAGACGAGGTGGTGAGACCACGGATCGAGGCTTTCGATAATGATGCTAGGGTAGCAGACATGCTATTTGACACTCAGCAAGCTCAGTTCGCTGAAGGATGTGATAAGGCGAAGACTAAGGCTACCGCAGATGCCTTCTACCGGATGTTGGACTCGGCACAGAGACCCCTTCATGATCATACTATTGTTTCTAAGTTGGATGCCATTGGTCGCATTATGGGGTTGAAGGCCGAGTTAAATCTAAGTTGAGAAGGCTTCGACAAGATGGTGGCCGTGTGGAGCGGTATGCTACCGACGGCACAATTATGCCAAAGAACTTGTACGAGTCAGAGAAGCTTCTTCTTGGACTAAAGATGCCGTATGACAAGATACATGCGTGTCCAAAGGGGTGCGTCCTATTTAGGAAAGACCACGCGGATGCAAAGTTCTGCTTGAAGTGTGAATCCTCCAGGTACATGGAGGTAGACTTGGGCGATGGCCATAAGAGGTAGCTTAAGATCCCCATGAGTGTCCTACGACACCTTCCATTCCTGCCGAGGCTCCAACGGCTATTCATGACTGAGGAATTGGCAAAACAGATGACATGGCACAAAAACGGCACGCGGTACAATCCTGACAAGATGGTACATCCATCCGATGGATACTTCCATCCATGGTTCGAGGCTATGTCCCTGAGCAAGTCTAGCTAGTGCTGGCAAAGTTGAGCTACTTCTTCCGTCAGCTTTGTGCCAAGGAGCTATCTTGGACCGTCATTATAGAATTTGAAAACATGGCACCTAAGTTGGTCTGTGAGCTAGAGAAGATCTTTCCACCCGGCTTCTTCTTGCTGATGTAGCATCTGATTGTGCACCTCCTAAATGAGGCACGGTTGGGGGGCCCGTGCAGGCCCGTTGGTGCTATCCAATCGAGAGATGTCTAAAGACTCTTCGCAAGAAATGTACAATAAAGCCAGAATTGAGGCTTTCATTATAGAGGCAAGCATTCGGGAGGTATTATCAAACTTCACAACATCTCTACTACAACCCAGACCTTCCTAGCAAGCATAATCCACCCCCTCATTACAATGCTGATGAAGTTGAATCGACCCTAAGCCTTTTCAAAGGCCAACTAGGCCGCACAAGTGGATCGACCTTCAAGATATTGGATGCAGAAGAGTGGCGCAGAATCACGCTATATGTGTTCACCAACCTTGTTGAGGTTGAGCCATTCATTAAGTAAGTTATCAATGAGCTTGTTTCAATACGACGCCATTATTCTATATCGAACCCCATTGATTCTCTTTGGTACAGGGAATTTTTTCGTCAAGAGTGCCATATGGATTGGGGATCCTACCCTGCACGAACATGATACCCTTCTTTCAGAGGGTGCAGGAGATGATATGCTTGATTTCATTTCTTGGGTCAAACAAAAGGTACTTTCCAATTTAGCTCATACGTTCATCGATATTCCTTAATAGCTCGTACATTCCAATAATATAACAATGTATCATGCTTGAGCTTGCAGGCGCAGACCAATGCGTCCATGAGTGTCGAGTTGAGACAGGTTGCAAATGGCTTCAAGCAAAGGTTGAAGTCATGTATCGGTTATGACGTGAACGGATATCGCTTCCACACGTCAAGACACGAGTAGACCTGATCTTGTCGGAAAACCACCAACTGCCAAGTTTTTATGCCGGGCACTAATGGCGTTGAATACTACAGAATAATTGAGGAGATCTATGAACTTGAATATGAGGGCCAGATACCTCTTACCCCTGTCATATTCAAGTGCCACTGGTTTGATCCTAGACAAACGAGACGGACCCCTCAACTTGGCATAGTTGAGATTAGACATGATTCTGTCTATAAAGGAAAAGATGTCTATATTGTGGCTCAACAGGGCATGCAGGTGTATCATACACCATACGCATGCCAAGACAAAGACCATCTCAAGGGTTGGTCTATTGTGCACCAGGTATCTCCGCACGGTAAACTACCTATTCCAAACGATGATGATTACACCTTCGACACAAACACATATGATGGAGAGTTCTATCAAGCAAGTGGGCTACAAGGGAGCTTTGAGATAGTCTTACCCGGTGTGACTGCCATGGAAGTAGACAATGAAACGGTTGATGATGATGGCCCTGGAGATGTAGTGCTAAATCCGAAGGACATTCAAATGCTTGAGCGATTCCATTTAGGTAGAGACAATGAGGAAGACACAGGACCTTCGGATGGTATCGCCTATTTGGACAATTTTGATAGTGATGACGAGACCTATGACCCCAATGTTGAAGATTTTTCCTAAAGCAGGTAATATGTTTTTTATTAAATTTTGTTATATTTATTCATTTTGAATTTTTTGTAATGTTTGTACTAACGCTTGTTGTTCATTTTTTGTCAATTGTAGGTGACAGACCAAAGATGGCGGGCGACCGTACAGCGAGGCTGGTTTACTCGGTGTACCAGAGGCTACGCCCTCCTGATGGAGGCGCGGGGACGTCTTCCAGGGCAGCGGCAAGAGCAGGCCCGGGTCGCCCCAGGACAGGGAGGGAGAGGGGCCGTGGTCGCCCTCCCGGTCGCACCAGGAGGGACCCGCCTCCTCCCCCGGCTCTCGACCAGCCGGAGGACCCGTCTCCTACCCCAGAGGACCACGTGGCAGCCATAGGCACGACCACAGACACTCCGTTGGGGGACGAGGAGACTCAGCAGACGCAGGACAGTTGCGCTCAGGACAGTTCTGCTCAGCCGATTCCCTACATGCGAGGTGCCACAACCCTTCATAATCCTCCGCATACTGACCTACGCCTAGTGATTTGTCCTGTGGCAGGAAAGTAAATAACTATAGATGTTATTACTAGTACTTCATATGATACATTCAAAATCAAAATAGAAACTGATAGTTTTTCTTAATCACTCACTTATGCAGGGGCTGGCTAGTTTTGTCGGGTGCTCTTGACCCCCCTGCACCCCCGCTAACATCTTGGGATGTCTGTGCAAGAAACACTTCCCAGGCCTTGTGAAATTGAAATATGGCACGTGGGGGGTGGCCTGGTCATGGAAAAGGTACAAGCTCGGCGATGATGACGAGAAGGACAACAAGCAGGAGCGGGTTTTGGCGAACTTTTGGGTAAGTGTCTCACAATGAAGCTCAAATACATATCCTCTATTGGTTAAGTCTTTTATTGAAATAACGTACGAATACATCGTGTGTGTATGCAGAAATACTTCAAGGTCGAAGAAGGCCAAGAGACCAAGGCGGATCAGACGGCACACAAAGCATGTCACAAGCTCGTCACTGACATGATTTACGAGGTGTGACTCCAGGTTCACGTCTTGTACTACAGGTCCATCCTGCAAGTACCCCTCATCAAGGGTGACTCAAGAGACTTGATGCTGACCAAGGTGCAATACCTTCAGGTAGGTGAATAGTACTGATTCATTTTGGGATTTAGTATGTCTATAACTGATCATCATATATGTCAAACACTTGATGATGCGTAGGTGCCGCCACCGTGGTGCTTGTCGCATAGAGCGGCATGGTCGAAGATCGTGGACAGGTACCTATCCCCAGAGTTCATCGCAAATCATGTGAATGGCAAGCTGAAGCGGTTGTTGAGGACCGATCCAACTCACCACCAAGGCAGCCACAACCTCCCTGCATTCAAGCGGGCACTTGTAGGAGATGTCATTTATCTATTCTAATGCTCAATTTTGCCTGATTTCTAATCATCATGCCATCTTTCTCGTAGGAGGCGGCACAACCGGGGGTGTCGGTGTCGGAGTTTGGGGCATGGGCTGTGTCCCACATGGGCCGGGTGAAATCCGGTGTCATCTTCAACCCGGATGCACCTGCCGAGGCTTACTCTGACCCGACCATCCACGCTAAGGTCAAAGACTACACGGAGGCGGTTAGGACGCTTCGTGGCCCAGATCACAATCTGAGCACTGAGCCCCTTGAGACAAAGGTGATCGTGAGTTTGGGGGAAGGTAGGAGGCACGGGCGGTTGTGGATTGCAAACACCACCAACTCCTCAATGTCTGCACCCTCTCTCACCGACGTGAGGTCACGCAGCACGTCCACAAGGAAACGACCTACTCCAACACTGTCGTGGGTGGACAAACTTCAGGTAATTCCGGTTTCACTCGACGTACATTGAACGTTACACACATTGATCCGATTTGCAATACTGAAACATGGGATTGAAACACTGCAGGCGGCGCTGGCACAACAAAAGGAGATGACCTCGCGATTGGAGGACACGCAGAAGAAGATGGAGGACACGCAGAAGCAGATGGTGGAATTGTATCAGATGCTCTACAATGTGGCATCGGGTGCCCCAGTGCAGTTGCCGGCTATAGCTCCGGTTCGTCTCTTTACTCTTGTAAGTATGAAAGTTTAATGCCTTCCTACCGTTGGGAATGTCGGCCTTCGTGCCGTTGTGATTTTTGGCCTTCGTGCCATTGTGATTGTTGGCCTTCGTGCCGTTGTGATTGTCGGCCTTCGTGCCGTTGTTTCTTGCAGGTTGGAAACCTCCCCGTGCAGGGGAGATGCTGCCAAAATTTTCAATTTTGAGTCTAACACATGCAATCTATTCTCTTTTGTGCAGCCTTCGTCGGCGGGTTCAAACTATCTCGCTACGGTGTCACCGACGGCTGATGTCGTCAACCCTACGACGCAGTCCGTCCGTCACATCACTCCGGGAGGCCACAGTTGCAGTCTCCGTCGCCGTAATAGGGATGTTGATTCGATGGATTTATGAAATATGCGTGTGCTTTTGATATATAATGCATGTTGCTGATATAGATGTGACGATTGATATGCTTTTGATACATATATAATAAAATAAAAAATAAATTTCTCGTTGTCTTTGCCGTGTGCTTTGCCTGGTGGCACACGACAAAGTAATCTTTTAAAAAAATAAAAACAAAACTTTGCCGTGTGCTTTGGATGGCAGCACACGGCAAATGGGTAAAACTTCGCCGTGTGCCACAGGTCGTGGCACACGGCAAAATATATAGAAACTTTGTCGTGTGCCTCGGTTGACACACAGCAAAATATATGAACTTTGCCGTGTGCCTCGGTTGACACACGGCAAAATATAAAAACTTTGCCGTATGCCTCGGTTGACAGACGGCAAAATATTGGTTGACGGCCAGCGCCGTGATGGACAAAAAAATTTTGCCGTGTGCCAAGCCAAGGACACGGCAAAATTTCTATATATTTTGCTATGTGCAACACACGGCAAAGAATCTTTACCGTGCAAAATTTTGCCATGCGCACTTTGCCGTATGCTGCACACGGTAAAATATTTTACCGTGTGTAAACCTGTTTTTGCCGTGTGTAATTACACACGGCAAAGAACCAGTCTCCAGTAGTGCATATCACGGATAGTTTAGGTGTATTCGAGTTTGAATACCTATATATGTTTGGTATTCGAGTTTTAGTGTTTAGGTGTTGTTAAAGGTTTAGGTCCAGTGATGTGGGGCTTGTTGTTTCTGGGACCTTCGTGAGATGCAATGAGTTCCTCAAGTGTTCTTCTCTTCGATCATGTGGAGCTGGTCATCCAGATTCCTTAGCTAAGGGCCTATTTGGTAGAGATTCACTAGCTCTTGATTCACCAAATACGGATTCAGACCCAACTTTTCCAGCCAAACACTTACATCTCCACTAGCTCCAACTGCGGATGTGATCCATCAAATGGTGGAACAAACCCCAGGTTCACCAAATTGGTGGATCAGCTCATCAAGCGCTGAGTTAGCAAAACTTACCCACCATGCCACTAATTGCACAAGAAAAATAATATGTTGCTTCCTTTTTTTCTTTCGTAGGAACCTTCGTCTCCCTCGTGACAAAGCGCTGCACCCCTCCTAGCCGTGCCTCTCATCGCTGGCATGCCCTGTTGGCCGTGCATGGCTGCCCCATTGTTGCCCCAGCGCTGGCCGCGAGCTATGACCGTGTCGCCCCGCCTGTTGCTCGGACTAGTCGGAAGGAATAAATACTACTGGAATATTTTTTGTCCGTTCGATGACAAATCTCCCGCCTGCAGTTATTGCAGTGTGGTTTAGAGTATAAACTGTATGATACGAGATAGATAAGTATGAGACACCTCGATTTATATTATTATATAAGATTATATCGCATATATAGGCGACCGCAAGGTAGGGAGTAAGAGGATGATGACCTGATGCACGTGAAACGCGAAGCAGAGGAAGAGGATGCATGTGTTGTGCCAAACTAATAGGGAGGAAGGGGATGAATACTGATGCACGGGCCCAAGGTGTTGTTGAGACAGAAAGGGCCTGAGCTGTACTAAACATTTTCTAGGATCCTAGATCCACAGTAATGGAGCTGCTCCAGAGTGAATCTATGTGAATCTCAGATCTAGATTCATCATTTTTTTTTTGTTGGTGGAGCTCTATCAAACAAACCACGAGCCTCGCTTGGGCTAGTTGGAAGAAATAAATACTACTAGAATAATTAGAAAAACCCTAAGATCTCATGCCTGCATGCATTGCAGTGTGGTTTTAAAGTATGAACTGTATGATTCGAGATACACAAGTATAGCACAACTCGATTTAGATTATTATATATAAGATTATATCGCAAATATTGGTACGGTAAAAATGAATGAACCTTAAAATCAAATCAAGTTTGTGTACCTTGTTTTCCCCCAGTCAATGTTAGAGACGGTCTCTACCATGGTACCAGTCTGAGTCTTCGTTTTAGTGTCGTTAAGCTGGCGGTACACGCGCTCGCACAGATCAACGACATCCCTACTGGGATCGAACGCCCGAGACACCGACACGAACGCCTGGTGCGGGAACTCTGTCTCCAGGCGCCGGCGCAACTCATTCGCCAGCGTAGTCTTGCCGACTCCCCCGAACCCCACCAAGGAGAACACCTCGCGAGGCTGCTCATGGCCGGGCTGCTGCTCCTGGTCTGTGATGCCCACCTTGAGCCCCTTGACAAGGTTGTCGGCCTGCTTCGTGATGCCGACGAGCCGGTAGTCGTCGCCAGGGCGACGGAGCGCACCATGCGCGGACACCGCGAGCACCGCAGTGGCAGGAAGCGTAGCAGAGCGGCGCAGCGCTTCGCGGCTGGCCAGATCTAGTCAACGCATGCGTTGCCGTGATTGGGCCGTGGCCGGGCTGTTAACGCGCGCTGGCGAGCTCGCGTGCCCGGTCGGTAACGCGCAGCACCTGGCCCTGCGTTGGCTGGCCCCTGTTGTCGTCGATCGGCTAACGTGGCGCCCGCGGCCCGCCCCGCCCTTCGATTCACCTACCGCGGAGGCGCGGACCTGTGCCAATGCCCGCTGCGTCAACGTCGTCGGACCTCAGTCACAGTGGCGATGGGACATCCCTGCCCTATCCTGTCCCGCTAGCCGACGTCGGTGAGCCCCGCCCGGGTTGGTCGCTTCAGTTTAAGAGCGTGCGCCGGCGAGACCGAACACTTCGAAGAAGGGTTTGCGCAGCGCTCTCTAAAATAATGTCTTTCTTCTCTATTACGGCGGGAACCAGGCCGGAAGGTATTCGATCGTCTTTTGTTCAGCAGTTAGTTCGGAACTGTCAGTGAAATTTATCAACTGCATGATTACGATGAATTATATCCTGCCATTCAGAGTTTACAAAAATCAAAACCTTGCCGCATACTTACAACGATATACAAAGATGAAAAGAAAACATAGGCCCCGCTGACCCACAAACCAGAGAGAGAAGGGGCCGGACACCGGGTTACAGAAATCGACACGCTTGGATTCATGCCCAGCAGTCGGAGGGGTATCTATCACCGGCGAGCTATTCGAGCTAAAGGGCAGGTACAGCCATGAGCTATCCTGGTTTGTGGTCTGCAGACTGACTTTTTATTTCTGTTGTTGGGTGCCACTTTTTCCCCCTTCCACGATGGGTGCTTCAAGGCAGACCACATCAGCAAATATTGGCATGTTTGCTTATTACCAGCCGCCGACAGGGCTGCAGCTTATAGCAGAAGCTATCTATAGTAGCAAACAGGCCTGATGATCGTTCCCTGGCACCAACAGGGTGGCAATGCAACTCGCGCCATGATCATGACAAGGATGGATCGTCCATAAATGGGGTCAACAAAACAAAGACGTCGTTAGGTGGCATTTTCTTGCATTTACTAAGACCGTACCAGTGTGCTGTCACAGGACAATCATTAAACCCTACCAGCACTAAGTGCCCGTGCCCGCACTACGTCAGAGAGAGTTTGTAGAGCGGCTCCACCTGGTTTGCAGTGACGGCTGGCTATTTATAGGGATAGCTGAATATTTGTAGGGCAACTAGAAA
Organism: Bothriochloa decipiens; assembly: GCA_023333625.1. Taxonomy (NCBI): domain Eukaryota; kingdom Viridiplantae; phylum Streptophyta; class Magnoliopsida; order Poales; family Poaceae; genus Bothriochloa; species Bothriochloa decipiens. The sequence goes on along the minus strand of CM041636.1, from coordinate 45,391,757 downwards.
ATAAGCTGTCTCTACAAATTCTTCCACAAAAGTCATGGATTCAGATAAAAAAAGGTAAAAGAATACTATCCGCGGAGACCATACTAGGCAGCTACACGTGTGCAAGTCACAAGTCACAATTTTTCACGCGAAAAACAAGAACTTCATGGCCATCGGGGGGATGAAACCTCAACCACTCTACCTTGCGTTTTACTCCTCTAAGTACTACACCCCATACTCAATTGTGCCCATATGAAATATTCTCTCTTCTTGCTATACTCATTTAATTTTGAAAGAAGTGTTTAGGACCCTATATGAATTCAGACAAAAATGTTGTCAGCTATAAAGCTATTTAACTTTTTGATATTCTCCAATTTTCGTTGAATGCACAATCTGCTTACAAAATCCCAGTGGCCATTTTAGATTAGAATTCAATAAAAATTTAGACAGTCCACAGAACTGGTACACATTTTTTATTGAAAAAAAATAAAATTCCAGAATTTGTTCGGCACAAAGCCATCATTTAAAAGCCATGATCGGGCATCAATGATTATCTGTGCCATACATCCAACTAATTTATTTCAGGCAAGGTCGATGTATGCCTGTCATAGTGTCATTGCAAGCTGATGTTTATAGTCTCGCAAGAAATCAACCACGAACAGAAACAGCCTACACACGTCCACTTGAGAGAACAATAACAGACATGGAAACTATTGTCTACTCGTGAACAGGGGAACTAAGAGCAGGAACAAAAATCCAGACTTGATCTTTCCTCTGCATATAAGGTCCAAGGAGAAAGAGGTACTAAACCAGGCTCATCTCAACCAACCGCCGCTGTGACATAGGAAGCAGCCGCTGTGACAGGGAAATCAGGTGACCCGGCCCTCGCCTCGTCGGCCTACAGGGTTGTGACGGCCGGCTAGCCGGCCGCCGCCGGATCTGTGCTGGACGCGCAGGAGCGAGCGCCCAGCAGGCCAACTGTCATATACCTACTAATCTACTGCTTAGTGGACTGTATGATGAAGTGGGCCGGGCTAATATTGGGCTGGAGTTTACTGCAACTTCTACTGGATCAACCCATGGAGGCTAGTTACCTGTTATCCTGATGCAGTACAAATGGGGCATATGCAGCAACGACCAAGCTGTCGAAGGACCAGAATGAACCGGCAAGCTGCGGCTCGAGGCGTGCGGTTGCTCGTTTTTTATCTTTTCCCCTTTTTTCCTCCTCTAAATTATACCTAAAACATTCTAGAATCTTCTAGATACTACCATTGTTGCATTTGTCCTCAGTAGGACGGTGACACCAACACTGTCAGATCCAGCGACGAGCCATACCCCCACCAAAGCACTTGTCCGCTAACCATCCCTGCCCACTAGGACAAAGATGTAATTTCAATCGGAGGATGAAGACAAAGACCTTGTCCCGTCACCAACTCAACCCACCGAATGTTTCCTGCCACCTTGCTTGCCATGAATTGAACCGCTACCGTCGCCGATCTGGCCACCGCCGCACACTAATACACATGTGGAATTTAGTCCTGGTTGTGAACAAGCTTTTGTACCGTTGTGCTGACCAGGACTATGAATTCGAGACAAAAGAGTAGTGTTTATAGTACTAGTTGCCTTGAACCAGAACTAAGGGTCTCCTAGGATAAAAACAATAATGGCTCCCACCAATTTGTGCCTCGTGTGGGATTTAAACGTAAGACCTCATGCACTGCCTCACGAATAGCTTTCTACCCCACCTATACAACACATGTGACTTTGGATGTGATACTTTCCTTTTGAACTTAGCGGTCGAAGGACATTTAGTCGGGTTGGTACCACCAATTGAGATTGGAAGGATCTTTAGTCCAGGTTGGTGTTATCAACCTTGACTAAAGGATCAAGGTTCTTTAGTCCAAGTTAATATATAACACCAATTGGGACTAATGTAGACCCCTCGAGGCCAAAGTTCCTCTAATGCCTAAAAAACTTAGAACCGAGACTAATGCTCAGATTTGTCCCGAGTCCAAGTCTAGCCCAAGACTAATGTGATGAATCGAAAGTCTTTTCTCCACTAGTGGTAGGCCCCTCCTCCAAAGTCTGAAGGAGAGTGGAGGTTCCCTACCATCAGCTTAAACTCTATCTAACTCTTGGCAGCTGCATGAGGAAGATGAAGTGTTGCTAACATTTGCAGCCTGTGCACGCCAATGGCGGTAGCTGGCAAGGCTTCAGGTTGTGGTGCTGGTGGCACGCATCTAGGAGCCCATGCATGAGGTGGAGCCATCATCTGCGTTAGGGATGAAAATGGATCGGATCGGAACTGATAATGGCTTCCCCATATCCTAATCCTATTTTTGTTATTGGATTCGGAGCGGATTGGATATTGAACGGATTCGGATGCGAATGCGTATTTTTTACATGTCAGAAATGGCGCGGTTTCAGACCGAAATCAGAGTGAAAGCGGACTTTTCTATGTCGGATAATATGTGTTTATATATTGTTCTTTATGATGAGAAACACTTGATTAGCCAAAGTAATAAAGCAGCAACAAAACTTGAAATTAAGCAAAACTAAGCCTTCACTCTGACGTGTACTAGTCCTCCACTTTGGTAGAATTTCACTAGTCCTCCACTTTGGTAGAACTTCACTAGTCCTCCAATTTGGTAGAAGCTTCTGTATCTGTACCTCCACTTTGGTTGAAGCTTCTATGGCTGCCCCGTTGGCTTCAATTCTCATTCCTTAATCCCCAGTTTCATCGTTGCTAGATATTTGTTTCTCCTGTGAATTTTGGTGGATAGAAAATTTTCACGAAGTAACCAACAAAAGCAATTTCAAATTCCTCACAATATATGTAAGAAACTGCCATACCTGATCCTCAAGATCTTCGAGTGTCAAATTAGCAATAAGAGTTTGTGCAACCTCTAGATCGTGAAGGATAGGTGCAATCTTTTTGTTTTGAACTGCAAATTATAATAACGAATAGATACTTAAATTAGTGTAAATAGTTGACGTGGGCTAAATATAATAATAGGCTGGGCTGACTTGTATTTTTGTTATTTGGTCTCTTTAAAATTCGGATTATCCTATTTAAAGCATCGGATAATCCGCTTTTAATTATCGGATAATTCATATCCGCTGGATTTCGTCAATACCATATCCTACACCGCATCTGCATATGATCGGATTCAGATTATCCATATCCGCACGGATATTAAAAACAGTTCTTCACATCCTTAAAATTTGGATTCGAATCGGAGAATTATCCACACCACTTTCATCCCTAATCTGCGTGATGGAGGCATTCTAAGCTGGCGACGGCACAGACTCCTGCCCCACGCCACATCGAGGCTATAGTGCTCTCACACCATAGGCCTAGTGGTCGATATTGGCATTGCCACCTTAGGCCTACTGCTGCCCACCATCACCGTCGCAAGCACAAACCTTTGTGTGTGCCTGGCGCCACTGTCCTCTGCTTCCTCTCCTCCCGCATAGGAGGATTGAAACAAATAAAAAAAAAGTATTGTCATGGGATGAAACCACGGGCGGTTAGACGTGGCCCGAAGGTTGACAGAGCATAGGGTGCGGTGAGTTTGAAGCCTTGCATCAAACTTCCATCACCAGCCATCAGAACGTGTTTAGGTGTTTGTTTAGAATTTGATTTAAATGAAGACGATTTGTTGTGTGCAATTTGTTAGTAAGAAGGTTCAAGTTCTCAGCGGAGGACACTTCTTTAGGTGGATCTAAAATAATTCTAACTAGTCAATTATAGTCGATATGCTTTACTTTATTTCACTTTGTGATCAAAATTTTGCAGTCCTGATTTGCATTGTACAAACCGATTTACGATGGTCAAACTGTAAGTCATTTTGAATTTTTTGGATACACTTTTTTTATATGCACTTACATATGCCCTGTGTACACCGTCAGTTTCAAATTATAAAATGTTTTAGATTTTTTGATACATCATTTTTGATATGCACTTACATTTTGGACACTAGTGGTAGGCAGTCATGCGCTAACTGCATGCGTTAATCTTCTCCCTGTAAACACGCTGGTTTCAGTTGCTCTATGGTTGGCTGAAATTGAATAAGATCCCCTTATCACGTCAGGCCGCCAAAACAAGCGCGTCCAAACGCCGTGAGAGAGAGAGAGTCTGGAGCTGAAACTTAAGGCTAGCCTCGATCGATCCCACGCGCGCGGTGCAAACCCAGCCTCGCAGTCGCGCATGCAGCTGCAAGTCGCAGCGCGCCGACGAATTTAACATGGGCGACGATCTGCCGCGGACGCTACCGGACGACGAGGTCCATGACGAGGTCCTCCGCCGCCTCCCGCCGGTGGTCCACGTCGTGTGCCGGTGCGTCTGCAAGGCTTGGCGCGACGCCATCGACTCGCGCCGCATGCTGCTGCGGTCGGACCTGCTGCCGCTCGGCATCTTCCTCAACGTGGACTACGCGCAGGAGGAGCCAGTGCTATTCGCGCCGCCCTCCATGCAGCGCAAGGTCGCGGCCGACCTCTGGAGCTTCGTGAAGGTCGACGACCGCCACTCGAGTAGTATGCCCATCGAAGACTGCTGCAACGGCCTCCTCTTGGTGATTTATGATGGGTACAAGACGGTGGGCGGCGCTGCCTCCATGCCCGGCCGCGGAGGAAGACGACTACGACGTGCACCACCTCCTGTTCGACACTTGCGTGTCGCCGCACTACCAGGTTGTTGTGTTCAGAGAACTGTATAGCTATCGCGTGGATGCATCAGAAATAAGGGAGGCGCCGAGTGGACGCCGTCGCCATACATGATGTGGGTCTACTCGTCTGAAACCAGGAGCTGGGAGGAGAAGCACTTCGTCCGGGATACCCACCTGATTACCATCGTGATGTCCACTACCATGGAACACTCTATGGAAAATGCAAGGGCGATTTTATCATGAGGTATATATATATATCCACATCCAATTTCTTGGATGATCGATGCGTTAGTTTTTGTTGATTCAGTTTATTTATATGTATGTCAAAAGTATATGATCGATGGCAGTCCTTTTTAATTTCCTCAGTGGTTTCTAACAGTGTTGCAGAATAACCTTATCAGACTGCACGTACCAAGTCATTAAATTGCCGGAGGATAAAATCTTGCGGGGTGTATGTTGCCAATATTTGTAAACCCTACAACCACCTACGGGTTTGGTTGCTCATTGAATCTTGCGGCAGGGCACAGTGAATGTTGAAGTATAACATCAACTTGCAAGCCGTGAATGAAGAATTCCCACCAAATCGTGAGTACCGAATCGACAGGCCTTGGATCATGCATGGGAGGATCATAAGTGGGACAGTCAGCATGAACAGACATGCAGAAGAAGACGATGAGTTTGAGTGGGACTTTGACAAGAACAACTTATCCATAAGATTGAAGTCAAAGATGAAAAGTACCGCCATGAATTAACCCTTTTGGGATTCCATCCCGACAAAGAAGTGGCCTTCCTGGAGCTATATTATGATAGAAGAGTTGTGGCCTACCATCTGGATGGCTCCAAGGTTCAAGATTTGGGCCCGTTCAAAAATCCATATTCGGGTAATGATGCTGAACCAACTGAATTTTTTGTGTACACTCCTTGTTGGATGGAGAGTTGTCTAGAGCACAACTGATTTCTGTGCATGGCTTTATTGAATATTGGGACATACATATATATGTTCTTCCTTGGTACTCGAAATAATTTATTTGTTGGTAAGTACAGTGCAATTCGTTTTCTTCTTCGGATTGTCATAGATCCACACATTGTATTAGTAGATTAGTATGCTATATTTCCATTTACTAAATCTCAAATATGTGTGTGCGGAGAGATGGTGGCGGCAATGAGGCGGAGTTGGCACTTGCCTACTTTGCTCAACGAAGTGAATTTAGACTTATGAGTAGCACATGCACAACAAACAGAAACCTAAGAAAGACAAAAAGAAATTACCAGAGAAATCTCTTTCCAACTAGAAAAATATCTCCCATGGATTCAGTACGTGCCAAGAACTAGCAGAAAATTCAGGGTGCGTAAAACATGCTCTCAAGTGCGTTCTGCTTATTGTTATTTTTGCATAAAGCTCCTCCGTATGCAGCATGTAAGGAGGAGAGATGTAAGCTGTTGTCTCGCAAGCATAATGACTGGACATATTATTTGATCTTCAGGTTCATTATACATGAATTTTTAAAGGGTGCAAATTCAGAGTGTAAGTATGATTTTTCTAGAGCTGCAAGGCAAAAGGACTGAGGCGGTGAGCCCTCCGAAGGAAAAAGCAAAAGGGATGTAGCTGTGGCTCTATTCCACAGCCCAAATACAGTAAGAGCAGAAACTAATGATTTAGCACTGTCAAAGTATAACTTGTATACCATTTTTTCATAGATTTACTGAGGATGGAAACAGTACATATAGCAATATAAACTCAACTTTTATTGGAGTACATAGTAGTACTATGGTGCACAACACAGCGTGTATATTCAAACAGATGTTATCTCAGTAAATACTGCTGTCTATCATGATTTCTTTTGGCCTTCTCAGGAGGTCTACCTTCTTGAGGGCATCGTTAGCATTTTTTTATGCCAACAGCTTGCAGCCCCGTAGTTTTTGAGCTTGGCGGCCAGGCACCATCCTTGTCCCACAGGTACAAGCAGTAAGAGATTTGTTCCCAAAGAGGCACCAAAGAGGCTTGCTTGTCGGTGACAAAAGTCTCGGTCTCCCAGTGTTATCCGGTGAACACCTGCCGGATCGGCTTGAGGCGCAGCGTTTCAGATATCATCACCACAAGTGAGGCAGTTGCCATCTTGGCGTCCTTCTCTGGTGTCATGGACGTGCTGTATCCAGAAAATATCTGGACTGCCCTTCTGGCCGCATCCTCGCCCAGAGGCACGGTTGGAAGCTTTCTATGCCCCTCACCGTTTTTACCTCCGAGAAGGGATGTGTAATCCTCTGAAAATGGAAGAACTGTACAGTCAGGGAAAAGAGTGTCATAGCCGGGGAAGCAGTACCAGTGATTCGTCCTGTTCTTGAACGCCGCCAGGTTGATGTTTGAATCGGCGAAAGCAAGTGTAGTCCGGTGACTGCCAGCGGCGAGGTGGACATTGATCCATCTGCAGGGTGGGCTTCCTGGTGCCGCATCCTTTGATGCAACGTAAGGGTGGCCTCCGATGTTTAGTTGTGGATCATTGTCACTGAGAATCTCTCGCAGGTGCTGGAGCAGGTCGTTCATCGGCTGCTTGTCGACGTTCCAGGAGATGTCCACGTCATCTGCCTGGTATCTTGATCTTGCATGTGCCACGAGGAATTGGCCCAGCAGCGACAGCAGTAGAGCCATTGCCTTTATCAGTGGATGTTGCATCATCGATCGCTGGTGTATGTTGACCTTTTTAATGGTGTATTGGTAAAAGTTTTGAGGTGGGTGCTGTGAGGATGGTAAGATGTTTGATCGAATCAGCCTTTTATAGTACCACATAACACATATTTCATAAGTCAAAGATGGTTTTTCCTGAACCCACTAAAAGATTGTTGGGATGTTGGCCGTTAATGCCCCTCAAAGATTGTTCACCATCCACAGCTGGAGAGAAGGCCAACAAAAAGAGTGTGCTCACCTCTCTTCCTCTTCGCCATGGTCCAGGGTAGACCAAAAACGATTGTGTGCATGTCTACCAAAAAAAGTTTTTTTCACAGTGAAAATATAACATTGAATTTTTGAGAAATAACTTACTTTATGATGTATACAAAAGTAGAAAATGCCTTACACAAGTTATAATTCAAATTTTGTTAAATTGCTTTTGACCATAGAGTGTAACCATGTGTGAAATGAAAATCTTGAAAAGACTAAGGGTATAGAGCTCCATGGATAGTCTGCTCCAAAGGAAGCCCCATGATGAAACCCTTTGCAAGAGATGTGGATAAAATTCATAGTGGCGCGTGTATTTTATCTCTTTATTATTAAGTATAAATTATGACTACATATACAGTAAAAACAAGCAATATTTGTAAAAAATCAAAGTGACTAATTTAAACGGAGGATGTATTATGGATTTTGTGACCCGTAACAATGCACGGGAAAAATTACTAGTTGAACTTAAACTTTGGAGCCAGGAACAATACCAATCCATCCAACTTGTCCTACAGTTTTTTTTTCCAATTATTTTCTCTGTAGGATTTTTGTGTCCATGTTTACAAAAGTACGGCGTTAAAACAGTGTAAATAAACAACATTCACGTAAAACTCAATTCATCACATGAATCTTCTACCATCTCTTTTAGTTTGTGTCTATGAATGTCTAGTTGACACCGGTGTTAGGGCATTTTTTTTGGAATAAAAAAATCCGAACCAAACGGGACGGACACGAAGGAAATTCAGTTTGCAACAGGAGATGATAAACTCCGAGCATGGCATGTCCGTTACTCTCTCCACACCCGCCCGTCTGGAGTCCCAACGGATCCTTCAGTTGCGCACATGCATCTCTTGGTCAAAACGCTCCTCCTCTTCCTCCGTCGCGTCGGATGCGTAAAACAAGCAAACAATCGTGGGCTTCGCTCCTGTTGCGATTTTCCTGGGTGATCGGTGCACTGAGCCGTCGCCCGTCGCCAACAAGGAGAAGGCTTCCCATTCCCACAACGAGGTGTGGACTGTGGAGTCTCCTCGCCACTCGCCTCCTCCGGCGATCTTCATCCTCCAGTCACAGGTTCATCGGGTTCCATCCCCATTCCATTCCCCCTCGATGGCTCTGTCAATGGAATGAACACTCTGTTTCTTGGCCTGTTATTTCTCAGCGTGGGGATTTGTTCTGTCCTCCTGCACAACCTGTCAACCTCCACCACCAAGGAGGACTGGAGGATGTCGCTGGAGGCCCGGAGCAGTGGCAAGATGTCGAACAGGCACCTCAACGACTACTCCAAGTTCTTTAACAAAAGGTCCCCAAAGATTGCCGTTTCTTTATTAGATTCCTTGATTCTTGACTTGCTCTGTTCCCGGGTCTCCGTAGGATTCGTTAGTTCTCGCGGCTGCTGTTCTTTGGTCGGAGCGCAGCCGAAGGGATTGAGAGGGAGGAGGGCGAGGAGGACTGGAGGATGTCGCCAGACGAGAGGAGCAGTTGCAAGATGTCGGACAGGTCCAAGTTCTTTCACAAAAGGTACCCAAAGATTGCTGTTTTTTTCATTAGATTTCTTGATTCTTGACTTGCTCTGTTCCCGGTCTCCGTAGGATTCGTTCATTCTCGCGGCAGCTGTTCTTTGGTTTCTTCTTCGCTAAGTTTGGATGGATTCCTTTCTATCTTTTCTTTTCTTTCATTTCTGCGGGATGTGAAGCACATGAAGCACAACATCGCCAAGCTCCTAGAGATTGGCCTCAACATCGACGCCTTAGGAAAGGTATGTTTCTTCAGCCGGACTCTGTTGTTCAATGTTCACGTATGCATAGCTCTAGAGTTGTGAATGGGTTTTGTTCTGGGGCAAAAGGGAGTTGTCTAGTAGGGGTTTAATTGATGTATGCTGCACGTATTATTTCCCTACCTTAATGTTGCACTCTGGTTGGTGGTCAAGCTGTACGTGTTAACGTAGTCTACATTTCTATCATTATTTACAATTTGGAATGCAGATCGATGACCTGATAGTTGAGCAGAACCATGTTTCTTGCTATGATATGATCAAAGAGTTCTGTGATTACATTGGGGACCAACTGGGAATCCTTCATCTGGAGATGTAAATATAATCAAATCAGCTCAACGAACATTTGATTTTGTTTCCTTGTTTCTGCTGTCTACGACTAACAATCATAGTAACGTTGAGGAATTAATCTATGAAACACATTGTTAATGGGCAAGAATGTTGGTTATGAGCCTAATAGCATACCAGCCCATGTCTGTCGGGGCCAGCATTTTGTTAAGCTATCAAGATAGTAGTTTAGTAGCGCTAGGCGCTAGCATTCATTATACTTCCGCGCGGTGTATGTTTGCTTTTTGTTATTATAGTAAAAGTATTTGACTTAGTTCAGTTTGTGGATTCCATGTTTTCAACTACCGTTTAGTAGTATGCGAAGAGGGCAAACAGAAAAGTGTTGTCTTGATGCTCAAACAAATGAACACATTTGTATTGTGTTTTTCCTTTCCAAACAGGGAATCTCACCCAAAATTCAGGGAAGCTGTGTCAACCTTGATATTTGCTGCTTCTCGATATCCTGTATCTGAGTTACCTGAACTTTATGGCCTAAGGGACATATTCACCGAGAGATACACAAATATTTCTGAGCATTGTGTTAGACGGGAGGTACGCAAGATTATGCTAATCTGTTGTTATTAAATTGTTTTATGCTTTTGTGGTCCTCTGCATTACATATTCACATTATTATAATTCAATCCTTCTGTCTGCAGTTCATTCAGAGACTTGACAGTACAGAGTTCAGCAATGAGGAAAGATTCCAAGTCATGCAAAGTGTTGCTGAAGAATTTTCCGTTAGTTTTGATGCCAAGGAAATAGCAGTCTATAGTGCCGCTATAGCTGCAAAAAGGCTGGCCGCTAAGATATTTATATTTCTTTTATAGTGCCACTATTTATAAAAATTTACCGCAATAGCACTGCTATTTTGTATTTCATTTTCTACTAATTTGGTATTTCAGACAATTAAACTTTCATCGACCACGTTGTAATTTCGTATTGGTTACACAAATTTCCTACCATCATTGTCCCTGCCAAGTGTATGAAATGGTAGGGATCTTCCTATTTTCTTCAGTCATTTGGAGTTACTTATGTTGTTGACATGCTCATTCATCCAAGTTGTTTCCATTTGTATTGTTGCATCAAAATCATCTTGTTTCGTAGACTGTAATCCCACTACACATGAACCTGGAGTCGGACACCTGTGAGCCGTGCTTGGGACAGGCAGTTTTGCTTGAGACTAAAGCAAACCGTTCCACTGAAGCGCTGAAAACCTCCTTGCTGGAGCAGATCCCTGGGGACCAGAATGGGAAAGCGGAAAAAGCCAGGAAGTTCATTGTCTGACGGTAATCTCATACAGTACAGATTTATTTAGCTCGTTTTAGCATGGGTTTTGTTTCAGCATCGATCGTCACTTGCAGTTGGGTATGTGACATATACAGACGAGCTTGACGTAACCACGTGTGACAAAACACATTCCATCGTCGTAGTTCTTCAGCTTGCACTCTCTATTGCAAGCTGCCTTGTCCTCCTTGGACCAGACAGAGCAAGATATCATCTTTGCTAACAAGGTCCAGCAAAGCAGACTCCAAGGATTAGAGTCGCAATCTTCGAAATCTTTATTTTCCCGGGGAGTTGGGTGTCATGGCAGGAACAAGATAACATAATCAGTATTTAACCCATATAATAAGAAAGATTCATATTTAAGACATATAAGAAAGATGCAAAATGAAGATAGATAAGCAATGCAAGATGTGCTTGTGCGTGTGCGCTACAGTACTTGATGCAAACACCAGTATAAGAAGCAGGCGACATGTACGTGTTGCGTAACTAGTACTACCAAGAGGTCCTCAGTTTATAATGGAGGACACAGAGTTATAGCTAGCCTTCTCATGATTTCTAAAAAAAAGGTCTCTTGCTTATTAGAGATATAGATAGAATTATAGCTTCTTCTCTATCTCTATCTGTATCTCTATCTGCGTTAGCGATATAGAATGAGACTTTGTCTAGTAGCTAGCATAGACATGTCTTCACTTTACAAACCAAGACATGATTTGTAAGCAACGCCGTGACAACTTGAGTGAAACTTTCTCAAATTTTTATCACAGCCGCGCGACACTTGGCAGAATCAAGTTTTCTTTTCTTTTTTTTTTTAAATACCATGCAAGCAACCCAGCTGTCATGCAGTTAAAGTTATTTAAAAGAATAATAGTGTCTTTCCCGAGTAACCCTGACCTAGCACTCAACAAAGTGTTTAAAAAATAAAAAATTTGATGAGTGTTTCTTTTTAACACTCGTCAAATATGTGGCATGTCATAGATCCCCCTCCCTCAAACAGTGCTCTGTCATTGGTCCAAACACCTCATCTCGGATCCCCTCCCTCCGCACAGACTCTCTCTCACTCTCTCTGCCTCCGATTGCCCACTCTCTCTCCACCTGCCTCCCTCAACTCTCTCCCTTGTCGCAATGGCCTCCTCCAACACAACGGCGCGGGACGCCAGGCGGCGCGAGGCGGAGAGGCACCGGGCAGCGCGGCTGCGCAGCGCACGAGCTATAGAGAGCGGCGGAGCGCGACACCCGCCCTACAGAGGGGTGGTACCTGCCCTTACAAACTGAGTGTGGCATAGTGGAGAAAGCTGGCATAACAATGGTGGAGATGTGGGGATCTAGCCAGACCGGTGATGACGAGAGCCAGTTTTTGGTCTCTTTGAGACTGTGACAGGGTCACTGGGTAAGAGACCTTGGCCATTATGCTAGACAATGTGATGGGACCTCGCTAAGCGAGGGCTCCATCAGGATGGCAGAAGGAGTGCGCGGATGGCTGACTAGTCAGTTTTTCATTGGCAACAAATGTTTGGATTGAGCACCAATTAATAGCCGCATAAACCTAGACATCTACAAGCATTGGATGCAGACATTGAAATGGTTTGCATACGAGAGCGTTACCAGGCCAAGTGTTACAAGATCTGAGGCCGCGGCGCGACATGTATGGGCATGGGCAGCGGTGGCGTGCGCACAGAGATCCATGTAGCTGGAGAGCAGCGGACGTGCAGAAGCAGATAAAAGCTAAAGCAAAATCTTGAATGTTTGTACTTTTCTATGTAGATCAAAGTTCACTGTTTGTTGTATTTTTTTGGACGGAGATAGTATACGGTGTAACTCTAGATGCATTGTAAAAGAAATGCATTTATAAAATGCAGTGATGCGCTAACTACATGCATTCTTCTTCTCCCTGTAAACACGCTGGTTTCAGTTGTTCTATGGTTGGCCGAAACTGAAGAAGATCCCCTTATCACGCCAGGCTGCCATGTAAACGCCGCGGGTTTGTGAGACAGAGTCTAAGTCGGAACGCGCCGACGGTACCATGGGTGACGACGACGATCTGCCGCGGTCGGTACCGGACGACGTGGTCCAGGACGAGGTCCTCCGCCGCCTCCCGCCGGCCGCCCTCGCCGTGTGCCGGTGCGTCTGCGAGGCGTGGCGCGAGTCCATCGACTCGCGCGGCATGCTCCGGTCCCCGTCGGATCTCCAGCCGGTCGGCGTCTTCGTGGACGCTGGGAACGCGGGGGCGGAGCCGCTGCTGTTCGCGGCGCACACCTCCATGGGGCACAAGGTCGCGGCCAACTTCGAGAGCCTCGTGAAGACGATCGACCGCTCGAATAGCATCCCGTTGATGGGGATCACCGACTGCTGCAACGGCCTCCTCTTGGCTACGTTCGACGTGCTGAATCCGGCCACAAGACAGTGCGCGGCACTGCCTCCATGCCCGGCCCCGGAGGACGACGACTTCCTCGAGTTCCACCTCCTGTTCGACCCCTGCGTGTCGCGGCACTACCAGGTTGTTGCGCTCAAGGAACTGTGTCGTCCGTATCCAAAAATAATGGAGGATGGATCATTAGAAATAATGGAGGATGATGGATCATCAGAAATAATGGAGGATGGATCGGCCGAGTGGCCGCCGTCGCCGTACATGATGTGGGTCTACTCGTCTGAAACAAGGAGGTGGGAATTGACGCCATTTGTCCGGGAAGGCGGTCCAGCAGGAACTCTTGCCGAGGCGCGATCTACTGAATACCTCCCTGACTACCTAATACCATGGAGCACTCTATGCAACATGCAAAGGAAATTTATCATGAGGTATATATATTCCTCGAATGAGCGATGTGCTATCTGTTTTTTTGTTTGAGTTTATTTTGTGCAATGACTATATATATGTCGAAACTATATGATCGATGAGATGGCAGTCCTTTTCCTTTCCTCAGTGTTTTGTTTTAATATTGTTGCAGAGTAAGCTTATCAGACTGCAAGTACCAAGTAATTAAACTGCCGGCGGATGTTTGTGCAATTTTGCATCCCGACCTTCATCTTCTGAAGTCCAAGAATGGGGTCTATGTCAAGATTATTTGTGAACCCTACCTACGGGTTTGATTGCTCATTGAATCTAGCGGCAGGGCAGAGTGGATGTTGAAGTATAACATCAACTTGCAAGCCGTGGATGCACAATTTCCAAAATTTCCGCTAAGGGTGAGTACCCGATTGACAGGCCTTGGATGATACATGGTAACGACTGCAGCAACAGACATGCAGAAGCAGAAGATGAGTTTGAATGGGACTTTGACAAGAACAATATTCTTAAAATTGAAGTCAAAGACGAAGTGTACCGCCCTGGACTTATAAACCTTTGGGGGGTTACATCCCTACAAAGAGGTGGTGTTCCTGGAACTATATTATGCTAGAAGAGTTGTGGCCTACCATCTGGATGGCTCCAAGGTTCAAGATTTGGGCCAGTTTGGAAATCCATATCCGCTTAGCCTTGGTGAACCAACTGCATATTTTGTGTACACTCCTTGTTGGATGGAGTGTTGTCTAGAGCACAACTGATTTTTGTGCATGGCTGTATTGAAGATTAGGACATATATATGTTTCTTCTTTGGTAGTAGAAGTAGTTGTTTTTGATAAAAATACTAGAAATAATTTATTTTTAGCAACTACAGCAATCATTTTATTTTTATGTGATTTGTTGTCATCTTTGAATTGTCATAGCTCCACGCAATCTAGGTCACTCTCGATTAGTTTGCTGTATTTCAATTCGCCATATCTCAAATATGCACGTAGAGATGGTTATGTCAATGATGCAGATCGAGTTGGTCTGCCAAATCTTTTTATGCAAGTAGCCAGTTGTTTATTGAATAATAGCATGTTGGTTGCCACATAAACATTTTTTGTCGATGCTAGTGGATTTTCCATTTGTAGTTTATAAAGAACAGGCACTAGTATAAATAGAATTGTTGGCTGACGGTTATGAACTGCCTATATTTAAATACATTTATGCTAGCGGTTCTCTTAAGCTAACCGCTAGTACAAACTTCTATTTACACTGCAGGTTCTGTTATGCCTATTGCAGTGGGCCTAGAAAAACTACCAGTGTAAAATAAATATATTTTTTTAGTGGAAGCCGTTGTCTCACAAGCATAATGACTGAACATATTATTGAACTTCAAGTTCATTAGACATGAATTTTTTGGGTGCAAATCCAGAATGTAGGATTTTTCTAGAGCTGCAAGGCAAAAGGACTGAGCAGGTGAGCCCTCGTAAGGAAAAACAGAAGGGATGTGGCGGTGCTTTTAGCACGTCAATTTGATATAACTCGTATACCATTTCACAGAGGATGGAAAGAGTACATATATATCTCAGCTTTATTAAATTGGAGTACATAGTATAGTACTATGGTGCACAGCACAGCTTGTATATTGAGAAATATGTTACCTCAGTAAATAATGTTGTCTATCAGGATTTCTTTTGGCCTTCTCAGGAGGTCTACCATCTTGAGGGCATCGTTAGCCTTTTTTATGCCAACAGCTTGCACCTTCCTTGTCCCACACGTACAAGTAGTAAGAGATTTCTTCCCAAAGAGGCACCAAAGAGGCTTGCCTTTTGTGGATGTTGCATCATCGATCGCCAGTGTATGTTCACCTCTCTAATGGTGTATTGGTAAAACTTTTGAGGTGGGTGATGTGAGGATACTAAGTTGTTTGATCGATCGAATCAGCCTTTTATAGTACAACATAACACATGTTTCATAAGTCAAAGTTGTTTTTCCCTGAATCCACTCAAAGATTGTCCACCCTCCAAAGATGGAGAGAAGGTAAACACAAAGATTGACCCAAAGCAGATTGTGTGCATGTGTACCACAAAAAAAAAATTTAGCAGTGGAAATATAACATTGAAATTTTTGAGAAATAACTTATTTTATGTTGTATACAAAACTAACACGATGCCTCACACAACTAGTGCGGGTAACTAGACTGATTGGAGTTTTTTATTCCAAAATTTTATTTGCAATTGCAAATGATGTTATATATTTGCTTTTAATTGTTCTTTCTGAGCTCCATGCACCGAACACATCCATCAAGCAGACTTAGTATTGCTCTATTTCCTATCCACCTGTGACACAGCAACGAGACCATGTAGGGGGTAGTAAGCATAACCATATCTTATCCATGTATCTGAATGTAAAAAGGTTGATTTCTAGTCATAAATCAACTTTCAGATAGAAATCTGAATCCACATTTGGTCCAAACGGAGAGCCTCGCCCACTTTGAGTGCATCGACAGAGCCTTCATTAACACTGCTTGGGACTCCACGCTGCCCATCTCTATTCTGTCCTCCCATACCTCTGATCAAGTCCCGCTCAGAATTCAGACATATACCTACCTCTGCCAAAATCCCCCCTCTATCGCTCAGAATTGTCTTTTTCTAAAAAATCACTCAGAATTGTGTTTGGTTGAGTTGATTCTTCACATTTTTGATGCATATATGATTGCTGTCCCATTGCTATGTACGGACAATCACCGGAGTATGATGTTTATATACAGAAATGTACCATAAACATTGTCAGGAGCACCGACAGTAAGACAGCTTGTACCAAAATGCAACAAAAACCATTTCTCTCCATGAACCGCACAAGTCAAGGGTGAGTATGCTGTGCATGCTCAACTGTGTACCAATTCAGAATGCATACCGTTGTGAGAGTGAACATAGTTATTGCACATGTCAATTATACATAGTGTTTATTCGTGTCAACTTGCTGCTGCAAAATTGATGAAGCCATAAAAGTTCTGGAGGGATCTTTTCGGAGAACTAACACTTTATTTTCTTTTTCATAAATTTATATACATGATAGCTAGCTTGCAGTAACTAACACTGCAGAAATTTTGAACATGTATAAGCCTTATATATCACACAACGGATTCAATTCTACAGTTGGCATTGCTATGGAAACATTACAACAAATCCCTTCTTTTCGGAAATCAAACATGAGAAAGTTAAAGACCTTGCATGCTCGGTGAAGGTGAGTACTCTGTCAGTCTGTCTTGTGTGGTAGAAATATAGTTCCAATCTGAAGATTACCTGGTATGTGTCGTGCAGTGAAGACGGGGAGTGGTTGAATTGAACAAAACCTGAAGGCAAATACACATTTTTTCTAATTGACATTATGGTATAAAATATAGGCTTTATTATGTAGCAGTAACAACTAGGGTAAAAAATGTACATCCTGCAAGACAAAAACAAAAAGGAAGAGCAAGGTGTAACTACTCAACTAGAACAAAATTTGAAGTATGCCATATGAAAGTATAACGGATGCTAGTATTACCTCAGGTTTCACTATGATATATATGCCTTCTTGATTCTGTGCAACCTTGCAGCCACTTCCTGCATGCAGATGCGCTCATTCGGGGACGGCTTAGTGCAGAGAAGGCCAATGCACAGGACTGAAAGCAAACAGTCCAAGGTTTTCTCCTTCATGGCCAATGAAGTTTTTGGAGAACTGTTGGTGCTCTTCTAGTAGTTCAGGATCTATTATCTGTGGTATCCTGTCAGGAAAGTTCGTCTCAACAAATTTCGTAATGTTCATCTCACCATTGAACATCTCATCAGTTGGCCTCCTTCGCAAAAATATTTCAAGTAGAACAATCCCGAAGCTGTAAACAACCCCAGCACTCGAAACTACTCCACCTGCAGCACACTCTGCAATTGCACAAAATAATTGTTTACTCCAATGATAAACATACATGAAAACATTATGCTGCTTGAAACATGGATTACCTGGAGGAATATACCCTATTGTTCCCATAGTATCTACTGAATTTGACATTAAATAAGTGGACGACGATGCTGCAAAGTCAAACTTATACCTTGCAAGACCAAAGTCTCCAATATGTGCTGTCATATTGTCATCCAAAAGAATGTTGCTAGGCTTCAGATCACAATGGACAATAGTTCCTTGGTTGCCTTGGTGGAGGTACTCCAATGCATCTGAGACATCCACAACAATACTTAACCTTTGAGCCATTGTGATGTGGATTCGTGTGAGTACAGTAGCTCATTCAAGTCACCTTGTGTCATGAACTCATCGACTAAGGCTTTGAAATCATTTCCATTGGAATCAATACTAGAGCACACAGTGAGTATAGGAACTAGATTTCGATGCCGCACCTTTCGTAGAGCGTTACATTCTTCTATGAAGCTCTATTCTGCCCCCCATGTCTCTAGGCGATAAACTTTGATAGCAACCATGGTTCTGTCTTGGAAGAGTTCTCCTTTATACACGGCAGAATATCTTCCTTCGCCAATCAAATTGGATGATGAGAACCCACTTGTTGCTTGGGCTAGATCATGGTAAGAAACTTTGGGAAACTTGCTACCGAATGATGGAAAAGGTAACATATTTCTCTTTTGTTTTCCTCTCAAGATCACCATTACAGTTATGACTATAACAATTGCAAAAGTGCTGGATAAAGGGATCACCACTTTTTGTACAATGGAATGCCTCTGCTTACTTGAATTAGCAGTCATGACGTGGCATGCGATTAGGTGTAGCTCCAATGGCCCACCACAAAGCCCATGATTACCATCAATCCTCACAGTAGTCACGTTACTGAATATCCCTTTCAATGGGACCTCACCACTGATGTTGTTAAATGATAAATCTAGTTGCTCAAGGTATCGGAGGTTGCTGAGGGACATTGGTATGGACCCGGTCAAATTATTGTGAGACAAGTCCAGAAGTTGTAGGCTACTTATTTTTCCTATTGTAATAGGGATGCTTCCTCCGAAATGATTCTGTCCTAGCCCAATGTATACCAAGTTTTCACAATTACCTATAGTGGTCGGAATGTCACCAAACAGCATATTTGACGAAATATTCAAATATCCAAGCACCTTGGCATTGCCTAATTCATTAGGAAGTTGCCCGTGCAGGTGGTTTGCAGATAAATCAATATGAAGGATTGCTGGAATTCCAAACATCTCTTTGGGAATACCCCCACGAAAAAGATTATTTGAAAAGTTAGATACTTGAAGATTTTGAAGATTTCCTATGCTTGCTGGTAAATAGCCTTCCAGTTTGTTAGATTGAAGCCCAAGATATGCCAACTGAGACAAGTTGGAAAGAGACGATGGGATAAACCCTGTGAAATTGTTGTTATCTAATTTCATCACTTGTAAACTATTTAGCGTCCCAAGCCATTCTGGAACATTGCCTGTAAATTGATTCCCTTCTAGTTCGAACCATATCAGGTTGCGAAGCTTCACAATGCCAGAAGGAAAACTACCTGATAATTGATTACTCCCCAGTAGTAATGTCCGCAGTTTAACAGAAAGGTTACCTAATGAAGTTGGTACATGGCCTTCTAGCTGATTGGAATATAATGACAATATTTGTAGATTAGTACAGTTGCCTAAGCTGTAAACAAACTCCCAGTCTTGACTGTTATGAGCTTTAAGTTTATTTAACTCAAGATTTAGAAGGTAGAGATTGCGAAGTTTACCAATAGAACTAGGGACCACCCCAGTGAAACTGTTGTTTGACACATCAATAATTTGCAGATCTGATGCATTGGCCAATGAGGAAGGGATGTGGCCACGGAAAAAGTTGTAGTCTATTGCAAGTATTTTGAGGTTGGGAAGAGAGGTACCGAGGCCAGGTGGCACCTTGCTGCTTAAATAATTATTTGCAATACCAAAGGTAACGAGGGTTGAAAGATTCAGAATTGCATTTGGAAAGCTACCTACCAAATGGTTGGCACTAGCACGCAGACTCTTAGTCCCGGGAACTTTGCAAATTCATGTGGGAAGTTTCCCTCAATGTTATTGTAATTGAAGCCCAAATGCTTAAGCGTTGTGATATTGGCAAGAGAAGGAGGGACGGTTCCTGAAAGATTGTTAGATCCAAGCTCCAGCAGTTTAAATCCAAGTGGCAGGTCTGGAAATCCTCCAATGAGATTGTTCCCATTGAGCCAAAGTTCCTTCAGATTGGAACAATTTTGAAAAGTTGGAATAACTTCATGTAACGTGTTGTTACTCAAATAGAGGGTTTGAGGTGATGCAACTAGTCAAGGGATGCTGGGATTTGTCCACTGAATCTGTTTGTTGCTAGGAACAGGTGTTTCAGGAATGTCAGGTTTCCTAGTGAAGGAGATATTTGCCCGACTAAACCTCTATTTCCAAGGTCAAGATTAGTGACACGGTTTCTCGTGTTCCTGCAGCCGACACCTTCCCAGTTGCAAAAATGAGTGCTGTCATTTCAAGAAGCCAATGCTTGCTGTGGATCCAAACTGATCTAGTTCTTGAATTCGAGCAGCGATAGTCGATTTGTTTGGTCCCCAGGAGTGGTGTTGCTGCTGCTGCAGGTAACAGCAAGCACGCTGCAAGCAATCAGCACCAGAAGAAACCGTCCAGTTGCAGAAGCCTTCATGGTGGTAATAATAAGACAAGCAAGCAGGGTGAAAATTTCACAAGTGCCGAACTCCAGCGGCTTAGTACTTTTGGTAATTCTAAGGGCAATATCTAACAGAAGACATCATTCACAACCTTTCAGCATTCAAATTATCCACAGATCCTTACTGGAAAAATTGGTCTGCCCTTAAAGTTCAAAGCCTTCTGTACCTACCTATTACATGAAAAGAGCTGAAGATGAACACCAATCCCGACGGAAATACTAATAACCAATGATTGAAACTTAAAAATACATCTAAAACTAAAATTTCACAAACTAATAAGTAGTTGTGCCCATGAGTAAAGCAAATTTGCATGTGGCGTACCTAAATTTAAAATGTCTTTATCTCAATTATTGCGGGAACCGGGTACGTATCTTATGGTCTTCTGTTCAGCAGTTATCGGAACTGTATGTGAAAATTCAACTGTATGACGACGATCAATTATATCCTGCCATTCAGAGTTTACAAAAATCAAAACATTACGGCATACTTACAATGATACAAAGATCAAAAGAAACAACGGCTGCGCGTGACGTAAAATCCAGAGGGGAAGAAGGGACTGGACACCTGGTTACATAAATCGACATGCTTGGATAGATGCCCAGCAGTCGGAGGGGTATCTCTCACTGGCGCGGAAGAACTCGGAGCTAAAGGGACGTAACGAACAGCTATGAGCTACCCCTTGTTGACTGGTTTGTGGTTTGCAGACTGAACTTTTTATTTCTCTGCAAGGGTGCTATTTTTTCCTCTTCCACGATGATTTCTTGTAGAGACTAGAGATAATTGATGGGTGCTTCTATTGTTTTTTTTAAGGTTGGTGCTTCTATTATACGCAGGCCACATCTGCAAATCTTGGTCATGTTTGCTTATGCTACAAGCCCCCCACACTGGCTGCAGCTTATAGCAGAAGCTAGCTACACTACCAAACATTAGGCCCACTGATGATCGATCCCCAAGCAGCAGGACCGTAACTTGCGCCATGAGCATGATAAGGATGGATCGTCCATTTTTTATTTTTGGTGGGGGAGGGGTCACATAAAAAAACAAATACGCCATCTGGTGGCCTTTTTCTCTATTTACTAGGATCGTACCGGTGCTTTATTACCAAGGCTGGTCCTGCGTTTTTTACCTAGAATGAAACTAATTTTTTGGGCCTTTTTTTAATATAAACAAGATACTACTCATTGCTAGTATATATTCACGCATAAATAAAATGTTACTAATAACCAGAATGCAAAAGAAATATTTATATAAATATTTTGTATAAATATTAAATTACCTTAAAATTTTCTTGTAACATTATTCCTCGTTGCAAAGTCATCAATGATGGTGTCAATATCTTCATCCAACAATCGCCTGAACCACACTGGCTAAATTGATGGACGAAGTACAGCAACAATCGCTTGAAAAACATATAACTTGTTCTAGTCCACTAATTTTGACAAGGTTTGGTCCAAAACCTAAGTTCCTCTTAAGTATTATCTTACTGCTATTTTTTTTTTCAAGGACTGTAATACGTGGGCTAGGGCCGGATTTTGGCCTGGATGTCACCGTTAGGATTTGCTACAGTGATGGTCCATGGACCGGTTCGGTGGAAGTAGGAAGCGTTTCCATCCATATTCCTCATTCCTCAATCCAATAAAGGAAGCCCACCAACCCCTTCAGTTTGGGAAACCAGTAAATAACACAAGAGGGTATGTTTTTTTGCCAAAAAAAAAGAAAAAAGAAAAAAGCACAATAGGGTATGGGATCTGGCCGGGGGATTTTTTGGTGGGCAGATTTTATTGTCAAATCAGGAAGCGACCATTAACGCAAAAATACTAGATTGCAATCTACTCTACTAGTTGCAAAGACAAGAACCTGCAGCGACGTCGCCGCCACCCCTATCCCATTCAATGGGTTCCTTCCTGTCATCGCAATCGCAACTACCTCCAGCATGTTCATCGGCTGCCCCCACCGCCACCGCCACCGCCTCCGTCACCAGCACCGCCGCCACCGCCACCACTCCTCGGTGGATCCTGCTCGCACCCTATGGCGGAGGTCATGACGAGGCCTGCAACATTACCGGCGACTCTAAGACGATCGCAGCCGCCGCCACCTCCAACGGCCACCGCATCAGCGTCTCACTCCGTCGTGAGCCGTTCTCGGTGCTGTCACGCATCTGCCTCTGCTTTCCGCCCGGCGCAGCCAATGGTGCTGCCAGCTCCACCGTCATCGCGGCGCACAACGGCTCTGTGCTCGTGCGGATTACTTCGACAGAAAACGGCTACGGGGTGCCCTGCGCGTTCGACTACTTTGTTTACAACAACGTGGGCAACGCTGCCGCCGACCCCGCGAGGTGATGGATGGTGGCGGCTCGATATAAGTGCCACTGGTTTCTTGAGCCATGCCAATGCCCGTTTCGTCGTGGCACAGCTGAAGACGTTGTGGGTGAAGGGCGACGAAACGCCCAACAAGGCGGCCGAGCTCCTCATGTTCTGTCATGGCAAGTGGTATGCCATGAAGCGGCGGATCATCCATGACCACGGGAAAGATGGGGATCTGTTCCTGGCCTCTTGGGAGCCTGAAGCCGTCGTGCCCCTCGGCTGCAGGCTGCTCTGCTGGGTCGACTTCTTCTACGGCGTCATCTTCTCCGACCTGCTCGACGACAAGGGTCCCGAGCTGCGGTATGTGCCGTACCCTGCCGAGGCGCGGGAGCTCCAAAGCTTTGTGTGCACTGACGCTCGCGGCGCGGTGAAGCTGGTCGCCGTCTCACCGCGCCGCTGCTCCCACTGCGGCTGCTCTAAGCATGCCACTGCCACCGACACCTGTACTTGGTCCCTTAAGACAGATGACATGGCGGCTTGGGTTTTGCAAACCGAAACAAACATCGTTGACTCCACCGAGCTCTGGGCCCTACCACGCAACCCGGGCTACGCGCGTGTGCATCTGGTTTACCCAGTTGCGAGGATGAATGGCGGTGACCCTGTTGTGGCGACCATGAATGGCGGTGGCCACGTTGCTTCAGAGGAGAGCAGTGTGCCAATGGATGAAAAGGATGAGCACCTGAGCCTATGTGTTATCAGTGCCACGGCTAAGCCTCATGACGGTCTACAGGGAGGCAACGGAGCAACCTCACTTTCCACGCATGTCCAGCGACAAGGCGAAGATGGACCAGCGACAGCGGGCAGGTGGCCCAAGAGGTGCAGGCGGGCAAATTCGATGGTGATCGGCCCTGAGTGGATTCCGTAGTATAGCAAGCTTAAATAAAGAGATGCATGAGTCGCACAACAAATGGTGTAACTGATTTCGAAATCCGCTGCTGCTCCCAGTGCTGCTTCTCTCAGCATGCCACTGCCGTCGACTTCGACCCTTTAGAAGCTTGATCTTCAATTCATTCACCATTCACCCATACATAACACACTGTGTAGCTACAGCTGTATTGACTCTGAATAGTAACTAGTATTTCAGAACCATGGAGAGACATGTCAGCTTTTTTTAACAAACAAGCTGCCGATTATATTAAAAAGCAGATGTGAAAGAGTCTCTAGCCTGGCGGTTAGAGCACCTATGTAGCACCTAGCAGACCTGAGTTTGACTAAAAAATAAACAAGTCTGTACTATTAAAAAATTAAAAAATAGGCTGGGGTATGTGTGTATTAGAACAGTAGCAAGCATTCAGTCCAATATCTATCTGTAAGAACCTGATAGCTAAAATTTTTATTCGTATATGTTTTTTAACCACTTTATAAGCTCTGTCTAGAAACTTCAATGGTGCGCCATTACAACCTCTACGTGGTTGTGAATAGACTATCAAAGTGTTTGGTTGAGGAAGCTGTAACATGATTTGGCTATGGACAGTAACATATCCCTTTACTAATTGTTTGTTTCAGCCCTCTGATAATCAGGTTCCACCGTCCCCAGATACCGGCTTATACAAATCGATGTGGTCAAGAATCTCTAGACCATTGACAGCATTGACTACTCCCATCACAATGGTCTCTCTAGAGGTTGCTTCCCGCATTCCCCACGTTACAGCAAGTGAAACAAACAAAAGGTTGTTTTTTGATGTTTTGTTAACGTTACCACACAATTCTATTTACAATCGCGTTTGTGTTACAATTCTTGATCTAAACACCGTGTATATGTTCCCAACTACGGGAAACAATGACCATAATTGGATTTAGTGCCAGTCAAGTGCTGCATTAAAGGAATTTTTTTCCTTGTTCAGAACTTGGAGCAATAATAAACAAATACCAGCCAGAAGCTAAGGCCTCGTTTGCAGGCAGGTTCTGGCTCCGGCTCTAACTCTTCCGGTGGAGTCCTAGTAAACAGTTTCGTAAGAGAAGCTGTTTAGATCCAAAATGCAGTGCAAAAGCAAGCGGAGCCCTTCGAGACAAGGCCTAAATGGCAAAACGCCTTCCGGTTATCTAATGTTTCCCCTGTTTTTGTGTATGCTCAAAATAGACGTGAAGGATTCTTCAATTGGACACATTAGACATGAAAAATCAGAGCTCCAAGAACTCCAAGAGTTTGGCACAGAACATAGAGAGATTCAGATATTGTTACTGACATGGAGTATATCAAATATATAGACCAGTTGTGTTAATAGTTATGCCAAGTTTCCTACATCATCAAAAAAAGTTAAGTATATACTCTATAATGGAAAAAATATCCACGCCACTTGATGTTTATGTAGATGATCTAGCCACTAGATGTTTAAAGAACATAAGCTACCATGAAACATTGTGACGAGAGATGATGTTACAAATGTAAGCCAAATTTCCCATGCATTAAGAATTTACTATTACCAAGTTATGAGAAAATTGTGAAGTGAATTTATAGTGCCGTTGGTAAATACTATATAGGTAGCTTGCATTGATATGTCAATATATCGCTGAGTATGACATATTACTATAAAATGAACTTAAAAAGAAAGGGTTTAGAGTCCAGGTCAATATATCCATGAGCATGACATGTTACGGATCAAAGCATCGTCCGCCTTGATCTCCATCAGCAGCCTTGATCTCCATCAGCAGCCAATCTTTCCTCAATTTCATTGGTAGTCTTAAAAGAGATCCGACCCGGCAACTATTGTCACAGCTAAGAATGGCATACGCCTTTAGCATATCGTCATGGGCCAACCCGTAGCTAGATATCTCACGAAATGCTGCTAGGATCTCATCATATGCTTGCGCAGCAGGCTCCGTCATTGTGGACATGCAAGGAGAGGGCAGCATCAAATTCGTGCCATTGTCATCTCTTTTCTTCTTCTCAATTTCCATCTCGCTAGTCAGGCTTTGGTCCATCGATGTACCATCGCTGCTACAAGTTGAATAAGGATTCAAGTACTAGGATACATTACTTGATATTACATCACATTTTTTTTTAACCAATCTCACTACGGGATTCACCGGCTTTGCCGACTGCCAGAAGCAGTCGGCAAAGGCCAGAAAACAGTTGGCAAATCCCTTACCGACTGCTTTCCACGTGGCAATCGGCAAAGGTCCATCGGCAAAGAAATGCTTGGCAAAGGCAGTCTTTGCCGACTGCCACGTGGACGGCATTAGGCAAAGACTTTGCCGACGGCCGAACCTAGAGTTGGCAAAGGAAGCGGCCCCGTCGTCTGGCGTCTTTTTTATTTTTTTATTTTTTTAAAAGTCTTTGCCGACTTCCTGAGCGGGCAGTCGGCAAAGAGGTTTTATTTTTTTTAAAAAAATAGCCTTTGCCGACTGCCAGCGCAGGCAGTCGGCAAAGCTGGTGCTTTTGCAGCTCGGTGACCAGCTTTGCCGACTGCCGTGACAGTCGGCAAAGCTGGAATTTTTTTTTTTGTTTTTCTGTATATATCACAGCAGGCAAATCACACACACACACATATATATATAACATAAATTCGCACATATATAACACAAATCCACATATATATCAATGTCATCTATAACAAACACATCCAACAAGTCCAACATCCAACAAGACCAACATCGCAAGTCCAACATGTCCAACAATCACAAAGTCCAACAAAGTCTCATAAATCCATAGAAAGGCCCTCACTTGTGCTGTGACCCGTCGTCCCTATGCCCATTATGGTGTGAAGGCCACGATGACGACGAGGACTGTCCAACTCGATCCCGTGTGGTGCCGACTACACGTTGCCAATGCTTGAACCCATCAGTTGCCAATGCTACACGTACATTCTGAGCGTCCTCTACTTTGTGAGGATACTAGTCATCGAAGTACCTCCATGCATCATCATCCAATGGGTGTACCATTTTGTCACTGTATCTTTTGCCATCCTTATATCATCTCATCTGTTTCGCAGACTCCTCTTTCATGTACAGCCGTTGGAGCCTCGATATGACAGGAAGGTACCATAGGACCTTCTCAGGGACCTTAGAATGTTTCTTCTTGCCATCACTATAGTCTACCTCCACATACCTAGAGGTTTTGCACTTTGGACAGTGCGTTGTTTCCTTAAGGTCTTTCCTAAATAGGACGCACCCTTTAGGACACGCATGGATCGACTCATACGGCATCTTAAGTGTACGAAGGAGCTTCTATGACTCGTACATGTTCTCTGGCACCATGTGACCCTTTGGCATTTCCCCCAAAACTGTCAACATGTGATCGAAGCCGTCTCGACTCATGCTCAACTGCGACTTCAACGCTATTAGGCATCCAATGGCATCCAGTTGTGACATTGCTGTGTTCTTGTGAAGGGGCTTCTGTGCCGAAGTCATCATTTCGTAGAACACCTTTGTGGTTTCCTCTGGATCCTCCTCCACCAATCCTTTATTACCACGTGCCTCGTTTAGTCTACCACCATGTCGACCATCTCGGCATCTCCATCAAACTCCTCGAGGCATTCTCTCACCTCCTCCTCTCTAATACCACCATGGTTGCCTTCACCATGGAAGATCCACCTCTTATAGTTTTCCACAAATCCATGCTTGTAAAGATCGGTCTAGACTACTCTCTTTATTTTCCTTTGAGTTCTTACACTGGCTGTAGGGACATGACATCCGAATCGACCCATGAGCAGCAAGGCCAAATGCTTGCTCCAGAAAATAATTGGTCCTCCTAATCCATTCATTGGTCTTACTTGCAAAGCCCGTGTACATCCACTCATGGTTCTCCATCCTTTGTCATACACATGCGTAAGCGAGTAATAAACTATTAATTGCATCTACATGGCGTTCCTACCATCTAATAGGTGAAGGATAGGTCCTAATCCCACCCGTAGATGCGTAGAAGGGTTAGCTTCCATGTTCTGCCCCCGTCCGAGTCAGAATTTTGGCAGCACCTCCCCGCTGTTCTCCCGATACACGTCCCCGCAGGGAGAGTGTGTATCCGAAAAATAACGGGGAGATGCTGCTGAAACTCTGACTCGGACGGGAGCAGAACATGGAAGCTAACTCATCTACGTATCCACGGGCTATCCAAAAAACATGGACAATCCGAAATAGATACGGTCAAAGATATGCAAAGACATACATACCTCTGACCGTATCTCTTTCAGACGGGAGACGCCTAACTGGGTTACGTGACCTAGTGTCAGGAAGAGAGGTTATTTATACCTAGGGTAGCGGTGGAGAAAGGCTCGTGGGGCAGTGGCAAGGCGATGCGGTCTCCTCCGACAAGACCTGCTCTGCAAAACAAGAAACACAACACTATAAGTATAAAATTTTGGTAGGACCTCCCCTGCACGGGGAGGTTTCCAAAACCTGCAAGAAAGAAGCCGGCTCGATGGCCGACAACACATATACGGCACGAAGGCCACAAATCCACAAACCCGGCACGAAGGCCCACATATCCACATAAGGCACGAAGCCGCCAGTGACATACAAGGCACGAAGGCCAACAATCGGGGATGCTTTTTACCTTGGGGTGGTGGTGGAGTCGACCAACGCGGTGTCTTCCTTCTCCTTCTCCTCCTTCTTCTTACTCTTCTCTTCCCCTTCCTCCTCCTTCTTCCCCTTCCTCCTCCTTCTCCTCCTCCTTCTTCCTCCTTTTCTCTTCCCCTTCGTCCTTCCCTTCTCCCCTGGCTCCTCCTCCTCCCTGCAGTACGAAGTGCGAGGGCCTGGTCCCTTCTTTCCCGGTGCCGGGGCAGCGCCCGAGCTTGCTGGGGGCAGTGGTGGTGGCCAAGCTCGCCGGCGCAGGGGAGGGGCCGACGCGGAGGAGGAAAGGGCGAGCGGCGCGGACAGCGGCGGGCAGTGTGGGGCCAGGGGGCGCGGCGGCGGGGAGCACGGCTCGGCCGTGTAGGGCCGGTCTCCTAGCCGGCGGCGAAGCACCGCCGGAGACGCGGGGCTGGGACATGCCAGCGACGGGGCGCGGGAAGCGGGCTCCGAGGCACGGGGCGAGGTGGGGCAGCGGGGTTCTAGGGCAGGGGCGCGGGGCAGGGCTCGTTGGGGACGGTGCTGGCGGTGGTGGATCCGGCGGCGACGGCGGCGCGTGTGTTTGGGTGGGACGAGGCGACGGCGGCGGGTGCATGAAATAATAAAACATGATCAACTATGATCACATGTGGAGATGTCTGGATTTTGGATATCCGTTGTCACAACTTACTCCAAACATTCTTAATTTTTTATCGTAGTCTCCACATGCGATAACATGACACCTGGACAAGTTTCATGATTTTCGGACTTCGTTTGGATTTTATATAATTAAAAAATACTTCTACCGCACCTGGATGGTCATGTTTCGTGGACAAGGCGTTCAAACTTTTGGGTGAGTTTATAGACACGGCCTCAAAATATACTCTCCAACATGAATATCATTTTTCGAATGGCAATATTTTATTATTTGATGCACCTGCGGTTCATATTTGTATAATACGAAAAAATTCAAGTAAATGAAATGAATGAACGAAATATAGCATAATATTGCAAAAAGGTCC
>CM041636.1:45304644-45350413 GCA_023333625.1 Bothriochloa decipiens | reverse complement strand
TAAAACTAGCCTATTCGGTTTCTAAAGAGGCCGAGGGGCTGTCGCCGAATAAGCCCCTCGACTTTAAAAGTTGGGCGGATGTCAAAACATAGAAAAACACCGAAAGAATCCATAAACACCGAACGCGTGCAGCAGTTATATTAAACAAAAATCATCGTGTGTAGTTACAAAGAAAAATATTGCCAAGGCTCCTGGTCCCAGTCGATCATGTCAAACACGACACCGCCATGCACCGCCCTTAAGTCCTTGAAGTCCCTAGGATACCAAGGAAGCCCTAGCTTTCGAAAAACATGGTCTAATAGGTACTTAATAAAGCCTGACAGAATAGAAACCGGATGTCGAATACGATGGCGATACCAGGTATCGCCCGAATGATAAAGCCACCGCAGTCGATGGTAAGCGGATACACCTCATAAATACCTTGCGCAGGCTCCGTCGAAGGAACCTACGCGAATTGAAAACATTAAGTTCCAAATATCATCATTACATCCAACCGTTCGTCACGATGGCCATTGATTCGGGCACAAAAGAAGTTTATGTCAAGAGGACAAGCACTACTAAGCAGTCCCTATGTTAGCATTAGTGGTTTCGGTAGCTGAAACATGAGCAGGTTCGGAGGTCCCGGGCGTGGCTTTAGGGGGAGGATCATCACGGGAAGGAGTGGAGCCTGGAGTACGGGCACCGATAACGTCTTTTGTTTTGCTCTGAGCTCTGATAAACAAGGCCACCGCCGCTTTTATCGCCGTCATCTCCTTCGGCGTCTGTCAACAGCAAAAAATGAATAAGAGAGACAGGACCAAAAAGATAACGAAAGGGAAAGGCAAATCAATCAGTCACCCAAATCGCACCAGATCGGGATCCGAGAGGGCCGCTCGATAGAGAGTGATATCCTGGCCACCAGGGCACCAGAAGCTGTCAAAGAATTTGATAGCACCCTGATGGGCGCCATCGTCAATCTGCTAGAAGCTTTGCAGATTACCAGCCTCAATCCCATCAGCGTGAGTACATCCGGCGTCCCTCAAGGTCTTGATCACTCAAGTCTGGCAAACTCACGCCCCAAATCCATAAGGTCACCGAATGACTCCAGCTGAGTCGAAAGCCACTCTGCAGCGGTAAGAAGGGAACCTTCGGCAGAAAGGGGATTAGCAATAACCCCCAAGCCGGTCAGGTTTTTCTCAAGAGCGCTAAGGGCCTTTCGCAAGGCAGCGCTTAGGTCATTTTGGCCCCTCCTCTCCTCCCGCTGTGCGGTCTTTAGGGCCTCTTCGGCCTCTTTTCGGCTCTTGGCCTCTGACTCCAGCTTTCGGGTTTTGGCGGCCAATCTTTCCTCCAGCCCCTTAGCTCGCTTTTCCCCGTCTTTGGCAAGCTTCACCAGGAGGGTCCTGTTAGCATGCCTCTGCTTAAGCAAAGTCCGGACAAGAACCGAACTCTGCACAACATGCAGCTAGATAATCAAGTTGGAGCGGCGTTAAAATAAATAAAAAGGGGACAGAGTCAAAGCTCACAAAATAATTAGAGATATAGAATGGTAGTTGATGGCGGCAAGCATTTCTTCATCCTCAACCCTGAGCAGGTCACGCTCAGTGACAGGCATGGTGAAAGAGCAGCTACAGGCTTTGGTGAACTTGAGGCCCTCTGGTGGGGGTAAAACCCTGATCTGCCGAAAGTCCACCTTGTCCACCAGCAACGCACCCGAATCGACCCCAAAAGCACGAGCAAGGCGATAAGCTTTATCTTGTCTGGGACTCCCTTCGTCTAAAGATGAAGAACCTGAATACACCCTCATCTCACCATAGTCCCCCTCAGAGGCATCTAAGGAGAGAGTACCATGACCGAATAACACTTTCTCGGCCATCTCCTTTGTCATTCGGGTTCGCTTCGGGTAGAATCGAGACTTACCCAAGCACCTTTGGTAGGGGCGGAGGAGTTGGCGGGCCTACCTGAGCCATTGCCTAAAATAGTCATGGTCCTCTGCCGCTTGCCAGGATCTGGCCTGGGAGCCCTTTGGTGTTGCATGGGGCAGGGGCTCGCCGACTGTCACCGAAGTTGATCTCGCTCAACTCCAAGTCCACCGCCTAAATGTCGCATGGGTTAGAGGGCCTCCTCCCAGCCATATCTTTCGAAAGGGTGGCCGAGTTGGACACAACCTGTGATAACAAATGTAGCGTTAGGACGCAGAATCGGAAGCAAAAACACAAACAGATTCACAAAACAATAAGCACTAGCTACTGTTTCGGTGCCTATAGCGCCATGATCGCGTCTACCACCATATCAAACCTTTTTGGTCCTCCGAATGGGTTTTGACAGGACATTTCAGCTAGTTCGCAACCTACCTGCACATCTGCGGGCTCTGAATCAGCTGCAGATCGACCACTGTGCCACCATTTTCATGACTCAGCCAAGGCAGTAGCGTTTACACCCTGGCTTGAGGAATCATCCGTCTTCTTCCCCTTTCAGCTGTGAACCGCGTGATTCAAGTATATGATACCCATTGCATCAAGTACGTGGTTCAGTCATGAAGTAGCACCAAGGCGTTGTTGATGTGCCTTATGCTCCCGAGTGATATACAGCCCACAAATGTCGCTGGCTCGCCTCTCCACCCAGGTAACGAAGGCAGCGTCATTCAGAAACCTGATGGGTCTGGCCACCCGAAGGTCAGGCCCATGATATTGTTTCCTTTCCACTATGTTTGCAAAGTGGACTTCGCTGCACAGTGGCCACTTGTTCAGCGCAAGCATCTCCTCAATGAGATCTCGACTGCTTTGATGGTTGCACGTCTCCCAAAAAGCAGCGTTGGTGGCCTCATCTTCTGGGCCATATAGGCCAATAGTTGCCTGGCGCTGTCCCACAAACATGGATTATTGAGTAACAAGAATATGAGCCTTCGGCAGGCCATTGTCTTCGGCAGTTTGCACCTCTTCGTCGCTGCAGACCCGAATGTAAAACCAATAGTTTAGCCAGTCGGACCACTTGTTCCGATAGTATGGCATGAGCTGGGGAAGGCTCTTATCTTGGCTAAGCACAAAGTTGTATCTGCCATGCTCCACCCGGATCCTTTCGCCAGTGGTGGCAATTTTGCCATATCGGCCGCGCACATGTGACTCATAGAAGCGAGAGAACACCAGAACACTGAGTTGGCGCCCCATCATCTTTAGCGCCATCACAAAAACACTCATCCAAGATATAACATTCGGCGTAAGATGGTTTATCTGTAGATTAAACCGCCTGAGCACCTCGCAGAAGAACGACTCCACGGGAAATCGAAGCCTAGCAGTAAAGAAATCTCGAAATACAACAACTTCGTAAGGCTCAGGACGGGGGACCCTTTTGGTGCCCGGAGCTGACATTTGGATCTAGTATTGGTGCTCATTAGGCCAAGGCGTTGATAATCATCTAGCAAGAGTTCGGTCTTGGCAGACTCCCCAAGAATATAAATAGGACGAAAAGGTTTCTTCTTCCCCTTCTTCGGTTGAGACTGTGCATCCTTTGCTTCCGATTGTTGCTCATAATTAGCGTCATCAGAGGCCTCTCTTTCGCCACCAGCATCATCATACATGATTTCCCTGCTGACATCATCGTCGGCTGCCTCAGCTCCCAAACTGTTGACAGCATCAGCGGCCCTTGAACATCCAGCCTCATCCATTATCTCCACAAAAGATTTGGCTGCGGCAACAGGCCGATTCTGCTTTGGTGAATCTAAACTAGAACCTGAATTGGACGACGAGCTCAAAGCCGAATCCGACCCAGACCCACTGCTGGTTGAACTGGAGGCGACTGCACCTTGAGTCATACCATGAGCCGAATGGGTGGCAAAGCGATTCACCCCAAACTAAAGAAAAAATAAGGGAAATGAAAGCAAAAAAATAAGGAAATAGAAATCTGCCGCAACATTCAGCAGGTTCGAAAACATCGCTAACAAAACATCAAGCGAAAGAGTCAAAAGGAAGTCACTCACCTATTCGACGACAATGAACAGAAGCCAAAGGCTCGGGAGCTCCAAATGCGCGAAGGTTCAGCAGACAGCGACGGCAAGAATGAGGGGCGCGCCTGGAGCGGGCTTTTTATACCTGGCCGGGCGGGGACGCGAACAGGCACGGGGCTCGACTACCGAGGAGGCACCGGTTGGCCCTCCCATGTCTTCCCATTGTTAGACGACGGTCCGCTTCCCACGCGGCGCATGGCCCAGCCGCATCACTAGCAATTAATGCGGCTTGGAAACCAAGGAGTGATATTGGGAACCTAGGCACAGGAGTGAAAGTCGGTTTTCGTTCGGGATGGCGTAATGAATCGGCAGTCTGTTGTTTCGGCTATTTTCCTGCCCGTGGTGCGGGCAGTAGCCCGTGGTGGGGGCTACTGTTGGGGGATGGCCACGACATGGGCACCCCCGTCATTCGGCAAGTAGCATGATTCGCCATCCCATGGGAAGGCGGCTCGCTCTGGCCGAGGAACCTGGAGACCAGAAGGGCGATTTGGTTGGCCAAAGGCAAGTCCACCCGAATAGGAAGGCGAGACTCGGTGCGTTAGGAGCTTCTCCTTGGCAGGCCTGGTTTCGGCTTTCCTATCGGGTAGGTTTTAGTTTCTATTCGGCGGTGAATGAATTTTACACTTGTTGTTGTGCAGGTACATTTCGCCCCGATTGCGCACCACGGGGCCCGGTACCAGCGACAAAGGTGACGTCAGTGGGCCACGCCGGTCGGCAGTTAGGGGACCGAAAGCGAGGGTGGACAAGATGACATATGTACCCTTGGCCACACGGGATATTCTGGGCCCATGTAGTAGGTAGGGAGGGCAAAATGGACTTATAAAAATATACGGAGATGTATAAATAGCACCCCAAGGCAATAAAGAAAGGGAGAGAGACCAGTTGTCCTAATTTCAAGGGAGAGTTACTGTGCATCTTATCGTGATCTGTGTGTGCATTGATTCGGCTCCTCCGGGCCCATTCAGGGGACCGGAGATGCCCTCTGGTTGGGTTCGTGCGAAAACCAACATGTAATGTTGCTATAATGGTGTCAGGCACTCAGGCTGTAACGTTGTTTGAGTGGGGAAGCAATTGGGAGGCACGGGAACGAAGACTGATGACGTGGCTGCATAGAATTGTAGAGAAATCTTTTGGTTGGGATCTCCTATTTAGGCATAGAGGATAAGCAACAACCAGGCCCAAAGATAATCAAATACCGCCAGGTCTCGTATGAGCAATCAACCACGCCCAAACAAACATATATCATCCAAAAGAAGATAGATTTTTTTAACACAAATGGGATGCCTTTTGTAGTCTCCCATGTTGAATAATATTTTCAGCCTCGGATTTCTGAAGCATCACATAATCAAATGCACTAGTGGACAGGTGGACTTTAATCCCAGTTGTTTTTAACCTGGACTAATGGTCTCTTTGAGTGGTACTTGTTGATGTAACTGCGGCTAGCTACAACGTTTCCAGACGTCTTAACACTTACCAGGCAGTGGCGGATCTACAGCCTGGGCTAGGGGGGCCGTAGCCTGGGGCGCAGGCCCAAATTCTAAGAGCAAGTCTTCAAATAGCACAACCAGCCTCACAATGTCAAGGCTCCATGCCCAGGCTAACCAGCGAATCTTTTATATTTAGAGTTTTCTACCTCTATTATTAGTGTATGACTTTAAGTCTGCAAAGATTTTTAACTTGTAGTGTTAATTAGCCCTCCTCGTGGCGCGTTTCTGGATCCGCCACTGTTACCAGGTCTTGGCTGCGGACTGGACCGTGGCTTGCTTCACGTAAGGATCCAAAAGCTTGCTTAATTCTGAACCCACGGAAAGTGATGTGTGTATTATGCTAATATATAGTGCAGCTGACCACCACTCAAAAACTATATATATACAGTGCAGTTGACCTGGAGCAAAGAAGACTTCCTGTAGCTCCTCATAGTTTCCTTTTCTTCCCTTGTTTCTTCTCCATTCTTGATGTTGACACAAACCTGTGTAACTGTGTACTTACTATGTAGAGTTAACACTGCAACACGCATGGCAACACAACCAGCTAGCAGCCCACCACTGCAGCACATGAAGGCTAGGGGCTATGGCTAGCTGAGCAGTGTGCGTAACTACAACCTGCCCGGAGCTGGCTAGCTGATCGATGATGACGTCGAATCACCCAACCGCAAGGCTTCTGCTCTCCATCCGACCTCTCCTGCTCTACCTCCCAGCCATGTTGGCGCTAGCCGCAGCCGCCGCCGACAACCTCTGCCCGGGCACCGGCCAGGCTGCCAATCGAAGTGCGGCGACGTCGACATCCCCTACCCGTTCGGCATCGTCGGCGGCGATCATCAGTGCGCCATCCACACCGGTTTCGACGTCAACTGTAATCGTGTCAACGGCACCGACAAGCCTTTCATGGGGCCGTTCGAGGTGACCAACATCTCCGTACCCGACGCCAAAGCTTGGATGAAGATGGACATCTCTTGGCGGTGCTATGATGTTGACTTGGGCCAGATGAAGGGATCCACGACGTCAGGCGGAAATTTCACACACACGCCATTCAGGTTCTCATACGAGGATAACAAAGTTTTTGTCCTAGGCTGCGACACGATGCGAAGTAAGCCGGTAAGTGACTCATGTACCTATTGTTTTTAGATTGCACAATATAACGCTGACACACACACCCCTTTGAACATAGACACTCAAACCATATCTCTATAAGCACCTAGGCAGAATAGATTGGTAGGTGCTACTAATAAGGCTTTGATAAGCACTATAGGCTACTGGACTTTACGATCTTATCTACTGTCTTATTACTATACTAGCTCAGATGTACGTGCGGCATGCATGTGCCTAGAAAATATTCAGTCATAGAAGAATTGTAATCCAAATTATGAATCAATTATTTGTTAGATGGGTGCTTGTTGTACTATAGGGTTCGTTGAACGTCCTGTACCTGGCTCTTGTTCTACCTTCGGTGAGGAAATAAGAGTTTTTCAGCAAGGGAGGAGGTCGAGTTTTTCTTGCCTCAGCTTCACTTGGAAATAAGAGTTGATTGGTCAGAGTTGATAGTGCACGATATTCTTTAGAGTTTATTGATCAAACACATGTTTTGTCAAGATTGCACCTCTTTGAAGTAAGACTTACCTGATTATTTGCCTGCATTTTGGACACCATTTTCTGCACTTGGCTGCAGCAAAGCATTTTTCGCATAAGATTTTACAAAGAGTAGCAGTAATATGAGTTTAAAAGTTTGCAGAGCAATGATGAAACACATTTAAAATATTCAATAACAAGATTACATCAAAGAATGTTAATTTAAAATTTTAGAGGAAAATTAGTATATAATGAGCTAAACTTTAGGTTTGCTGGACAACTGGACAATGTTCAGATAACCACTACTCGGTCGAGATTGAGATAAGGTTAATTTGAAATGAAAAATCTCACGATTTAAAAAACCTCTTTAGTATAATAATAATTTATCTCCACTCTAGCCTAACAATATTTGTGAACTGAACACCGTATTACCGTGAACTGAAAGACTTTTTTTTATTTGAAGCAAGAATGTATGCTGGTCAGCAAGAATGGACAATGTATTGTATTAGCAAATCAGGCTAAATGATATATATCAATGATCAACAAAAACAGAAAAAGCATACAAATAAACAGGATAGTCATCTAGAAGAATATCCATTATTGGTTCATATGTAGATGCAGTTGGGTAAAGTTGTAACATGCCAACCTGCTCGCCAACCTGCTGGCAATGTCAATCTCTTGCTGACACTTAACAATGTTTCCTCTGATATTCTTTATGTTTTTGAACTCTAATCTACTTTTTTTGAACGGGACGACGAAAGCTTCGTCGCCTAATTTTATTAGACGAATAAACATGGAAAAAAGAACTGTACAACGAAAACTTCACAAAGCAAGAAAGAAAACAGAACAAAAACGGAGAAAAAACAGGAAAAAACAAAAAAGACTCGACTGGGCCACCAAACAACTCTAATCTTTTGATAAGCAAAAAAACGCTAAAAAACCATACAAATAAATACTATCAGATCTAGCAGCCAAAAAGCAGTCATTCTTTAAATGCTTCATTCTTTTCTTTTCTGCAAACATAGCCATAACCAAAAGACTTGTGGGTTGGTCATTCTATTGATATATTCTACATATGATTTGTTGAATCTTTATCTAAAAAAAACATGGTGCCATTCTGATTTCCTGCATTTGCAAAACCTGCACCAGAACACTCACACCATCCGACATGGCCTCTAGTTTCTCTACAGAAACAATTGAGGAACATGACTGAGTAACAAAAGACTGGCAAGCTATAATAAACTCGATGACTAATGCATCCAACTTATTTCCGACTTGTAATAGACAAAAAGGACGAATCTAGATTATCATAATATTAGTCCTCCATGGTCAGATAAGAGTATCCATAAATGGTGATGCACAGTAAAGAAAGCAAACACAAAAAAGGATGACCTAATCACTAAAGCGTGACGCTAGATTATTTATGCAGGAAATTAAAATAAATCTCAACAGATAATATGAACGCTGCTATACTATACCTCATAGCCTCTGATCTACACAGAACACAGAAAATTTTATTTAGGAAACTCACTGGTAATTGGAGTTCGTGCGTGCTACGACTGACTGAACATGGGGAGCGTATTCAGGTAAGACCATCTCATGGGCGGAGGATCACTTGTGCCGCAAGATCGACCACAGAGCGACGCCGCCAGTAACAGAAGAGGACGCCGTCGGGGTTGGGGAGGGCCGCTAGGCCGCCGAAGCTGCCGTCGCAGTCGTGGTGGGGGAGGCCTACTCTGCTGTGACCTCCGCGCGGCCGCCCCGTGGCATCGGTGATGACGTTTCCGAGCCCATGAACCAGCCGCCGCGACTGTGAAGGAGAACGAATTGGTCGGGGGAGGAGACAGGTGTGGTATCGCCGTCTCGCGGCTGAGGGTCGATGTCGATGGGCACACGCGGGCGGTTATGCGGGTGGGGACGAACCGCGCGGCTACCAAGCGTCGTGACCGGTGACGAAGAAGGGACCGCGCGTCGGGGGTGTGGGTGTGGGTACGCGCAGGTGGGTATAGTTTTCACCGGTGAAAATAGGCTCTGAGGAAGAGGAGTCGGTAACGTGAAACACGGATGTTTCATATGTTCCTGACATTCTTCTCTTTTGGGTCCACATGTCAATCATAGTGTCGTAGGAAGTTTTGTAGGTAACAAATTATTTCAATTCCTAGGCTCTTTCATAGTATAGATTTAACCAACAAAAATAGTGATTTCTCAAGACCTAGAATTTTTTACTTTTTAGAATATAAAACAAAAGTACCTCTATACATATTGATGAATTACCACAACAACTATTGTTAAGTAAAACATTAACCAAAAATTGCATTATATGTATTTCGTACTTCATGCATTTTTTACGTTGCAAAACAGTAAAGTTGAGATTCAGATGATATAAAATATAACAGAAATAGACCATATTTAAACACGAGAATGTGAAAAGCTACAAGTCACCAACATAAATAAAGGGAGACCGATCAAACTATACAAGAGCTTCACAATCGAATCATGGGTGCTCAATTAAGCCACATCGCCCATTAGCCCGAACCATAGGACCCACCCCATCACGTGATATCCACCTTTCGATCGGGTCTTGGCGGGTCTCTAACCAATTAACCCGATCTTACCAGGTCTATGACCCATTAAACCACGAATTCCGATGATTATAAATGCTTGTGACTCCTCTTGGGCCGAAGTTCTCGGCTATATCATACGGAAATATCAACGGTTTATGTGTTGACTCAATGCAAGGTGGGAATGTGTTGACACTTACGATGTTGCAAAATTACGTACACCAGCACAAAAAGAGGGAGATAATTACTCATATTAGTATATTCCTATGTGACGCATAACTAAAATCTGGCTTGACTAAGTCCAACACTAAACACCAAAACCACTGCTTAGCCCCTGAATACTATTCTCCCAATCAGACAAGAGCCTGAGGGTAATATATACTCGGTAAGTACTAGCGTGCCAAGCAACCCAGATTGGGAAAATTAGTAACGACACCATTCCAAACGCTCTTCCACCTCCGTTTCTGTTTCTTTTGATTTTCTTGTGAAAATACTCTGAACCAGTCCAAACGAGGTCCGAGTACTTGTTTCACCGCTAAACACCAACACATCTATAAAGCCTATAAAGCAAATGCCCACTAGACTATTTCTCTAGTATCTCCTTGCTCCATGTCATCTCCAATGTCCCACGCATTCAACTGTCATTTGCCTCCAGGTCTCCCCGTATCTTTTCTGATTCCCCATGCGCCATTTATTCACCATTCCACCAGCAGCAGCTGCTCCGCTTCACCTTCTGCAGGCACCACCATGTGCCTACCGGCTTCCAAGAAAACAAAAGGTCCAAGCTGCAATTTAGTCAACCAAGAAAACAAAAGGTCCAAGCTGCAATTTATTCACCTGCTGCACGCACCACCATGCGCCTACCAGCAATTCCTCCGCCCAAGAAAACAAAAGGTCATGGCTGCAATTTGAAGATGAGAGGTCGACCCTGCAGTAGTTTAAATAACCCCGTGCACCCCTCTGAAACACCGCTCCACTTCGTGCAGCATCCATAGTGCTTGAAGATGAGTAGCTGCGACACACCCGGCGGGACACCGTGCTCTCCACTTCGGCCATCACGAAGTTCATAGGAGCTCTGGGCCGCTCGGCGGCGCTGCATTGCCCCAGCCATTTGCTCGCTTTACCCACCACCCTCGCCGGTGGTAGAGCCCCTGTTCCCTGCCCCGGCGTTCATTTTCCTAAGGCCTGAAGCCCTGAACTCGAAGGAGAGCTTGATCCTTGCCGGGGCCGCGCGTGGGGCGCCGAGATGTACGAACGATACGCCCAGGCTGTTAGCAACCACAACCGTCGCCGCTGGCCGCTACCAGAAATGCATGTGACGACCACATCTAGATGGAGAAGAGTGGAGAGGAAGGAGATCTGACCAGTGCTCCTATAAATGCGCGGGAGAGAACGGCCATCCCGTGCTCGATAAAATTGGGGAGACGAATGAGTGGATGAAAGCCGTTCGTGCATGGGGTAATGTTACGTTGTTTTATTCCTACAAGGTGGCAGCCTTTTTCCCCATGAGATAGAACAGAAGGCAGTTTTGACGGCACAAGGATAATGCCATGAAGATGCAGCGGTTTTCTTGAGAGGGGTTCCAAAACTGAGATCCTATGCCTGTCATGTGTTTTTCATAAAATTTAAATCACAGCTGCACGTGAGTAGTTGCATGCCGTTCTCTTTTGCATGTATAATATATAAAGATATATATGTATACTTTATTTATGACGAAGATATGCATTTGTTTGACAAATGTTTGTTAGCGTTTACCGAAGATGAACCATTGTTTTTCATTAATATTTTGAGATAAAATCACTAGACAAATTAATAGTTCTTCCTCAGTTAACATGTATATGCAATTCCCGCAGGGTATTTACCTGGTTTTTTTAGAGTACGAAACACCAACGCATTTATCTGCTGCTTGCACTATTAGTAGACAAAATAACTCGTGCAGTTCATAAATCTAATACCGGGATCACATGCTTACGATAACGCACCTTCATATCTTTTTTTTTTAATAAAGGAAATTATATTTTCGGCTTCAGTCATCCGAGGATGCATCAGGCCATAATTATTACAGCAGGTAACCAATGCTACACGTAAGACAAAAGCCACCAGACACAGGTACACCTAAACTCAAAAGAAAAAGACGAAAAAATTACATCTCCAATAAGGACTCGAGTAGTCTAATGCGATAATCCAGCTTCTATGAAATCAACTCCAAAGAATATGACCACCAAGTCGAGAAAACGTCGCCACAAACACGTCTGCCAGATCAAATAAGGGTACCGAGAGCTCGTGAGACACCGACCCTCATTGGAGACTCCGGATACTTTCATATGGCAACTGCACAAAGCACCAAAAGCATGTGCATAGAAACCACCATCTCAATGCCATTTCCAGCAGATAAACCAAGGGATCTTCCAAAAGCATGGTCTCCAATGAGAAAATGACATCCATTGATGCCATCAACACCCCACTAAGGACTGGTGTTGGTTTTCACCCGGAGAGATCCACTTGATGGAGAGACGACGCCATCAGCGAGGAAAGTGGCACCCACGGACGTCACCGCCGTCGGAGCCTGGTAGTGATTGCCACATCCATCCAGAACCATACAGTTACGCCATGACACCAACGACGTGGTCCATCGCTGGATCCGGCCACGAAGACCGCCAACTCTAGATTCGGAAACTGGGCACTACCGACGAGATGCCGTCAACAAAAGGCAAAAACACCACCAGCCAGGGCACCACCATGATGCACACGCATCTAGCATTGGCGGCCACGGCCAGCGGCCGCTAGGTGCGCGAGCACTACCACCATGGACGCTGCCCCCAGTCCACGGGCCTCGGGAAAGGCCGCCGCCTCACAATGGCCGGCCAACAGTGCCGCCCCCACTAAGGAGACCGGATCAAACCGCCATGGCACCGGATCCGACCCAGGCCATGACAGCCTAGATCGACTCCGTCGACGCCGCCATGCGAGGAGGAGAGGAACGACGGTGAGGAAACCCGCCGCCCCCGCCCGGGACTCTGGCCAACGCCGCCGTAGCACCGGCCGGTTTGCCACTCTGAGCCCCCACGCGGCTCGAGGTCGTCGACGCCCGCCGGTCGCGACACCCGCGCCGCCATACCATCGACGAAGGTGCCCCGCCGCCGCCATCCTGGCCGGCCACGCGCGGCGCGGTCCTGCCGGCAGCCTACTCCGGCAGCGGCGCAGCGGAGGAAGGTTGAAGGAGAGGGAGGTGCGGTGGCTAGGGATGGCCGCCTGGGCCGCCCTCGTGGGAGGCGCTCGTGCGGCGGCTAGGGTTTATGAAACACTGCTAACAAGGGCTAACACAGTTGCGTTGTATCTGTTCTTTGTGCGTGCAGTACATCACGGGTTGCTATACCACTTGCTCTGGTAATGACATAACAAAAAATGGTTCGTGCTCAGCCGACGGTGGCTGCTGTGCATTGGACGTCCCAAAAGGATTGGGGTATTTAGATACTTACTTCAACGAATATTATAACACTTCTGGTGGCTGCGGCTATATTCTAGTAATGGAAGAGAAGGCATTCAGCTATAGCACAACATATAGGACGTCCTCATCGTTCTGGTATGCATACAACGGCACAATTCCAGTTGTAATGGACTGGAGGATTACAGATGACACATGCGAGCATGCTAAATTGAACCTCACTTCACCATTGGCATACTATGCATGTGTTAGCAACAATAGCGATAGTGTCGACACCACCAATGGTCCAGGCTACCGCTGCAAGTGCCGAGACGGGTACCAAGGCAACCCATAT
This sequence comes from Bothriochloa decipiens, assembly GCA_023333625.1. NCBI lineage: Eukaryota > Viridiplantae > Streptophyta > Magnoliopsida > Poales > Poaceae > Bothriochloa > Bothriochloa decipiens. The sequence goes on along the minus strand of CM041636.1, from coordinate 45,337,029 downwards.
ATCAGCTATGGATGCACAGGTTCATTCTAGTCTGCTCTCTAGAGAAAAAATAAATTGAAATTTTGATGCGGCGATTCTAAGCGGTTTGTGATGTGTCAACTGTGACATGTCTTATTTCCTTTCAGATATTGATGAATGTTGTTGGAACACCGTTTCAGCAGATTTGGAACAGAGTAGGGTTGATGGGATCAAAACAATCACTCTCTCGATATAAAATTGGGGATTTATAAAGTGGGCCTAGAGGTAGGTGGCACTGCAGCTACCAGAGGAGAACTGCCCTAATTACACAGGGGGCATCGCCTTTTATAGTGACCACCCAGCTCGAGATTAAAAGTACAAGCGTGCCCCCAATAGGAGTCTTGAAACCCTAGATACTGACTCTATTACATGTGGGCCTCCCAAGGGCAAGTTTGTCCATCACTTCAACGTCACGACGCATGGGCCATGGCCCATCGCTGCCCGTAAGGGGCCCATCACGTCCACTCCTTGACGATAAGCCTCAGCCCGGCCCATCACGCCACCTTGATGGTCATTGTCTTCATTCATCACCACCTCCGCGAGAGTCGGAGGCTCGACTGTAAAAACTCCGCCACCAGGGAAGGTGATGCTGCCAGACCTTCATCGTCGACCAGTTCCCTGGCCTCTGAAGGAGTCTCCTCGGCGGAGGTTCTACCTCCGAAGGCTTCTGTTTAGTGCCTGCAAACACAAACACCAAAAGAAACACTTGATCCATTGGTTAAGTATCAACGCGGAGGTAAAAAGCCTCTGGCCTCAGGGCGCACCCCCAACATTCCCCCCTTGAGGGTTAGGTCCAGCGGAGGTGGGTCTAGCCATCAACACGCCCTTGGCCACGGAGGCTGCTTTTACCTCCGTCCCCCTGGCCCATTGATTGTTGGACCGAAGGCTGGGTTTTTTACCATTGCACAGTGCTCAATCTTGACCATTGATTTCAAATTGATTCGTTTCATGCCATCTGATCTGCGGACCAATGTGACCGAGAGGAAAGTATGAGCCTGTTGACTGGCTGGATTTCTGGTTTTATGTGTGGACCCCCAGCATCACCTGGCTTGAGGGTGGCAAGAATGTCACTCGTTTTCCTTTTGCCTCCGTGATGACCTAGATGAATCCTCAGACTAGTGTGAAGTCCGGGTCTGTTGACTCCGAGAAGCGGAGGTCTTGCATGGAGGCTTTTGCTGTAGCTTGCCACTATTCTGGTGATAGGGACCTTGTAGAGGAGATGATAGCCTTCGATTTCTGGCCCTACTTGGTGGTAAAGACAGGAAAAAATTTGCCATGCAGAAACTAGACGTTCCTGTTTTTGGAGTTGCTGGTGGAATCCCCTGCCCGCACTTTCGGATTTATCTTCCTGAGGGTTAGAGTAAGGAGGAGTTTGTTCATGTTATTGAACAAAAGGCTGTTGAGATTCTTGGTGAAGTTTCTGAGAAAGAATATCTTGCCCGGAGGTCGGAGGCTGGTATTATGCCGTGCCTTAATAGAGTTTTTGAGGAGCTCGGTGAACACTATGTTGAGCATGAGGTCCCTGACAAAATCAAGAAGAAGATTGACAAGAAGGATTTGGTTACTGCTGCTGCTATTGCTAGTTCTACTGCTGCTATGAAGGCTGCTGAGGGGAAGAAAAGGAAAGGTGGTATTTTGACTTGTGGGTTATTGAAGAAGCAGAGGGGAGTTTCCGTTGACTCTGTGGAGGTTGATGATGCCTTTGAAGGTCTGTATGATGAAGAGGAGAATACTATTATGGGCTCGAAAGTAGATGCTGAGGCTCTTGCAGAGGTTGGTGTCCTGACAATTCATGATTCTAAGGGTTCGTCTCTGCGATCTCCACAACCTACTGCTACTCCTCTGGAGGTGTCTCCTGTTCGTTCGGCTGACACCTCCTACTCGTCTCCTGGTGCTACTCATCCGGAGGTGTCTCCTGTCCATGTGGCTGACGCCTCCCGCTCGTCTCTGCTCTGGCTTCTTGTGCCTTCTGTGAAGGAAGTTATCATGTCAGAGGTTGGTGCTAAGCCTTTTGCCAGTGCTTATCTTAATGATAGTTCTGATGATCAAGAGGCGGAGGAGCCGCCAGTTAAAGCTATGCGTTGAGAAGTCCACAGAGGATGCACGACATGAGGTGGGAGATGCGGAGACCCAAGAGGATGCCTACACTATGAGCCAAGGTGGGGTTCTTACTCAAAGTATGACTTACCTAGATTTCATTGCTTTGAAGGTCCATTGTGGTAGGGCTTTGTAGGGGGAGGTTTCCTTGCTCTGTGAGCTCGTATGCGATAGCTGTGAAATTTTGTGTTCCTTAGTTATGTTTTTGACTTGTTTTCTTTCGTTTATTTTGTTCACCTCGTATCTCTGTGAAGGCTACACAGGCGACACCTTCGATCGCCCCGGCGCGCTCAACACCCTCAGATGGAGATGTCATTATTGAGGGTGTTGTTGCTCCATCTCAACCTCCACCGAAGGATGGCGGATCGGGGTTTGTCTCTTCTAGCGGTGGTTCTGACGAGGACAAATGGGTTCCTTCTTGGGAGGGCTGATGGCATTGGTCAGATGACTGAAATGATGGGTGCTGATTTGACTCGCCATCTTGTGTAGCTGCCGCATGATGTTCTGATGCGTGCCCAAGTTGATCATCATATCATTATGAGTTATCGTGAGATATTTTGGCATGTTTTTTATTGACCCTTGACTGGATTTGTCTTGTTTAATGATGTTGCTTATCATTTTTGCAGAGCCATGCTATGTCCATAGCTGTTGAGTCCAACAGCCATGGCGAGATTGTGAGAAAGGATGACGCGATTGATGCACTGAAAATGGAGGTTGAGTCCTAGACTCGTGAAAAAGAGAAATTGGTGCAGAAGACGTCTGAGCTAAATGGGCAGCTGTCGAGTCTTGAGGTTCAGTGTACTGACTTGAAAAAATTCCTCGATGTTGCTTAGAAGTCGGCGACTCTTGCTACTGAGCGAGTTGACAAGGCCAATGAGATCTTCGAAAACCTCTGTAAGGAGGTGGATGGTGAACAGTGGTCAGTGGAGGCCTTAAAGGCTAAGGTTGAAGATCTTGAGGCTGAGTAGAACGCCCTGAGGTCAATCAGGCTGGAGGTGGCAGAGGCTTATGTCTCTGCTCTTCATGCATTTGGTGGCGTTGCATCTAAGATTGATCTTGAAGCATCTACTTCTGGGGTTTTCCCTTGGATCAGGGCCAACCTCAGTAGGCTTAATGAGTTTCTAATCGGGGTCTCTGACTTCAGCACCAAGACATCTGCCACTTATCTCTGCAAGTTTTCTGTATCCAAAGATATTGTGCATATTGGAAACTTTGCATGCCCTGAGTTGACTGATCCTGCTAAACTTGGTAAGACGGATCAGTTTGTCAAGAACACCGTGCGCAGCTTTATGGAGAAATTTTGATCCAAGTTCGGTTGGTCTGAGACCGTGGCCATGGCTAAGGTCACTCGTGAAACAGTATGTGTTGTTATTCTTGTTTTATTTTGTCCTGCTACCCATGTCAACGACTTTTCCTTTTTCTTACTCTCATTTGTTTTAGGAACTAAGGTATGGCAAATGCGGCACTTAGGGTTCTATAGTTTCTGCTGATACTTCTGCATAGACCACGGGGTCTACTAATGCTAGCACCTCTGAGACTTAGGTTCTTCCTGTGACTGTTGGTACTGACATGGCAGCTATGCAGATGGACACTTAGCCGGAGGCTCGGGTGGAGGCTCAAGACTTGACTGCCGATGAGGAGGTTTAGAATTAAACTTATCTTGTAGTTGTGGATATTTAGTCTTTTGCTGACTCTGTGCCGCTGGGCACATGTAAGAAATACATTGAGCTACTTTTGGTTATGTAAATTATTAATGGCCGCAGCCGTCCTGCATAGGTCTGTAGTTTAGGGCCTGTGCAGGAGGTCGAGCCTGTTACTTTTATGCATGACGGTGTTTTCATTAGCGGCGTGCTGTGGGATTACTAGAAATTGGTGTTTCCTAGGTGCACTATGGATGACATGTTCAATTTTGTTCTTTGTGACTTACATGATAAGCGCTCTAGCTTTACTCGCTCTCTTGCATGGCGTGGCCCATCTGGGCCTTTATAGTTTTTCCTGTTTCGTGCGGAGGTGCGATGCTATGATCAGCCTGTAGTTTCTAAGTTTGTTTAGCTTGACCTCCGCTATGTTGCGGAGGTCGATTTGATTCTGTCGGAGGCCTTTTTTCCAGACCATGGTTGGGGCCTCTGATTTTTATTTCTCTTTTCCTCCTTGGAGGATGTAACCATTTTGATGTACATTACTCTACGAATAATTTATTTTAGCATTGATTACAATATGATATTGTTGTTTCTCTTCGACCAGTGCCAACCTTGGTTTTGCTACATGTCATCTTTTAATTGTTGTGGTTAGATTTGTGGCCTTTGGCTAGGTCTCTGCGCGTCCTGACGCTTGATCTACGACGATGAGCCGCGGTTGATATTGGTGGAGACAGCGGGACGTTATGAGTTATTACGCGGTATCCCCCTTGCCTCCACATTGTTGATGATCTTGATTGGCTTGCGCTATTAGCTAGCTTCTTTTGCGTTCCCCCAGAGACCCTTATGGTCTCCGGGTTAGCTACTCTGCTAACCCCTTTACGAATTATTGCGTGGCATCTTGTGCTTTCTGTTCGGCTGTATATGTACATCATCTTCCATTTCTAGTGCTTTGATTTTCTACTGAACACGCTTGTGGTTGCTTGTTTCCTGACTGCTGGGCATGGGTGTGACCTTTGAGTTCTACTTCTTTTATAGTGCCTCTATGTACTTTGAGTATCTTTGTGTGTTTACTGCCCTTGATTTGTTACTTCTGCCTCATGAGGTATAATGACACAAGTAATAATTTTGTATTTTTTCTTTAATGATAGGTAGCTGCAGTTGGTTTAATGATGCATGGGAGCTCCCTATAAAAGGATTTCTACTGATGGTGTCTTTTGGGAGCTGCTTTTGTACTGATACTGTGTGAGGACTCGTAATGGAATAGCCATGTTAGTGAAGCTGTTGCCAGCGGTTAAGGATGGTGATGCTTCTATTTGTCAATAATACTCTACCTGGATTCCTTTTGTATCCTTGAAGATGGTGGCCGGATGTGATCCTATTCACTGTGATTGTTGAAAGGATTTTGGTGTAAGGTAATGAGGGTGATACGCTAGCCAGAAAACAAAACTTTTCTGCCTCATAAAGCAGGATCTACTGCTAGTTACAGGTCATGGGATTACCACTAGATGCGCGGATGCAGCGAAAGATGACACGATGTAGTCGTACACGTCACAGCAGGCAGTGAAGTTGCATGGTCGCCCATCACGTCAATCCCCTCGCACGGTTCATCCTAGTGCTCCAGATGCAGCACTCCAAGGTATCCCACACGTGTAGGGAAGAAGCAGTGTGCCTCCGGACTGCTAGGTCCACGAGGAACAGAAGGCGTGTGCGTGGGAAGGGCGACGGCGGCTGCCAAAGGTGTGTAACCCTAACTACACCCCTGTCCCTTTGCTTATATAGGAGTCCCTAATGAGCTCACGAGTTGGAGGCTCATTAGTAACCCTAAGCCTTGTCTAATTCGGGTCCAACCCAAATTAGGCTTCCAGCCCCTTAAGCGTGCGACCCTATGGGTTCATGCACACATTGACATGGGCCGAGTACTCCTACTCGCCCAATAGTTGATAGCGGCCTCTAGCAAGGCGTGACAACTCCTATGCATGCGTAAAGATCATATCAGACGAACCACTACGACCACATACATGTTATTCCCTTTGCCACTCAATATATGGTTCAACTCGTGGGTTAAAACTTAACCCAAGCATGGCCATGCATTTGTTGATCCAATCACTTGAGTTATCCAGTGATATCTCTCTCACAAAGAGAGGGGCAAATTCCATCTTGATTGTCTATGTCTCATAGCATGCTTCCCGACCACCCGAAGACCAACTTTAGAACTACCCAGTTACGGAGCAGCGTTTGATAGTCCCTAAGTGGGCCGTTTCACATCTTGAGTACATACCACAATCTCAGGTCTAAGGACATAATGTATATGACGTGAATAGAGACTTTCTCATATCGGGTCAGTCCAGCCTACATGTCTCACATGTGCCCACATTATTAGTTTGACATCTCCATGTCCATGACTTGTGAAACATATCCATCAACTAATACATGTGCTGGTCTAATATTCAAGTGTGTTCTCAAAAGAACGCCGAACAGGGACAACTTTAGAATAACCATTCAAGTAATTGAGTTCCACAAAAAATTCACATCATTGCCAATCAATACAAGTTGTCTATAATGGATATTCAACAAACACTTTATTAATCATGGATACAATTAGAATATCATCATCTACATGATTAGCTCTAGGGCATATTCCCAACATTTGGATGCGGTGGTTGCTTGTCGATGGAAGGTGCAAAGTGGTTGTAGGCAGATGATGGTAGAGCATGCCATGCACAAGTTTGCATTAAAGGTTCACCTCCTTCTCTTGGTACCGAGCAACTGTTGGACTTGATTCAACTGGTTGGTTTCCCGGAGGCACAGGGTGGTATGCAGCCGGAAGGCGGTAGAGGGTATTCCATGGATGATCAAGGTTGATCTCTGCCAGCACCTGCTTTTCAGGGGGTCTTAGTTTGCTTGCCTCCAAATGCGTTTTTGGAGCTTCCACTCTTTGCTCTTTTGTAGGTTGCAGTGTTGGCAACTTTTGTGCCACTTCCATGTCTTGTGGCAGCAGGTTAACTAGGTGGAGTGGGTAGACATCCTGACCCGCAGGTCATGCATTTTGGTCTAGTGGCTAGATATCTTGACCCAGAGGTTGTGCGCTTTGGTCTCATGCATTGTTCCTATTATGAGCAGGACGCAATGAGCCTTATCGGTTGTAATTTTAAAGCTGATTAATAAAGATCATTTATGTTATTCCTTGCCTCCGCTTTAGGATGTATATGTCGTGGAGGTTCTCTTTTCAGATTATTTTTGTAATGTTCCTGCCTCCGCTTTGGAATGTGTATGTCATGGAGGTCAATTCATGATTAGGGTGTCTGTGCAGTTCGTGCTACCTTCACTTTGGTAACGCTGTGTTTCATTATTGTTACTGACTAGGATTGTGCTCATTTTAGAGCTACCGACGCCTGGATTGGTTCGCAGGTCTTTTCCCGGTTATTTTGCAACTCGTGGTTGTGGGTGCCTACCTCGATGCCTGATATGACAGCTCTTTTTCAAGGACTTGTGGCATTTCTCGGAGGTTGCTTCATGCCTTGTCATCTTTCTTAACGATAGGTGTGATGTCACCTTGTAAATCGTGAAGTGTTGTCGAATGTTACAGCCGCGGTGCTGGCTACTTTTGACTGTTTCTTGTGTCATTTTTGGGGTCCCCTTTATACATTCAGAGGTTGATTACATGCGGTCTTGCCTCATTAAAAACCTCACCTTTGATTTAGAGCTCATGTGTGAGGAAAAGAGTGCAAGCCAGTTTTGCGAGAAATGAAAATTGCAAAAATTTGAATGTATGGACCTCCGCTTATAGTTTCACGGGGTCCTTACATTCTATGTGTAATTTTTTCTAAGACTATCGATGTTCCAGGAGTGAGCCAATGTCCTCCCTCTTGATCTTGTAGGTAGAAAGACCCCCGCCTTCCACCTTGCTTGGCTATGAATGGTCCTTCCCATTTTGGTTGCAACTTCCCTATGTTTTGAGTGTTTGGCCTCCGCCTCATTACCCAATTGCCATCTCGGATGTTTTTCATGACCACTTTTCCATCCCTCGATTTTCTGGTTTGGTCTTGGTATTTTTTGATGTTATCAATGGCCTCAAGTCTGTGTGCTTCAGTCATCTCTTTGCAGTATTCTTCATCTTTTGCTAGCTCTTGCTTGATCACGCGGAGGCTTTGATACTTGATTTCCTCTGGCATCATTGCGTCTTCTCCATATAGTAACTTGAATAGAGTGAACCCAGTGGCTGATACGATTTTGTTGTGGGACCATACTACCTTGGGCAGTTCCTCGACCCATTTGCCTTTTTGTGATCTAACAATGTCTTGGAGATTGCTGAGAATATGATTCTGTTTGACCTTTCTACTGCTCCATTGCTTTCTGGGTGATAGACAGAGGCAAAGGCTATTTGCGTGCCGATACTCTTGCAGAATTCTTTGAACTTATCTAAATCGAACTGCTTGCTGTTGTCAACTGTGAGTATTCTTGGCACCCCGAATCTGCAAATTATGTTTTGCCAGAAGAATTTTTTAACTATTTCGGAGGTGATGGTTGCGAGTGGCTTGGCCTGTATCCACCTTGTGAAGTATTCAACTGCTACTACTGCATATTTACTCCCACCTTGCACCGGAGGTAATGGGCCAACAAGGTCCATTCCCTACCTTTGAAGTGGTCATACCAGAGTTACTAGTTGCGTTGCTCCCCCTGGGGATGTCTGGTGTGGTGCAAAACTCTGGCATGCCTTGCAAGTTTTAACTATGTGTAATGCATCCTTGATGTGTGTGGGCCAATAAAACCCCTGCCTGATTGCCTTGGCTGAGAGTGGTCTAGGACCGATGTGTGATCCACACATTCCTAAGTGGATGTCCTGTAGGAGGTCTCTGCCTTCTAACTCAATGATGCACTTTTGTAGTGGTTGGACTATGCCTTTTTTGTATATTACTACATCGATTATTGTATAATTTCTTGCCCATGCGGCCAATCTTGCTGCGCTTGTTTCATCTAATGTTACACGGATTCCATTGATCTGGTCAACTATCGCTTTTCACCAATCCTCTATGCTTACTAGCAGTACCTCCGCAAATGCTCTAGATATTTTTGTGGTTGCAGGGTTTGTTAGTTTTTGGAAAAATGTCCCTTTGGGTACCTCTGATTGATTTGCTGTTGCTTTGGCTAATTCATCTACCTCTGCGTTATTCCCCCTTGGGATATGTTTTAGGGTGAACCCCTGGAATCTTTTTTCTAGACCCCTGACCACCTCTAGATATGCGGTTAGTTCTGGATTTCTAGTGACATAATCTTTTTCTACTTGCCCGGTGACTACCTGTGAGTCTGTTTTGACCATGACATGTTTTGCACCTAGTGCCTTGGCTTTGTTGAGTCCTAGAATCACTCCTTCATACTCAGCTACATTGTTGGTGGCTTTGAAGCATAGTCTTGCTGCGTACTTAGTTTTGACACCTGATGGTGATACTAATACCGCAGAGGCTCCTGCACCTTGGATACCCCATGCTCCGTTAGTGTACAGTGTCCATATTGAGGCCTCCGCTTTGTTTTCTGCGTACTATGGAGACATCCATTCTGCCAAGAATTCTGCGAGTACTTGTGATTTGACTGATGTTCTTGCGATGAACTTGATGCCAAATTGGGAAATCTCTGTTGCCCATTTGTCAATTCTTCCTGATCCTTCTTTGTTGCCAAGGATATTTGTCTGCGGTTGTGCTGTCGGGGCTAGGATCTCGTGTTCTTGAAAGTAGTGCTTGATCTTTCTTGTTGCTGTGACTACTGCATATGCTATTTTCTCGACCTCTGAATAGTGTAACTTTGCCCCCTGTAGTGCCTTCGACACATAGTATACTGGATAGATTGGAATGCCTCCGACTGCTCTCTGCCCCATTCAAATCTATCCAGGACTTTGAGTGTTTTGAAGAATGGCAGACTTCGTTCTACTGATTTTGAGATGAATCTATTAAGTACCGCTATTCTTCCTGTCAGCCACTAGACCTCCTTCTTGGTATCTGGTTTCCTCATTGTTAAAACTGCTTTTGTTTTGTCTGGATTTGCTCTTAGCCCATCTGGGCCAACAATGTACCCGAGCACCTTTCCCTTGCTTACTCTGAAGATGCACTTTTCTAGGTTCAGTTTTAACCCTGCTTCTCTGAGGTTAGCAAATGTTTCTTTTAGGTCTTCTAGGTGATCTCTGGTTTGTTTGCTGACCACCGCTAGGTCATCGACATAGGCTATGATGTTCCTACGGAGTTGAGCTTGCAACATGATTTAAATCATTCTTGAGAATGTTGATCCTACGTTTTTGAGGCCCTCCAGCATCCTAACAAAATAATAGGTGCCAAATAGGCTTGTGAAGCTTTTTTCTCTTCATCCTCCTTCCTTAGCCATATCTGATGGTATCCTGAGAAACAATTTAGCAGAGAGAAACGCTTATATCCTACTGCCTTGTCGACTGATGTGTCTATCCTTGGCAGTGGGAAGGGGTCCTTTTTGCAGGCCTTGTTGAGGTCTGTGAAGTCTATGCACATTCTCATTTTACCATTCTTTTTTGGCACTAGGATGACGTTTGCAAGACAATATGAATACTTGACCTCTCTGATGACCTTGGCGTCTAGCAATCTTTGTACCTCTGCTTTTGCCGCAAGTATGCATTCTTCGGACATCTTTCTTTGTTTTTGCTTTCTGGGCTTGATGTTTAGATTCAGATCAAGGATGTACTCAATCACGTCACGACTGATCCCTTGTAGGTCTGATGCTAACCATGCACATACATCCTTGTTCTTTGTCAGTAGTTCTAACAGGTCTTTCCTTTCTACCTCCGATAGGTTAGCTCCTATTGTCACTTTCCTTTTGGGGACTGCTTCTTCCAATGTAGTGTTATTGTGTCCTCCTGGTCCGCCATGTTGGTCTTTCCCGCAGGCATGGCCGGAGGCTCATCCATTGCTACATTGTTGATGTTTCTATGTGCCTTGTAGATTGTTTTCTCTATATTTCTTGCTTCTTTCTGACTACCCCATATCGTGATAATTCCATGCAATGCTGCCATCTTCATGCAGAGGTATCCCATGTGAATTGCCACATTGAACTTATTTGCAAATCCTCTCCCCAGTATTGCATTGTATTGGTAGTAGATGTCTACCACATCGAAGGTGATGTACTCTGTTCTAGCACAATCTCCGTCTTTGAATGATACTGGTAGTGATATCTTGCCTAGTGCGTTGATCTTTTTCCCACCGGATCCAATTAGTGGAGTATGTGGTGATTGTAGCTGGCTTCTTCTTAGTTTCATTTGATCAAAGATGTTAGCAAAGATGATGTCTGCTGAACTTTCAGAATCTATGAGTATTCTGCTTACTTCTCATGCTCCTATGTTTGCCTTTATGACCATGGCGTTCACGTGCGGATAGCTTTTTGGTTTCAAATTCTAATGCCGAGCCTCCGGCTATAGGTAATATCATGCCAATGGTTGGTAAGGTAGAGTGTGGGTTTCTCTGGTTTTCAATTTGAGGCTCCATCTTCGGGGTTGCTGATGAGGATGGAACATGCTACGGAGGTGCTGGTAATGCCTCATACTGCCTTAGCTGTGCCATTGGAGGTGACTGCACCTGTGTCGATTCAATGAACGTTATGTGCGGAGGTCTTGGATTGATGTAAGTTAGACCATTTTCTGCTCTGTTTGGAGTATAACCCTGGTATTGCCCTGTTTGCTGATAGGCTGGTCTCTAGGCTGGTAATGACATTGAATAGTACTGCTGAGCCAGGTTGTGCTGCGGCTGTGGTCCTGGACCTTATCCTGGGAAACTTGGGTTATACTGTTGATGCCACTGTGAGTCATGTGTGTGATTTACCTCTCTACTGCTTTGCTGCTGGGACTGTGATTGTGACTGTTTGTTTTCATCCTTTCCAATGTTTCTAAGGCCTCCGGGCAATCTCGTGTGACGTGCCCTTTGTCCTCTCCGTGAAAGAGACAGTACGGTTTCTTTAGTTTCTGGATCTTGTTCCAATTCTTGGACTTGTTGCTTCTGGGTAACCCTGCCCACCTTGATTTCTCTGTTCTTGATTAGTTTCTACTTTCTTGTTAGCATTGTGCTAAGGCTGGCTGCTCTGCACATTGAAGACTTGCTTTTTCTGGTTTTGGTATTGCTGCCTTTGCTGGTTTCTGCTTTCCCTTCTGTTGCCATTTCCTGAGAACTGCTTGCTTTGATTGTCTGCTTTTTCTATGCTGAGAACTGCTTGCTTTGATTGTCTGCTTCTTCTATTCTCTTGTGGAGGACAATGTCAGACCTACAATGTTTCTCGAACTCTTAGTGCAACTGAGCCATTGTGATTGGCTTTTTCCTTGCCAGGTGACTAGCAAATGGGCCAATCCTGAGTCCTTCTGGGACGTCCGGTGCTTTAGCTCGGAGGTGTAGGAATCTCTGATAGTAATCTCTGAGGGGCTCACCTTTGAGCTTCTTGTTACTAAACCAGTCTGATGATGTTAGTGACTCGCTTGTATAGCCCTTGAAGTTTGCTAGTATCTGGTCTCATAGGTTTTCCCATGAGTATACTGTGCTTGGTTTTAGCATTGAATACCATTCAAGTGCATCTCCTTCTGCTGCTATTACAAATAATTTGGCCATCACGTGGTCATTGCCTCCTGTGGAGGTTACGGCTTCAAAACTCATTATGAAGTGTCTTGGGTCTGAATTACCATTGAATCTTGGCGGAGACACAGGCTTGTAGCCCGGAGACCATGGTGAGCTTTGCAAGCCTTCAGACAGTGGTAATTTTGGGTCAAAAACTCTTGAGGGTGTGGGCAGGGGTAGTGTTGTGGTGTGTATGGACTGTATATTTGCGGCAGGGTAGCGATTTGCTGTGATCGGTTGGATAGTATTAGTAAGACTTCCTGTCGGAGGCTGCATGCTTTGGATCTTTGCTTGCAAGATGGCCATTTGCTGCCTGATTTCTTGTGCCTGATGTGATGACTGTATCGTTCTTTGGGTGGCGGCTTGCTCTGCCCTCAATCTGTTTCTCTCGGCTTCCAGGCGCTGCATCTCTGATCTTAGCCTGACTATCTTATCTTCTTGGCTTTGATCTGGCTAAAGTTGCTCTGGGGGATCCCCCCTTGCTCGTTGTTGTTCATTGTCACCTCCGTCTGCCGGTGCGGAGGCGTAGGTGCTTCAGAAATTTCTTCTTGGCCTCCCATGAGTGGAGGGTTCTGGTACCTCCGCCTCAGCGGCAGTACGTCTCCTCACAGAAGTCTTCTTTTTTGGTGGCATCTGCAGGTTTTATTCTCAGCCAGACACAAACGATGGGTGCCAACTGTTGGAACACGGTTCCAGCAGATTTGGAATAGAGTGGGGTTGATAGGATCAAAACAATCACTCTCTCGATATAAAATTTGGGACTTACAAAGTGGGCCTAGAGGTAGGTGGCACTGCAGCTACCAGAGGAGAACTGCCCTAATTACACAGGGGCATCGCCTTTTATAGAGACCACCCAGCTCAAGATTGAAAGTACAAGCATGCCCCCAATAGGAGTCTCAAAACCCTAGATACTGACTCTATTACATGTGGGCCTCCCAAGGGCAAGTTTATCCATCACTTCACCGTCACGACGCATGGGCCATGGCCCATCACTACCCGTGAGGGGCCCATCTTGTCCACTCCTTAACGATAAGCCTCAGCCCGGCCCATCACGCCACCTTGACGGTCATTGTCTTCATTCATCACCACCTCCGCAGAAGACCTCCGTGGGAGTCGGAGGCTCGACTGTAAAAACTCCACGATCAGGGAAGGTGATGTTGCCAGACCTCCGTCGCCAACCAGTTCCCTAGCCTCTGAAGGAGTCTCCTCAGCGGAGGTTCTACCTCCGGAGGCTTCTCTTTAGTGCCTGCAAACACAAACACCAAAAGAAACACTTGATCCATTGGTTAAGTATCAACACGGAGGTAAAAAGCCTCTCCGGCCTCAGGGCGCATCCCCAACAAATATTTTCAGAAAAATACGAATAATTGCACAGCTAGAAGGGCAACGGCTTGTGAAAACACACAGGGAAGCTATCAATGTATATGCCCACCAGGAAAAGCGATGATAGATGACAGGTGCATGGCAAATCAGAAGTCCTCTTCTTCAGTGATACCAGTCGTAGGTAGGTATATCCTGCTCCTGCCTGCAGCAAGATAATCCAAGCGTGCCCTTATCCAGTTGTTTTTAACATTTCCTACAAACTGTTTGTGATTTATACAGTTTTTCATTGTTATTCTTCTTTAATTTTAACAAACAAAAATACTGATACAAAAAATGTGCTGAATCGTACATGCAGGTTCAAGTGTTGGACTTGTGGTCCTCGTCGTGACCATAACATGTGCATACTTGATCCAACAAAGGAGAAAGCTACAGAAAGTCAAGCAGAGAAACTTCCAACAGCACGGAGGCATGCTGTTGTTTGAGGAGATAAAATCACAAGGTAGTAGCATTGCTTTCAAAATATTCTCAGAAGTGGAATTGCAAGAAGCCACCAACAAGTTCGACGAGAAACGAGTGTTGGGTCAGGGAGGACAGGGAACTGTGTACAAGGGGCTCCTCAAAGGCAATGTTGAAGTAGCTGTAAAAAGATGTATGTCCATTGATGAGCAACATAAGAAAGAATTTGGGAAGGAAATGCTAATCCTCTCTCAAATCAACCATAGGAACATCGTTAAGCTACTCGGCTGCTGCCTTGAAGTGCAGGTCCCGATGCTGGTATATGAGTTCATACCGAATGGCACACTGTTCCAACTCATACGTGGCAACCATGGCAAGCAGATTTCCTTGGCAACTCGCATACTGATGGCCCATCAGTCAGCTGAGGTGCTTGCCTACCTGCACTCATGGGCATCTCCACCAATCCTCCATGGAGATGTGAAGTCTTCCAACATCCTCATCGATTGTGATTACACTGCAAAAGTATCAGACTTTGGTGCTTCCATCCTAGCACCAACTGATGAATCGCAGTTTCTCACACTTGTTCAAGGAACTTGTGGGTACCTTGACCCGGAGTACATGCAGACATGCCATTTGACGGACAAGAGCGATGTTTACAGCTTCGGGGTTGTTCTCCTAGAGCTGCTCACACGCAAAAAGCCCTTTAACCTTGATGCACCTGATGATGAAAAGAGCCTAGCACTGAGGTTTATTTTTGTGTCAAAGGAGGGCAGGCTAGAGGACATACTGGATGATCAACTCAAGAATGATGAAAACATGGAGTTTCTCAAAGAGATTGCAGAGTTAGCAAAGCAATGCTTGGAGATATCTGGTGTCAATAGGCCGTCCATGAGGGAAGTCTCCGAGAGGCTAGATAGGTTGAGGAAGGTCATTCAACATCCATGGGAACAACAGCAGAGCCTTGAGGAGATGGAGCTGTTGCTCGGAGAGTCATCCTTAGCAAGCTCAGATATTGTGAACACTGGAATTTTAAGCATCGAGAAGAAAGTTGCCTGGAATCTGGAATCGGGACGTTAATCACCAGAAAATACAAGAGACAAGTGAGATTACTTTTTGCTAGAGATGAAATGTTGTTACTTGCACCTATAGCCTATAGACCAAAATAGTACAAAGTCAATTCAATGCAAGAAGAGAGGGAAGCAACAACAATCTAATGTCGAAGTCGGGTCACACTGATCCATGGTTACTTCAAGGCTTAGGCTATTTTGTAATGTTAGAGATGTGTATTCTAATAAAAACATAGTAGAACAAAGGCTATTATTTCCAATGACAATTAGAACCTACGAAATTGATGGTCGGATGATTCTGCTAAAAGTGTGTATCTATGTTTATATATTTTTCTAGTGCGTCGCATAGGAACAAATTAGTAACGATAAGATGGTATGATACTTGTGTATGCTACGTGATCTTCCATATAAAATTTATTGTTGTGCCATGTGTGAGCACCTTTTATTAATTTAATCTGGATGATGTGTGATCAACCACCGGATGCCTTTGTGATCATCCAACCACTCGATATTCTAGGATGCTGTGTGATCATCCTGATGTGTGTGGGTTCTGGTCTCTGAGTAGTCTGTGGTGGAATTATATGAAAACCTGAGGTCGGACCATACGGGTACGAGATTTTGTTAGGCCCGTCGTACCACTAGCTATGATTTCGGCTACTTTTATCATGTGGGGAAAATTGTACCCCTCTGCAGAGTTTATTAATCCTATTCGAATAGCCACGCCCTTGATAATGGGCAACCACTAAGGTGAGGTCCCCTTTGATGAGATTTATATTAACAAGTTGTGCTAATGCTTAATTTGATATTTATTGCTAACCCAGGAATTGGCGAGAAGTATGATGCTCTCCCAGGGCCCAAACCTCATTTGTTAAATAATATCACCACTTCCATCGTTCCACCTTTTGTTGGGACTTGCTAAGTACTATATGTACACACCCATTGTTGGCTAACAGATAACGATCCCGAGGATGACTAAGACATCAACGAGGAGGCGAACGATGAGGACTAGGAGTCACGCGAGAGCCGACTGGATATGCAGAAAGGACGTACTATGACTTAGGGATTTGACCACGCTCAATAATGCCTGTGGAATAGTGTGTATCACTTCACTTTAGTTTTCGCTATAGTAACTACCACCCCTATATAATAAATCCACCGTTACTCGGTGATGGATTTCAATGGCTATGACATATGAACATTGACTATTATAAGACCTTATTTCTATTATCAATAAAGCGTGATATTTTTATCCAATCAATCTGTGTGCTATTTAAATTATTTTGGTGTGTATTTGTGCTTGATTTTAGCGCAAATACGTTTGGAATTGGACTCCTAAATTAGGGTCTAACAGCGCAAAGGTGTTTAGGGTTTAGGGTTTGCAATTGGACTCCTAAATTAGGGTCTGACAACGTAGAGGTGTACACTTCACTATGAATCATGATTATCTAATGCACGAGCTAGCTACTTCCCATAACACCAAGAATCATATAAAGTCATTTAGAAGTTTGTCTAACAAGTCAGGGCCGCTAGATTTCTATGCCTGCGAATATAGGACTCTCCTTCCAGATGGCACAATGATGTGCAACCTATACACATATAGACAGGGGCCCAACTATATCCAACTCGAACACACCCCACTTGCGCCAAATGATAACCACTAACAAGCTATAACCAGAGCCATGTAGGCCTCATAGTTGTACGATTGGTCTCAGCTTTTGAAGGATAATAGTCATTTTTATGTCTAAGTCATTACACAAGTTTACAAGATCATAGTTAAATGCTCAACACTAGCAAAATATTATCCATGTGAATAACTCCAAAGGTAACAAGGTAATTAGTATTCAATTGCTAGAAAATCGTTAACAAGGGCATCTAAGGACTTGTGCACATGAATTATATTGGTGTAACATAAATAGGCATCAAGGATAGTACTTAGCTATACTGATCTTGATTCTTGAACTCCTGCTAGTTTTCAAAGTATTCTTGATCTCTAACGAAAACCTCACCATCTGTACGCAATCATCGACAACAAGCAGCACCATATAAATTCAACCGAGAATACATACACAAGGAAAATAAATGAACATGATCAGAATAGTAGACCACTAGAAACAAAACATTTACAAAGTTCATAAAACTATTCTACTCATAATTACGATCATATAGACATTAAGTTCACCAAAAACAGAGTAGTCATAACGGCGAAGATATGAGTTTTTCAAGTTTTCCTATAGACTAATAATGCATTAAATGAGCTCGATAATTAAAGGCTAAAAACAGACCTAACAGTAGCTCTAACACGTAGATTATGAACTTATGAATCCAACGCAATTTGAACGATTCAAAACGGAGTTAGAATAAAATACACACACTTGAAATATGATGCCAAAACTGTAAATACCTAAAAGCACAATTTGAAATTGATAATGATGACTATGTTGTCCAGATTCACAAGCATATAACCATCTAATACGCAAAGAGCGAGGTTTTTAATAATTTGAGCCGTGAAGGGGTATAATTGGATATGGGTGTTTCGATCAAATCTGGACAGTCCAGATTAGAAGGTGGGGGCCTTGGGTGCCGCCTAGCTGGAGAAGAAGCCGACCGCCGCGGCGGCATGGTCGGCGATGAGAGGAGCTCGTCGGAAAACTTGGATCAGGTGATTCCGGGTACTGTTTTCCCCATTCGAAAGAGGAGAGCGAGACGAGCTCACTAGTGAAGAAGGTGGAGGAGAATTCGAGACGTCGAGGATGTGCGGCAAGGTAAGGCAGACGGTGATGACCTATGCACGTCGGCAATGTTTCGTGAGCAAAGCAAAGCAAAAAGGAGAGAGTGAGGGGCTCGACAACTTTGTAGAGGCCACGCCGAAACTCGTCCACAGCTTACGGAGAAATCGGAAATGGTGACGGTTGTGAGCTCGATTGCGAAGGCTTCTGTTGCTCGAGGGCAAGGCGGCAACTGCGCTAGGGCTCGGAAAAAGGTGACGCGGAGCACGCGAGCATCTTAAATAGGCGATGCCGCATGCGGATTACATTGACTCGCGATGAAATCGGGTGCCACGATGGTTAGTTGGTTACCTGGATCGGACTAGAGTTCAGCTTGGTTTCAAACTGGGGAAAGAGATAGCACTGCGGTGCTGGCCCCATGTGCTAGTGAGAGCAAGGGTGGGTCTTGGCGGTCAGCTGCACAGGAGACGGGAGGCACTGTGCTGCTGCTCAATGGGCCAAGCTGGTCCACGAACGGCGCAGCGGGAAAGGGAGGAGCTGGCTGGGCTGACTCAAGTAGCAGGCAAGCAGGCCGAAGTGAGCAGAGGAGGCCCAAAGCTTTTCAAATGGTTTTGAGATCCTTTGCAGATTTAATGAAACCTGACATCACAAAATAAAATATGCAGTATCATGAATGCAGCGACATGTTTCTAACCCCTTGACAAATTGTAATTGAACAAAAATTATTATTTTGCTAAGTTTGCATGCACACAAAAGACGTCAGTAAATCAATTAGACTATTTCTAATGACATGCAAATTTCCGGGTGGTACATTGTGACCCGGTGCCATTGCATTCCACACATTGGTGCACAGTGTGGCACGTTACGCGACACAACTCCCTATGGTAGGCTGGCTCCTAGTGTCCGACACAATTAACAAAGTCAGTCAATATCCATAGCCGCCATAAAAAACATTGAAATGATGGTATGTCATGGGCACGCAAAGTGCCGGTCACCCTATCATTCAGCAACATAGCATTATGCATGATGGTTGACATTCGATGGATCTTAGCCGCCACTGCATGCTTACAGCGGTGTGGAGCATGTGGGCAGCGGACTGCAGTTATTACTAGCCATGCACACATGTGTATATGTATATATATACATATCACAGTTAACCGTACCACAACAGGGCAGACTCAGTTCTAATGGCCAGTCTACTAACATTTGCCATTTGCATCTCGGCCCTCCTATTACCTGCTGCCACCGCCTCTGCTCCATCAGCGCAGAGCGGAACAAACACTAATGGCAGCCACAGCGACCTCAATGCGCTGCTGGCTTTCAAAGGCGAGCTCGCTGATCCCACCGGCGTCCTTGCCAGGAGTTGGACAACCAACGTGGCCTTCTGTCGATGGCTTGGAGTCTCCTGCAGCGGCAGCCACGGGCAGCGTGTCTCGGCTCTGTCGTTGCCGCATGTTCCGCTCCAAGGCGAGCTCAGCCCACACCTCGGTAATCTTTCATTCCTCTCTGTGCTCAACCTCACAAACACCAGCCTCACTGGCTCCATCCCTCCTGAAATTGGTATGTTACATCGGCTTAAGGTTCTGCACCTTTTTGAAAATGGCCTCACAGGCCCTATTCCAAGTGCCATAGGAAACCTAACGAGGCTTGAGGATCTTGACCTCAGTTTCAATACCTTGTATGGGGACATCCCGCCAGGACTGCTGCAGAATATGCACAGCCTTGTGAGCTTTTGTCTTGACATGAATGAGCTAATTGGTCACATACCACCAAGCTTATTCAATAACACGCAATCTCTAAGGTCACTAAGCTTGGTGAACAACAGCTTATCAGGTCCCATACCACACAATCTAGGTTCCTTGCCAAAGCTGGAATACTTGTGGCTGGGGCGCAATAACCTATCCGGTATATTGCCCCCAACCATCTACAACATGTCAAGGATGCATGTGCTTAATCTTGCATACAACAACTTTTCTGGTCCCATTCCTAACAATCGAAGTTTTATCCTTCCTCTACTACAGAAGATTGGTCTCGCATACAACAACTTTGTGGGTCCGATTCCATCAGGACTTGCAGCATGCAAAAACTTAGAACTTCTCGATTTGGGAGAAAATCATTTTGTGGACATCGTTCCAACATGGTTGGGTCAACTACCACGTCTGTCTGTACTTTCCTTGGCAAATAATAACATTGCTGGCTCTATCCCAGCTGTTCTTAGCAATCTCACCCATCTTACTGTACTACACATGGGAAACAATCATCTAAAGGGTCTGATTCCGTCTTTTATTGGGAATTTTTCAGAATTAGCTCTACTATTTTTAGACAATAATAATTTCTCCGGCTCAGTACCACCAACACTTGGGGACATTCCATCTCTGATCCGGCTTCAACTTCCATTCAATAATTTAGATGGGGATCTTAACTTCTTGTCTTCCCTTTCTAATTGTAGGAAACTCCTTTCCCTTGACCTGTCCCATAACTCTTTCATTGGGGGGCTCCCAGATCATATCGGGAATCTGTCAACACATATACAATATTTTAATGTACGTCATAACAAGTTAATAGGTAGGCTTCCATCATCATTATCAAACCTAAGCCATCTTCAAGAATTAGTTCTTAGTGAAAACCTATTCACAGGGGATATCCCAAATTCTATCACAGTAATGCAAGAGCTCGCCAAGATTTCGATCGCTAACAATAACTTGTCTGGCTCTATACCAACAAAAATTGGCATGTTGAGGAGCTTACAAAGCTTTTTTCTTCATGGAAACAAATTCTCTGGCTCTATACCCCAAAGCATTGGCAACCTCAGTGTGCTAGAACAATTAAGCTTATCTAGGAACCACCTAAACTCAGCTATACCAACAAGGCTTTTCCACCTGGAGAAACTAATAGATTTAGATCTTTCTAACAATTTCTTAGTTGGTCAACTTCCAAGTGATGTTGGTGGGCTAAAACAAGTGAATTCTATTGACATTTCTTGCAACTATTTCCACGGAAACATCCCAGAAACATTTGGACAAATTTTGATGCTCCACTCCCTAAACCTATCACATAACTCATTCGATGGGAAATTCCCGGATTCATTTCAAAAGCTTACTAACTTAGAATATCTGGATCTCTCCTTCAATAATATCTCTGGTACCATTCCCAGGTTCCTTGCCAATTTCACAGCCTTGACAGCCTTGAACATCTCCTTCAATAAGCTAGAAGGGAACATACCAGAGGGAGGTGTTTTTTCAAACATCACGTCAATATCTTTGATTGGAAATGCTGGGCTCTGTGGATCTGCCCATCTTGGATTACCTCCTTGTCTTGATGACTCTCATTCAAATAAAATACACCTTCCAATTATCCTTCTTCCGGTTGTCACTGCTGCATTTCTCTCCATAGTTCTCTGTGTCTACCTAATTTTTCGACGGAAAGCTACTGTCATTGATCCAGGCAATGCTGTAAGACAAATATTAGTCACCTACCATGAGATCATTTCTGCCACTGATAACTTTAGCGAGAACAACCTTCTAGGAACTGGAGGTCATGCAAAAGTCTTCAAATGTCAACTGAGCAATGGTTTGGTTGTCGCAATAAAAGTTCTAGACATTCAACTAGAACAGGCCATTAGAAGCTTTGATGCTGAGTGCCATGTGCTTCGCATGGCTCGACACCGCAACCTGATAAGAATACTAAGTACATGCTCCAACCTGGACTTCAGAGCACTCGTGCTCCAGTACATGCCCAATGGCAGCTTAGACAAGCTCCTGCACTCCGAAGGTACATCAAGTAGATTGGGATTCCTTAAGAGGATGGAGATCATGCTAGATGTGTCAATGGGGATGGAGTATCTACACTATCAGCATTTCCAAGTTGTCATGCACTGTGATTTGAAGCCTAGCAACGTGCTATTTGATAGCGACATGATAGCACATGTGGCAGACTTTGGCATCGCAAGATTGCTATCAGGTGATGACAACTCCATGGTCACTGCAAGTATGCCTGGAACACTTGGGTACATGGCACCAGGTACTATCGCTAGCTTATAGTGTAGCTATACTTGTAAGTGGTGTATATGATCATTGTCGTTTAATCCTCCTGATTGCTCATTGGTTCTAATATTATATTTTCTGAATTATTGAGCAGAGTATGGATCATTCGGGATGGCATCCCGCAAGAGCGATGTGTTCAGCTTTGGAATCATGCTTCTTGAAGTTTTCACCGGAAAGAGACTCACCGATCCCTTGTTCATAGGAGATCTAAGCATCAGGGAGTGGGTTCGTCAAGCATTCTCGACAGAGATTGTCCATGTTCTTGATGATAAGCTCCTGCAAGGTCCTTCCTCTGCTGACTGCGATTTGAAGCCCTTTCTTCCCCAAATATTTGAGTTGGGTTTGCTCTGCTCAAGTGATGCACCTAACGAAAGATTATCGATGAGCGATGTTGTAGTGGCACTCAAGAAAGTAAAAAATGATTATATCAAATCCATGGCAGCAACAAGGCCTGAAGCTGCCCAGTGATTTCCCTTATCTGCATATCTCGGTTCTGTTCTTTTGGTTTTACACTAGCAGAACAGCACTAGCTGCAGCAAACCCTTGAACATCTTACCTAATTTCTCCTTAGTCCATCGTTGAGTGTGCGCTCGGTTTATGCTTTCTCTTAGTTATTCAGTCTGAGAGATGTGTTTGTGTACTGTGAACTGGATATTTTTTTAATCGTTGTGTCTACTGTAGCACCCAAAACCTTTTTACTGGTGTGCATAAAGCCTATATAAAACGAGAAATAATCATGAGCTTCTGTTACTGAAATCGTGGTGATAAATAATTTGCTAATTTCTATTTTGCAAGGTTCAAGGCAGACATAGCTGTTGCACATCTGAGAATTACTAATTGCTAATTCGGTTTACTTCTGCAAAATTATGAGACGCAAGCCAAGCGTTCTTTTGTAGATAAAAAAACGAAAGCAGCAATGGTTAAGGTGGATAGATTGGTAGAGCGATCTTGATTTGCCTTTCTGTGATCTAGAAATAACATATGATAGCTATGATCCACCCATGCGAGGCACCCGAAAACCACCAATGCAAACTAAATCTTTACGAGAAGGGACGCCCAGGTCTCGTCGTAGCGAATACTAGTGCTCGCGGCATCCACTCTGCCAGAGAAGCCTCGCTGGTGCAGCGTTCGTGAACGCACCGGGCACATGCCAGACTATCAGTGTAGAGTTTTCATGCTTCATTTGTGCTGGAAAGAATTCCAAGCCACAAGGATCACCGTCGACCTCGTCGTCGCTGTGCGAGGGCGAGGACGAGTGCGTCCGAAGCCAGCACAAGGGACCCACCGCCGCCGGCTGTGGATCGGACTCCAGCCCTCCGGCGGCTGGGTTCACCATGCCAGGCAATGCCGCCTGATGGGCTGAGTGGGCCAGGCTTGGGCCGGGCCAGGCCCGCCACATGTCATCCTCTGATTCGTCCATGTTATTAGCTCTGAATCCCATCCGCTCAGTCCACAGCGCCTCGGTCCACGGTGCACCGGCTCCTACTAGCCCCACTTGCAGCTTCTCTGGTTCATGTGGACCGGGTGCACCATCTCCTTCTCGATCCCGTCCCCTCCTCTGTTCTCTGGCCTGACGGCGGAGGCTTGCCAGCGACGGCGAGGTCGCCCAATCCCGGTGAACCTGTGACCCTCCGGCTTCATCTTCTAGCCCAACGGCTTCAGGGCAACGCGGCGAGTTTGATGGAGGTCTTCAAGGCGGCAGCATGACGCCGAGCAGCACTGCGCAGGATGGTCGGCGGCTTGTCGGTGGCGACACTCGGCTGCTGCGACTCCACGGCATCCAAATCCAGGGCAACTCGGGGCACGGAAACACAATTGGGGTCACCCAACGCCTTTCCAAAGCGCCGGCGGTGACCTTATCCCACGGCGGAGTTCGCGCAGGCAGCAACGCCCACGGCGGAGCTCTGGCTTGACTGTAGTGCACGTCACGGCACCTTGGAGAGCTTCCCAGCCTCCATCTTCTCCTCCAGCAGATGCAGCACATCACGGCGGTCCTCGGCGTTGTCTCCATGCTTCTTACGGTAGCCGGTGGTGACAGAAAACGACGGCGTTCGATCGGCGCTCCAGAGCAGCAAGGCGGCGGCACGACAGAGACAAGGTGGTGTGCGGTGTTGCTCCGGGGCAGCAAATGAGCAGGTAGCATGCGCAGGGGGTGCGTCTCGGCGAAGCGGGCGCAGATCTCAGGTTGTTGATGTGCGGGCATCGACTGCTGGCTGGTACGACGGCTGCGCCAAGGCGGCACTTATCGCGCGGCAACGGGTATGGTGGTTTCCACTCCGGCGCCCTCCTGGCGTCGTGGTCCTCTTGGTTCGGCCGGTCAGTGCATGTGCGTGGATAGCGTGTCCAAGGGAGACCGGTGGAGGTCTCGGCCTATGCGCACCGGTACGGGCGCCATAGCCACGGAGCAAGGGCAAGGCAGAGGGGAAAGAGGAGTACTCGACGGTGCTCACCGGCGTTTGCAGGGGATAGGAAGTCGCGGTACGAAGTCCAATGGCATCGGCTCGCGGTACAGCTCCTCGATCCTTGCTCCGGCAGCACCACAACAACATCTTCTCCGACGGCGGCGGAACTCCTTCTTCTTCTCCGGTGATGGCGATGTCCTTCCCCGCCCCGCCCCCTTCTTCCCCTTCCTCTTCTCCCCCTCCAAAAGGGGTGGTGGTGATGAATTGGGTGAGCCACAGATGGCGGCGGGGGTCTTGGAACCCTAGGGCGCTCAGGCGCTCGCTTTTATAACAGGAGCGGCGGCGGTAAAAGGCTTGGCGGCCGAGCGCGGCACTTGCATGGTTGGGAGCCCTCCACGTCGCTCCTGCCAGTGGGGCGGGCTTGTCAGCGGGCGCGGCAGCTGGCTTCGGTGAGGGTGGACGGGGGTCCTTGGCATGTGCGCTCGAGTGGTTGGGCGCGCGAGGGAAAAATCTCCACGGCCATGGGCATCTTCTGCCAGAGCTTGTCAGCTCCCGGTCGGTCCAGGTGGTGTTTGGGCGAGCGTCGATGCGGGGCCGAGGTGGATCGGGCGGCTGGCAGCCTTGAGTTACCCTCACGCGAGCGGGAGTGGCGCGGGAAAAGCAGGGGAGGTCGGGGGGACCTCACCCAAAAATATGACAGGTGGGTCCCATGGCAGGACCCACTCATCAGCAACAGTGGCTAGGAAGCTGGCGTGTGCTGCGCGGGCGGCTCCTTGCTGGGCCGGCTTGCTGGCCGTTGCAGGCATGTGAGAGAAAGGAAAAGGAGAGGGCAGGCTGGGCCGGTTCGGTTCACAGGCTGGATTGGCCTTTTTCCTTTTCTCTATTATTTTTTCCTTTTTCTTTTCTATTTTTCCAAATACTTGTATATACATGTATGCATATATATATGAGGTGCCATTTGTAACTTGCCAAATAGTGGACTTACATAGCCCTAGGATATTTGGGGTGCTATCCCTATAATATTTATTTATTAAATAAATAAATATTGTTAGTTCTTTTAATTAGCATCACATAAATCCAAATAAAGATCCAAATCAGGAGTGGAAATTAAAATGCATCATTTAGATACTTCCAGTGCAATATAAAGGTGGAACTAGTGCCACATTGACTTATACATATCACAAGGATCACATAAGGGTAGCAAGGAGTGTATTGGACACAAGATTCTGAAGAAAACTTGAGCAAGATAAGGAGATTAGTGGAGCAAGATAGGTGATCTAGATAAAAGAGTAGTTCATGAGTCTAGTCTCATGAAACAAAGTACAAGGGTGCGATAAGGATGGTTGCCTATTGCAACGTAAGGGCAAATCTTGTGTTACATAGAGTTGTAACAAATGAAGCATAGCAGGGCATGATGTGCATTGGAAATGTGATCCCAATGCAAAAAAGGGATATGGACAAAGTGAGGGGTTTTAGTGGAGCACGATATGGAATTAGATAAGAGGGGAGTCTTAGAGTCTAGTCTCATGTGGCATAAGAATAAGTGTACAACATGGTACTTGACTCATGAAACAAAGAGGTAAATAAGTGGTACATTGGATACATGATTCAAAAATAAAGGCTCTGAGCAAGGTGAGGTTATTAGATTTAAAAGAGCTCAAGATTCTAACCTTGTGCAACATGAGTACATGGGTGCTATATTGGGGCTTAACTCATGACAATAGGGGCTAGACAAAGGTGCTATCACATGTGGCTTAAGATTATATTAAGTCACATGTGATGACGACGTTACTTAGTGTGGCACTAAAATATGTGCCAGGTGCAAAGAGGGCAGGGTTCGTACATGACATACATCAAACATGGGCATGTTTTGATAAAAATTTGTTGGTTGCATTTTTTGGTGTTTGCAATTTTTATGGTTGTTACAGTCCTACCCCCTTATCGGAATCTCGACCCCGAGATTCAAGGAAAGTAGTACTGTGCGAAGTGATATGTGATGTTTGCTCAACGTTCGGCTTCTTATTCTTCGTTGTTGGATGTTGTTGCTCCATTGAGTTGCAGGGGTGAGTAGGGACTCCTTGTTCTTTTGTTCCAATCCTTGATTGAGTATGATCCTGTTTGATGTTATTGCGATTGTCCCGAGTAGATCTTGCTAGCTCCATCAAGAGACATCTCTATGATAGCTGAGTAGTCGTAGCTGCAGGTGGAACAGATATAGATCAGGTCTCCTTGTTTGGTAGAGCATGCATTAGGAGCCAGGTTTTAATCTTGGATTATGAGGGATATGGATCCACCATGCTTCCGCTGCGCTACTCTGATAAGTGTAGTCGTCCATTTGCCTTTAAACCAAATGATGTTTCGGAAGCTTTGACGTTGTATTGCGGTAGCATCTTGCATCATGATCAGTTGTTTGTACCTTGTAGAAGTAGGAGTTCCTGGTTTTGCAGCTTAGCTCTTGGTTGGGTCTACAACCATTTCCTTTAGTAGAGAATTTCCAAATCCATGGGGAACATTGACCTATTCAAGACAACTTTCTGAACATGGCTAGGACTGTCCTGTCAATACTTTACCATTGTTTAACCTCTGATTCTTATGTCCTCAGAGAAGTATTTGGTGTGACACAGTCATGTTAGCAGGTCATCTATTCCACGGTTTGGAGTACCAGATCCAATGTTCGTGTTAGATGAGAGACTTCCTGGGGAACTATTGGAATGCTGGTCTTAATTTATTCCATCTAGTGCAGACCTGAGAGTTACCCGTGATTCTCCAAATAGGGATTCACTCCAGTGAGACTCTTTTTATGATCCAAAGGTCTTAAGAGTTACCCAAAAGCAGTTGTTCCGAGGGAGATTCCTTAGTGTATATAATCAACAACTTAAATCCTTGTGCAACTAAGTGACGCATGAGAACACGATATATTAAGTAAACTTGTATTAAAACCTTGATGTATGTACGTCACGTACCTTTCACCCTGTTGAGGTCTGATTGATAGTTCTCGATGGATAGATCTACGAACACTGTGATCTTCTATCCCTTCAAGTAGCTTCATGGTGTCAATGTTGGTGGCATCCATCAGATAAGGGCATTCAATAAGTCTGTGGCCTTCTCCAGAGCATCCATGGCATGTGATCGGCGATTTGCCTCAAGTGATAGTAGATTTCTTCACATTAGGGTCTTTCTGGGCAGACTGTTGGGTGAGTCACCAACGTGCTGCTCTACGAGCACTGTGGTTCATGGTGTCTTGAACTTGCTGAGTGATCCTCCTAGCTGAATCTTGATTTGACTTGATTTGAATCTCATCTAGTCGGGTCTTGCGGCTTTTTGGGCAGTCGATAACTTTGTATCCCTTCTGACCACAGCCAAAGCATGCATATCTTACCAGATCTTTGTCATCTTGAGCTTGTTGAAGGACTAGAGCTAGGATAGTTGTCCTTTCATTGCATCTGACAGCCTTGTGACCTAGCTGTCCACAAAGGTAGCAGTCGAAAGGTGTTCCTCCTGTGGTAGCTGCTACAGTAGTGTTCCATAGATTCCATTCCTTGCCAAAGCGATTCTGCTGTAAGTTGCTGGCCTCAAGTCGGGGTGCTTGGTGGGGATGTTACCTCCATCTTGATCTTCAGTTGGCGCAACTCCATGACTTAGGCGGGGTGGCATAGAAGCCTTCACACAAGACTTCAGAGGTGTTGCACTGAGGGGTGATTCTTCGTTTTTACGCTTATTCTTGCTTCTGTAGCTTTCTTCATACTCCAAGAGGCCTTTTTCTGCCTCTTTGCCTTGTCGAACACTTGTTCGATGGTGTGGTACATGCCTCCAATCAGAGCAAGCTGGATCAGAATGTCCAAACCTTTTCGAAAGTAGTACATCATCTCTTCTTTAGAGTCTTGTATGCTAGGAGCGTATCACAGCATGCGGCATTTACGGAGAACGTACTCGTGTATGGTCTAAGGTCCTTGCCTTATTTTGTGGAGTGCTTCTGTTGAATCATAAAATGCTCCCTTGGGGACATAGTGCTTGCAAAAAGTCTATGAATTCCTTCCAAAAATGTTGGCAGGACCTTGGTGGGAATTGCGGGAATTGTTCTACCATTCATGTGCGATTCCTGTGAGGTGGTGAGTTGCACTCTTGACACAGTCTCCTTCACTGTAGGTGGTTGAGTCCAGCTCTTCGGCTATATCATGTAACCAATCGATGGTAGTGATAGGGTTCCCATTAGATCCGTCACTGTAGGTGGTTTCCTTGATCTCTGTACATAGCAGCTCTAGGTGAGAACGTGGATTAGACACCGTGTTGCAGGATCCATAAGTGTCAAAGACCGAGTGCAAGTGATAGGTATTATCAGCAACTTAATATAATTGCTTATATAGCATAATCAATTTAAAACATTTTTACTCTATCCAACACTCAATCAAAGAAGCATAAATAAGGGATCTGGCGATCCTATAATTTGGCTGTGGTTTTCCTATGCATGCAAGCTGTAATCAAGTTCATAACAAAAGTCAAGTTTTATCTCATTCCCAACCCACACACACATCCATCCACCATCCCATCCATCCCAGTTTTGTCACCACATCTCCACCACCATCACCATCATGACTCACTCTCAGGTTGACCAGGGCAACTCCACTCGACCGGTCTCAGCAGCCCGTAGCCCTCAACCTGGCTCACGGTCGGAATCAACTCTCAAGGGGAGGTAGAACACTCCTCTCACTAGCCTGGTGAGCAAAACACAGGAAAGGTCCATAGCCGACAAGTCATCATATGTATCGATCGATCAACCATAACTCTCTGCAGAGGTTTCACTAATCCACCAGATAGCCATCATAGGTGCTCTAGATCACCTAGGTAGAATTCTAGGTCCCTACTGCCATAGAACAATGCCACTCTACCATCCAGCTCTGGATCGCTGAAACTGTGAAGAGATCATGTGTTCGCTCCCGAAGAGAATGCCATGTCATGTACCCACTCCTGAAGAGGGTGCCATGATCGTCTTGGAAGGGGGTTAGCTCCACCTCATGCATATACCTCCCTATCACTACTCGCCTAGTAGTAGTGGCATCGATCTATTCAGTGGTTCGGCCGTCTCCCCCCTAATGGGAAGCGAGTGGAAAGTAAGAGATTCCTATGATCCGGTTACCAGCGCAACAGTTCCTAGGTGTGACCAAGCCGGGATGTCTTTATCAGGGTTCCCATTTAATGTGCTACCATGGCACACTCCTCCTAGCTTCCACCCCTCAGAGGCTTCCACCCAGGACTCTTCATCTCATCTAGGTTAGTCCGCCACAGACTGTTCTTCATGGGAATGTCCAGATCCATTCCCCGGCTAGACTCGCTCCATAAGCTCATCATAGATCCCGGCTCGATCAACTCAACCCTCACCCTGTTCCCTGCTGTAAGTTCCACCCTAGACCCAGATACATCATCATCAGCTCACATACCCATCCGATCCACCAACACGCGCACCAAGCCTGACATCCCCACCAGACCCTCCCAGGGTTCATCACATCGCATAAAAAATGTAAGCGAATGAAGTATATATATAAATATAGCATATAAGCATGTGGCTAACATAACAGCGGGCAAGCAGGTGAAAGGTTACGACAAGGTAGGGCTATCAAGTAATATTCTATCATGCGAACCTATCTTAGGCATAAGCATTGCATAAAAGTAAGGCATTAGCAATTATAGATATTAGCCATGTCTACTAGGATTTCTAAGAGAAGGTGCTACCATGACACCTGCGCTGTCGAGGTAGTAGTGGTACGAGTCGTCTTTCGTCAAAGTAGTCATTTAGCGAAACCTCCTTCTTGGTGCTCGTAGCCTCCTCCCTGGGATCACTCCTCGTTCGACTCTAAAAATGAGAGGTAATAGTCGCATAAGCGACTCCTATAGAATAGCACAAAAAATGAACAAATATCAAAAAGATCCAAATGCACTCAAACATTAGCATAAGACGTAGAGCTCGATTTATAGAAAATTTGGACGCTTGTTTCATATTTTTCTCAGTTCGTATGAATTAGTTATGATTTTACAAAGATTCAACCATATACTGAAAAAGATAAAAGGTAGGATTATCCAGAGCCTGATACGTGGCACACTGTTACTGGCCAGAACTGACACCATGACTGACATGTGGGGCCCGTGATGATGTCATACTGACATGGCAGAAAGCTGACGTCAGCTCCGACATCATCACTGACTCGTGGGACCAGGCTGACGTCAGCGTTGAACAAGTCAATGGTCAACGGTCAACTGATAGGTGGACCCCATTGGGCCTTTAACGAGCCATTAATGGGCTTTAATGGGCCCAGTGGGCTGGGCTTGGGCCGGGCCAGGCCCACCATGTGTCATCCTCTAATTCGTCCACGTTATCTGCTCTGAATCCCATCAGCTCAGTCCACGGCGCCTCGGTCCACAGTGCACCGGCTCCTACTGGCCCCACTTGCAAATTCTCTAGTTCATGTGGACCGGGTGCACCATCTCCTTCTCGATCCCGTCCGCTCCTCTATTCTCCGGCCTAACGGCGGAGGCTCGCCAGCGACGGCGAGGTCACCCAATCCCGGCGATCCTATGACCCTTCGGCTTCATCTTCTAGCCCAACGACTTTAGGGCGATGCGGCGAGTTCGATGGAGGTCTTCAAGGCGGCAGCTTGACTCTGGGCGGCACTACACAGGACAGTCGGCGGCTCATCGGCGGCGGCGCTCGGCTGCGACTCCACGGCGTCCAGATCCAGGGCAACTTAGGGCACAAAAATGCGATTGGGTCACCGACCGTCTTTCCAAAGCGTCGGCGGCGACCTTAGCCCACGGCGGAGTCCGCGGGCAGCAACGCCCATGGCGGAGCTCCGGCGTGACCGTGGTGCGCAGCACGGCACCTTGGAAAACTTCCTGGCCTCCATCTTCTCCTCCAGCAGATGCAGCACGTCACGGCGGTCCTCGGCGTTGTCTCCTTGCTTCTTGCGGCAGCCGGTGGCGATGAAAAATGACGGCGTTCGGTCGGCGCTCCAGAGCGGCAAGGCGGCGGTATGGCGGTTTCCACTCCGGCGCCCTCCTGGCGCCGTGGTCCTCTTGGCTTGGCCTGTCAATGCATGTGCGTGCATAGCGTGTCCAAGGGAGACCGGTGGAGGTCTTGGCCTATGCGCACCAGTACGGGTGCCATGGCCATGGAGCAAGGGCAAGTCAGAGGGGGAAGAGGAGTACTCGAGGGCGCTCATCGGCATTTGCAGGGGATAGGGAGTGGTGGTACGAAGTCCAACAGTGTTGTCTCGTGGTACAGCTCCTCGATCCTCGCTCCGGTCGCACCGCAGCAGCTCCGCAGCGGCACACAGCTTCTTCTCCGGCGGCGGCGATGTCCTTTCGCGCCCCGCCCCCTTCTTCCCTTCCTCTTCTCCCCCTCCAAAAGGGGTGGTGGTGATGAATTGGGTGATCTGCAGATGGTGGCGGGGTTCTTGGAACCCTAAGGCGCTCGGGCGCTCGCTTTTATAGGAGGAGCGGCAGCAGCAAAAGGCTCGGCGGCCGAGCACGGCGCTTGCATGCTCGAGAGCGCTCCACGTTGCTCCTGCCAGTGGGGCGGGCTTGTTAGTGGGTGCAGCAGCTGGCTTTGTGGCTAAGGATACGAGGGTGGACGGAGGTCCTTGGCATGTGCGCCTGGGTGGTTGCGCGTGCGAGGGAAAAATCTGTGCGGCCATGGGCATCATCTGCCAGAGCCTGTCGGCTCCAGGTCGGTCCAGGTGGCGTTCGGGCGAGCGTTGATGTGGGGCCGAGGCGAATCGAGCGGCTGGCGGCCTTGCGTTACCCTCATGCGAGCGGGCGCGGCGTGGGTAAAGTAGGGAGTTCGGGGTGACCTCACCCAAAAAGATGACAGGTGGGTCCCACGGTGGGACCCACTTGTCAGCGGCCATGGCTAGGACGCTAGCGTGCGCCGCGCGGGCGGCTCCTTGCTAGGCCGGCTTGCTGGGCTGTTACGGGCGTGGGAGAGAAAGGAAAAGGAGAGGGCAGGCTGGGCCT
>CM041636.1:45120200-45304634 GCA_023333625.1 Bothriochloa decipiens | reverse complement strand
CTTGTATATACTTGTATGCATATATATATATGAGGTGCCATTTGTAACTTGCCAAATAGTGGACTTACATAGCTCTAGGATATTTGGGGTGTTATCCCCATAATATTTATTTATTAAATAAATGAATATTGTTGGTTCTTTTAATTAGCATCACATAAATCCAAATAAAGATCTAAATCAAGAGTGGAAATTAAAATGCATCATGTAGATACTTCTAGTGCAATATAAAGGTGGAACAAGTGCCACATTGACATATACATATCACAAGGATCACGTAAGGGTAGCAAGGAGTGTATTGGACACAAGATTCCAATGAAGAAAACTTGAGAAAGATAAGGAGATTAGTGGAGCAAGATAGGTGATCTAGATAAAAGAGTAGTTCATGAGTCTAGTGTCTTGAAACAAAGTACAAGGGTGCGGTAAGGATGGTTGCCTATTGCAACGTAAGGGCAAATCTAGTGTTACTAGAGTTGTAACAAATGAAGCATAGCAGGTCATGATGTGCATTGGATATGTGATCCCAATGCAAAAAGGGATATGAACAAAGTAAGGGGTTTTAGAGGAGCACGATAGGGAATTAGATAAGAGGGGAGTCTTAGAGTCTTGTCTCTTGTGGCATAAGAATAAGCATACAACATGGTACTTGACTCATGAAACAAAGAGGTAAACAAGTGGTACATTGGATACATGATTCAAAAATAAAGGCTCTGAGCAAGGTGAGGTAATTAGATTTAAAAGAGCTCAAGAGTCTAACCTTGTGCAACATGAGTACAAGGGTGCTATATTGGGGCTTAACTCATGACCCAATAGGGGCTAGACAAAGGTGCTATCACATGTGGCTTAAGATTATATTAAGTCACATGTGATGACGATGTTACTTAGTGTGGCACTAAAATATGTGCCAGGTGCAAAGAGGGCAGGGTTCCTACATGATATAGATCAAACATGGGCATGTTTTGAAAAGTTTTTATTGGTTGTATTTTTTGGTGTTTGTAATTTTTAGGGTTGTTACACGCGCGGCAAACGCGACCCGACAAGCGCAGTTGCTGCTGCTGAAGAAGCATGGCATCCATGTGGAGGAGAATACATGTGATGCGGATGTCAAGAGCAAGTTTAGGGCGGATGCCATGGAGATCCGACGAAGAAGAAGAAGCACGCCATGCAGAGACTGCTTCGGGGCGAGCTCGATCTGTCGGCCATGGACCTGGACTTGTCTGGGCTCAACGAGAATGCGAACGAGTAGTTTCTTTGTTTCATAAAATCTCGTAATCCGTGTTTGTTGGTGTTAGTGTTGTGTTGAGCTTTGGTAACCTGGGTTACCGGCCCCTTGGATTTTGTTGTGACTCTCTATTCTTCTGCTTAATGAAATACACGCCCCTGGCGTGATCGGAAAATAATGAACCAAGTAGAGTATGTGCAAAAATCGGTGCCTAGAAGCAGATGTAGAAATAGATCAGAGTATGTGTGGAGGGACACCGATGACACTGGAACGGAGCTACGCATGCAAAAAGGGGCCACCGAGCGCGCCAAGATGCCTGATGGCGAGCGATGCTAGGAAGCCAAAAGTAGCTAGCGAAGTTTCAAGATTGGAGAGCTAGCTATTTTGGAGAGGGGTTTAGCTAATCTGTTGGAGACATTTTTTAACTAACACTAGCCATATTTAGCTTTACAAAACATTTTAGCACTTCTCTTGGAGATGCTCTAACAACTGACCCAATGCAAAATCTAGCGGATCCACGCCCAGCCTACAGCAGTGTTTGTGCCTGACGGGTGGTTTTATGGTCAGCGGTCACCCCGGTGGTGGATCAAGATTTACAGAATAGGGAACGGAGGCGTCGTCTGGAGTGGAACGCCGAGGCCGTAATAGGACCCAGATCGAAACCAAAGACCTGAAGGGGCCATAGGCGAAGGATACCTTGGCACGCTTAAGGGCTACAACAGCACGAACTAGTCACCCGTTCCTGGACAGCCGCCGCGTCCTCCGCGGGCATTGGTGCGACCCCTGAGCGCCAACTATTTGATTGGACAGGGCAAAGGTCGCACCTGGTGGGGAGTTAACAACTCACACCATCGAACAACCTGGTGTGATAACCCTGAATCTGCAACCACCCAAATACTGATACACTATGCCAGTCGATCACATCACTAGCAGTTCCAAATCCCTATCACTGTTGGATTTTGAACCGGCAGTATAATACCGGTAGTGATCTGGGGTTCCAAAAAAGACAAAAAAGAAAGGAATCCAGCCAGTATACTTGCTGGAACATGCATGGCCACAAAACATATACAAAGAAACAATCCATACATCAGAATCTAGGAGAGATTCATACAAGAAACCCAGCTACCGCTCATCTTGCATCACAGAGGAAAGGATTCAATCACAAATCAACTCATCTAAAAAATATGTATTCTTGCCATATTCCCTCCTCCTATTATTATCAAGAAAATAAAAAGAATATTAGCATCCTTTGCAATCCCGTTGTTGTGATCTGCAGGTTTCAAAACAGAACAGAAATAAAAAAAAATAAGCAAGGATGGAATCAACGGGAGGAAACGGATTAAGAAGAGGGGAAGGCTTCAGATCTGAGTGCAAACATTGTTAGTATAACATGCATAAGAATCAAATCTGCTTGCTTGTGGAACCCGACCGATCTCCACAAATCTATGAAGAAAATATACAAATCTCTCTCAACTGGATAATACGAATCCGAGCAGCAAGATGCAAAAGAGGGAAAAGGAGCTAACCTTAAATCGCAGGCACCAAATCGCGTCCTGGAGCCCAATCAGGTCCTAGCGTCCACTCCCGCCGGGGTGGAGCCGACCGCTCGCTGGCCACCCATGCAGTGTAGCCACGCCGGGGTGGGGCTCGCCAGGTTGGAGCCGCACCTGCATTGGAGCAGCGCTGAGGTGGAGCCTCCGGGGTGGAGTTTGCAGGCGGTGGAGCCGCGCCGGCCATGAGTGGTGCTGGTGGTGGCTCTGCGCCGAGATGCATATGTGGGAGGAGCGGGCCGCGCGATGGAGACGCATGAGGGTAGGAGCAGATGCATGCGGGGGTGGAGGGATTGAGCGGCGCATAGGAAATCAAGGGAGGGGAATGAAGTCTGCGGATACGAGGGAAGTTAAGCGGAATGAATAAAAATTTCTTGTCCGGATCTTTTCATCAATGTCGGCTTGTCTAACACACCGGCATTCAAATGGACATCACTATCGGGTTTTTATACCAACATGCAATGATGTATATTTTCACTATTGGACTTTGTCAGTCTCAATCATTTTCTGATTCTAAAGCCGAAAAAGGATCTTTACTATCGGTTTTTTATTCCGGCAGTGATAAGGCCAGTAGTGAAGATCACATTTGTAGTAATGTAATTACTCTAGCCAGGGCCGTCCCTTCGCATGTGTGAAGTGACCGACCGCACACGGCCTTCGATTTGTATAGGCCTCTAAATATGTACATATATACTACATATACTATACATATATAGCAGCTGTTTGGCCCATTAGCACTCAAGTGAACGGTGAAGCCCAATAATAAAGAATGATTTTTTAGCCGGCCGTCAACGTCTCTTTGTTTCCCAATCGCAGACGCAAGACAACAGATCGCAACCTGTTCAACTTCCTAATTCCTATCCCCCACGCTGGATGCCCTATCGGCCGCCGCCCACCAGGCCCTGCGCCCACAAGAGCTTCCGAGCGGCGAGCGTGAGCCCAGAGCCCACAGCCCAGAGTCTAGCATGGACATAAAACAAGCTACGTACCAGAAACAAAGAAGAAGCCACTCAGATTAATAGTGGGAGACAAGCTCTATAAATGGGCAATTTCATTGGGCCTACTACTCAAATGTGTCATAGCAGAAAAAGGAATACAGATGCTTCGGTGGTGGGCGTGAGTAGCTGCTGGCCCGCTTGGATATTTCAGCCACGCGCTCCCCTCGCCGTACTAAGTCTGAGCAGCCAGCATCTCTCCCTTTGTCTTCCCTCTGCCATCGCCGGCACAGCTCTGCTCACCACTCAATTGCTCGTGAAACAATCATCACTTTATCCTAGCGTTCCTTGTTGACCCGCTAGCCTCACCACTCGCAATCACAATCATCCCCAGCATCGATTGCCGCTGTGGCTGTGCTGCAATGGCCGCCATGACCACCTTGCCGTGGCTTGGCTCCTCCACATCACCTTTCGTTCTCACGTTCTATGCTTTAGCTTCCCCATGACACATTGATGCTCATTGCTCTATCCTTTTCCTTGTTCCATAACAGGACACATCGGAACGCCAGCTCACCACCGGCTCGCGCCACCGTACCCGTCACCACCATTGGTAGTAGCACCTGCGCCACCTCTGCTCCAATCACGTGCGCATTCGTGTTGTGGTGGGCACTCTGATGCTATCCTGAGTCCTCGCCATACTAGATGTGCGCCGGAGCGGCAAGCTCGCTGCTGCACTACCGTGCCACTGCCTGCGCGGTCTTGCCTCCTCGGTCCATTGTAGGCCAAGACACAGCCATCCGCAGGTGTGCACGAATAACAGGATGCTCCTTGCCCCTTCGCCTTTGACGACGTTCCTTTATTCTGCCGAAATCATGGTTTCTGCGGGCTTGCTGGCCATAGGGCTGGGGGCTAGGGTCAAGGTTGCTCGGTCGCTTGATAGGGCTCTAGCTAGCCTAACCGGCGCAAGCGGCCTACGGCCAGCGGTGCATCGCGTTGCGCAAGTCGATGCAGTTCGGAGGACGGTGCACGGGGGAGCAATGACGACCAGTGGGTGAAGTTCGGTTGAACGATGGCGGCGCAAAGCCCAGCTCGGTGGTCATGGCTGCTACTCCGTGTGCCACCGCATGAGAGCGGGAAGGAAGAGAGAGCGGACCTGGCATTTTTTACCTCTATGCTGACCGGGCCCACCTACCAAGGCTGTCAAATGGTGAGAATGTAATGGAAGGTGGAAGACAAATAAGTTCCGGGCCCACCTACCAAGGCTGCCAAATGGTGAGAATGTAATGGAAGCTGGAAGACAAATAAGTTCTGACTAGTGGTACAAGTGACCGCTCTAACTTTTTAAAAAGCTCGTATGGAATTGTAAACTTTTATAACAGCACACGCAAAAAAGTCTCTAGGTCCAAAGCAGTGGCATGGTGAGAATAGCTACAATAGGAGGAGCAGCCCATTTTGAACTCAGTTGAACCAATCGTTGTGCAATTCATACAGCTTATCATTATTATTTTTTCAGAAAAAAGCTTATCATTATTTTAGTCAGGAAAAAATCTTATCATTATTTTTTTAAGAATTACGCAGTACAACGTAGATGTCATATAGCACGCACACACATCACCCTTATAAACACACGTACGCAATACCTACCTTTACCCCTATGAGCAGATTCAAAGGACTGAGCATCCGGCAGATCTGAAGATTCCCGAAGTCACCTACACAATCCACTCGGGGCCGGTCACCATGGAATTGGCCCACCTGCACCTCTTGGCCCACCTGCCCACTGTAGCCTGTCCATTGTCGCCCTGTTGCTGGTCACAGGTGAAAAGAGGGGTACTGACACATAGGCTAAGGTGTTCATCCTTTTCTTCCATTGGCGTTGGCGAAGTGCTGTCGTCTGAAGCAACATGTCCACCGCATTCATTCTCCCAAATGGGTAAACCAGATGCATGCGCGCGTAGCCCGGCAGGTTGCATGGTAGGGTCCAGAGCTCGGCGGAGTCGACGATGTTTGTTTCAGTTTCCAAAACCCAAGCCATGTCATCTGTCTTCTGCATCCAGGTCCAGGTGTCGGTGGCAGTGGCATGTCAACTTGCCGTTCTTTCTTGCAAGTTGAAAATCTCCCGGTGCAGGGGAGGTGCTGCCAAAATTTTCAATTTTAAGTCTAACACATACAATCTCTTCTCTTTTGTGCAGCCTCCTTCGGCAGGTTCAAACTATCCCGCTACGGTGTCACCGGGGGCTGATGCCGTCAACCCTTCACCGCAGTCCGGTCCATCACCGAGGCCACAGTTGCAGTCTCCGTCGTCATAGTAGGGATGTAGTACTATTTGATGTTGAACTTGTAATAATGAACTTGTGATGTTGAACTTTGGCGGATTATCGATGGATTATCGATGAATTTCTGAAATATGCGTGTGCTTTTGATATATAATGCATGTTGCTGATATAGATGTCATTATTGATGTGCTGATATATATATATAATAAAAAAGAACCGTATTTCTGGATTGTCTTTGCCGTGTGCCTTGGATGGCAGCAAACGGCAAAGTAATATATATAAAAAATAAAATAACAACTTTGCCATGTGCCACAGGTCGTGGCACACAGCAAAATAATATTTTAAGAAAATAAAAAAGATAAAAAACATTGCCGTGTGCCTTGGTTGACACACGGCAAAATATATAGAAACTTTGTCGTGTCCCTCGGTTGACACACAGTAAAATATATAGAAACTTTGCCGTGTGCCTCGGTTGACACACGGCAAAAAATAGAAACTTTGCCGTGTGCCTCGGTTGACAGACGGCAAAATATTGGTTGACGGCCAGCGTCGTGACGGACAAAAAAATTCTGCCGTGTGCCAAGCCAAGCACACGGCAAAATTTCTATATATTTTGCCGTGTGCAATACACGACAAAGAAACTTTACCGTGTAGAATTTTACAGTGCGCACTTTGCCGTGTGCTGCATACGGCAAAATATTTTGCCTTGTCTAAACATGTCTTTATCGTGTATAATTACACACGGCAAAGAACCAGTGTCCAGTAGTCCCGTCAAATTGTGAGAATGTAAGGGAACGTTGATGGAATAGCGTGGACGACAAATATGTTCCTAGTAGTGGCACAGGGGACTGCTCCAACTTTTGAAAAGCTCGTATGGAATTGCAAACTTTTATAATGGCACACGTAAAAAGGTCTCCAGGTCATCGGTAGTGGCACGCTTAAAAAAGCTACAGTAAGAGCAGCAGCCGATTTGAGTTCAGTTAAACCATTCGTTGTGCAATTCATACAGCTTATCGTTATTTAAGCTGGATACTACGCAATCCACTCAGGGCCGGTCACCATGGAATTGGCCCGCCTGCACCTCTTGGGCCACCTGCCCACTGTAGGCGGTCCGTTGTCGCCCTGTTGCTGGTCACAGGTGGAAGCCGCTCCCTCTCTGTTGCCGCTCTGTAGCTCGTTATGAATGGAAAGAGGGGTACTGACACATAGGCTCAGGTGCTCATCCTTTTCTTCCATTGGCGTAGGCGAAGTGCTCTCGTCTGAAGCAACATGGCCACCGCTATTCATGCTTGCAAATGGGTAAACCAGATACATGCGCACGTAGCCCGGGTTGCATGGTAGGGCCCAGAGCACGGCGGAGTCGACAACAATGTTTGTTTCGGTTTCCAAAACCCAGGCCATGTCATCTGTCTTCAGCTTCCAGGTCCAGTTGTCGGTGGCAGTGGCATGCTCAGAGCAGCCACATTGGGAGCAGCGCCCCGGTGAGACAGTGACCAGCTTCAACGCACCACGAGCGTTGGTGCACAAGAAACATCGGTGCTCCAGCGCCTCCGCATGGTACGGCACATACCGCAGCTCAGGACCCTTGTCGTCGAGCAGGTCGGAGAAGATGACGCCGTAGTAGAAGTCTACCCAGCAGAGGAGCCTGTCGCCAAGGGCACGACAGCTTTAGGCTCCCACGAGGCCAGGAACAGATCCCCGTCTCTCCCGTGGTCGTGGATGATCCGCCGCTGCTTGACACAGAACTTACCGTGACGGAACATGTGGAGCTCGGCCGCCTTGTTGGGCGTTGCGTCACCCTTCACCCACAGCGTCTTCAGCTGTGCCACGACAAACTCGGCCTCGGCGTGGCTCAAGAAACCTGTGAAATTTATATCCAGCCGCCACCATTGATCACCTCGTGGGAGTAGATACAAAGACGGCGGCCGTGCGGGGTCGGCGGCAGCGGCGCCAACGTTGTTGTAAACAAAGTAGTCGTACACGCAGGGCGACGAGTAGCCGTTCTCTCTCGAAGTAATCCGCACGAGCACAGAGCCGTTGTGCGCCGCGATGACGGTGGAGCAGGCAACCGGTCCATCGGCTGCGCCGTGCAGAAAGCAGAGGCAGATGCGTGACAGCACAGAGAACGGCTCACGACGGACGGAGACGCTGATGCGGTGGCCGTTGGACGTGGCGGCGGCCGCGATCGTCTTAGAGTCGCCGGTGATGTTGCAGGCCTCGCCATAACCTCCGCCATAGGGTGCGAGCAGGATCCAGTCAGGATCGGCGGTGGCGGTGGCGGTGCCGGCGGCAGCGGGGGCGGCTGCCGATGAACATGCTGGAGGTAGTTGCGATTGCGACGACAGGATGGAACCCATCGTATGGGATAGGGGCAGCACCGACGTCGCAGGTTGTCTTCGTGACGAGATCAAGACGATGCCAATCTAATTTCTGCGTGGGCAGCAGCGTGATTGACAATAAAATCTGCTGACCAAAGTCCCAAGATCCCATGGCCTTGTGAGTTTTTTTACTTGTTTCTAAAATTGAAGGGCTGTAGGCTGCTTTCTTTATTGCATTGAGGAATATGAATCGAAAAGCCTTCTGCTTCTACCGAAGCACTATCTATGGTCCATGGAACATCCCAAAGTCCTGACCGTGACATCAGGCACTAGGCCTTGTATTATATGAGACTAGTATAATAACCATGCTAACATTACGGCTTTATTTTGGGGATGCTTTTAAAAATAACTATTTATTTATATAATTTAACTTTTACACAATTGTATTTAAACATGTATATAATCCAGGAACACTGTGCACAAAAGGTATAGTAAAGTTATTTCTCGCATTAACCACCTGAGCTAGATTCTGTCTAACTCCTTAATCGTATATTATAGCAATTCTAGAACTGGCTGTAAATATTTATATTATAACAAAAACTTTACTTTATAAATAGTCACTCTAAAGATTCATCATTGTCGATGAACAGGATGTTTGCGCAAACTGTCGACATTATGTCTTTTCTCCTTCTCCACTTTATTTAGCCCGACATTAAAATATGACATCATCATCTAGATTATCGCCACTCTCATTTTGTTGCTCATTATCGGATAAATTAAATAACACAAAGACATGTATATCGAGTTATTAAGCATCACTAGATATATTTACGCACGCAAGAAGAGATCGCATGTTTTGGCTACATATTTTCACCAAGGCAACTAACACTCTTACTGCTACACCCAGCAACAGCAAATCGGCAGCCAAAAAGACAATACAACGACATACATCTGCAAGAGCACACACCTCAAGCTCCCCTACATTCAACAGGCGCCCGCAGAGCTGCCAATCAACCCGTGCATGATTTTCGGTATGTCCAGTCCACTCATCTGTTTAGTCAGGGAAGTGGTGGTGAATAGTTTCTTCTTCCCTGTAGTGTTTGAAAAGTCAAGTAAAAAATCTTTGTGAAGTCCAACAGAGATACCTAACATCTATATCTAACAGAAGTATAGGAGAATAAGAGTTGACCCAAGAGAATACAACATCAGCTGCTATCTGGTTCTAGAACTTAAATGACAGTTGAAGCAAACAGTGCAAGATACTGTATTGGCAACCTCTTCACGCCATCCCCACCCATACCTGATTCCTACACAGATGATTTTAAGTTTTATAAAATACTCGCGCAATGCTGGAAAGAAATAGGCCATTCAAATTACCACACTGAACCAAGCATTGTCTAGACGACTGGGAGTTGTCCATGCATTCTGGACCAAATCATATCTTTCAAATAAGCAAAGATGTGTCTGTATGTAGTGAATTGTAGGAGTGTCAGATGCACCAAAAAATGAGATGCAAAAAAAATCAGAAGTTAATTGTGTAGAATGTAAAAAATAAATTAGAATCAGATAAATGAATTGGGTAGAATGAAGACAGAAGTAGATGGCTTTTAGAATACTGTACATCTAAGCTCTCGTAATACATGGTGTATGTATCATTTCAGAACTTCAGTTAGGACGGGGAAATTGGGAAAAATCAATAGCCTACTTAAAAGGGATGAAGTCAGGATAAATATATAACAATTACTAAGGCAATTAGAAAAATATGTCCAACATTTGGCAGGTACACACATATCTCTATGCTCCAAAAAAGGTGTTTGAATAATACACAAATGCATTTTTCATCCATGTCAAGTCAGGGTCAACTTTTCTGGACAAGTCATCATGTTGGCTCAAGGTACAAAATTAAGCGAATCACCTTGTCGTGCAGATCCTTCATAAAATTTGAGAACTTGTCACAGTGTAGAGGCTCAGTCCCATCACTCCCAGGGCCAACTTTAAGTCTAATAGGTAAACCATCCTTATGGGTGGACCCTTGTCCGTTAAAGGACCACGAAGGTGCCATTACTTTCTTAAACTCTTCTCTGTCTGTCATCCCAAAAAAATGGCATGTCCCAGATGCGAACAACAAATTTACAGTGAAGAAAGTGGTTAAAATTTGTCCATACCCTTATTTTACCATCAACAAACAAGTCAGATCATTATCTAAAAAAATAAGTCAGATGATTGAACATGCTCATAAAGAGCAAGTTTTCATGGCGAAATAAATTAACTGCATGCAATGATCACAGGGTAGATAACAATACAACACAAACAAGACCATAAGTGCAATCTTATGTTGTTCCAGACAAAGCATGCTAACAATTAAGAGCTATGTAGAAGTTCAACAAATAAAACAACTGTATGATGACTGAAGTCTTAAAATGAACTCCAACTCCAAGAGATACAGAAGTTCAGGATCTATATATATTTAAAGAGAAATTTTATATTTTAATCTTACTTCATATCTATGTTCTTCAATTAGTCCCGCTCTGCAGCTGTTTTTAAAAAAGAGTGTTACTTCTCTTAAAACATCTGATCATTTGAACAAAAAATCCATTTCAATTCTTAAAACGATTTTACATTCTCAAGTTTTTCTTCAATTTAGTTATGCTCCTATCAATTGTGAAAATCAGCCAAAAAAATGTTTAAGGAGTCCTACACGACACTTTGTTCAAACGTAATTCAAAGTGAACAATCCTCTGTACCCAACTTCCCAAGCCTTAAGAAAAATCACTGTAAATAAT
Organism: Bothriochloa decipiens; assembly: GCA_023333625.1. Classification (NCBI taxonomy): domain Eukaryota; kingdom Viridiplantae; phylum Streptophyta; class Magnoliopsida; order Poales; family Poaceae; genus Bothriochloa; species Bothriochloa decipiens. The sequence continues at coordinate 45,293,556 of CM041636.1, read as the reverse complement.
ATACTTTACTAAAGAAATAAACACATGTTATTCTACCAAAATCTGTAAAATAACTGCTGCAGTTAGCATTGGGCCAGATGTGCAAATGCGATCAGAATCCCTTTTGGAGAAAAGACTCTTTAACTGCACAGGAATGGAACAACATAGTATATACTTGCTTCTTCTGCAATTCTGCGTTGTGTTCCTTTAGTTTCTGAACTTCAGCTTCCAAGTCCATTGTATAAGCCTACAGATCATAACAGACATGATTAAGCAACAAGTTATGTGTTGAGGTTGCAAATGTGATATGATAGGCCAGATGTGCCTCTACCTTACTACCTTGTCGAATATCCGTCATTTTCGACAGGGCATACAAGGCCATGTGCTGATTTATCAGAATCTTAGAGCAGCAATTTGCAATAGGAAACTACTATTACTACAACACATGCAAGAATTCAGGATAAGGGTGTGACCTGCTTACGGGCACAGGATCTAACTCCACACTTCATGTTCTTGATCATCCTCCTTTGCCGCCGTTCCACGACCTTCTCTACACCTGCACTACTACTTCCTCAAAGGGGTATGGCAATGGAACCATCAGTGATGACAAAACCCCATTCCCCCCTTGCCCATAGAATCCATCTAGCACACCGACATATATCCACCAGACTCACAAGTCACAAAGAACATGACCTGCCATCCCAGCCACCATAGGCAGCCATTACCCATGGCCTGGTCTTGAGTTGTGGTTTTCATTACGACATGGGTACTTCTTGTAATCCGGAGTACTTATAATATCTTGATGTACCTACGTATCATATAATATAATTCTTCTTTCGTCGCAAAAAAAAAAAAATTCCCCACCGGAGCAATCCCCATTGCTTTAGCCCCAGCATCATTGGCCGAAGAAAATGGAGGCACCATTATTCACCACCTGAATCGGCCGCGTAGCAGCAACTGCCGTCAAGTTGTAGATCTAGCGGGGAGTGTTTCCGTGGGGAGGAGGCGACCGGTGCTAGTGTCCTGTTCCTGGAGCCCGGAAGCACCTCCAGCGGCGGGATCACCGCATCCTGATCGTGGAGGAGGCCAGCGGGATCCGTTGTCCTGATCGCTGAAGACGGCTGGCGGCGGGCATTGCCGTGGTTAAGAGGCAACCCGTGCTCGCGTCCTGTTCCGGGAGGAGACTACGGTGGAACTTGATCACCAGAGGGCTGAAACAAAGAACTAGTAAAGGGATCTGATATCATCCATAATCGAATCATGTTACAGCTTCCTCAACCAAGCACTTTAATTGTCTATTCAGAACCACGTAGTTGTTGTAACGGCACACCAATAAAGTTTCTGGATAGAGCTTACAAAGCTGGTTAAAAATATATAATAATAAAACTTTTGACACTACCAGGTTTCTACAGGCAGATATTGGACTGCATGCTTAGCATTGTCTAACTGAATATGGATCACCATGCATGCTACTGTATCTGCTTTTCTTATGTCCTGGACCTGTGCTCTACTGTTCTGGTACACACATTCCCCTTGTGCCTTCTGCCCTCTCCTCCACGTGCTCATCCTCTTCTTCAGTTGGCGCAGAGCTCTCGTCTAGAACAATATGACGACCACCACCGTTCATACTCGCAACAGGGCAAACCAGATGGAAGCGTGCGTAGCCCACTCCCACACTGGTTTGTAAGGCCCAGAGCTCGTCGGTGGAGTCGGCCATGGTTTCTGTTTCCAAAACCCAAGCCATGTCATCTGTCTTTAGGGCCCAGGTTGTTGACGGCGGTAACATGCTCAGAGCAGCCACAGTGGGAGCAGCGGCCGGGAGAGGGAGGTTGACCAGCTTCACAGCACCACCGCAGGGTACGGCACATAACGCAGCTCGGGACACTCGTCAAGCACGCTGGAGAAGATGACACCGTGGTATTGGTATTGGTCGACCCAGCACAGCAGCCCGCCGAGGGGCACAACGGCTAGAGGCTCCCATGGGCCCAGAAGAAGCTCCCGGTCTTTACCGTTGTAGTGACCGACGATCCGTGGCCGCTTGACACACCACTCCCCATAACGGAAGATGTGCATCTCGAAAGCCGTGGGGCTTGTTGCCGCCGCCTCGCCGTCCTCGGACCTCAAAACCTTAAGCTCCGCCATGACGATTCCACTTACTGCTGGAAACCTCCTCAACCTGGTAAGGTGAAGATTAATGTTGATGCTTCCTTTTATAAGGAAACCAATATTGCAGGTCTTGGGATTATAGCAAGGGATGAAAAAGGAAATGTGATTCTATCTGCGACAAAAGTTCAGTCTCATTGTTTTGATGCTGAAGAGGCTGAATTACTTGCATGCAAGGAGGCTCTTCTCCTAGCTATTCAGTGGATACCTGATCCGATCACTGTTGAAACTGATCGCTATGCCATTTGTCAGGCCTTGAACTCACTATGTGATGATAATAGGTCCCGCCTAGCCCGACAAGTAGGAAGCACAAGCGCTTGCGGCTGAGCTCCAGGAGGCTGAGTTTGTTCTAGTGAAGAGAGAACAGAATAGGGTTGCTGATCTTTTAGCAAAACGTGCTTGTAAAGACTTGTCTTCAGCTTTGTGGCTGCGACATGTACCTGATTTTTCTGTAACTTTTTTAGCAAACGATGTAACCCTTCCTAATTAATAAAGCTCAGCCTTTCTCGCAAGAAAAAAAAGAACTCGGCCTCGCCCAGACACAACAGGCCAGTGGCGCTTCTATCTAGCGTCCAGTTGGTTGAAGAGTAACGTGGGAGCAGATGCAAGGACGGCGACCTTGCTGGGTCGGCGGCGCCCGCGTTGCTGTAAACAAAGTAGTCGGACGCGCAGTGTTTCCTGTAGCCTTCTGTGGAAGTAATCTGCACAAGAATGGAGCCGCCGTGCGCCGCGACGACGGTGGAATAGGAAGATTGACTAGCAGCTCTGCCGGGCAGAAAGCAGAGATAGATCCGTGACAGCGCCGGGGACGTCTCACGACGGATGGAGACGCTGATGCGGTGGTCCTTGGAGGTGGCGGCGGCCGCGATCGTCGTGGGGTCGCCGGTGATATTGCAGTCCTCTTCAATACCTCCACCATAGGGTGCGAGCACCATCCATTGAGGTTTGGCGGTGGGCGACGAACAATGAGGTAGTTGCGTGTCGAGAGGGAGCCATTGCATTCGATGGCCAGCGGCGGCGCCGTCTCTGGTTGTTCTTGTCTTCGTGATGAGAAGGCGATGGCAACCTATTTTTGCGTTGGCAGTTGCCCCATGATGGATAATAAAATCTGCCGATCAAAGTCCCCAGATCCCAGCCCCTCGTTTTTTCATATTAGTTTTCAAAAAATTGATGGGTTGGTGGGCTGCTTTCTTTACTGGATCCAGTGACTTTTCGAGGATTGAGGAATTTGACGGTGCATGGAAAAAAATTGACACCTCATGTATATGTAAAAAAGCCTCCTACTTCTACCAAGTCAGTCCAAGATAAACTTTAGCCTAATGCTAAATATTAGCCTTAGAGTGAAGGAGGTATTCTTCTCAACTCAGTAGGAAAAAAAAGAAGACGAAGGATCCTGGGGTTAAAGATTAGCCATGTACCCTACCATGACCCTTTTACCCCTAATTAATACTAATGCAAAACCATGGATAGCGATGACTATGACATATTACTAAATAAACTTAAATAAGAGAAAAGGATTAAGAGTCGAGCTCTACGGCAGTGGCATGTTGAGACTAACACCACAGTAGAATTTGAATTTAGTTACACAATGAACTCTGTGCCGGTCACCATAAAATTGGCACATCAACATAATAGTTGTGTGACTCATACAGCTTATCCTCTTATTACTTATGCAAGCTACTACGCAATCCAGTCAGGGCCGGTCACCATAGCGTTGGCACTCCTGCGCCGCTTGGGCCACCTATCCACTGTAGCTGGTCCATTGTCGCCTTGTTGCCGGTCACCAGTGGAAGCTGAGGTCTCTCCATTGCTGCCCTGTAACCCGTTATGAAGGGAAGCCATGGCAGAGGGGGTTCTGATAGACAGGCTCATGTCCTCATCCTCTTCTTCCACAGGCTCATCGCCACCTCTGTTCATGCTCGCGACAACATGGCCACCGCTGTTTAAGCTCGGGACAGGGTAAACCAGGTGCGTACGCGCATACCCCGGTGTGTCTGGGAGCGCCCAGAGCTCGGTGGAGTCGACGACCTTGTTTGTTTCAGTTTCCAGAACCCAAGCCATGTCATCCGACTTCAAGGTCCAGATGTGTATGTCAGTGTCATGCTCACAGCAGCCGCAGTGGGAGCAGCGCTGGGGTGCCATGCTGACCAACTTCAGCGCGCCGCGAACGTCTTTGCATACCAAGCGTTGGCGCCGTGCACCACTGACTGTGCAGGGTAACGCACGTATCGCAGCTTGTTGGGACCCTCGTCGAGCACGTCGGAGAAGATGACGCCGCTGTACCGGTCGACCCAGCACGGCATGGGCACGGCGGCTATGGTCTCCCACTTGGCCCAGAGCTCTTTACTGTCAAAACAGCAACCGTCTCCACGGATGATCCACGGTTGCTTGACGGACCACTCGCCTTGACGGAACAGGCGGAGCTCGAAAGCAATGAGGCCAGTGTCCTTGGCTGCCGCCGTGACGTCGTCCTTGGACCCCACAATCGTAAGCTCCGCCACCACGAACTCGGCCTCGTCACGGCACAAGAGGCCAGTGGCACTTACATCAAGCCCCCGCCCCGCTGGGCCTCGGAGCAGATACAAGGACGGCCGCCGAGCAGGGTCGGCGGCGGCGGCGCCCACCACTTTGCTGTAAACAAAGTAGTCGACCGCGTAGGGTGCCAAGTATTTCTTCGTAGTGATCCGCACGAGAACAGAGCCGCCTTGCGCAGCTAGGACTGTGGAACCGGCCCATGTAGTATAGCATCTGTCCGCTGTGCCGGGCAGATAGCAGTGGCAGATGCGTGACAGCGCCGAGAACGGCTCACGACGGAGGGAGACGATGATGCAGTGGCCGTTGGTGGTGCGGCGGTCGCGATGGTCTTCGAGTCACCGATTATGTTGCAGTCCTCGCCATGACCTCCGCCATAGGGTGCGAGCAGCATCCACCGCCGAGGACAGGCGGTGGCGGTGGCGGTGGCGGCCGATGAACAAGCTGGTGGTAGTTGCGATTGCGACGACAGGAAGGAACCCACTGCAGATTAGTCAGGGGCTGCGCCAGGTCGTTGCAGGTTCGTCGTCCTTAGATTAGATAGAATCCGGCCTCTGCCTGATTGACAATATAATATGCCCACCAAAATCCCCAGATCCCTTTCCAAAATTGAATTGGATTGAGGAATATGGATAGAATCCGGCTTCTATAATCCGGACCGTGACGTCAGCCCACGATCGGGCAGTAGACCATGTATTATGATAGAAACTATACAGTGCTTGCAAAAAAATAGCATGAAGATATTAGTAGCATCAGTTTGCTATCTCAACTTAGCAAACATGACAAAATAGCCTCCAACATGGGCTGTGGCACTAGGTCAGAGGGCAGTGGCAGCTACATGAGCGAGAGATGAATTGGGTTTTAAAGAGCAAAGCTCCTTAAGCAATCTGAACTTACTCCTAAGAAATCTATACGTAACCTCCTAAAACTAGAGAGAGATTCCTTAGGGATGCGGACTCTCCTTTCCTAACAAACACTCCCTGTCTGCAAGATAAACTCAACCTATTCAATGTTAATTTCTAAACAAACCCTACTCTATTTTTCCTAAATTCTCCCAACTTTTCAGATGCTCCACATCATATTTTTTTTATCAACCTATTGTTAATTTGTTATTCAGCATCGGATACAAATTATTGAAATTAGCATGTTACCCTAAAGTTTACTCTTGTTTCATGGGGTTGTTTTAATCAAGGTTTTTTATATCGGTAAGAACAATTTTTCGGTCCCCAGCGATAAATGCGAAATATTTTTTGGTCCCCAGCGATAAATGCGAAATTTTGGAGATTTCAGAAATATCGGATCAAATTTAAATAAATTTAAATTTATTTTTTAAAAATTTTTGGTATCATTTCACTAGAAAAACTCTCTAATCTATCATCCATCACAAATTTGTATAGCATCGATGAAATAACATAATATCTCACGTAAGTAAAACCGTGGTAATACATCGATCCGCGATAATACTGATATAAAAAAATTCGGTCCTCACCGAAAAAGGCGATATTTCAGAAATTTCGGTGATATTTCACCGAAAATTTTTTCTATAGTTTTAATGCCAAATATGAGCTTGTATTTTGCTTCACTTCCAACTGTTCTTGAACTATATAATGTATGTATTGCGGAGTTCATTGTGAGATTGTTGTGGGCGAAGTGTATGTGGAGGGAGAATCAGGACAGGAAGGACTCACCGGATGATGAGGATGTTGATGCATGGACAGATCAACTTAATCTCCGTTGGCTGCTATGTAAGGACTGTGTACTAGGCCCTGTCTAAAATTACCAGTAAGTATAAATTTTGTATCATGATGAGCCAAAGATGATGGATGACTGTCCATCATATAGCGGTCGTCGGTGCTGTTGTGTTGTACTGGATTATGTATTTACGGCATGCAGCATCACAGTTAGTTGGATTGATCCAAGAGAACATATGCTCTTTGAGGGAATAGGAGTGGCAGCCCATGCTGGCCAGTCAAACTTAATCTCCTACCAAACTCTGCTGACCATAAGCAATCTAGCCATGACCTTTTTTTGCCATGTGACTATGGTGCTGACTGCATTTTAATTAGAAAATGAAAGGGAAACATGAGTGTCAATAAAATGGTCTCCTCATGAGATAAAAAGGGTGAAAAGAAAAATAAAAAGAAGGTGAAACACAAGAGTTCGGTTGATCGTTTTCATGGCTGATTTTGGTTGTTTCAATATTTGTTTTGTGATAGAGAATAAGCGCAGCTTTTTCTATCATTTGCATATCCAAAGAGAAGAGTATGCGAAGTCATGGCTACATATGTGATTCATTTTTAGATAGACAACGTGATCCATAACAAGAAAGATATACTTCCTCTTCCAACTAGACATTTTAAGTTGGATGAAAATACTGCTTGTTATCTAACATTAGTATCCCTTGCGCAAAGTGTTATGCACTACAGAATGAAACAAATTCCTGCTGTTCATAAAGCAAAAGAGTCCTTAGGTATTTGTAAATATTGTGGAAACAGTTCAATCCGATGAAATCTTGACAGAACAATGATATGAAATTGCAGCCTTTAAGAGTCACCCTGGCTAAGAAGAAGTACTATCTGTGACAACTGTCCATGCCCTGCATTGCTATCCAGTGGATGCGCAAATCATTCATCATTAGAGAGCAAATGCTATAGTTACTTGGAGAAAATATAAAAACTCTGAACAGTTCTGAATGGACAAGCAAGATGGATGTATTGATCTCTTTATTTTTTTTCCATCTTTACCATATTGATTTTTCAATTTCTCAAACCTACCTGATTACTCACAAATTCTTGGATAATGCATTTTGTGTTGGACTGTAAGTTATGAGCAAGGATGTTTATTGGGCTACACTGAGGTTGCAGGACATTGTTTTGTTACGGTTGCAACAGACCAACATTATCATAACACGAATAAAAAGTTTGACCACAAGATTTTTATTGGCGGGTATTGGACTGGATGCTTTGCATTTTTTACAGAAAACCTAAACATCACTTGACGACATGAGTGAGTCGTCCTGGACCTGTGTGCTCTTAGAAACACAGTCCACTCGCTCATTCCCCTTGTGGCTTGTGCCCTTACCTGTCGTGTTCTCATCCTCTTCTTCACTTGGTGCAGAGCTCTAGTCGGGAACAACATGACGGTCACAGCCGGCAATAGGGTAAACCAGGTGGACGCGTGCGTAGCCCACATCCCCCCAGGTTTCTAGGTCCCCGAGCTCGTCGGTGGAGTCGACCATGGTTTGTGTTTCCAAAACCCAGGCCATGTCATCCGTCTTTAGGGCCCATGTGTTGACTGTGGTAACATGCTCAGAGCAGCCGCAGTGGGAGCATCGGCCGGGTGAGAGCTTAACCAACTTCAGCGCACCACGAGCATTGGTGCATAGGAGGGATCCGACCGCCTCTGCAGGGTAAGGCACGTAGTGCGGCTCTCGAATCTCGTCGAGTACGTTGGACAAGATGACGCCACGTAGGCCGTGCCAACGATGATCTACCCAGCACAGCATCCCATCACCGAGGGCCACGACGGCTTGAGGCTCCCAATGGTCCAGATCAAGCAGGTCCCCGTCTTTACCGTGGTAGTCAACGATGATCAGCGGCCGCTTGACACACCACTCACCGTGACGGAAGATGTGCATCTCGAAAGCAATGGGGCTTGGCGCCGCCGCCGCCACCACGTCGTCCTTGGGCCGCACAATCTTAAGCTCTGCCACCACGAACTGGTTGGCTAAACCACAGCACAGGAGGCCAGTGGCATTTAGATCCAGCCACGGCCACTGGTTGGCTAAAGTGCGACGTGGGAGCAGATACAAGGACGGCGGCCGTTCCGGGTCGCCGGCACCCGCGTTGCTGTAAACAAAGTAGTCTGACGCGCCGGGTTTCCTATAACCTTCATTGGATGTAATCTGCAAGAGAACAGAGCCGCCGTGCGCCGCGATGACGGTGGAATAGGTAGAATGGCTATTGCCTTTGCCTCTGCCGGGGAGGAAGCAGAGGCAAATGGGAGACGCTGATGCGGTGGCCGGTTGAGGTAGCGGCGGCCGCGATCGTATTGGTGTCGCCGGTGATGTTGCAGCCCTCTTCTTTACCTCCACCATAGGGCCAGAGCAACATCGACTGATGATTGGGGGTGGCCGATGAACGGGGAGATAGCTGCGTCGACAGGGAACCCAGTGCCTCGGATGGACGGCGGCGGCGTCTTCTCTGGTAGTTCTTGTCTTCGTGACGAGGAGACGATGGCAGCCTGTTTTTGCGCTGGCTGTTGCTTGATGATTAGAAAATAAAATCTGCCGATCACAGTCCCAGATCCCATCCCTCGTCTTTTTTTATTAATTTCCAAAAATGATGAGTTGGTGGGCTGCATTCTTTTCTGGATTCGGTGACTTGGTGAGGATTGAGGAATTTTTTTTTTAACTGTCAAACGGGGGGGAAAATTCCCTACGGATTGAGGAATTTCACGGTGCATGATTTGACGGTGCATGGATCTGCAAAAGCCTATCCATATATGCAAAAGCTTCCTACTTCTACCAAGTCAGGCCAAAATCGAGCTTGACCATGTTTGGATCCATGGAGCTGAACTTTAGCTTAGTGCTAAATATTGGTTCTTAGAATAAAGAAGTTATTCTTTAAAAAAAAAGAATAGAGGACATAAATTTAGCCCATGGGCTGTTTGGATCTAAGGGCTAAAGATTAGCTATGTACCCTTTTGACCCTAATTAATACCCACGCACAACCATGCATGTATAGGGATGAGTGGAGTAAGAGCATCTCTAAGAGCATCTCCAAGAGTTTCCTAAATCAACTTGCTATCCTTTTATTTTTGGCAAAATAAGAAAATTTCTCCTCCAACAGTTTGGTAAATGGACTTGTCAAGGATCGCGACTTGCCATCGCGACTTCCCACGCTCGACCTCGCTTCACGCGGGCGTAGTGGCGGGACTCCTTCCTCGGTCCTTTCCCGCGCGTGACTCCTCGTCAACACCGGAGCGGGCGGCGCGCCACGCCTCGTCGGCCCGGAAGACGTCCACCGCCTTGGCGACGATTGCGGCGACATCCCTGCCTTTGTCGCGGACGGAGAGCGAGGCGAAGGCAGGGAGCACCGGAGGCCCGTACGAAGGAGCGGCGGCGCCTCGGCGTGGTCCTTCCGCAGGGATCGCGATGAGTTGCAGCAGGTCTCAACCGGCGGCGTTATCAGTGTCATCTAGCTCGATTCGATCGGTCAAAGCACAAGCCGCCGGCCAATAGCTGTACTGCTCTAGATAGATATTCGCCAAGTAAATTTTGGCAAACTGTTGGAGATACTCTAAAAATTTGTTAAATGAGGTTGCCATCTTTAAAAATTTGACAAAACAAAAAAATTTGCTCTCCAATGGTTTGCCAAATGAGATTGGCATCTGTATCAAGTTGTTATCGGGCTCCTCCGCGCACGTATCTTTATGCCCGCATCCAACTTCTCATCCGTCGAAGATTAAAGTGGAAGGACCATCTAGTAAACAGAAACTCTTTAATGTGTTCACTTCGCAAAGGTGTAGAAGAGAAGAGTTTCCAAATCCGAGCTTATTTGATTTTTGAGAAATTCAGGGTTCCCGAAGCAAAACTATTTTTCTTTTATCTTTTCTGTTTGTACATTTAAATGGCTGAAACTTTGGGAATTCATAGTAATTCATAGAAATATCTGACAATAGCAAATGAAGACTTTTTGAAATCCTCATGAGTAGATCTATGAAGTTGAATAATAATATGGTAGTTTTAGTAGAATGGTTTTGTTGTTGTAGTTATCTATGATATTTAAGGATAAATTCATATCTAAATCCGTAGTTCTGCAATCGATGTGCAATTTTTGGGGTAGTCTACTGATGTGATGTGTGTGCTGTGATAAAAGTTTCATTGTCATTGGATGCATTATGCTTGAGTATTTTATTTTATCAAGTCCAAAATAGCAAGCTCTTAGATAGAGCATCTTTTTTTACTTGGCATATTGTTTTAGGAGTTGCCAAGTCTTATAATTTATCAAGTAGAATTTGGCAAACTCTTAAAGATGCTCTAATATGTGTGGTAATATGCGTCTTTTACCGCATATGATCACTTTAGCCCCATGGCTGAATGCTAAAAGGTAACAAAGTTTAGCCCCATGGATCAAAACAGTGGCTCTGTTTGGATCCCTCTAGCTTGGCTAGAGCCAGAGTTAGTTTCTAACTCTAACTCTAGCTCTTGAGGTGTTTGGATGCAAGGCTTAGATTAGCAATAAATGTGTTTTTTAATCATTTGATTAATTTAAACCATAATTCTATTCGGATTTGGTGTGGCAAACATTTGTGTGGCCTTCTTCCACTCACATGATACGGTACTAGGGCGGCGCCCATGGCCCCCACGCCCACGGCCGTGCTAGGGCGGCGCCGGCAGCCGCGGTACGGCGGCGCCCACGGCCACAGTGCGGTTTGGCAGCGCGGCCAGGCAGCACGCGGCGGTGGGGCCTGGAGGACGAGCAGGAATGACGCGGCAAGGCGGGCACGTGGAGGCGCAGCCGGCAACTCAACTGGGCGACGGATGGCAGGGCCGAGTAGGACGGTGCAGCGGCGAAACCACAGTCATGCGCGTGAAGAGGATAGGACAAAGAGGAAGAGGCCAGATAAGTCGCGACGAGGATCCCGTGCGGCCAGGTAACGGAGAAAAAGAGAAATTTCTATGGGCCCGTAGGAAAGTAGCCCAAATAATCACCCCTTTGAGGGGATAGTTTTTTGGATGGGCTAGTTGTAAAAAAACTAGCTTTAGCCCTCTTGTTTGGCAACTTTTGGGCTAATTTGGTACAAACTAACCCAAAGTAGCTCTAGCCCATGGGATCCAAATAGGGCCAGTGATACATAGGAGAAATTTGACGCTGCATGGAAAAAATGGTCGATAGGAGGAACGTAAGTTATGGAATAGAACACATAATTAATGGACTAGCGACATAAATTTACTTCAATAAATTAACTATGAAATATAATTTTTACAGTAAATTTAGTTGAATAAATGTTAATATTATTCACTAATAAACTTCGTCAAAGATAAGCTAATTTGACTAGCACAAATCCCTAGTTGCATTTTTCTTATTGACCAATGGAAACCTCGTTTCATTGTCCGTTCCAATTCCAAATTCGAGGAAAGAAATATATCGTGAGATATACAGATAGAAGGCGCGCACGTTTTTTAAGATTCAAACTTTGCTATCTTTGACTAACAATTAGCCTAACTATATCAAAACTTTGTGTAACAAAAGTAGGTACATTAGAATTGTATTTAGAAATATTTTCTAGTGATCAAATTTTTATTCCTACAAGTTATATATTATAAGAGAAATTATAGGTAAAACTATGTTCTTGAAGACCACACCAAATCAAATCGCGCCTTATATTCATTGACGGAATGAGTACTACAGAATGAAGAAATAGTTATCTGGTACGTAATCCACAAAGTCCAAATTAAACGTCTGATAGCGAAAACAGGCTTTTCGATCCGTGGTGCAACAAAAGACAATGAACTTTTGGCTTCGGATCAACAAGAGGATGCGCGTCTCTACTTTTGTCGCTTTGAGCAGACTTATCCTTTCAAAAAAAAAGAAAAAAGATAACTATACTCTGGAACATCCACTGACTTATACTCTGGAAACAGTCTCATCGAATGAAAAAAAATAAATAGTCATGGTACACTTCCTAATCCTAATTAATAAGAAACTAGTCATTCGACCCGTGCAATGCACGGGCTAAAGTTAAATAAATTTATAATCTTTTATTTTTCTATAAAGAAATTAGAATACTTACAATGGAAAGCTGTAAATTTTGACTCACATTTCGATGAGTTTGCTCAAGCAAAAATGTCCAATATGAGTACGAACACATATAGTTAACCTCACTTGAGTTGACCAATCTTTTGTTGTAGTAGTAGAAGCGCGCTAGCACGTCATGGATATAAAACAACCAAGCAAACGAGAAACTGAACTTTTCTAACTTGGACTAATTTTTAAGACCAAATATTTAAATTGGTCATGTGCATATGCATGTAGTAATCCTGGACTTGTTTTGATGTTTTGCTTATTAAACGGTACTTATCCAACACATTGTTATGATTTTTCAAAAGAAAAATCATCTTGTGGCCATGTCATAACATTTCCCTTCATAATCTCTTAAACAAAATAACACAAAAATAACAAAATCACTTTGTGGAATATCATAAACTTATTTATTTAGTTCATGTTGTTGTAATTTGAAGCCACTTATAAAATAGGATGATTATATCTCCTTAAATCCAAGGGTCCTCCTAAATTTAATCCCCCTGTATCCTCCTATAGAGTAAATAACACAATAACAACCATATATTTTGTGGAATTTCATGCAATGGTTTAATTGAGTCATGTTGTTCTACTTTGGAGCCAAAATAAAATAGGATGATTAGATCTGCTCACATCCAAGAGGCCATCCAAATTTAACCCCCAATTAATTCATGTTGTTATAATTTGAAGCCACAAATAAAATACGCTGGTTAGATCTCCTCACATCCAAGCAGACTTCTAAATTTCACCCCAACTCTAATCTTCCAAGTTACATTAGGTTTGTATCCAGTATTACCTGGAAAAGGAAAAATAAGCATAAGATTGTCGCAGAAAATGTGAGATCAAAAGCATCTGAATTTTCATAGTAGAAAGCAACAACTTCGACAAAGAAATAAATGAAGCTGTCTTGGTTGTAGATAATCAGCTGTGAGTGGCAGTTACGAGAAGAAGCCGAAAACGCAATGTGCTAGATTAGATTAGATGGCTTTTTTGGGATAAAACACGCGCATATATACAAGGTTTGATTTAGGAAGTTATTTTAGTTATATATTTCCAGTAATAACCACGAAATTAACCAACGTGAACTTGAGTGTGAGTCCGGCCAACATATTTTATATTGACAACATATTAACCAAGCCAGCGTCCATGCATTAGATATTTTGTTAACATATTGTATATTTGGTTGGGGTGATCAATAGACCTATTTTGTTTATATAATTATAATAAAAATAATATTAAGTAAGTCAACGTAATTGCAGGGTGGATAATTACTTAGAAAATAAAACAGATCTAACGGTTTTGGATGGCTGGAGTCTTTTGATTTGTGGCTGGATGTTTTTATTAATGTGAAAAATTTTAGTATTTACTTTTTTTTTGCCAGCGCATGTGGTGAGAACTAACGTGGAGGCCAAGGCTCTAATTAGTAATAGTAAGATATTGTACATTCTAATAATTCTGGTCTTTTTTGTATTGCAAAATATGGATCCTTTCAATATTAAATCAGAAAATGCTGATAATTCAAATGTTAGACCTTTAAAAAGAGCCAAATGTTTAGAACAGATAGATTCAGACAATGACCATGATTTCTGATTTGTTTGGAAAAAACTCTTTTTTTCCAAACATACTCTTGTCAATTTTCACGCGGGATTATATTCATTTGACTCAATGTTAGACTAAACCCATTTAACTTTTGTTTTAAAAAAAAATATACGATACTAAGTAATAAATTAGACATTCCGTTGCAATGCACGAGTTCATTGGTTAGGGTTCCTTGTTAACATCTATAGGCACATATTTTTGTCCTAATTTAGCTCATGAATACAACTGACCGTGTAAAAATGTTTTTTTTATAAACACGTGCGATGGCGCACATGCATATTAGTATTGTCCAAAGGAAAGGATTATCGATAGCTTTGCGACAGCCAGTACAACTCCTATATATACCCAATGTGAAAAGAAAAGAAGAGAAAACTGAGTCGAACTCGTCGACAATGTTTTTTGTTTGTATATAAATTGCAATACATGAAACATGCGAATCCACTGTTCCATATACACGGCCATAAATACGGATAGGGCAAAGAACGTCGGCGGCGGCTGCCATGGAAGCCCAAATTCCCTACGTTCCATCCTCCGCTTCCTACCCAAACTGGGTGATGCTCGAGCAGTATTTTGGAGATCATCAAGGTCAAGGACTCTCTCTTGCTTCCCGACCGACGACGACAAGACACTGGCGGCCGCCCGCACCAGCGCTGGCCACCCGATCCAAGTCTCCCTCCGTCTGGCGGAGCCCCCGGCATTTTCTTGTGTATTCCTCCGGATTCCTGACGGCGTCAAATAGGATAGATGTAAGTTGCTCGCAGCGCACGGCGACTCTGTGCTTATCCAGGTCTGTATCGAAGATAATTATCATGAATACTTGGCTGAACACTTTGTCTACAACGCCGGCGACCACGCTGCGGATCCCCCACGGCCACCGTCGTTGTGGCTGCTGCCACCTTACTACGAACAGACATACTCTGGCGAAGACCTCGTGCCTCGAGAGTTCTTTGAAGGTCGCACCGGCCTCCTGCGCTGTGGCCATGACGAGCTCGTGGTGGCGGAGCTATGGGTGTCGTCGCTGAGTGACGACGATGACACGCCGAGGATGGGCTTGCTCTACCTGTTTCGTTCTGGTGAGTGGAAGCTCTTCGAATTCAAAATTAGAGAGGACTGGGAGTGGGATCTTCCTTCTTGGGTGTCGTGGGACACTGTCGTCCCTGTCGACGACCGTCGGCTGTGCTGGGTCCACTTGTCCAGCGGCGTCATGCTCCTCGATGTGTCCGAGGAGACACTAATGGTGGAGTACGTACGGCTTCCCACGGATCCCCATGATTGCAAGGGATTAAACCGGAACGTGTGCACGACCGCGGGTGGCAGCACCCTCAAGTTCGTGAACATCTTCGGCCGCTGCTGCTGTGGTGGCGCCGCTTCCTGCGACTGCGAACACTCTCGCCATGCCTACACCATCCACACCTGGACAATGAGGATTGGCAATGGTGACATGGAGTGGGTGATGGACGGCATGATCGATGCCACCGAGCTCTGGGCGCTCGACGCTTACAAGGATCTACCGTGCGATCCACTTGACCGCCCCATTGTGAGCATCGCCGAACCGGAGGTCATCTGCTTCAGGTTGTGCGGGGCGAAATGTGGCACCCAGATGCGGACGCTATGGCAGATAATGGTCAACATGAGAAGCAAAACAATACATTCAGTCTCACTCCATGAAGAAGTTGGGTGCTGTCACACCCGAAACAAACTTATCCCCAGCAATCTATCGTATTTCTTCAATACTTTCACACACCAAATCCAAATGGACCATGAAAGGTCATCGGCAGTTGTTGATGATGAGGGGCTAATCACAAGAGATGACGATTCCAACAGTCCGACGCTCCAACCTAGTTCACTCGCTAAGGTTGCTTCTGTCCAAACATTGTTAGAAATGTTTGAGGCACTTGGAGACATACCAAGCTATGACTTGGGTCCTGACGAGGTTAAAGCCTATAGAATTCTTACTAGAAGTGACGACAATGGCTGCCGGTTGACATCTCTTTCAAGGTTACCGAAGGATCTAAGGAAGTAGTACAGATGCTTATTAATGCGGCTATTCGTTGTAAACTTCAGGCCTGTCTAACTCTGACACGCTGTGTTTGAAATGTGAAGTCGTATAGAGGCTAGCAGTTGTGGCTTGTCTTAAAATCAACTAGGAGTACGCTTTGCACGTAGTTTGATCGAGTGTATGAATAAATTTTGATGCTAGTATAATGCTTCCAGAGTTCCATTTTGATTTGGACTATAATGATTTAATTGGCATGTTGCTTGATTACTTTTGCTGCGAACTGATTTATCCACACTACTTATTAACCTGTCAGCTCTATGTTAAATACATGATTATCCATTCGTTTCTTTTATCTAAAAAAATCCATTCGTTTCTTGTTCATTACACACAACTTCTCGCCCACGCACGCGCTATGCATCCACCGATACATTAAAAGCTCCAATCCTCATGTATCATGTACATTTAAGAAGTCTATATGAAAAATCCGTCTACTCTTCGAATGTTATTTGACATGTTGATTGACACAACGCACAATAACTTGAGCTATTATTTGTTCTTTATTTTTCACGTCAAGGGTGCAATCCAAGAGAACAAGGTACATGGCATCCTTGATGCGATCTACAACTTTATTGTTGACAAACTTGTTATCTAGAGACCATTTAGAGACCTAAATATTCATTCTTTATTTCTGAGATGTTCGAATTCTTTTATATTTTTTCAAATAAATGACCTTGGATGTTTACATGGCTGCAATGTCTGCTACTGTAGATACACCCTGAGTAGCTGAGCTGCTGCAAATCCCCTCGCCAGTCGGTCCACTTGACGCAACAGAGATGGAAGGATGACTTCACGCAATAGAGATGGATGGATGGTTGCTGAACAAACTACAGTACTGTACTTGGGAGTACTACGTACTGCTAAGGGCATCCTCAACAACAAATTTCTAGCTAGCTATTTATCTACGTGAGAAGAGAGAGCACGCAAATGCAGGTCGCTAGCGGTTCCCTCCTAGACTATCTCGCTCAGTTCCTAAAAAAATGCACGGTCGCTGCTGTTGGACCATGTCAACATCCAAGGTCATTTAGTAATAGTAAGATACTTAGGACGAATGGCAAGGACATTAAAATTAAAATGACATAACATAGTTAGGCCTGTGCAGATGGCCGCACTGGAATAGGCTTCATAACCTTGTGGAGTGCATCAGTTATAGACGGGCTAGAGGATTCAAACATGAGCTGAATTTTGCATGTAGGATGTATGGGTAGAGGCTTAGATCTGGGAAGATATGACTGTATGTAGTAGAATGGTTAAACAGGCTCCTGCTCATTGTTAGGTACAATTTTCATATACAAAGTATCTTTATTAGAAAACATATACGATTGTTCTAAAAGGGCCTGCTCTACTAACGATTAATATGCTACTAAACTTTTAACTAATTTTTGTTACCATTTTAACGGCCTCAAATGGAACACCTTATATAATAACTAAAAAGTTGTGAATCGCACTGAGAGACATTTTTTGTATATAAAGCATCTTTATCGGTTACCATACAAGAGATATAATTTTTCTAAGACGACCTACTCTAGAGGAAATTAATATGCTTCTATATTCTATTCTTTTTATCATATTAGCAACCTCAAATGGGAGATCTTATAACTAAAAAGTTGTAAACCTCACCAAGGACTATAATTTTCATATAAAAATCATTGTCATCCAAAGGTGTATGAAAAACATATGATTTTTTTTAAAAAAAACTGAGCTTTGTGGATGAGCATCCACGTAAGTGTTGAGTCAGCGCACCATGTTGGTAATGGGTCAATTAAGTGTGAACTTCGATGACACTCGAACTAATTTTACGGACCCAAAAATACCATTTTGAAACTTTGCGGACATATATGACACCTAAGACAATTTCATTTTAGGGACCCGAAAGTGTCATTTTGAAACTTCGTGGACGTGTATGACATCTAAGACAACTTCGGTGACGGATAGTGCATTTCACTCTAAAAAAACTAGACTAAGGAAATAGGGGAAGCACCCAAATGACAACTAGGGGCACCAAACCGAGTCCGTTTGCTGGAGTTGCCGGTGTAGTTGCTCCTTACTCCTTACGGGGCCAGTTGAAATAGATCCATCATTATAAAATGCCACATCTCTATAATTTACAATGTGCTCTAGCTATTAGATACCGCGCCCCTTAAAAATTATTTTTTAGAGTAGAAATCGTTTACACAGTAGTAAGATGCATATTTGAGGCTTTTTCTGACATCATATTTGAGGTTATATGGCTGCTGGGAGAAATAACATGCGAGGCGTTAATGACTTACTAAGTAGTACAAAAACGGATATAGGTGGCAGTTTTGTATGGGATGTAGGGAACTTGCTAAGCAAGCACTTGTGGAGCTCGTCAATTTTGCCATCTAGGACCACTAGCAAACAATAAGCATATGTACCGACGTGGTTATGTTAATATACCGCCAGCATGGCAGTACTTCCAATAACTAACAAAACTAGCTCGTAAATGCATGTGTAGATGATATCTCAATTTGACACTTAAATTCATACTATAATTCAATGAACATGGAAGTGGTCAAGAAATACCAAACTAATTATTGCGGTTTGCGCTCACCTGTGTCATATGGACCTGAACCTACATACAGATTAGGTATTTAAGAATATTAGCATTGTAGTCAATAAATACAATTGATCATTCGACAAAAATGATAGGAATATATCAAAGCAATATGGAAGCATTAACACCATATTTTTCAGCTCTTGGTTGTTTAAAGAGATATATACCAATAAAAACAAAATTCATCATCTTTGGCAACAATAGGTATACTCCAACCAAACATCACGAAACCATCTATTGTGATTGCATATCTTCCTTTTTGGATAACTATGTCCTTTTGGTTAGCATGGACCCTTAGAAATATAGGCTCTTCTAACTGCATCCCTAATGTTTTGATCCATTTGCTCCGATCCATTGGTATCCCAAGCCCACGACCAGCAACAATGTCATCGGCATTAGGAGTAACCGGGGGATTATTTTGCAAACCGTGTTTGCAGGCTTAAAAAAGCTGCATTTGCATGTCTGGAATGTGTAACGCGTGTTCAAAAAACAAGTCTTGAATGTATAGCCTGTCAACTTCATTCCAAAAAAAAAAAACATTTAAATGTTCTGTCGCATGCGCATCACAGTGATCATGCATCCCTCTATAAAAGGCCTAGGCCGCGGATCCATATCAACGCAGACCATACCAACAAATAGCTGCCACCATAGGGCGTCTGCTAACTACCTACCAAGTACTCTCGATCCTAACTATCAAACTAAGCTAGGAGCTAACAGCTAGGTGAACGACGGCCGGCGCCATGGCTTCGTCGTACGGTTCCTCCACGACCCTCCTGCTGGCCCTCGCCACTGTTGTGTGTGCGCTGCTACCATCCTCAGGTGCCGAGCCGCCGCTGTCGGGCAACTACAAGGACGACAAGGTGCACGACTTCCTCCGGGTGCTGGACTGCGCCGCGGCGTACCGGAGGGAGTGCTTCAGCGAGTGCGCCAAGAGCTGCTACTGCTCGGACAACCCCTACAGCTGCCTGCGGGAGTGCATGCCCACCCCGCCCACGCGCCGCTGCGGCGCCACCTACGACGTCGTCCAGGGCATCTTCTCATCGTCGGTGGCAACGTTCGCTTCCACGATGCTGCAGGAGGACAAATAATGACGCTGCTGCCGCTGCTGCACAAGTTCCGGCGAGGGCAAAGGGCTTCTCTACCAGCATCGTTGTTTGATTCGATCTCCATATTTGAACAATGTGCGTGTTGTGCACTTCTGCTTCACCTTGGCTGCTAATTTCCATCTCCCGTACGTGCGTGCGTGTGTCCTGGTCTCATATGGACTTGAGACGTACGTGTGACACTTTCTCATCATCTGCCGTTTGTAATCGTGCCGTGTGGTTTGCACATGTTTGTCCACCTCCTATGTACGTTTAAGCAGTTGTGTATTCATCACTTGAAACTTATAACAATAATAATAATAGAAATGATTTTTATACATATATACTCCTTCCATATCGAATTTAGAAGTCGTTTTGACATGGTTTGGGTCAAACATTAGAAATATAAATCATCAAATAACTTTTAAATTGTCGAGTTTGTAAATGTGAAAATCATATGAATAGATTTGTCTTGAAAAATACTTTCATAAAAGCATACATATATTATTTTTTCATAAATATTTTTATAAAAACAAGAGGTCAAAGTTGTGTTTTGAAGATAGTGTCGCTGTCCTAAACGACTTCTAAATTTGATACGGAGGGAGCATGTCTATCCAAAGGCATGACTACACAAATGCTTTTTAGATACGGTCGCCTTCAAATTTGTTTCTCTAATGTTCACCTATGCCGGAATATCCTTTTTCATGGGCACTTACCTGGTTTTTTTTTGGGGGGGGGGGGGGGATGGGGATGGTTGACTTAGTCAAGTGCTCTTGGAAATAATTGCTGAACAAATAAATTCATTACTTTTGTTCAAATTAAATTGAATGAAGAGCAAAAATTCAAATGAAAATTTTGGAGTTAGAAGAGAACTAAAACTGGTTTATTGGAGATTCTGTTGGCCCGGTTATATTATACTAAGTTCTTCAATTTTGGAATTCAAAATTTGAAATTTTCATTATATTAAGTTCTTTAATTTTGGAATTCAAAATTTTAAAATTTTTGAATGACTCTGGACGGAAACATGTCAAATATTAAAGTTATAGTGGTCAATCGATGTGTGTGCCATCTTCTCGCTTTTGCCAAGATTCGCTCACCAACCTAGCTCCTCCTTGCCCTAGGCCGCTGCCTCCGATGAACTCTATACGCCAATAAGCATCCACTCTTCCAACCAGCAACGAGATGTTGTGCTGAAAGCACAAGGCGCAAGCATATGTATCAAGTGTTTAATATATTTTAGAGGTATGTCACAAGGTTTCATATGGATGTTTCGCAAAAGTGGATCGAGATATTGCAAAAGTTGCAATGGTTACATATGTTACAAGCACTACTCAAGTCAATCATATCACTGCCGGTGCTCAACCCTTATCACTGCCGGAATCTCATCCAGCAGTGCACAAGCAGCAGTGATGTGGGGGGCACATCACTGTCAGAAAATTGGCCCCAGTAGTAATAATGAATCAACACTGTCGGCTCCTATCCCACACCGGAAGTGTTAGGATTTTAAAAAATAACAAAAAAAAAGAATACTGCAAGCTTTCACTGGTTGCATGCAGATAGGCTTGCAGCATCAGCATATCTTTCACTTAACATTAGCTGGAGCCAAGAAATTAGCCTTGTTCCGAAACTGAGACGATATTCATACACAAATCGATAGAAGGAACAAAGGATAGAAAAGTGGCCAGTGAAACATCAATTTGATAATACCTTGAGAACGGTCATACATCACATGGTAGCAAGGGGAAATTAGAGGAGAAGGGGTGGTGGGGTACGAGCTAACAAATTCTCAACTCAATCCATGGATTAACTACTACATACATGCATGGATGCAAAGTCATCGGTGACTGAAGCGTACATGGTCGTAGGCTCGTAGCGTCCGGTGGAACCGTTCCGTGCCAGGCCCGCAGCGGCGTGGAACTGAGCCGCGTCGCCGTCGAGAGTTGCATCTGGCCGTGTCCACTGAATCCATCCTAGCCTGCATCTGCCATGGATTTGGCTTCAATCATGTGGATCCGAGAGTTGGAGAACTCCTAGAGAGATGGATCGAACAAATGCGAATATGAGGATGCGTACCTACGAGAATATGAGTGCGTGCAGTAGAGCAGCACGTCCGTGAACGCCGCCGTCCCCTCCCTCCGTGAACGCCGTCGCACGTGGGACATGGGCGCCGCCGGACCTGCCTCCCCTCCCTTACCGCGCCGTGGCCGCGCTCGCAACAGTCGGGTCGCCGCTACACCTGGGACCTGGGCGCCGCCGGACCTGCCTCCGCTCGTGTCGCGCCGTGGACCCGACTGCTTGCCAGCGCCCGCGGCAACCTTGAGCCCGAGGAACGCTGCTTCCTACCGCTCGCTGGCGCCCGTGGATGCCTCATGGCTGCGTCGCGCTGGGTCCAGGCCACTCGTCAGCGCCCCCGACGGCACCGTGCTAGGTTGCAGATTTGGGGAGGTTGGGAGGAGGAGCTCTGGAGATTTGAATTGGGCAGAGGAGCAGGCGTTGGGCATTCGTGGAGAAGAGAAGAGAGGCCTATACGGATGGATACGAGAAGTTAACCGGGATTGATAAAAACTTCGGGTCCGGTTTCAAGAAAACTGCCGGACCTACCCGGTAGTGTTGAGCAACGCCGGCGGGTGGCTTCGGTCGGCAGTGACGTCAGGTCAAGACATCACTGTCGGCTCGAGACACGACCCGGCAGTGATTTACATAAACACTATCGATGCCTGCACTCTCTGACGCAAGTCTTGTTTATCAGGGAGTGGCATCTGCAGTGAAGACTCATCACTGTCGAAAATGCCGATTTTGCCATTTCTGACAATTATTGAAGCGTCTATTCTCAATGTTTTATGTTGCAAAAGTTTCATATGTTGACTATTAGAGGTATTTTTACAGCTGTTTTCGATGCATGTTTGAACTTTATCTTCAGGGCTACTGTATGAGGTTTTCAAGTGTTTTCTGATGACCACTCAGCACACGATGCATGTTCCTCATGCATGTATTGGAACATGGATGTACAGCAGCGATGTTCCACTAAGCAGTTCAAAGGACAGGATCTCCAAGCAAGCTAATTGACCTCCATGTTCAAAGTACTGTACGTTAGTACCAAGCGTTTCGTAGTTCCCACTACTACGAAACTACAATCTATATTTACACGAGAAATTAAAATCAATCCAGCGAATCAAATCCTCTCTGTCTCAACACAGGATCAAGTGCGTGCTTATCTGCTTATGTATGAATTCATGCTTCTAGTTCTAGGCACTATCTTGCTACATTTTGTCAGCTGATAATGAATATAAGCTCTTTTGATGTCTAAACCAACAAGAGAAATCATCAAAGCAGACGCACATTTTGTGAAGTTTTTCATCAATTTCCCGTAACAGGTACATTGTGTAAAAAGCAATGCCATGGGAAAGGGTCTATGCATCCCAATGTTGTGAAATTATTCATGTGATTGTCATTGAACAATTTTCTTCTATAACATGACTTCACGTCTATTTCATTAAGAAGTGATTTTCATTGAACAACATGAAGGAAACGTTTAACCTTGCAGCAAAGAATCAGTTAAAAATCATCAATTATTTTGGATGACAGGTTAATCATGCGTCCCATTCTTGCAAGCTGAATGAAATGCACTTTACGTGCTTCACTCATGGGAATGCTTAAATACGCCTTCTGCTGCACTTCATATGTACAGATTGCTTGCCCAATATGAGCACAATGAAAAATCCATGAGACAATAAAGACAAACAAACTACACTTATTGCAATAAGAACAGTTTCATATGTTATAATGGTAGCTCAAAAAATGATCGCAAATACTCACCCTAAATAGAAGGGTGCATTCTAGGTAGTTTTCCTTAGCTGTGAAAGAGTTTATTAGCCATGAAAGCAGTTCTAGTGATTTGCCCGGTTCCTAAACACGACCTTGTAGATGTTTGAATCAGCAAAAGCAAGTGTCTTATTGGTAGGATTTCGGTTCCTATCGCGGACGGGACGCAGGAAGTAGCGATGGAAAGGAGGAGGACGATGCTTGGTGTTACGGCGGCAAATTGGCGGCGCCGTGTTCGTCGCCGCGAGGAACAGCTGGCACGGCAATAGTGGGTGCCCAAGAGAGACAATGCGTCTCAATCACAGGCTGTCCTTTTTATGCCGTAGTTCAATTTTGATACTAATATCTTACATACTCGATCCTGAACACAAGGAGGTCACGCTGACACCGCAAACAAAGTTGCAAAAAATAGGGAAACGCTGACTGCTGTCCTGACCACGCTAAGACCCCAAAGCAAAAGACCAAACAAAGCTCCTCAAGCATGCACCCCTAAACTCGAGGCTATGGACTGGAATTATTCTGTTGATGCTAAATTTGGTCATACACCTGATAAGAAGCTAGATCGCTCGATGTAGGGCAAACCGAATTGGGAATCGGCTGGCGCCTAAGGATGTCCACACCTGGACCTTGTGTCTCCAGCAATGAGCGCGATACGCAAGACACGTCGCCGGAGGAGCCTCGCCGGGAGCGCGATACGCAAGACACGCTGATGAAGTCTCTTGAAACCCGAAACTCCACACGTCCGGGACGGACCCCGTGTGGACGTGCACCAGCAATGGGCTGCCCTAGCCGACCTGACCGCTCTAGAGCTTCGCCGTCGTCGATCCACCGTCCATTGCAGCGCGACGAAGAACAAGAAGAAATAGAGAAGGGAATTGGGGTAAAAGAGAGGAGACAGATTGGTTTTTGTGTCGATTGTGTGTGTTGGGCACCTCAATCGGCCGTGGACCTCATATATATGAGGTAGGGGTGGTCTTATCCCTCGAGGAGTCAAAACCCCTTTCAAAACATGTCAAAACGCACCAAAATCCATCCTGGACCTGTCAAAATCGGCTAAGCCGACTGGAGACCTGTTTTTGGCCTAGAAACAGTGAAAGTCGTCTTAGCCGACTGGGTGACTCGGCTAAGCCGACTGGCAGATAAAAATTCCGGGTGAAATCTTACAAAAATCATAATTAATTCATCCGGACTTCAAACGAGACAAACCATATATGTTTTTAGATCAGCACGACGAGAGGAATGCAATGGTCCATTCCGTTCTTGCATTTGAGGAAATTTATCAAACCGACTTAGCCGACTTGGAGGGCCGGCTAAGCTGCCTCTGGCTAATTCAGCACCCAAAATCATGATTTCTTCACTCAACCTCCAATATGATGATCCAAGTATTTTCTATGACCATCTTGATGATAAGAATATGTTGGAGAAGCTCATTATACTTTCTGGATATTTTTGGGTGTCAACACATGCCCCTCTGTTTTTAGTAAAGCTTGCGTACTAAAAACACCTCAAACTCACTTTCTATTTTGTGGTGACAAATTCTGTTTTCTGCCTTCACTGATGACTTCCACTTGCTGTTATGAACTTCCCAAAGCGCTGTCCTCAGTTGTTTTAGTGAAATTCTTGCATATGCACCAAGTGATCAATGACCACCACTATAATCATAATTCTGAAATTATTTTTGTTTTAGCCAAATTTTGAACTTCATATCCTCCAAAACAGATTATAATTGATGAATTCGGTCTCCCAACAAGTCCGAATTGTCATATTGCCTTCATAGATAAATGAATGATCTCATGAAGACCAATTGGATTGCCTTTAAAAAGATTTTTGCAACTTGGCAAATTGAATCTTATTTATTCTCCAATCTGGGATGTCACATCACCTTTTTTTTGAGAAACTCCCAGTGTCCTTGATGAGCTTGATCAAAATCTTGTTACTAGCTTTAGCTAAGCATTAGCTTGAGCATACTATGGAAATGAATTGACTGGCCATAGCTTAATAATAGGATGAAGTTCAGCGGCAAGAACCATCTGAATGTTACCAAACCATTTACACTCATCATATCTTTTGTAGTAGCAAAAATAATTAGCCATCGAAGTGGGCCAATAGAAACCAACTCTTCTCAACAACCACTTCATCTTTGGGGTTGATTGATGCATACCACAAATTCCTCCATGAACCCCTCCCATTGCCACTCTTTCTTGATCAGATCCTAGGCATGAGTAACAAATCATCGGCAGTTCTTTGATATAGCTCACCATGCTGAATAATATGCACTTCTTTGAATACTCTTATCAATTTCAGCACTAGGATCCTATAAATAAGTCAACAAAATCTTCTAAATCAGCGCTGAAATCTCCAGAAATTAGACAAGGGCGATTTGATGTGTCATTGAGTGAACCAGCAGCACTGGGAGCAGCAGAGTCGGCTAGGCCGACTGTGACAGTCGTCTTAGCCGACTGGGGGTGCCAGTGAGCAGAACCGGCTAGGCCAGCTTGGTGACCCGGCTTAGCCGAGTGGGAATTGGCTAGGCTAACTGTAGCAGTCAGCCAGCCGATTCATCTAAACCTGCACCGAAGAATCCTTTAAAAGCTCGATTAACTTTGTAATCAACTTCTAAATTTTGTCAAGCATGCATCGGCCACAATATAACTCTATATCAACTTGCTCACATAAGTTGACCGACACAGTTCCTGTTCAAGCAGAATTTATATAATATGATGATATAGAGCCGATCATCGATCGGCTCTAGAGAGACCAGAACATAGTTTCCTCTATTGACTCAAAACCATTAAGATCTCTTCCTGACAAGCAAGTCATATCATCATGCCCCCCAGGCAAAGGGGCATTGATCACATCATAGGTGAACAAATCTGCATGAACAGTCTCAACTTTGTTATCCACCCACTGAATAAGGAACTGATGCAAACTAGAAGGCACACATTCATTGCCATGAATCCATTCGCGCCCAAGAATCAAACTGTAGCTTCCTTGCATCTCTGCAATGGAGAATTTGGTGGCCAATGTTTTGCTCCCAATGGTAACCTTCATTGAAACAAGTCCCTTGACGGTTTTCCTCCAATACTATAGACCATCCTCATGGATTTAACTAATTCCTCGTCAGATCCGCCAAGCTTCTTATAAAGTAAATAAGGCATTAAATTAACACTAGCTCCACTATCCACCAACATGTTGTTGACCAAACTGCCATTGATATAGCCTGTCACATATAATGCTCTAAGGTGATTCACAGAGCTCGCTGGCTTCTTGAAAATACCATCTTGAGGTATACAGTCACCAGGATCTTCAGATGGCTCTCCAACATGTAGAGGAGAAATATCAATAGTAGTGGAAACCGAATCAACCAAAGTATCATTGGTAGACACTATAACAGAAGTAATTTGGGAAGCTGACTGAAACTCGGCCTAACCAGCTTCCAAACTCGGCTTGGCTGAGTCCCTGATCTGACCAGCTTCTAACCCGGCCTGGCCGGCTTCCAACCCAGCCTGGCCGGCTTCCAACCTAGCTTGGCCGTCCTCCAACCCGGCCTGGCCGGCTTCCAACCCGGCTTGGCCGGCCTTCAACCTGGCCTGGCCAGTTTCCAACCCAGCCTCCATCCTGATCAGAATAGCCTCTTCTTCTTTTGCTAACCTTTCTTGCTTGAACTTCATGCAACAAGCACGCTGAAGTTTGCGCTTTTGCGTTCTTGATAAACCTGAAGGACACCATGGCGGCTGGAAGGTCTTAGAACTTAATGTGCTATTTTGAACATCATGATTACTAGTACCAGCACCCTTTGATATCTTCTCTATATCTGATTGGTCCAGATTATCAATAGTAATCAGTCCATTATTTTCTTTAGTTGGAGCACTTAAAAAACAAATTTTGGCAACAACTTGTTTATTGGCCTTTTGCTGGACTCGATTAGCAAGTTTACATAAAATCGGCTCAATTAGTGTTGCCTTGTTGAGGCTCGATTGGCTATAGCTCAATCGGCCATGGGAAACATGTTACTGCATTTTTTGTTTATTAACAACTTGGCCGATTTGGGAAATCGGCCTTGCTGATTTTTTTGTCCACTAACACTAAATTCAGTTTGGCTGACTTTTAAAGTCGGCCTACTCACAATTCTTTGCATAGTAATGTTACTAACCGATTTTTGCTTGTCCATGGGAGTTTGAGCTTGCCCCGCAAGCCCAGAAGACTTCATAGTGATCTTGAGACTCTCCCGATTGCCATTAGCTTTCTCTAGCACCACCTTGAGATCTGAAACTTGCTTTCCCTTCTTGGGTTCTCTTGGTTCGCCGATTATCACATTCTTTCCAATGGTGGAATTGGCTTGCCCTGGCCAGATCAAGATGGCTACATTATTTATCTCTAGAGTTTCAGCCATGGAAAGTGCCTTGGTGCAAGGTAAAGGATCTGCATCTCTTCCTAAATTGGTCTTATCAGTTTCAGGCGCCGAAGAGACCAATTTGGATTGACCCTTTGAATTCACCGTACCATATTTTCCTTTACTCATATCTGAATCCGTTCTTTTCAAAGTTGGAAATAAAGATGTGAATGAAACCTTGCTAGTATACCTGTGTGCTTGAAGTATATCTTCCAACTTCTTGTCAGCATTCTCTCTTATCAAAAACTCCTTGAATTCATTCAATAAGTCTTCAACTTCAATGTTGGATTGACTTCCCAAAGCCTTTTAACTTGAATTACTAGCAACATTTGGAACTGATTCATGAGTATGAGTGTTTACCATCCTCTCATTGATTCAGCTTGAGTTGGAACTAACATATGAAGCCGAATTAACGTATGGTTCTGTTGTCCTATTATTGGTTTGAGAAGTACAAACCGAATCAGATGTGTATATAGCTGAAGACACGGTGTCAATATGTCTTAAATTGGTCTTATCAGTTTCAGGTGCTGAAGAGGCCAATTTTGATTGACTTGTTGTAATCAACCTATAATCATCATCAAAACAAACATAGATCGGCTTCTCACATTGAGATTGATTTAATTCTAGGGCCGATCTGCTAGTATGTGTAGCATGAAGTAAAGTAGTAATAGAAGCATCAAACTTTCTTTCATCTAAATCACAAATTTCAGATTGCTCCCTAGGGTAATTATAGCAACCTTGATACGCAGAACCCCGATGCTCCATGGTTTTTCTTCTGACCTCTTTGCTGAATTTTTCAATAAATAGCACGACTTGTTGCAAAATTGCAAGCAAAATCATAGGAGATCAGAACCAGATGCAATCGGCCTTTTCGGCCAGATGCAACGGTAATGGCGAACACAATAATGATATATTGAAATCAATGAATAGGCTAGGTCAGAAAGATCGGCTATATGAGATAGCCGCACCAATCGTTCTCCAGCGGAGTCACCAAAAAGTGTGTTGACGCCAAATTTGGTCACACACCTGATAAGGAGCTAGATCGCTCGATGTAGGGCAAGCCGAATTGGGAATCGACTGGCACCTAAGGATGTCCACACCTGGACCTTGTGCCTCCAGCGATGAGCGCGATACGCAAGACACATCGCCGGAGGAGCCTCGCTAGGAGCGCGATACACAAGACACGCCGATGAAGTCTCTTGAAACCCGAAACCCCACACGCCCAGGACGGACCCCGTGTGGACGTGCAGCAGCAATGGGCCACCGTCCTGACCGCTCTAGAGCTTCACCGTCGTCGATCCACCGTCCATTGCAGCGCCGACAAAGAGCGAGAAGAAGTAGAGAAGGGAATTGGGGTAAAAGAGAGGAGATAGATTGGTTTTTGTGTCGATTGTGTGTGTTGGGCACCTCAATCGGCCGTGGACCTCATATATATGAGGTAGGGGTGGTCTTATACCTCAAGGAGTCAAAACCCCTTCCAAAACGCGTCAAAATGCACCAAAATCCATCCTGGACCCGTCAAAATTGGCTAAGCCGACCTAGGTCGGCTAGGCCGACTGGAGACCCATTTTTGGCCCAGAAACAGTAAAAGTCGGCTTAGCTGACTGGGTGACTCGGCTAAACCGACTGGCAGATGGAAATTCCGGGTGAAATCTTTCAAAAATTATAATTAATTCATCCGAACTCCAAACAAGGCAAACCATATATGTTTTTCGATCAGCACGACAAGAGGAATGCAATGGTGCAGTCCGTTCTTGCATTTGAGGAAATTTATCAAACCGGCTTAGCCGACTTGGAGGGCCGCTAAGCTGCCTTCGGCTAATTCAGCACCCAAAATCATGTTTTCTTCACTCATCCTCCAATATGATGATCCAAGTATTTTCTGTGACCATCTTGATGATAAGAATATGTTGGAGAAGCTTATTATACTTTCTGGACATTTTTAGGTGTCAACATATTCAAAGAAGCAAAACACACATCCTTCTGCTAATCCTGGCGCCTTGACTGAACAGATCGCCGGGCCACTAGTGTGGTTTCTGCGGTGGTACTAGATGCCGGTCATAACACCTCGGGCACATACATCGCTGGGAAGGCAGCCGCCAATCAGCCATTAGTGGTCAGACAATTACCTGCTCTGTCTCTGTCTTGTAGTACCAAAACCATCTGAGCCCTGACCATTATGACTGCATGAAATTTCTTATGCGGCATGTTCTTGGTGGCGTCCAAGGATCTAGCCTCTTCACATGCATGCTTACATTCTAACAGTGTTTGATCCGCCTGTCAAGTCCAAGGTAGCGATGCAACCATCACTCTGTTTCATTGTTGGCAATAGCCACCGCGCCGAGGACCCCACAATATGTGTTTTGCTGAATTACGTTGTGATATACGGATGACTGACCCTCCTTGCTATGTGTTTTGCCAAACCATTGTGGAGACCCCTTCTTGCTGCTGTCCCACCGCCGGCAAGTTCATTCCTTTGCTACAATTATGCAAACAAAATGCCGCACCGAAAAGTGTGACAACCTTAGTGTCAATCGCATCCCACTACAAGTCAATCCCATTATGGACGAAGAAAGGGCACATTGGTTGGCTACAACGTTTTATATTAACACATAAAGGAATATTACATTCTAACCTCCAATAATCACAAATGTATGAGCATAGCAATTTTGAAAAGACTTTGATGCTTGTTAGATAACACTTCACGGCATTGTAAAACTAAGAAATACAAAGGAACAAGACTAAAGTACCGGACCTAAAATAACTTCGCAACCCAAAGTTGATTTAAGATGATGCGATGTGATCACTGTATCTTCTACGAAGGAAAAGAAGATAACGTGTGACACGAGTCATGCGTTTGAGCAGCACACGACCCTGCTGGCA
Organism: Bothriochloa decipiens; assembly: GCA_023333625.1. Classification (NCBI taxonomy): domain Eukaryota; kingdom Viridiplantae; phylum Streptophyta; class Magnoliopsida; order Poales; family Poaceae; genus Bothriochloa; species Bothriochloa decipiens. The sequence goes on along the minus strand of CM041636.1, from coordinate 45,262,667 downwards.
TTGTCCTCACCCCCGCCCCTGCCCCTGGAATCCGCCACCCTGCCCCTCCCCTAATCAGCCCAATCGGGACTCCCCCAGCCACCAACGACCCTCCCCGCCACCATCTCCCGCTGCACCGCCCACCACCACCGCAGACAGCCACCACCAATTAAAGCGTCTTCTACAGCCCCTGGTAAGTGGCCCCAGAACCGTAACCCTTTCTTCTTCCTCCTAGGCCTGCTGCTGGACAGACGTTATATATGTTTCAGCCTGTATGCAGGCAATGCGATGGCCGGGGGCTCGCTGAGGGCCCATGAGTATATGTGTCTATAGTATATGTATTTGGCCCAAACGTCCGGTTCTATTCCAGTCCGCCCGGCTAGTTAGCGGCTCCGTGCATACCTGTCTCTGAAATATTTTTCCAGGACGATTCATTAGGCAGCAGGTACAATGCTCTAATCTTAGTTAGAGGTAGTTTCTTCCTAGCCTCTAATAAAAATGGAGACGGCCATCAAATGCATTTGTGCAATACTGAGTTTTTATTCATTCTTGGCATTTTCCTCAAACAAAATTCATTCTTGCCTTTGAATCTGAATAAGTATATATATGAAGTTTAACTGTTTATTCAAATGTGGCCTACAATTATTCAATTGGTCACGTGTATACATATATATATAAGTGGTGGACAAACAAATACACGATAACAATGTACGACGGCACATTTATGTAGCAGTAGCACGCGTATGACCATGGGCAAGTCTCACACGTCTCAAAGTCGATGAGACGCATTGCACACACACGGCAGATAGGAAGCAACACAGTACGTGATCGAAGGTGAAGCACAAGTGCACAACACCATGTACAGTTACGGACATCAAATCAAACGACCTCTCTTTCTCATGTCGCGCCGGTAGAGAATCCCTCACCGGAACCACCAGCAGCAAACGTCGCCGACGACGAGAACACGCCCTGGACGACGTCGTAGGTGGCGCCGCAGCGGCGAGTGGGCGGGGTGGGCATACACTCCCGCAGGCAGCTGTAGGGGTTGTCGGAGCAGTAGCAGCCCTTGGCGCACTCGCCGAAGCACTCCCTCCGGTACGCCGCGGCGCGGTCCAGCACCCGGAGGAAATCGTGCACCTTGTCGTCCTCGTAGTTTCCTAACAGCGGCGGCTCCGCGCCGGAGCACGGCGGTGCCAGCAGCAGCGCACACACCACGGCGGCGAGGACGACCAGCTCGAGTGTGGTGGAGGAACCGTGCGACGAAGCCATGCCGTTTGTCGTCCAACCTAGCTGCTATAGCTTAATTAGCTTGATAGTGAATTAGGAGTACTTGTCTACTTGCCAGTTGTGGTGGATTGATGATGGGCTAGGTCATATTTATAGAGGACGATAGGCATGCATGAACATGTTGATCACTGCGTTGTCCATGCAAAAGTTCCTTTAATTGTTTTTTAATGAAAATGACAGGTTAAAGTCGCATGATGCTTTGTGTCCGCCATGATTCACAGTCCGGATCTTGTCCTCCGTGATTTATGCTTGCGAATGAAGCTCAGGCTCTAGCGAGTTGCTAAGAGATTTAATATAATGGCGGGCATGTTAGCTACCATAATTGGTAGAGACAACAAGAATGGATCCGTCTCCTACCTTTTTTGTCACCTAGGTCTACCTTGTGCCGATACATGCAGAAAACTCAATTAGCAAAGACTGGGAAGATACTGGGGAAATGATAGAATAAAGGCTGGCAAGTTCATAAGGAATATTGCTCTCTTTATGTTATCAAAGTTGACTTGTGTTTATGCTCTGTTTTCTCAAAGTCCCTAGAGAGCTACTTAAGGAAACTGGGTACTATAGATCACGTTTTTTCAAGCAATATGACCAATAGAAGACGAATTGTATACTAGTTAAATGGTCAAAATATTCTTATAAAAAACAAGTGTTTGTAGAGCTTGGAGATGGAGCCTTGGCGAGGTTCTGGGCGGACTCCTGGCTGCCGAGAGGGCCGATCTACACGTTCGCCCCCAACCTCTTCAAGGCTGTTGGGCGCAGACGCCGAGGGCGCTCCTTCAAAGACGCCTTGGCAGGCCGCCAATGGGTGACGGATATCACGGGTGCCCGCACCGCCCCGGTCATGTATGAGTACCACGACCTCTGGATTTTACTAGAGGCCATACAGCTGAGACCATCAGTGCCTGACCGTTCATCTGGACATGGACGGCAGATGGACAGTACACTGTGCGCTCAGCATACAGGGCCTTCTTCAGCGACTGGACATCCATGCCTGGTGCCAAGGAGCTTTGGCGCGCCGCAGTACCTCCAAAGGTGAAAGTTTTCTTCTCGCTGGCCATGCACGGTCACTTATGGACCGCCGAGCGGCGGAAGAGGCATGGCCTACAGGCGAGCCCCTCCTGCTTGGCAGTTAAAGATACAACTTAAAGTTAATATTGTTGTGGTTCTATAAAGAACCAAGTTAATTAACTGAAGACGAATTAGCAAGGAGTTGGAATAATAGGAGTAAATTGTGTGCTTTCTGCTGTAGGAATGAAAGAATTTAATAACATCTCTTCTTCGATTGTATTTATGTGAACTCATCTGAAGAGCAGCTTATTATATATACAAAGCATAAAACCCAAAACTATATTCATGAGTGGTACAAATAAGCTGGATTTTCAAAATAACTCTTTATTGTCGATAGACATGATAGATGCAGCTATTTGTTAGGAAATAAGCTTGCAAAAAAAAGAAATCATTTTTGGACAAGAGTCGATCTAAAATATTTTTGCAGGTTTTGTTTCGGAGTGATGCATTGGCAACTACACTACTGGACACAGTTACAACAAGGTGTTGTTGAGAAGAAACGCATTCTCCATGACTATCAAGCGCAAGAGGCCGCATATATGCATTTTTTCGTCCTTTGGATGACTTTATAACACTAGATTTTAGATTTGGGTAGAACTTATTATTATTTTACATGTTTGAAAATAATTTGTCTGATTATTATTTTACATGTTTGAAAATAATTTGTCTGATTCTTTTGATCACGTGATGAATCAGGATTAGTTTCCATTATTAGAAACACACAAACATGTGCTTACATTGGTTAACAAAGCACGTACAACTCGTGTGCAGCACGTTTGTTCCAGCACTTTTGATCGAATCAAGCTACCGAAAAGCAAACGTTCCAATAAAAGTAAGTAGATGCCCTGATAAAAGAATGGGCTGTAAAGGAGGAGATGCGCATGGCCAAAGTTATGGGCTGTGGTTCCGCTGCCATTTCAGCAGGGCAGTGGTTGTGGCTGCCATATCTTTTGCTAAAGTATTTTATGCCTGACGATAGTAGCCACGGTCGGTAAAATAGTAGCCGAACATAGTCTATTTTTCTTGAACGAGACCATTGGCTTGGTTTAAGTCGAAAGGCTTTCAATAGATGTGTAATTTGGACATTGAAGTATGAGTTAATTCATTTTTAGGTTAATTTGAACCATACTATTATAAATATCATGATCTTGAATCTAGCATTAATATTCGCATATTTGTAACCATAACATTATACTTCACCAAACACTTGAAACTTGCCATTTTGTAGTAGACTTCACCTTGGGCCCATCCACGGTTATATGTATGCCGGTGAACATTTTGTATGGACAGTATATTACCCCTCATCTTCATTTTCAAAGTCTTCTTCACACCATGTTGCCGATGGGCCTGGCGAGAGGGTCAAGGCTACCTATTGCAATGGTGGCACAGCTAGATCTATGAGCAGTACCATAGGAGTCGATACCAAGTCTCGCAGCATGGTAGCCACGACCAAGTGTCGAAGATGGCACTAGGACATCTCCACACATGCATCCGACCACGTGGGCCACTCGCCCACTCCACCTCTATCGCCCATACCATTGACTACATAGGCCACTCATCAACCTCTACCACCCAGGCCTCCAATTGTCATCGTCCATGTACGCTTGTAGGAGCACCTTTGCCTCATAGTATACGATGCATTAATGCCGCTAATGCGAGAATTCAATCTCTAGCACCCGATACATCATCTCCTCCACAAACTTCTCTCCTACTCCTCACCCATGATGGTAGGTTTGAAACCTCCTCCCCCTTCCCTATCCATGGCGACCTTGCCTCCCTATGCCCATCATCATCGCCTATTGTGGCCTCGCACCCACACCTAATGCCTCCTTTTTTATGTTGTGCAATTCTTAAAATGGACTGCACAGGTCTGCCATGGCCGATATCCCCAAAGATCCAGGCCACAGTTGCAGAGACACCTCCTAGCACCACGTGGCAAGTGTCTTGTGGTTACCATGACCATTCTTGGCCTTGTTGACTGATGGCACTAAGTGTTATAGTCCACCTCCATAGGTCTGCAATAATACAGACCTTTGACGAAGTTGGACACTTTACTTTCCTCCATTAACTGTTTGTGACCGCCTCCGATGAGATTTTTGTAATAATGACTAATTAATCCAAGAGTTATTGGAGTGAGTGACTATGACTTTCTTCTTTAGTTATGTTGTCACTAATGATGACTAGAGTTTCTCAATTGTTTTGGAGAAAGACACATTTCAAGGCAAAAGGAAGGGCTTTACCTCAATGGGGGGATGGCAGCTTGGTTTTGTGTAGCTCAAAAGGCTCTCCCAGCTCATTCTCTTCTTCAACAAACTGTTCTTCGTCAACAAAGTTGGAGGCCTTAGCGGGATGGGGGAGCTAACCCGCCAACAAAACATAGTTTGGGCATAGTTTATTTTTTAGTAAAGTGCATCACCGTTCCCTAAACTTGTAAGACTATGTCATCTCAGTCACTAAACTTACAAATCGACTCTTTAGGACAATAAACATGTTAGATTGTGTCATCGCAGTCCCTAAACTTAGAAATTGTCTATTTTGGTCCTCAAACTTGTTAACTATGTCATCCCAGTCCCTAAACTTGGTTTTCAATCTCATCTGGGTAAAACCAAGGCAATCTAAAAACTTATATAAAAATCAATTCATTACTTTTCCATATGAACTTGAATGAAGATAAATTTCCTTTTCAAAAAAAAAATGAAGACAAATTTTATATCAAATTGTAGCCCTCAATGCGATCTAGAACTTTGTAGTCGAAAAGTTTTATTTGAAGTCATTTACTATCACAAAATTTAATTTTACATTTCAAATTTCAAAATCTATAAACGTAGAACCATATTTTGGGACTCTAAACATTTTTAATTCAAAAACTTTTCAAATACTAGGTTGTAGATCACATCGAGAGCTATAATTTTCATATAAGGTTTCTTTATTTGATTTATATGAAAAATTATGAATTATGTTTTATACATAGTTTCTAGATCGCCCTGTTTTGACCCAAATAAGACTGAAAACTGAGTTTTTCCACTAGAATACACAACTGGACAAGTTTGAGGACTAAACAGGTGATTTTAGAGACCAAGATGAAACAGCTGAACAAGTATTTGGACCTAAGCGGTTAATTTCTGAGTTTAGGGACCGAGATGACACTTTACGACAAGTTCAGAGACTGAGGATAGACTTTACTCTTTCTTTTTTTCTTCTTTTTCTTGCATGAACCTGGTTAAAGCATGCTAGTTGTCTAGCCTTGTTTTTCTCTCCGTATTGTGCCTCCCTGCACCCTGCATTGATCTGTACTTTTGGCAGTCTTTTAGGAAAAAGGCAACAGCACTTGAATGATTTGTGTTTTTTTTTTAGAGTTTCAAGCTTTCAAAAGATTGGCTTTCTGTTTTTGAATTGTCTTCGCTCGTTCCTTCAATGAAGCAAATATGCGTACCATATGTTCAGTGAAGCAAATGTGCGTGTTTAGTCATTATATTATATTTGCAGGTGACCAAAGCATCCAATATAAAACAAAACAGGGGATGGTAGTATGTTCAATGAAGCAAATATGCGTACAATATGTTCAGTGAAGCAAATGTTATCTCTAGCCAGGCTGCGGTACAGGTGTAGAGATGCTTGATTCTGTATTCTTCATGGGCAGGGTGAACTTAGGGACTGGGTAGGTACAGAGATGCTTGATCTTGTGACTTGAACTATTTTTCTAATAATGTTAGATGTTTTTTGTTTGTATTTGATTTATTGCTTGGGGACAAATCAAAAAAATGGCACAAAATTTTTGTAAGTAGATATATTTTTGTGTTTATTCAGAAATGCATGGGGAAAAGAAACTCTACACGAGACTCGTACCTGTATTTTTCTTCATAATTTTACGTGCTCCTTTGGAAAATCTTGGTGCCGGCACCGGCCACCTTCATGAAGCAAGTGGTGGCAATCAAGAGCTACAGGAATCTAGCTAGAAAACATGAGAAATACAACAAAATGATGAAAACGGGGCATGCTGGTTTTGTTTGTTCTAAAATTAGTGTGTGTCTGTGTGGATGGCTTGTAGTACGATGTTCGTGGACTATCCAATTCCCAATATTCAAGGTTATTCACTTTTTTTGCCAAATCATGGTTAGGTAGCCCCTGTCTCACCCTTCCTTGCTTGTGCCTAGTGCACGACATAGTGTAATGACTCATCACTCTTGTCACATGCATGTTTTTCTTTATCTACACACTCTTATTACACCACACGTATAGATATGTTATAATAAAGTATTGATAGATTGGAACAAAACGTTACTCAGATGGGTGTTGTATTATTTTCTTTACCTTTATTTTGTCCTTTTCCCCTTTTTATCACAAATTCCAATTTCCTCCCTCTTCTCTATGGCACTCTTCTTGTGTTTGTTTCTGTTTCCATGAGTAAACTAGGCATCCTGTGGGTGATTAGGCCAAAAGCATGAAAACATGTTGCTTGGTAAGAAATGATTAATTAGTGTTATTTTTGTTGGCATAATTAATGTCCTAAAATGAAAAATAGAACACTTGCGAGGTGAGTTTACATGCATTTGCACTAGCTCTTTTTTTCATGTCTAATCTTGTCAAGCCTTTTGGATAATCTAGTATTCTTGGTATACTTATAAACAAAAATAATTGCTAACAAAAAGATAAACAAAAAGAATGTTTCTACAATTAACAAACATGATACAAAAATGCAATGTCAACTTCACATGTCTCATTAAGATACTAAACAAAGTATTTCCAATAATGAAAACAACAGCTTCAATATATGTTGCAATATCTTAGTGACATGCAAAATTTGAGAATGTCTAGACCGAAGTCCGCCGGCACATTGTTACTTGCAATAGACATAACTGAACAAAACTCTACTGGTGGTAATCTCTTAAACTTCAACTCCAACACCTTATTACATAATATCATTGCCCACTCTACAGCACTATAGCTGCCAACATAAATTACTTCCCCGCCTCATTTATATCTTCTTTGTCATTCGTTCCTCCCCTACCCTCATTATTATCCTTTGCTTTCTCTATTGGTAGGACGGTGACGCTGCTTGAGCTCAAAGTTCCCTCTGAATTACCCTGCCCAAGAAAGTTGAAGAAGTGGACCTGCCCTCCATTTTCAATGTTGTAACGCTGGGAAATGTCACGTGGTGCACGCTTCTTCTTCTTCTTCTTGTAGATGTGACAGACAACCTAGGAGTCATCTGGATTAATCATGACAGCAACAACCTTGGGCAAACTTGTAGTAGAATTGGAGTGAGCTTTAGAGAGATTATCCTTTTTCTACAGAATATCACGAAACTATTTGTTATGCAATGTCATTTTAGGTGAAAATGGGTAAAACATGGTGAATACTAATGTTGTTTTACATACAACAGCAACTAGGCTTGGCAGCAAAAGCTAAGTTTGAGGTTACTAATTGTACAATTGACCAAAATTGTTGAAACCACGAATTATTTGTTTTATTATGTCTTTCTCACAAGTCAAAATGATGAAGAATATTGAATCATATTGTTTTTAGATGTTTTATTAGGATATAGGCCCAAAGCGTGAGATGTTACATCAATAATTCCATGAGAGACAAGTTATCCACATGTGTTGTTGGCCAAACTAGTCAAGCTTACTCTCGAGCAAACTGACAATGAACTCCTTTTTATATCAATATTTTGTATCTTTGAAGAATCCCGCCCAAGGACAACTAACTATAACTATTTCTCCACACAAGAAATTTTACCACATGCAACCAATAGTATTCAAGAACAAAATTTTTTGCATTGTGAGTCAATATACCTTTATGATTGACACTGCATCACGACTGTGTTCTCCAAGGTTGTCGGTTCCATTGGGACTAAGAACCAGATAGGGTGTGAGGCCAGCGTGAACAAGGCTATATTCTTGTATGACCCATTCTGTGTTCTCACCAGCTGCTACCTTGCCAAGGTAGAACACCAATGTTTTCTTTAGCCCAACCATCAAAGGCATTCCACCATTGATGATGCTGCTAAAGATGGGCATGTCCTTACCCGTTGCCCTCCAGTGTCCATCACCCGCTGCACGATTGTGTCGGCTTCCATGTTGCCATCTTCGTACTCTTTGACAAAAGAAGTATTTCTCTACAGATCCCTCTGCATACATATACAACAATAAAAACAAGAAAACCAAGCAAGGAATTTTAGTCATACGTAGATCAAATCAGATTGTAGAAGTAGCAATCAAATGATAATTAAAAGGAACTTACAGTTGTATTTGTTGGGAAAGGGTGTATGTGCACATGACCTGGTACTAGGTCCCAAGGGTTGCGGCTTAGGATATACACATCAACAATGAATGTTGAGGGGAGTCGTTCATTCATTGCACGAGGACGAAGGTAGTAAGCACATCACGATCTCCTCTTCAGTAGGTTTAAACTTGAACCTTGGCCCAAGCTCCATAGAGGCTTTTCTTGCTCTAGGCTTAGAGAAATCCATGGATGTGCACAATTAGGTGAATGGCGACCTCTACTCTAGTCTAGATATAGTGAGCTTTATTTGAGATTATTTGGTGATAGAGATAGAAGTGTGGGAAAGGGACATTATAGGTGGAAGGGGGCTATTACCTTGCGTGAGGGTAACTCATCTTTATCTCCTCTCCTATCTTACTATCTCTCTACACATTTTACGTCCTTCCCCTTTTCTGGTCCCCACCATCAGTATGTGCCTTAAAAGATATGATTAAAAAGCCCTTCATATTAGGGTTTATCTGTATCCCTAAAATCCATGAAATTTATAACTTACTCCCCTTCCTTTCAACCTCCTGATTTTGTATGATCGTTCCTCTTTGGTGACCTTCAAATCTCTTTTTTTTGCACCACTTAGGTGTTGTGTTAGATAGTTTCCTATTGGCTGAAATGGTGTGGCACTAGCTTGTTATGTTTTATGCATCACTAACATGGTAATCTGCTAAAGAAATGGAGACCGTGTCCATTGGTTCTTCATAGGTTCTTTCATAACTAGCTCCAAGGCTATATATGTTTTATATTTTTTTTCCTCCACTGCAGTGTAGCTTTGTTTCATTTTTGTTTTGCATCGATAATCGTATCTACATGTTCCATTCACCAATTTTTGTTGCTCTCATTCTAGAAAATAATTTCTACATAGTCCAAATGTGCAAAAGGGGTAGGGGACTCAAGCGAATTGTCCCCAGTGTCCCGCCAACAGAATTTGTCCTCTTTGATCTAGACAAAGAAATGCTAGGTGTCAGTGACTAGGACTTCTTTCTTGTTTCTATCCATGATATCAGTTCATGTCATCTAGTTACTTTGATCCACCTTTTTAATTTTGAGTCTCTTGTGGGGGAGGTGATGCATGGAGTTAAGATGCAGACATATGAGACAAACTATGTGCGTAAAGGGTTTCTAGTATACCTTGCTTGCAAGTTTGGTCCAGCCTTCAGTTACATGGTTATGTTTCTTCTATGTTTTTATTGTTTTAGCTTAGTGAGTACAGAAGCTAAAAACTGTTAATACTATGTATATTATGCTATTATTTAAATTAAGTAAATCTTGAATCAGCTACCAACAAAGCTAAAGTCTCACACATCATGAAAGCATCACATGTTTAGTTTTCTATTGCTTCCATTGGCATACTAATATCTGTTGCAAAACGGCTTAGAGATTTAGATTAGGTCCATCTGATTATTCTGCTATGTTTGCATCATCTGCTTGTGGAGTAGGGATAGAGTGAAAACTGTTAATACCAAATTTTGATTAGCTTACCCAAGAAAGAAGGAATCCGCTAATGGGGTAAAAAAACATGAAAATCTCATTTTAGACTTGGATCATTTGTTTGATACAAGTGCATCCTGTACGTGCAAGAAATGCTACGATATCTAGTACCACCTTAAAAATATGTAGAGGTTTCGTACTCCAACCCTTTTGTGTGGGCAACACTGTGAAAACTCTGATCCGATACTGATACGAACTATGCATATAAGGGAATCGTCTCAGCCCACTCGCCGTGCGTCCACGTCTGCGATTAGAGTTTTCACAGTGTTTGATTGAACTAATGGACGCACGCTTCAAGCCCACATGGCCCATTAGTTCAAGTGACTGTGACCCAAACGGACGGACAAGGTGCAATTCTGTTGTTGCTTTACGTGGGAGATGATCACTAGAGGAAAATGTGAATAAATTTGGAAATAGCTTAGGGTTCAAATGCAAAAATATATACTTATTATTTTTATTCAATTGTAAAATTCAATAGAAAAGAGATTGTAGTTTTTTATTTATTTCTAAAAATATATATTAATAAAAATAAAAGTATTTTAAAAAATTATTTCTCTAAATAATCATTTGGAGAGTTATCTGAGTAAAAACATATAGAAAATAATCGAGAGCCACCCTTACTCTCTATCTTTAACTCAAAAAAAATCTAGAAAAGAGAATGTTTATATTTGGAGATTCAATCAAAAGACAATGAAAATTAGCTACGTTCTAAAGAATATCCTGAAGTTGCTACTGAATTCTCGTGAACCTCTGCTTCTTCGTTCTGCCGTTAACTGAAGCCTACATGAGTCGAGTCATTCCGACCCTGTAAGTGCTCTACCACACGTGAGACTTATTGGCGACCCTTTGGCTTCGACGCGCACGGGGCTTCTGCCCTGTGACCACCAATTCTTCAGTTAGTGCAGCGCTCTCATCAGAAACATCATGGCCAGTTGGCCACCACCGTTCATGCTCGCAGCAAGGTCAACCACGAGGTGGAATCGCGCGAACGGCGGTGTGTTCATAAGAGAATAGTGGTGTCGGTCTCCAAAACCCAAGCCATGCCATCCGTCTTAAGAGTCCAGACGACGAGACAGTGGTAAGCTCGTCAGAGCAGCCGCGAGGCGAGAGTGAGACTGCGGCCGCCGTGCGTCTTCTCGACGCACAGATATGTTTTTGTGTTGGCAGTTGTCTTATCGACACATTGTCAATCAGAGCATCATATCTCTCCAACTGTATAGCTAGAAAAGTCCTAAAAAGTCATTTTATAACCTTTCTATTCTCAGGCAAGTGCATTGACGTTGTCTCATAGGTTGTCTCGTATAGTGCTCTGGTGCCCACATAATTTTAAGATGATTTAATAGACAACATGTACCATAGTTATATATTAAGTTGTCTCGTATTAACTCATAATTATTTAACTTATGCATAGTATAAAATAAAATTGAGTTATGCGGTAATAATTCATATAATAATAAAATAGTTATCTTATAATTCTAAATTTTAGTTCATAAGACATGGTTGTTTTGTGAAATGACCATCCCTTTCTCTCCTCCACTCTCTTTTTCATGCACGTCAGCAAAAATCATGTGTGGCACTATATGAGAAGACGGATGAGACAACTGACGTGTAGCAACTAGCAATGTACCTGCCCAAACCCATAAGCTGGAGGGAAGGGAGGAACATATAGGGGAGAGGAATGGCGAGCAAAAATGGTGATGACTATGAGGAGTTGTAGGTTTTAACAATTGCAAAATGAATTTTATGTCAGTAGAGTCAAAATAGGTTAGTCAGGATGGGCGGCCAGTACGATGTACCAAGAGACCTGCCCAAATATGGCCGTGCGAGTTCTTGTACAGCTCTCAACCAACATGCATCACAAATGTTTCTACGTTGCCCAAAAGCTTTCAACCAATAGGCATCGCAATTCAGTACGATATGCCAAGAGACCAGCCCAAATATGGCCATCCAATCAGGTTGGGCCCGACATAGGCCCATGAACAAGAGGGTCCTTTGGGTCTGTGTGAGTTCTTGTGCAACTCTCAACCAACATTCATCACAAATGTTTCTATGTTACCCAAAAGCTTTCAACCAACAGGCATCACAATTACACATGTTCAGATTTGAACCAACACCCTTTTAGACTAGTATCACAAATTTAGCTACTCCAAGGACCAAGCAAGGCAATCTTATATGTATCTATTAGCCAGAGGGATCACTGCAAAATCAGAAACCTTTTCAACATCATCCTTCTTTGAGATTAGATTGATCAAGGAAGAGTTGTTTGCAGTCTATTGGCCAGGATTTTTGTAATAATTTTGATCAAGTATTTAGCGGCAGAGAGATCACTGCAAAATCGTAATCCTTTTCAACATCATCCTTCTTTGAGATTAGATTGATCAAGGAGCCATTGATGCTCAGCAGGCAAAGCTGACCATCATATAAATCATTAGAAAGGTGATAAATATCTTCACAAATGATTGTCCAGGACCTTTTGATGAAGTCAATCTTAAAAACATCAACGGGCTTTTAACATTTTGTGATAAAAAAAAGATAAATTCTTCTCATAAAAATTAGGATGACGTGGCCACTAATTCGGTACGTTCTAATTAACTTTGGTTATGATAGCTATTTTATCAATTATGGTTGCTCATTTATGTCATTATGAAAGAGGAAAGATTGATTGTAGGGATACGGACACGAGGCCCAAGGATTGAGGTCCGAGATCAGAGCTCTGTGCCACTATGGAAGAGGAAGGGTGTCTATCTGTCTATCTAGGCATAATAAAAAAAAGCAATAATTCAAACAAAAAGATTATATGTGCCAATTTGGAAGAGCCAAAGAGAGAGGTGGCTCAACTAGCAGCCATGAATTACCAAGAGCTAGGCTTGTACACAAGAGTTTTTTTTTTTTTTTGAGAAAAATATACAAAACAGAGTTGGTGAGGCTGCAATGACTATGCACAGCTCCGTGCTAGGCCCAATAAAACGTGTGCGTTCCCCGTTAGATGTCAAACGCTAAGTACTTCCTCCTTGCAAATTGTAAGCCGTTTAACTTTTTTAACATAAAATTTGACCGCTTGTCTTATTTAAAAAGTTATACAAAATATTATTTCTTTCGTCATGGCTTGCTTTATTAATCAAAGTTCTTCAAGAATAATTTAAATTTAATTATGTTTGTGTAAATTTTTTAATAAGACGAGCGGTCAAACTTACGGTCAAAAATATCAAACGACATACAATTTGAAATGGAGGAAGTAGTAAATATGCTTAATCCTTAAATCCTTCTTTTTACTTTATTACATGCTAGTTTACGTTGGATTAGTTAGCTTTTTTTAACAGAGTTGGATTAGTTAGCTAACTAATGAACTTATTTTTATATTAAAAAATATAGTTGGGCCGGGCCCTGTATGCCGAGACCAGAGAGGGCGGCTCAGGAACGGCCATCCCAATTAGGCTGGGCCGACATGGCCCATGAACGAGAGGGGTACTTGTGTCGCTGCGAATTCTTGCTCTGGTTTACCGCCACTGTAAATTGGGAGAGACGGCCAAATGCCTGCCATCGGAAATATATTTTTTTTAAAGAATATGATTTATAGTGACGGTTGGTTTTGCGGTGATCATTCCCGTCGATGAGGACTGCGGCGAGATGGTTGCTCATGCTTGGCTTCTGTGGATGGCCGGCGGCTGAGACGGCGATTAAGCCGTAGGTGGACAGCATTTCATCTACAACCGGAGCCATAGGTTGATAGCGGCTGCAACGGCTGGTACGGTATCGGGTCGCTGCCTTGTGCTCGTGTGACTGTTCGGTGGATGTTGACGTGAGATGTGGACGTTCACTTCGGATCTTCGGACACGACGATGGATACAAAGGAACCGTGATTTTTGTGATCTGAATATCAAAACCGACAGGTACTGGCCTCTCTTTGACACAGTCTTTCCTTAGAGGGTTGAGAAGTGGTTGCAGCAGCTGACATACAAGGTCGTACAACTGGGGGGCACACAAGGACAAGGGATGATATGAGTTGTGAGGTGGAGCTAGACTGGCCTTTCTGCATATCAATGGCTGTACTTTGATTGCTTCAACAGCAATCAGCCAATCCTCTTGTCACCCTCTCTTTTATCATTTCTCTGGCAGATATTTTCCTTTCTCTTCTTCTGTGTACAATGTAAAACTTGCAAAAGAATCATTTTCCTCTTTGCGGGACGTGGACATGACGGTAAACATGTAAAACTTGCAAAAGAAACACTTTCCTCTTTTCGCGACGACGACGTCAACCGTGGATATTAGATGTGCATTCTTGACCTCAAGATGGGATCCTTGCCTGATGAGGAATTCTGGGCTTCTGTGGGCGGATTTCACCACCGTCTGTTGCCCGTTCATGTCTGTGTCGTGATAGATTGCATCAATGAAATTGCCCAGTTGTCAGTGGGTCCATGAATTACATTACATTTTCCAGTCAGTATTTTGGTGGTAACAAACTCCAGCTCTGACTGAGTTCTTTGATGGATGCGGGGTTTCTAGCTCCCAAAGGCAGAATCAATTCAACGGTGCTGCTTCTTGGGCCTAGCTGCACAAGGGACAACACCATTCATTGTGAAACCTCCCAGATTCTAAAAAAAATGAAAAAAAAAAAAACTCATTTGAAACCTCCCAACGAAGATGCCAACATGAGGATATTCCAACCGTAAAGCATTATAAAATTCTGGAAGATCATTTGTGGTTTCAATGTGATGATCTCCAAGGAATTGTTTTTTCTCATGGCCTTGCACAAGAGAGCTGACATTGCCTAATGCCATACCATAAATCAATAAACCAGCTAGGTAATTAGAGAAAGAAAGAAAAAATATCATACTTTGAATAATAAAAGTTGTTGCGTTCAGTAAATGGGAGAAAAGAAATTAAAACATTTTCTAGAAGAAAATAATCTTCTATACCAGAGTGCAAAAATCTTTGATCCCAGCGACCAAATTGTCCACACATGACATCTATTGATCTCCATGACAGCGAAAGAAGCAAAGTGCCATGAAAGTGATTTCACTATTGAATAACAAAACCTCGAAAGAAACAAAAGTGCCATGAAAGTGATTTCATTATTGAATAACAGAAACTTAGTGACAAAATGTTTACAGGAGCAAAAATGGCCACACATGGCACTAATTGATCTCCATGACAGCGAAAGAAATAAAGAGCCGCAAACCCTAGCGCCGCCGCCCCCTTCCCGGCGAGCCCTCCAGTCGCCGCCGCCACCGGCGACGGCGGCCACCGCCACGCCTCCTTCCCTCCCTTCCCCCGCCCCCAGCCCCCACCACTTCTCCCCTTCACAATCAACCACTCATCTCCCTGGTGGCTCTCCGGCGAGCTCGCCGTCCGGCGGGCCGGATCCGCGCTTCCCCCAACCGGATCTGATGTTCCCCGCGCCAGCAACCCATGGCGGCGCCCAGGTGGCGGCCGCTCCTGCAGCGAGCCCACAGGGGCGTCCCGGCTGCGGCCGCGCCCGCAACGGCGTCCAGGCGGCGGCCGCGCCCACAGCGACGCCCAGGCGGTGGCCGCGCTTGCAACGCGCCCATGGCAGAATGGCAGATGTGGTATTATGGGTGGCATGCTCCGAGGGATGCTATAGCTAGGTGAAAACCTTGTCCGACTTGTCCCGGCCGGCGGCGGTGGTGCTGGTGCACCATGTTCCTTCTTGAAGGCGTCATTGAAGCTCCTGTCCATCGGTGCAGGCCCAGGTCGAGAGACCTACTCCGGTGTTTCTTCAGCGTCATTGGCGTCCGCGGATGTCAAGTTCCTTCTTGAAGGCTTCGTTGGAGCACTACTACAACCCATCTTCGGCCTAGTCGGAATGCTCACTGCTCGGAGTGTTGGTGGAGCTGGAGACCCCCCTTTCTTTTCTTGTTGTGTGTTTGTGTTGTCGAGATTCCGCCGGTAATCCGTGGATTACTCGTGAATCATATGTATTCTGTGTTTGCCGCTCTTTCTGCTCCTTCTTAATACAAAGGCACGTGAAGTCGTGTTCGAGAAAAAAAAGAAACAAAGAGCCATGAAAGTGATTTTACTATTCTATACAACTTTGCTGGCCATGCGAGGGAGATGTGCCACATTTCTGTTGTAGGAGAGCATGCTATAAGTTGCAGAGTAGAAACATAGCATTGTGATCAATATAATCAATTTCCATCTCTCGCCCTATGAATTTAGGATAGGCTTATATGTCGATTTTGGAAAGTGGTCGAATGTCAAATTCCAAGCTAAACAGCCTAGTCCATTAAGTAGACTCCAATTCCTCCAAATGGAAGGATCCAAACGGCCCTGGGTAATAGGAAAATTGCAGTGTAATTTTCCAGCTGAACCTGTAATTGCAGACTACCTACAGTGCCCTCGAGGAACGTACTAGCAGCAGTGGTATCATCATCTTAGTAGCTGTAGTTCTTGACGAACATACCCTCCTTGGCCTCAGCGGCCTCACCATCGCTGGTGTACTTGCCAAGCTGCGCCAGGGAGTTGGCCTTGGCACGCAGAAGAAGCGCGTCCTGTGCTGCCTTCACGTTCTCAGGCCTGCCACCCCATGTCTTGAGGCAGGTGTTCTGCAGCGCCCTAGCGTAGGAGAAAGACACATGCCACGGGTTGGGGCTCTGGTTCATGGAGTTCAGGTTCTGGGTCGCCTCAACCTCAGACTGCCCACCAGACAAGAACTGCAAAGCACAAAAAAAATAGCAGTTGAGAAACAGAAGACCATATGCAACTGAAGAGAAAGTTGTTAGCAAGAAGAGAGCGCTGACCATGATGCCAGGAACGGCAGGAGGGATCCTTCTGTGGAGGAGCTTGAGGGTGTACTCAGCTACTTGCTCAGGGGTGGCCTTCTCCTCACACTCAGCACCCGGGGTGACCATGCTGGGCTTGAGCAGGATGCCCTCAAACATCACATTGTTCTCAGCCATGTAGTAGAAGGTCTCTGCCCACACCTTCTGTGCAACCTCGAAGGTCCTGTCAATGCCGTGCTCACCATCAAGAAGGATTTCGGGCTCCACAATTGGCACCAGACCATTTTCCTAGCATTTCATTTTGACAGATAAGGTGTTTTTATATAGGAGTACATGCATGTTGAAAAAAGATCAATTTTCCTAGGATCTAGGATATATATATACCTGTGAAATAGCGGCATAGCGGGCAAGGCCCCAGGCAGCTTCCTTCACGGCAAGTTCAGATGGACCGTTGGGGATGCTGACAACAGTGCGCCTGTGACAAAAATTCACGTCACACTCACACATGGCATCTATGTGTCACGTACTGTATACATGACGACAGAAAGCAGGAGGGGGCACGTTTCTCACCACTTGGCGAAGCGGGCACCAGCCTGGTAGTAGGCTGCTTCACGTGAAGCAAGGCCATCAAGACCTTGGCACCACGACTCATTATTGGAGCCAGCAAGTGGCACAAGACCCTGAAATTGAGCATAACTTCAGAGGTTTGCTGTTGCTTTCAATCTTGAAAGCGACTGTCACAACTCCAACAAATCTAGTTTCTAGGAACACCTACAACCACTACTACTGTATTGGTTTTGCACAGCGGGCAAAAATCATTTTCAACAGCGGGCAACCGTGCCCACCAGGGCTGCCACGCCACGGTAAATGAAGACGCAACCGTGACGGGCACAGTGCCCGCTGCCGGAAAGAGAACTACCGCAGCGGGCGACTAAGAATGCCCGCTGCGGTAAACAATTTTGAAAAAACAAAAAAAAATGAAACAAAACCCTAGATAGGCCCGCTGAGCCCATCCATAGGCCCGACGAGCCCATCTAGGGTTTGGGCGCCGCCGTGCCGGAACCAGTCCGCTGCCGTCGTGGATCTGCTCCTCGCTCCGTGCCCGGCGCCATGACCCTACGCCGAGCGCCGTCACAGCTCGCCGACGTGGAGGCCCACCGCCGCCGCGGATCCGGCGTGCAGGCCCGCCGCCACCACGAATCCGGCGTGGACGCCCGCCGCCGCCACGGATCCGGCGTGGAGGCCCGCCGGACCTCCACCTTCACCGCCTAGACCTCGCCGCTGCTCTGCTTTCGCTGGATCTGAGAGGGAGGGAGTGAGTGAGGAAGGATCCACACCGGATCAGAGAGAGAAGAGGAGGCCGACGAACATACCTCATCCCCACGCGGGTAAGAGGAGAGGGAGGTGCAGCATCCCCACGCATCCCCACGCCCTCCACCGACGTGGGCTGCTCTGGTCGTCCTCCACCTTCACCAGCCATGGAGGGAGGGAGAGGGAGTTGGGGAGGCGGGGGAAGGAGAGTGGGGCGACGGGGGAAGAGGACGTCGCTCGCCTGGGCTTCTGCTCCGCACGCGGACGTGGCCCCGTTCCACGCGCGCCGACGCAGCCACGCTCCCCTCGCGCCGCGGCCTCTGGGGTCGCCGCCGGCCGGGAGTGGAGGGGAGGGGCGGCGCCCTGCTCGTGGGAGGAAGAGGAGTGGCGGCTGTGGCGCTGTGGAAGAGGAGTGGCGCCGGCGCTGTGGAAGAGGAGCGGCTGTGGCGCTGTGGAAGGGGCGGCACTCGTGGAAGTGTCGCGAAGAGGACGAGCGGCTGCGCCTGCGCTGTGGGAGGGTGAGTGAATGAGGCTCCGAAACCCTAAGGCCGGCTTATATAGTGAAGAGCTATTGGGCCTCGATTTTGGGCTGGTTGGGCCTCAGGCTTTTTGGCAGCGGGCTTCATAAGATGCCCGCTGCGGTAAATCGATTTACCGCAGCGGGCAATTAATCGATTTACCGCAGCGAGCAAAATTGCCCGCTGCGGTAAATTAAAAAGTACCCACTGCAGTAATCGTGGGGATTTACCGTAGCAGGCAGCATAAACGTCCGCTGCGGAGTCCATTTTTCAACGCTGCGGTTACTCGTTATTGACGTAGTGTAACGCATGTCATGTGTGGGTTTGGAGTCTAGAACGTACCTTGTCGACCTTGATACCAGGCACGATTCCCTGCTCATTAAGGACGTCAACAATCTTCTTGCCATCAACAGTTGACTGGTAGAGGGTCTCCTCGAAGAGGATAGCACCAGAAATGTACTGTCCCAGGCCTGGGGCACTGACAAGGAGGGTCCTGTAAGCCTGGCGGTTGGCCTCAGTGTTCTCAAGGCCAATGGAGTCGAGCCTCTTGCCGCAGGTAGCGTTTGACTCATCCATGGCAAGGATACCCCTTCCTGGTGATGCGATAGTTTTCTGCAGCAAGAAAAAAAACGTGTGATAACCTGAACCATAACTGAAATGATCATCATAACTTTCCTTTCTCAATTGATAAGAAAAGTTACTTTTTCCAAGTTGATGAAATGTTCTTTCAGAAATTTGAGACCATAGCAAGTCATACTCATACATACTAGGGACCTTTCAGATGGATCACAGAACTTAAGCAGGACCTTTCAAAGTAATCTTAAATGTAACTGAACTAGCTTTTAGTCATAAAAATTATGTGTGGCTATACTACTTCTTGGCCTATACTGATGTTCACATATGCCGGTGCAATACACATAAAATTCACCTCCTGCTGAACATTGCAAGTTCCTAAACCAATGCAAGGAGAGAATGCTGATTTAGACTAGCATGTCTATATAAATGAGTAATAATATGGGATCAAAACTGCCAAATGGGTTACCTTCCCTAATAAATACTCAAACTTAAATTATTTAAATCATCGTAAGTTCTCATGGTTGAAATAAGTTGTTTCAAGCAGGGCTATATGTCATTTTTCTAATGATACCAACAAGCTTCTGCAAGTTAATAACATAAAACTAGCATGGTAATAAGCGCATAATTTTACTGCTGGTGTTCAGAAACTATACCGCGGTTTGGACAAGCTCATCAGCATAGGCGCTAGCACGGACAACCATGGACACAGTCACCGCTTTTGGAGCGGCAACCTGGCGCGTAGCACCCCATTCAGCCTTCTTGGGAAGGAAAGACGACTTGAGGAGAGTAGCAGATGCCATTGCTCGATCTGGTTCTGAGGTGAACGAGGAGATCAGGTGCTACCCTCTCTTTGATGAGTGATGACACACAGTCTTTCCTTCGGGGGTTGGGACTTGAGAAGTGGTGCACTAGGTGGCATATAAGGTCGTGCACCTCGGGGCACACAAGGACAAAGGATATGAGCTGTGTGGTGGAGACTGGCCTTCTGGAAATGAATGGCTGTGCTTTGGTTGCTGCAATCAGCCAATCCTCCTGCCACCCTCTCTTTTGTCCTTGGCACATATATTTTCACTTCTCTTTCTCTGTGTATACCATGTAAAAACTGCAAAAGAAACATTTTCGTCTTTGCGCGATGATGACGTGGTCCAAAAATATCAGATGTGAAAAATATCGGTTGTGCATTCTTGACCTTAAGATGGATCCTGCCTGATGAGGAAATCTGGGTTTCTGTGGGTGGATTTCAACACAAACTGTTGCCCATTCGTGTCTACCAACGGCAGAGATGTCCTGACAGATTGCATCCGTCAAAATTGCCCAGTTGTCGGTTATTCCATGAAATACATTATATTTTCCGGTCAGTATTTTGGTGGTAACTCCAGTTCTCAGTCGTTTGCTGGATGCTGCAGGGTTCCTTCTGTGACACACTTCTGTTCCTAGCTCCCAAAGGCAGAATTAATTGGTGCTGCTTCTTGGGCCTAGCTGCACAAGGGACAACCACCACTAATATCCAAACCTCCCAACCAAGATGCCAACATGAGTATATTCCACGTACAGCAGTATAGCATTCTGGAAGATCATTTGTGATGATTTTACAGGAATTTTCTTTTCTCTTGGCCTTGCAAAAGAGAGCTGACATTGTATATCGCCATACCATAAAAATTAATAAACCAGCTAGGAGATAATAGAGAAAGAATATACAAATACCATACTTTGCATAGTAAAAGTAGTTGCATTCAGTAAATGGAAAAGAAAAAAAAGAAATTTAACACTTGCAAAAAAAACGTTTATTTAATTCCAGCAAGCAAATTGGCCACATATGGCACCTATTATTGATCTCCATGACAAAGAAAGAAACATAGTGCCATGAAAGTGATTTCACTGCTGAGTAACAATGGTCTTCAATGACAACGAAAGAAACAAAGTGCCAAAGTGCCATGAAAGTGATTTCACTATTGAATAACAATGATCTCCATGACAACGAAAGAAACAAAGTACCATGGAAGTGATTGCACTATTGAATGGCTACAAAAATGTTTACAAGCACATAATTTTAGTCTGATGAGGATTTCAAAATTACATAAAAAAATTGAATGGACCCCTACAACTCTGGACTTCAGAGAAATATCACTTTCAGGGCTGATGTGTATACAACTTTTTCAATGAAAAGAAATAATAGTATAATACAGAAAAAAAAAATCAGTTTCACCAAGATGCTATGCATACCAATTTTCAACACACCCAAACAATGGATCTGAATGCCTTGCTGACAGAATCTTTTTTATATTGTGCAACTTCAACTTGAAGCATTGAAAAGCTCATCAGTCTTCACAGCTTTCAATTATGGATGATGAAAAGTTTGCACAAAGACCTATTTTTCTTCTGTATTCCAATTATTAATATTTGGAACTGATGGAAATCAAGTCACCAGAAGCACAAATTTCATCCTCGAGATAAATGTAACCATCCATTTAGATGAACATACAACCAGTGAAATAATCCCTTCACATACTCAATATCTCCAGCATCAACTGAAGGCTCAGTAGCTTCAGCAAATTCAACCGCTTCATAGGTTAACCAGGCAGTAAATTCATGCCAAGCACTATGGCATATATCACCAAAGAGGTTGGCATCTGATCGAATAGCACAATCTTTGTTGGATCTGTCTCTGTAAACATCAATCAGAAACTGGCATGCAGGTAACAGGGCAAGTCAAAGATTAACACATATTTCACATTCCTTATGCTTTGCCTGTAAATGTCAATCAGAAACTGGCTTGCAGGTAACAGGGCAAGACAAAGATTAACCCATATTTCACATTCCATATGCTTGCCACTTCTAAAATTTTCTTCACCTCCCTCTTGTCCTTATACAAAACCTAGAGCAGCTTCTGTTTCCTCTTTACAAGTTTACAGAAGTTTCCAAAACGTGGAAATCCTGATGAATGGGTACTGAATTGATTCCTCATTGAGATGGTTGTGACAACCATAAATTACCTGCATGCTTCAGCAAATTCTCTTGTTCAGTTCTGTTCCTTTAGAAACCTCATTGATTGGCTTCCCGCAAAACTTCTTCAGCCGCCTCACAAGTATTAGACAAAAATGCCAGAAGCTTTTGCCTGAGCAACGGTGATAACTCGTCACAACCTGTCAATGGTTCCAAAGTCGGAACCACTCCTTTCTTCATGAGCACCCCAAACGCACTCCTCACACAGCGTGCAATCGCCTCTTTCCTCTGCACATCATAGTTGTCAATCAGAAGAAACAAGAACTCAAGCAGCATGTTCGTGATTTCAGTGTACTGAGACACTGAGTTCACCATCAGGAGCATAGCAGGTTCGATATTCATGACACTACCCTTCCCCTCCTCAAAGAACAGCCAGTCATAGAACAGCGCCAGCTTCGCATTTGCCACAACATAACCCTTGCTGCAGCTCGTCAGCAGCCAACCTACGACCGCCCAGCGAGCAATGACACCAGACTGCATGACCTCATTGGTGGGGTGGTACCCGCAGCATATGAAACGCACAATGTCGGGGATCCTCTCCTCCCCTCCAGGCACCATCAGGTGCTTCCTCGCGAACCACAGCTGGTACCTCTTCTGATCCCCCCACTTCACATTGTTCATCATGAACAAGAGCTGTGTCTCCATCTCTGGCGTGATGGCCACTGCCGTGCACCACCGGGGCGTTCCGATCCGGCAGACGTCCGCAGCACGGCCAAGAATCAAGTCTCGCCACAGCACCTGGAACTCCGGCACGAGCGCCAGCTCGTGGAGCAACCTCACCAGGTCCCTTCCGAGCAGTGCGCACACTTGGAAGTGATCCCGCAGCACAGAGACGCAGAAAGACACCAGCCTTCCCCTGCACTCCTGCAGATTCTCCGCACCCTTGCACTCCTCGCAGTCCTTGCACTCGGCGGCGCCTGCGGCCAGGGCGAGGCGGTTCCTGGAGAGCAGTCGGAGGAAGGCGAAGACGGTGGTGGCGAGGAGCTGTGGCTCTTCGTCGGCGAGAAACGAGGCGTGCCCGCGCACGACCTCGAGCAGGCGGGCGTCCCCGGGGAACGGCATGTGGCGGAGGAGGGAGGCGAGGAGGGGCGCGAACCCCGGCGCCGCCGCGCGCGCGAGCTCCGAGGCGGCGCGGAGGAGGCGGGCGCGCGGGTGCGGGAGGAGGAGCGGGAAGGGGAGGGAGAGGAGCGCGGACGCGAAGGCGTGGTAGAAGGCCGGGAAGCGGGCGCCGGCGGCATGGAGGACGACAAGGAGACGCCGCGGGAGCGGGGAAGGGGGAGGGTGGGTGAGGATGGCGAAGGCGAGGGCGTGGGGGAGGTAAGGCGAGGAGAGGTCGGCTGGGGACGGGGATGGGGAGGGCAGGAGGAGGTGCGCGGAGTGGAAGGGGTGTTCCGGGGAGGAGACGGAGGTTGGGGAAGGGTGGTGGTCGCTGCCGGCGAGGAGGCGCGGGGGAGGGGGAGACGGCGGCGGCATTGGGGAGGAAGAAGATTGATTGCCTGGCAGGAGGATCCGATAGGCCTCGTGCATATCGATGGACCAAATTTGTTCGTGGGCCGGCCCAAACGGCACGCTAAAACAACTTGGGTGTTAATTCCTGAACGGGCTTTTATCACAGATACAAGAATTTTATAGTTTTCTAGATAATGAAATTTCTCAAAAAAAATAATGATGAAATATGATCCCAAAAAAAGATGAAGATACCCCTAAAAAAATGAAGATGACCAGTGAGTTATCAAACATTCAAGCTGCATGTCCAACTCATCAAGCTATACCAAAGGATAAATTTCAGTAGCAGTCCTCAAACTTGACCCATATTCTAAAATAGATACACGTACTGTCTTCCATTCCTAATCACAGCTACATCAAAAAAAGGCAGATGGAACGGCGGCCGTGAACAACGGTCGCAAGAAAAACAAAAAGAAAGCGAACGACCAAACAAAACGGAGCAAAGCATGTGAAAACAAAAAATGGAAGGAAAACGCAAAATCCCACGTGGGGAACGCGACCATGAAAAAGGACTCCAACGGAGGAGACGCGATGAACGGTCGGTCGCCGAAACGAATTTCAACATGAGATATTTATGGGTTGCGCTCGGCCCACATCGGCAAGGTCCAAATAACGAATATTCCCATCACAGAGACCGAGGAGCCTAATGAAACATCCCTAATTTTTTTAGAAAAAAATACATAGAATAATAAATAATATAATAGTTCGAAACTCAAACCATCACATTATCTAGCTATAGTTGATATAGAAATCCATACATCGAATAAAAGAGTACAATTAGAAAGGATTACATAAATAGTATACCGCTACACTGTCTAGAATCATCAGAGTAGCAGCATCAGGGAAAAGAAGAGAAGGACTCATCTCACTACTCCCAAGAAGCGTAGGTCGAAGGAAGGGCCAAACCGAGGCCACGGGCTATATATAGATTCAAAACTCTGCAGAGCGTGTACTCCCATAACCACAAGATCGCCATCATCGGCGGTGTCCCGCCTAAGCTGATTTCGCTGCTCTCTAGCCGGTGCGATGTCACCCTCCACTCAGTACTGGGACATCCCGGATAGGTACCACCGGCACACTGAGACTGTTAGACATAGTACCGCCCCCGAGGTCACTATGTTGTCTAAGGAGGGTGTGGGTCCCAATGCCCGTACCTCCCGATACTATCTGCTAACAACCTAGTAGTAGCGGTACCGTCCTAACTAGTCAGACATCCGTCCCCCGCCCGTACAGCGGCGAGCGGTGAGCACGTAGGTCCCAAGTTTCGGTTCTCAAGAGATATCAGGTCCTAGGGGGATCAGACAGGATTATCTTTTCATAGGGACTACAACAGTCCGTGCTACTACAGCACCTCCTACCCGGGGCCTCGCTCCACGAAGGCTCTCGTCCCTAGGATCACCATATACCTCACAATGTGCCCGCCACAAGCACCTCATACGGAAATGCCCAGAACATATCCTCCGGTAAGACTCGCCCACAAGGCTCATCGTAGAATCCTGTCCGATCGACTCAACCCTCACCACACACCCAAGACACACGCAGCACTCTCCCCGAGTGAAGTGGCACCACATGCCTTAACCATATAACCATACTCTCCACCACGCATTACACCACACAGATATAAGCGTGGTAGAAGTAAAGAATCATAAGTAAATAAGCATGCGTCTAGCCTATCAGCGGGTGTGTAGGAGTAAGGTTGTGACAAGGTAATGGCTCATCAAGCATATCTACCATGCAACCTATCATCAGGTGATATTCATAAATAAAGTATTAGCAAACTAGATATTATGCCATGCGTAATAGGATCTACGAGGTTGGGTGGGGTGTGGCACCTGCGAAGTCATCATCGAGCTCCTCCTCGTACTCGTAGTCGTCCTCCTCAAACTGCTCCTCCTCTAAAACGAGACGTAAATAGCCGCGTTAGCGACTCCTATAGAGTATCACAAAGAACCAAATGAAATTTATTAACTCCAAATGCATTCAAACATAAGCCTATGACGTAGAGCTCATTTTTCTGAAAATTTGGACACTTGGTTCATAATTTTTGGAGTTCGTATGAATAAGTTATGAATTTTTAAAGTATAATCTACTTTCTAAAAAAGAAAAGGGTGGATAAATCCTAGTCGCGACACGTGGAAGCTTCTTATTGGCCTAAGGCACAACAGAGGCTTACATGTGGGACCGGCCGGCTCCAGTCACTGACAGGTGGAGCCGGGTTAACGGTCAACATTGACCGGTCAACAATCAACGTTGACTGGTCAATGGTCAACGCCGGACGGGCCCGATCTGGGCCTCGGCGGGCCTGGGTAGGGCTAGGTATGCGCTGGGTTGGGCCGGCCTGACCCGGTCACGTGTCGACACCTGGGACGTGCCACGTTTCCTATTGGGCTGCTAACGGGCCAGGTCTATGGCTTGAGCCGGCTGGGCTGGGTCCATGGTGGACCGTGGACAGCGTTCGTGTGGCGGTCTTCCATTGGCCCAGCTGGTCTTGGTGGACTTGGTCCACGGCCGGCGCAGAGGAACCTTTCCCCTTATCCCCTCGCGCGCGCCCGACAGGTGCGGCGGTGTTGCTGCCGGCGGCGTGCGGCGAGGCGGCCCCTCGGCGGGATGGCCGGCTTGAGCTGTGGCTAAGGCACCGGGATGGCATGGCGAGTGCGATGGCGGTGGTACGATGAGCTCGAGGCGGCTCGGCTGGCCGATGCTCTTGCCGCGGCGGCGTGGGCGGTGGTGCTGCGGCGGCAGGGCGCCTTGGCACAGTAGAGCTGGCTTAGGCGGGCGCTACGGGTTCCTGAGATCAAGGAGAATGCGGCCGGGTGCTTGATTTGGCAAGAGGGGGCTTCTATCCTGGTGGTCGACGGCGGCGGCCGGCGGATGGCGGAGCTCCGGCAGAATGGCAAATTAGCGCGCCGCAAGGCTCATTCCTCCTCTTCTTTGTCCAATTGGAGCAGCTCGGAGCTCCAAGAACTATCTACCATGGCTAATGGAGGCTTGCGGGGGCGCACGCGATGGCGAGGTCGCAGCGGCGCACCGGCGGGCGGGAGCACACTGTGAGCAGGGCCGACAAAACGCGTCGAGCCCCACTAGAGTGAAGCCAGGCCCTAAGAAGTTGCCAGGAAGATGTTCCTGGCTGAGGCGAACGTGGTGACATAGCTAAAGAGGCCTAAGGTGCACTAGACGATGGGACTGCCGAGGATGAGCTGGCCGGTGGCGCTGGCAGGGCAGGGTGAACTCACCTCGGTGGCGCTCTGATGTAGGCAAGGCTCGCGGTATGGCTTGGGGTCGGGGATGTAGAGCAGCAGCGTGACGCGGGGGAAGCAGAGCGACATCGGCGGCGTCCTTCTCCCTCGGCGCGCGTGGATGGCGGAGCTCCCGGGTCCGGCTCCAGCAGTGGCGTTCTCCTCCCTGCTTCTTTCTCCTACCGCTCCTTCTCTTCTCGGTAGCAAGACAGTGCGGGTGAGGTCAAGGTGGTGGCGCGAGCACAGGGAAAACCCTAGCGCGCTCGGTGCCCTCCATTTTATAGTGGCCGTGGTGCCAGCCATGGTGGCCTTGGACGACATCGATGGGAGATGCCCATCGGGCGGCGGTGCGCGGCCCCGCGCTAGGTTTAGGGTTTTGGGGCACGGCGCGAGGGACAAGCGGCGCGGATGGAGTGGCACGGGATGCACGGCAGGGACGCACAGTGGCCATTTTTGGCCAGACGGACAGGACGGGTGAGCTCCCAGAAAAGGAAAACGAAGGCTATGACAGGTGGGACCCGGGCGTCAATGGCACACCAGGGCAGGCGCAGTTGCGCATGGTGCGGACGACCTTGCTGGGCTGACTCAGTCAGTTGGGCCGTAGCGGCGCGGAGATAGCAGGCCAGGGCACGCGAGGACGGCACAGGCCCTTGCTGGCCAGCCGTGGCCGACTGGGCCTGCCATGCGGGGAAGCTAGCGGCGCGAGGAGCGGCAGCAGCTCGGGCTGTTACTGGGCCACGGGGGCAGCGCGCACACGGGCGAGGCCAGCAGGTCGAGCCTGACTGCTTGCTGGTTTGGGCTGTTTTCCCCTTTCTAATTTTCTTCTCTTTTCTTTTCCCTTTCCCAATTCTTTTCCAAGCTCCCAAACTATGCCATGGCTATGTTAGTGCAAGACCAAGTTAGTGATCATGATACTTACATCATGATGGGTCCACTAGGGTCTCATGGTGAGTTGGAAGCCAAGTCCAAGGTTAGTATACATATATGTACACATATGTTTATAAGGTTATTTGATTTTATTAGACATCACATAAAATCAAATAAGATGCAAATCAAACTCTTATAAGTTAAATGCAAATGTTTTGACTAACATTAGGTGCTACTTGTGCAACAAATGGATGTTTTCCTACATGACACTCATCAATCATGGGTTGTTTTAGAAAAAATTTTGTTGGTTGCGATTTTTGGTGTTTGGATTTTTAGGGATCTAACAGTCCTACCCCATTATGAGAATCTCGTCCTAGAGATTATAGTGCAACTTACTCTTCAAACAAGTAGGGGTAGTGCTTCCTCATTTCTGATTCCTTCTCCCAAGTTGCTTCTTGTTCTGGTGATTGCTCCACTGAATCTTTAATATTGGTGTGCTCATGTTTCTGGTTTCTTTGGTGGTTCTGTCTAGAATGCAGATGGGGTGCTCTTTGTACTCCAAGGTGTCCTGAATATCAAGTGCCTTTCTGGGTATTGGTTGCTCTGGCAGCTTTAGACACTTGCACAACTGTGACATATGGAATACTGGGTGTACACCTACTAGTTGCTCGGGCAACTCTACTTTGTAGGCAAGCTTGCCAACTCTGGCACAAATTTTGTACGGTCCCACATACCTTGGTGCTAGCTTCCCTTTCACATGGAATCTGGTGGTCCCTCAAAGTTAGGAGACCTTGAGATAGACATAGTCCCTGACTTCAAACTCAAGGTCTCTACGTCTCTTGTCGGCATAGCTCTTCTGACGGCTCTAGGCAATCCTTAGATTCTCTCGCACTTGGGCGACTCCTTCTTCAGCCTCCTTGATGGTGGCAGGACCAAAGAATGATCTTTCTCCTACCTCTGACCACATCAGGGTTGTTCTGCAAGGTCTCCCATACATGGCCTCAAAAGGTAGCATCTGAAGACTGGCTTGATAGTTGTTGTTGTAGGAGAACTCGGCAAAGGACAAACACTTCTTCCAATTAGTCCCATATTTTAGAACACAGGCTCGAAGCATATCTTCAAGGATCTGATTTACTCTCTCCGTCTGACCATCTGTCTGAGGGTGGTAAGCGGTACTGTAATCTAGCTTGCTTCCTATGGCATCATTCAAGGCCTTCTAGAACTTGGATGTATACTAAGGTCCACGATCAGATATTATGCTCTTAGGGGCCCATGCAGCTTGAGAATGTTCTCAACATACAACTATGCTAGCTGGCCAACTCAGGCATCATTCTTGACGGCTAGGAAGTAAGCTACTTTGGTCAAGCGATCAACTATCACCCATACAGCATCATGGCCTTTCGGGGTTTGAGGCAAACCCACAATGAAGTCCATAGAAATGCTATCCCATTTCCATTTAGGTACATCAAGAGGCTTCAGCAATCTTGCAGGCCTCTTGTGCTCGGCTTTGACACG
The DNA here is from genome assembly GCA_023333625.1 of Bothriochloa decipiens. Lineage (NCBI taxonomy): Eukaryota > Viridiplantae > Streptophyta > Magnoliopsida > Poales > Poaceae > Bothriochloa > Bothriochloa decipiens. The sequence continues at coordinate 45,233,294 of CM041636.1, read as the reverse complement.
TTTGCATATGTCATACCTTGCAACATGTCCTACGATGTCTGCCTTCATCTTCTTCCACCAGAATTTCCTCTTTAAGTCAGCATACATCTTTGTACTGCCTAGGTGGATGCAATACTTGGAGTCGTGCCCTTCTGATAGGATCCCATTGCGTATGGCTGGATCAGAAGGCACACAGATTCAGTTCTTGTACCAATAAGTGCCTTGTTCATCTTCACTGAACTCTGGACACTTGGCCTCACTCATGAGCTCGTATATCTCCCAAATCTCTAGGCAATGATGCTAGGCTTCACGAATTCTATCTTCTAGGGTGTACTGCACACGAAGCTCATTCAGCAGGCCTTGGGTATCACTTCGAGCTGTAGCTCATCAATGTCTTCTTGCAACTCAGGTGACAGGGCAGTGGTGAACAAAATGTGGCAATGGCTCTTGTGCCTAAGAGCATCAGCCAAGGTGGTAAAGAATCTCCACATCATAGTCCTTAATCAGCTCAAGCCAACGGCGTTGCCTCATGTTCAAATCTTCCTAAGTAAAGAAGTACTTCAGGCTCTTATGATCGGTGTAGACCTCACACTTGTTACTTATCAGGTAGTGCCTCCAAATCTTCAATGCATGGATCATGACTGCAAGCTCGAGATCATGTGCGGGGTAGTGCTGTTCGTGCTCCTTAAGCTGACGGGAAGCATAAGCGATGACTTTCCCATTCTGCATCAGTACACAACCGAGCCCATGGCGAGATTCATCGCAATAGACCACAAAGTCCTGGTGGATATCAGGCAAGGCAAGAACAGGCATTGTGATGAGCTTCTCCTTCAGGGTCTAGAAACTCTGTTTGCACTGGGGCATCCATTCAAACTTATTGGTCTTCTTTAGGAGGTTGGTCATGGGGCGAGCTATCTTGGAAAAGTTCTCGATGAATCGACAATAATAACTGTCACACCCCAAAATTTCTATTTTGGGATGTGAACCGAAAACACTAAATAAACTAAAGGATTTATGAATTTCTTTAAAATTAGCTAAGATTTTATTCTTTTGTTATCATTATAAAATGGTGAAAAGTGTGGCTTTATAAAACTTTTATGATGATAATAAAGATGGGTTTGTGCTTGGTGCCTTGTTTTGTTTGCTGGTGTTTGAAAAAGAATTTCTAAAACCCGATCAAGACACAGCTAGATTCTTTTCGTGTTTGAAAATAAAGCTTCGAAAACCCAAGTTGCCTCAAGAAGGTTTTGTAAAACGTTTCCAGAAAAACCCTCTCTTGCATAGATAGAGAGAGAGCCGTTTCCTTTCCCTCTATAGTGTTGTCCATCGCTCTAGTTAGACACCATCCTCTACCTAGCTCTAGTGGGTATAGTTTAGTCTCTAGACATCCATGGCTTGCCCTAGTCTATCCTGGCCCGACCTAGCTTGCTCTGGCCTCTCCTAGCCTAATCTGGCCGGCTTTGGCCAACCACGGCCAGCCACAGCCCCATTGGCCACTCTCAGCCGGCCACGGCCAACCTCGGCCGGCCATAGCCAGCACTAGCTTGGCCACAGCGGCCACAAGCCAGCCATAGCCTCCCCGGCCACCTTGAGCCTTTCCTAGAGTCCACGGGCCAGCCCTAGCTACAACTGGCCAAGCATGGCCAACCCTAGCCAGCCATGGCCAACACTAGCCAGCCATGGCCAACTGAGCAGCAGCAGCAGCTGGCCAGCAGTGGCCAGCATTGGCCACCAACAGCCAGGCCGCACGCCAGCAGCCCAGCTTGCCTCAGCAGCCGCGGCCCACCTGGCCTCCGCCCAATAGGCTGGCCTGCAGTGCTAGCCGCCAGGCCACAACGCGCCTACGCCCTGCGTCACAGACAGGTGGGCCCCATTCCTGGCCCCATGCGTCAGCGTCCTCCGCCACGCATCGCGTGGACGCGCACCGCCGCCGCTCGATTCGCCCAAGCGCGCCTCCCAAGGTTTGCCTGCCACCTTTATAAGGCCAGCCCGAGCCCTCTCCGCCCCTTCGGGAACCCTAGCCCACCGCCGCCTCGGTTTCGCGAGACCACGAAACCCTAGCCGCTTTTAGCCGCCGTCGCGAAGCTTCCGGCCGCCGTTGATCTCCGCCGACGTTGAGAACCCACCGACGAGAACCCCGCCATGTGCGGCGTAGCGAGGTAAGCATCACGCTGGTGCCTTCTTTTTCCTTCCTCTCTGTCTCACGTGCCCGCGCGCTGTCATCACCGTAGCACCGCCGCCGTTACCGGCCCCCATCCATCAATGCGAGGCCATCCACCGTGCTCGCCGCATCGAGCCGCAGCACTCCCATGCTATCATCCCACGCTCTCACGCCCAACAGCCACCTCCGACCGAGCTCCCCACCGTCGCCAATGGCGCTCGGCCGAGCTGACCCGCCTCCGGCCTTTCCTCGCCACCAAGGACCCCGCGACCGAGTCCACGAGGCCACGCTCGACACTCTAGTGCCCTCCGCGTCGCAATCCGAGCATCGAAGCTCTGCCCTGGCCAACTGCGGCGAGCGCATCGCCGTCCCAGTCATTGCTCCGGCGACCCACCACCGCTAGACGACCGCCAGCCATCGGATCTGAGCCGGGCGGTCCAGATCGGCCGTGGACCGTGGGTCAACCCGTCCCCCCCGTCTGCGACGTGGCAGCCACGCTTGCGCCACGTGTACACCACGTTAGCGTCACTCAAGCGCTGACCAGTCAACCTGGTTAACCGGCCGGTCAGCCTTGGCATTTTTGTAGAAAGGTCCCTGGATTTTTCTATATTTATGATTTAGTCCACCATAGTTCAATACAGACTGTTTTTTTACAGTTTGAAACCCAAAGTCGTCGGTATTTTTGCTTTAGGTCCAAAATACGTTTTATTTAAGTTTTTAAATTGTTTTTAAATACAAAAATGGTTCTATTTATTTATGGTTATGCCCCTGACCTTGTTTTAGCCGTGACTTTCATGTTTTAACTCCGTTTTTAGCAAACTTATACTTTTTGGAATTTATCGACGTAAGCTACACGATTGTAGTGGCATTTATCATGTTCTAGGATTTTCAAAATGTGACTTATTTGTGGGTTAGAATAATGATCTATCAACGCCTTTCTAACATGCGAAAGCCTAGATCAACCTCGTTAGTTGTGCCACCACAATGATAGCTCCTTTGTTGGTCACTCTTACGCTCTTGTGATCATAGTAACGAGCTCTACCATGTAGACCACTCTCTCTTCAGTGTTTCTTTTAATTGATGTTTGTTCTAAGCTTTGTCTGTTTGTGTTGCTTGTTTGCTATGAATAGACGAAGAGCAGTTCATGAGTGCTAAAGATCGGGAGCTGAGGACCGACAAGTATAATTGGAATTGGAGACCAAGAGTTCTTTGACAACTAGAATCAGCAGGTTCATTGGGAAAGCTTTGAACGAGGCAAGTACAGCTTGGGTTTTATTTATGTGGCTATGATCTTGTGATTTGATTAATGTTTAAGCAATAAAACGATAAAAATGACTTTTTAGCAACTTGAGGATTTATCTGTAACGGAACCTCCGGGATTTATAATACAGCTGTGAGGGCTATATGGCTCTGGCTTTAGCTCAGTATGAAGCTCTTTTCTAGCTTGTTAGTGGTTTCCTTTTTAGCGCAAGACGGGTGTGTCCGGGTTGGGTGTAGTTGGACCCATGTCTATATGTGTATAGGCTACGGTTGTGTGCCATCTAGAAGGGGGGATACCATTCGTAGGCGTAGAAACCTTAGCGGCCCTAACTTATTAGGAAAACTTTTGAAAAGCTTCATAGTGTACCCTGCCTACTCTCCTTGGAAGAGTTTTGGGAGTAATTAACCCGGGCATATGGGCAACACGACTCGCAGTGAAAGTGTACACCTCTGCGCAGAGTTTAATAAACTGGTATACTAGCCTTGCTCAAGGACACGAGCGGCCTTGAAATCTTTACATTAAGATGATGACTTTTGATTGCTAACATGTTCATGGTTTATCATATTATGCTTTATATTATTTATGTTACATTGATCATGAGTTGATGGGTACTGCCTTATTGCTATACTTGTTGAGTCCGACATAGACTCACTCTTGCTATTTCCCCCACGCCTCAGGAGAAGTTTTAGGCTTATGATCAACCATTCAGTTGAATCCAGTGGAGTGAGTCTACACATGGAGTTTGAAGTTGTCTTTTCGCTGATTGTTCATTAGGTGATCTTTTATATATTGTGTACGTTGTATAAAGCATTGTAATTGATACTATTGTAGCTATATGTGAGATTTGTCCTTTAAGACTCACATATAGTGTATATCTGGTTTTGTCCTTAGAACCGGGTGTGACAATAACCAGCTAATCCCAAGAAACTTCTCACATCGGTCATATTCTGTGGCTGCTCCCATCCCTTCACTGTCTCAGTCTTGGACGGATCAACAGCTACTCCGTCAGCATTGAGTACATGGCCTAGGAAAGTGACCTCTTCAAGCCAGAACGCACACTTGCTAAACTTGGCGTAGAGCTGATGCTTTCTCAACTTCTCCAACACTATCCTCACATGCTATTCATGGGCCTCGGCGGTGGCAGAATAGACAAGGATGTCATCAATGAAGACCACCACGAACTTATCCAGCTCTTGCATGAACACTTTATTCATCATGTTCATAAAATAAGCCGGTGCATTCGTAAGACCGAAGGACACGACGGTGTACTCATACTGCCCATATCTGGTGACAAATGTTGTCTTGGAAATGTCCTCTTCTCTGATCTTCATCTAATGGTAGCCAGATCTGAGGTCAATCTTGGAGAAGTACTTGGAATTGCACAGCTGGTCTAGCAGGTCATTTATCCTCGACAGGGGGTACTTGTTCTTGATGGTCACAGCATTCAGGTTCCTGTAATCAATGCACATCCTCTGCGTACCATCCTTCTTCTTAACAAATAGAATAGGAGATCCCCAGGGTGAGGCACTGGGCCTAATGAACCCTTTCTCGGATAGCTCCTCAAGCTGTTTTTAAGCTCCTTAAGCTCGTCAACTGCCATACGGTAGGGTCGCTTAGAAATAGGACTTGTACCAGGCAACAGGTTGATCACGAACTCAACATCCCTATCCGGTAGCATCCTTGGTAGCTCTTTAGGAAAGATACCAGGGTACTCACAAACTACAGGCACTTCCTCGAGTGACTTCTCTTCAAGGGCACATAGCATGGAAACATCTTTCCCTTTGTTTGGCTCACATTAGATCTGGCGACCACTTGGATGGGTTATATCCACAAATCTAGGCAAGCAAGATATCACTCCCTTGTTCTGGGTTAACTAATCCATCCCTAGAATGATGTCTAGGCCTTCGAAGGATAGCAAGGTAAGATCGGCAAGAAAGGTAAGACCCTCGATCGTGATACTCACTCCCTTACATCTTTGGGTATAACAAACGTTGCCCAAAGATGAACTAGTGTATAAGGCTTATTTTCGTGGAGTGACAGGTATATGGTGCTCTCGTGCAAACTTGGTGGATATATAAGAACATGTAGCTCCTGAATCAAACAGCACGGATGCCTTAACCCCATGCACTAAAAACATACCGTACACCATGTCGGGGGCACTCTGGGCAGCCTCTGCTGTCAGGTTGGCGAGGCAGCCACGGGGTGCTCCAGTCGGCACCTGCTTGTAAGGGGTACCTAGGTTCTGGCTGGCGGGAGCTGGTGTAGCAGGTGCAGCCTTGTTCGGGCACTCGGCTACCTTGTGACCCGGCTGGCCACAAGCGAAGCAAGTGTAGGTCACATCACCTGTGGGGGCTGGTGTGGCGGCCCTCCATGTGCTAGCTCCTGGTGCGGCATGAGCATACACTTGGCGGTCCTGAGTAGGGCGAAGGTAGTTGTTGGTGTGGGTACCACCACCCTGGCTTGAACCATGTGCAGCTCCCTGGGCGAAGCAAGAGCGGGGAGGCTGAGACGCCTCACCACGCGACCTTCGTGGGGCAGGTGCGCGGGAGGTGCCCTCAGCACGACGCTTCTTGGTCTTGCCAAGTGCCTCCTCCGCAAAAACCTTGTCGCGGTCTTCTCAATCTCCATGCACCTATCGATCAAGTCACGTAGGGTGTGGCTCTTCATGCCTGAGAGGGAGAGCCTGATGCGGCTAGATAAGCCCTTATGGTAGATATACATCTTCCCTTTCTCAGTGTTCATCACTGAGGTGAGTGCATAGCTTAGCAGGTTGGTGAAGCGAGTCGTGTACTCATGCACCTTGTCAGTTCCCATGGTGATGTTGCGGAACTCGATCTCCTTCTTCTCTAGGGCGCCCTCACAAATGAAAAATGTGCGAAACTGCTCCATGAACTTGTTCCAGGAGATGTTGGCAGGGTCATGGTGGGTCTCACAGAGACTTGCCCACCAAGACGTCCTGCGTCAATAAGCGGTGAGTGGCGAGGCCAACACACTCCTCGTCGGTATAGGTGGTCAAGTCCAGCTTCTTCTCCATCTCCCTCAGCCAGTCATCAGCAGCGATGGGGTCAGTGCTGGTGCCATCGAACGTTGGGGGCCTCAGCTTGAGAAAGAACTCCAGCTTCTTGTAGTAATCATCGTGTGGCTCCCGGTGGCGGTGGTTCAGCATGTTCTTAGCCAAGACATGAAGAAGCTCGGTCTGCTGAGCCATCACATCAGCCAAAATTGGCGGAGGTGGTGGTGGCAGAGCTCCTCCCCTAGCAGCACCCTCTGGCTCAACAATAGTGGGTGGTCCTCCTCCAGCCGTGCCTCCTGTAGGCTGCTCAACAAGTGGTGGTCCTCTAGCTGCGCCTCCAGCAGTTGGTTCCGGCTCAACAACCAGCGGTGGTGGTGGGTGAGCAGGCTGTGGGGTGGCAGCGCGGGTGGCTCCTCAAGGTTGAGGGGTATGTGACCAATGCGTCCACGACCATGACCCTGACCATGACCTCATCCATGGCCCTTGGCGGGTGCAGGTGAAGGGGAGCAGTTGTTCAGGCGGCTGGTACGACGAGTGGACATCCTGCTTAACATAAATCTCAGATTAGGGCACATGTGCATGTGATATAACTTGACACTAATGATGTAATAATTAGGATAACTTAATGATTTAAAGGCATTTAAATCTATCCAACACTCATACAGAGAAGTATGAAGATCCATAAAGATGTAATAAAATATGAATCATCCATTACATCAAGTGGGTACATGGTGATATCTCTAGCAGCTACGCTAGGAGACTCGCGAGAAACGTACTACACGCAGGTAGTTCTAGCAAAGGGGTGGACAAACTACCCAACAACATGGTGAGTCTGGCCATTCGGCCACACAGGGCCCATCATCTCCTGATCCTACACTACACTAAATCATCCCTAGGGACTGGTCCAAACTGTAAGCTGTGGGGGGAATACCAATGCCAGAAGCTTGGATCTGCTCGTCAGTCATCCGAATGCGAGAGACGTAACAACAGGCCTCCTAGAGCTAAGGGGTGGAAACTGATCGTTCACTGAGTCCAGTAGTGGGGCACCCACTCAAGTTGAGGTGAGATTTCCCTAGCTCGAACGTCTCAACTCTGACCTTCTTACGGGCTCGCAAGGGAAGCTCGTCCTGCAATTCTTTGTACTCTCTGACTCTCTTGCGATCTGACCTCTTCCAAGCCTCCATGGTGAGTTTGAGCTTGTCTATGAGGTATGCTGTCTTGTGGACGTGGTTGATTAGGTGTCCCTGGTTGTAGCCAGCAACAGCGTACTCTAGCAGCAACTTATCACGTTGAGCCTTACACTGCTCGTGGAGCTTGTCCAAGTAGGCGGCATCCTTACTCTACTTCTAGACTCTTCGCAATGTCTTTGTTCTTCTCAACTATGGTAGTCTCAAGCTCCCAGACCTTCCAAATGAGTCAGCTGTCATGGAGCTAAAGCTCCTCCATTTCATTCGTCAGCCTGGTGATCTGGTCCTGGTGAGTGTGCTCCTTGCATGCTAACTCACGCTCTAGGTCTATGATCTTCTGCTTCCATGCTGTCTCCTTGCTCTCTGACTTGCGGATTCTCTTGTCAACCTCCATCAGGTAGTTACAGTCATGGCATCCCTTTCGCTCTAGCTCGGCAATGTACATTTCCTAGCACTGTAGGTACATCACTGAGGTGCGGTGGCAAGGGTTGCGGTCAACTCTGATATTCTGCTCGGCGTAGGCAATCTCCTCCCAAGTACCCTGCTGAACGTTGAGGGCACGAGGAAGCAGATGAAAGCGACTCTCCTTTAGGTAGTCAGCCCCGTTGTGTAGCACAATACAAAGTGCCTGGCGTGAAACGATCTGAACACACATGCCGGTGTTCTTGTCGAAGGCGGATTCGGTGAAGGCAGCAACTCCAAGTAGGTTCATGCTTGCAGGCACGTTGATGTGGACTGCCTTGTAGCCCTCGATGCCTCCTCCAAGGGTGGGCTTGCCACAGCAAAGGTACTCGACGTTCTCCATGGGAACACCAAGCTCGGTGAGAACCTTGTGAAGCACGTGAGCGTAGCCTCCATACTCCGTCCCGTCGAGTCTGTACTCAATGATGTCCATCGGCGGCAACGGACCAAGCGGCAAGTTGGGATCCATCTGCAGGTTGACACGAGAATGGAATTAGAAAAGTTGCAGAGGAAGGTAAGCCATGTATAAAAGCGTATGCAGTGGTCGGTGTATAACCGAGAGATATCAAGGTTCTCCTAATTCTATCATCCAATCCTATGGGTCTCGTCCTAGGGTGAAGCATGGCTTTGGTACCAACTGAAACATCCTCAATTTTCCACCAAGGGAAAATACACACAATGGTGAATAATATAATAGTTCAAAGCTAAAACCATCACATTTAGCTATAGTTGATACAGAAATCCATACATCGAATAAAAGACTACAATTAGAAGGGATTACATAAATAGTACACTGCTACACTGGCGGGAATCATCAGAGTAGCAGCATCTGGAATAGCTGCAGTAGGTGAAAGCAACAACAAATCTCTAAAAGAAGCCAGAGCGTAGGAACGAGACGTCTACTCCACATCGGTGAAGTCATAGTCGGGTTCACCTGCCAAATAATTTTTAATATGGTTTGTACTGGCCACTTGTCCCACCCTATGCTTTGCTTTTGCTATGTAGTATTTTGGTGGATGCAAAGGATATAATTGAAGAGACCTAAATATGGCTATGGTTTCCTCTGAAAGTGGTGACCAAAATTATATATATATAGTTCATCAAGTTTTAACCCATCTCATCCACACATCTTTCCCAACCTGTCATCACACACATCTCACCCTCTCGCACTTAGTCGACAGGTCCAACTCCCTCTCGGAGCCTGTCTTAGCGGCTCACAGCCGAAGAGGGTAACATGAGGGGAAGGAAGAGAAGGACTCATCTCACTACTCCCGAGAAGCGTAGGTCGAGGGAAGGGCCAAACCGAGGCTGCGGACTATATATAGATTCAAAACTCTGCAGAGCATGTACTCCCGTAACCACAAGATCACCATCATCGGCGGTGCCCCGCCTAAGCTGATTTTAGCTGCTTTCTAACCAGTGCGATGCCACCCTACCACTCAGTACTGGGACATCCTGGATAGGTACCACCGGCACATTGAGACTATGAGACATAGTACTGCCCCCCCCGAGGTCACTATGTTGTCTAAGGAGGGTGTGGGTCCCAATGCACGTACCTCCTGACACTATCTGCTAACAACCTAGTAGTAGTGGCAAAGTCCTAGCTAGTTAGACATTCATCCCCTGCCCATACATGGGCGAGTGGTGAGCACATAGGTCCTAAGGTTCCAGTTCTCAAGAGATATCAGGTCCTAGGGGGATCAAACAGGATTATCTTTTCATAGGGACTACAAAAGTCCATGCTACAACAGCACCTCCTACCCGGGGCCTCGCTCCACGAAGGCTCTCATCCCCGGGATCACCATATACCTCACAATGTGCCCGCCACAAGCACCTCATACGGGAATGCCCAAAACACATCCCCCGGCAAGACTCGCCCACAAGGCTCGTCATAGAATCCTGTCCGATCGACTCAACCCTCACCACACACCCAAGACACACACAACACTCTCCCCGAGTAAAGTGGCACCACATGCCTTAACCATATAACCATACTCTCCACCACACATCACACCACACAGATATAAGCGTGGTAGAAGTAAAGTATCATAAGTAAATAAGCATGCTTCTAGCCTATCAGTGGGTGTGCAGAAGTAAGGTTGCGACAAGGTAATGGCACATCAAGCATATCTACCAAGCAATATATCATCAGGTGATATTCATAAATAAAGCACTAGCAAACTAGATATTATGCCATGCGTAATAGGATCTACGAGGTTGGGTGGGGTGTGGCACTTGCGAAGTCATCATCGAGCTCCTCCTCGTACTCGTAGTCGTCCTCCTCAAACTACTCCTCCTCTGAAACAAGACGTAAATAGCCGTGTTAGCGCCTCCTAGTCACTGACAGGTGGGCCGGCCGGCTCTAGTCACTATCAGGTGGGGCCAGGTCAACGGTCAACATTGATCAGTCAACAATCAACGTTGATCGGTCAACGGTCAATGCCAGACGGGCCCGGTCTGGGCCTCGATGGGCTTGGGTAGGGCCGGGTTGGGTCGGCCCGGCCTGGACATGGGTCGACACCTGGGATGTGCCACGTTTCCTACTAGGCTGCTAACAGGCCAGGTCTATGGCTTGAGCCGGCTGGGCTAGGTCCATGGTGGACCGTGGACACAGCGCCCGTGTGGCGGTCTTCCATTGGCCCAGCTAGTCTTGGTGGACTTGGTCCATGGTGCAGGGGAACCTTTCCCCTTATCCCCTCGCGCGCACCCGACACGTGCCACGATGCTACCACGGCGGCGTGCGGTGAGGTGGCCCCTCGGCGGGATGGCCGGCTTGAGCTATGGCTAAGGCATCAGGATGGTAAGGCGAGTGCGATGGCGGTGGTACGGCGAGCTCGAGGCGGCTCGGCTGGCCAGTGCTCGTGCCACGGTGGCGCGGGCGGTGGTGCTACGGCGACAGGGCGCCTTGGTGTGGTAGAGCTGGCTCAGGGGGTGCTACAGGTTCCTGAGATCATGGTGAACGCGGTCGGGTGCTTGATTTGGCAAGGAGGGGCTTCTATCCTTGCGGTCGACGGTGGTGGCCGGTGGACAGCGGAGCTCTGGCGGAACAACGATTTAGCGCGCTGTGGGGCTCCTTCCTCCTCTTCTTCATCCGATTGGAGCAGCTCAGAGCTCCAAGAACTATCTACCATGGGTAATGGAGGTTTGCGGGGGCACGCGCGACGACGAGGTCACAGCGGCACACCGGCGGTCGGGAGCGCACGGCGACTAGGGCCAACAAAACGCGTTGAGCCCCACTAGGGTCAGGTCGGGCCCCAAGAAGTTGCCAGGAAGATGTTCTTGGTTGAAGCGAATGTGATGACACAACTAAAGAGGCCTAAGGTGCACTAGACAACGGGAACACCGAGGATGAGCTGGCCGGCGGCTGGCAGGGCAAGGTGAGCTCACCTCAGTGGCGCTCTGGTGTAGGCAAGGCTTGCGGAACGACTTGGGGTCGGGGATGTAGAGCAGCAGCGCGACGTGGAGGAAGTAGAGAAACGTCAGCGGCGTCTTTCTCCCTTGGCGCACGTGGATGGCGGAGCTCCCGGGTCCGGCTCCGACTATAGCAGCGGTGTTCTCCTCCCCGCTTCCTTCTCCTACCGCTCCTCCTCTTCCAGGGTGGCGGCACGAGCACAGGGGAAACCCTAACACACTCGGTGCCCTCCATTTTATAGCGGCCGCGGCGGCAGCCATTGTAACAACCCAAAAATCCGAGCTACAAAATCTTTTTCGATAAAACCCTGAGTGATGTGGTGCAACATGTCATCATCTACCCCTAACCCTTGCATTAATCCTATCATGTCATGCATAACATTCATGTGTTTATAAATTAATCATGTCTCATGTCAATGACCTATGTTTCATATGCTATAACATGATGTTGCAATAGCTTTGTTTCAATAGTTCATACATCATGTTGCATTAAAAGGGTGATTTGGATTTTATTTGGTTTATGTGTTGAAAAATAAAAATGACAAATATAATATTTATTTAGACAAATAAATATTAAGGGAATAATACCCTAACATTATTTGAGCCATGTAAGCTCACTATTTTGTTGCTCATAATTCACACATCACATACATATATATATGTATATAGAAAAATGTATTTGAAAATGGAAAAAGAAAAGAAAAAGGAAAGGAAAAAGAAGAAAGCCTTTCGGCCCGAGCAAGCAACTAGCCCAGCCCCGCCGGCCCACTCACGCTCTCCCGCCGCGCGAGGCCAGCCCAGCAAGGCGGCCCAGCCGCGCGCTCGCTTGCTCGCCCACGCACAGCGTCGGCCCATCAAGGTGGCCCATCACCCGCGCCCACGCCCGCGTGCACGCCACGCCGTCGCCCTGCTGCTGCTGACGGCCGGGACCCGCAGTGGACCCTGCCTGTCATAAGCGCCACTGAGGTCACCCGATCGGCCACGCGCGCTGACATCACCATTGCTAGGCGCTGTTCCCCCGCGTCGCCTTGAAGCAACCCGCCTTGGCCACTCAATCCGCACCTCCGCTCCATCGATGCACGCCTGCTCGCCACCTCGGCCGACCAGCCCTGCACACAGCACCAGTGGCCGCGAGCAAGATTCCCCGCACGCGCGCACAAACACTACCACCGCAGTGAAACGCTGCCGCTGTAAAGGGTTTTGGCACCCGGCACTGCCTAACCCTCTCTCACTGCTCCATGGACCCAGATCAAGCCCCAACCGGTGACCTGGCACCCCTCTCGGCCGCTTGATCGGGCCTCCGTGCCGATCACCGTCCGTCGGCCACCTACCTCCACCATCTCCCTATAAGACCAAGACCCCGACGCCTAGGGCTTCCCAGCCGCCGCCACCAACCCTGGTGGTGCTCAATTGCATCTTGCCCGCCTCAATTGGAGAAGAGGAGGAAGGGAGAAGAAGGGAGTCGGGGAGGTAGAAGGAGCCGCCACTGGAGTTCGAGAAGAAGAGGAGCTCCGTCGTGCTGCTGTGCCAGGAGTAAGAAGAAGGAGCCGTACCACAAGCCGGAGCCACAAGAACCCCAGAGCTTGGACTTGTACCGCACCTCCATCCCCATCCGCGTTGGTGAGCACCTCCGCCATGCCCTTCTCCCCAATCTCCGCCCGTGCTACTCCGGTCATGGCGCTCCACCTTGGTAGCACGTAGGCCGAGACCACCACTGGTCTCACTGGACACACTCACACACACACGAGGCCAGCCAAGCCCTCCTTGGACCACGGCATCAGGCGGACGCCAGAGCAGATGCCGCCCTATCCACCGCAATGTGCCGAGCACCGCCACGGCAAAGTCACCAGCCACCTCTCCGTTGAGCCTCGACCTCCACTGACACCGGATCCGCGCTCGCCTTCATGAGACGGACTTCGTGTGCACCTTGGCTCCGCTTTTGCCTCATCGAAACACCGACCTGAGGCACCTTGCCATCGTCGTGCCGGTGCGCTGCCGTCCCAGAGTGCCATCGTTCATCGTCGCTTCCCGCCAACTCCGACCATTACGGGGATCAAGAAGAGGCCGAGGAGCTCCACCGTGATGTGCTGCATCAGTTGGACAAGGAGATGGCGGCCGTGGACCCTTCCTGAGAGCCGTAGCCATGCACCGTGGACATGCCGGAGTTCTGCCGTGGGAGTTGCTACCCATGCAGACTCCGCCGTGGCTCTTTGGTCACCGCCGGCGCCTCAGTCAGATGCTCCGTGACTCCAATCATGCATCTACGCCACCAATTGGAGCTGGCATGACTCGGAGTGAAGTGTACACCGAGCGCCATCACCGCCGAGCCACCGTCCGCCGTGGTGCTCCTCACCGAAAGCAAAGCTGCCGCCTTGAAGCCCATCAACGTGACCGTTGTGAAGTCCCGAAGCCGATGGGCGGGTTAATGGCGCCGGAGATCCACTATGGCATCAGGAATCGAGGGTTCCCCACCGCTGATCACCAAGGAGGAACCCCGCGCTCAAGCCATCTCGTCCAAGACAGACCCCGCGCTCGAGCCGATCTCGTCCGAGACGGATCACGCGCTCGAGCCGACCCTCGAGTGCGACCCCTCGACACAACATGGGGAAAGAAATAGAGGAGGGGATTGCTTCGGCAAAAGATAATGGACGTGCTTGAACCGACCCTCGAGATCGACACTTCGATATGCCAACCTTCGAGTTTGACACATCGATATGCCGACCCTCGAGTTTGACACATCGATACGCCGACCCTCAAGTTCGACACCTCGATACACCAACCCTTGAGTTCGACACTTCGACACACCAACCCTCGAGTTTGACCCCTTGACACACCGTGGGGAAGGGAACAGAGGAGGAGATCACTTCGGCAAGAAGATGATGGATGTGGTGATCATGGACTGAGTACCTGCAAGTGGATCCCAAGCCGCCACATGTCAATCTGATATTAATCCAGCCTTTTATCTTTTTCAGAATACACGTAAATCCTTGAAAAATCATAACTAATTCATACGAGCTCTGAAAAATGATGAAGATATCCCGGTTTGGTCACACTAGGAACGGTTGCGCTGGTTTCGGACTTTAGGAATCTCTTGCTTTCCACTCGCTCTCCCTGGGGGGAGACGGCCGAACCGCTAGATAGATCGATGCTACTACTGCTAGGCGAGTAGTGATAGGAAGGTATATGCATGAGATGGAGCTAAAACCCTACCGAGACGATCATGGCACCCCCTTCGGGAGTGGGTACATGGCATGGCATCCTCTACGGGACCAGATACATGCTCTCTTCACAGTTTTAGTGATCCAGAGCTGGATGGTAGAGTGGCATCGTTCTATGGTAGTAGGCGCCCGAAATCTGCCTAGGTGATTGCAAGCACCGATGATGGTTATCTAGTGGATTAGTGAAACCTCTGCGGAGTGTATGGTTGATCGATCGATACATATGCCAATTCTTTGGCTATGGACCTTTCCTAAGTTTCGCATGCACCGAACTAGTGAGTGGAGTGTTCTACCTTCACCTGAGTATGATTTCTGACCGTGAGCCAAGTTGAGGGCTGCGGGCCGCTGAGACAAGCTGAGAGGGAGTTGGCTTGTTGACTTGAGTCTGAGATGGTGTTGGAGGAGTTGGGATGGTGCTACAGAGATGGATGGCGATTGATATGTGGGATGGGAATGTGTTTAAAACTTGATTTACTATGTTATCTTTTATATACCTGATTAATGCATAGAAAACCCCAGATTTATAGGTTCCTTTTGGTATATCCTTTTTGCATCCAATTTCCACAAAGAAATGCATAGGGTGGGAGTGTGCCCAGTATAAATCGTACTGAAAATTTTGTTTCAGGTTCAAGGAGTGAGGACTCATTTGGGGAGTGCAGTGATTGAGGGATTCGTGCCTACGCTCAAGTTGGATCGAAGATGATAGCTTCCGCACCTCAAGCTTTTATTGATATGCTAAATGAACTCTGATTCTGCCAAGTGGTGATGTAATAAGTTATTGTAAACCTCTCTATTGCACTCTTTTGTTCGATGTATGGATTATGGTATTCAACTGTTATCGGGTAATGTGATTCAAATGGTCATATTACAGTTTGGCTCTGTGGATTTCCCTTCATGGAAATCAAGGTCGTTTCAGTTGGTATCAGGAGCCATACTTGACCCTAGGACAAAACCCTAGAAATGGACGTTAGTACAGGACAAACTAGCTTTTCTTTTGGTTATATACCGACCCTACATTTCTTCTTATGCAAGGCTTCTCTATTGCTACTGACTTGCTGACCCCTTTCCCTTTTAAAACGCGTAGATGACAAGCTTTAGACCCCCGCTTGGACCATTGAGCAGCATGCCCAAGGCTGAGTTTACCTACCAGGGACAGGAGTTTCCAGGCTTTCTGTACACCCTACGCCATGTTCTGGGAGTACTCGAAGTGCCTGTTGAGGAGATCAAGTACACCTGCACTAGAGCACCTGACCTAGAGGGAGGAATCAAGGGTTACGTGGTCACTTACTTGGAGATCCCTGCAAGTCAGACCCTGTCTTCAGTACCAGCTCTCCTAGAGATGACAGTCGAGGACTCAATCGAGGAAGGAATCCAGTCTGTGTCACTCAAGGCTCTGCGTGAAGTGATGAAGACCTCTTACAAGCACCTTCGCAACACAGAGTTTTGTCTTCTTCCTCAAGCCCTGAACTCTCTCCTCACACCAGAGCAGCAGGACGACTAGGTCAGGCCGGTTATCCTAGCTGAGACCAGTCTTTGCAGCCGTGCCTTCGCCGCTCACCTCTTCGAGCAGAACCGCTACATAGAGCACTTGGAGAAGAAGAGGTGTCTCGACTGCAACACTTTGATGGAGTACCAGGAGTTCTGCAAGAAGGAAGCTAAGGATAAAGAAGGACTCGAGGCTACCGTCGCCCAGCTGAAGGACAAGCTCGCACGTCAGGCAAGAGCTCACAAAGCTGAGGTCACTGACCTACAAGACAAGGTTGAGGACATTGGGCTACGGAACTACTACCTCGATGCAAGAGTTCTCCAGTTGGAAGGAGAGAAGATGGACAAGGACAAGGAGATCAAAGAACTATAGAAGAGAAGATGGGAAGATGGCAAGAGCAACTTCACTGTGCAGTGTGAGAAGTCAATGCTCATCAAAGCCCTGAAGAAAGTAGAGGCAAAGGCACAGTGCAACCAAGGCCATCTGATTGCCCTGATGATTCAGAATGAGACCTTGGTGGACAGGTACAAGAGGCTCAAGACAGCTTGGAAGAACGCCGACGAGAGACGCTGCCAGGAGTACATTGAGTTGCGGGACCGACTTCCTTTGTCAGCTAGACGCAAGGACCCCTTCAAGAAAACTTTCTAGATTGGCCAGACTCTCTTGAGGCATGACCACTTTCCAGCTCCCACCAACCTACCGCTTACCAAGGAGTTTGTGTTGGGAATATGCCCTAGAGCTAATCATGAGATGATGATATTCCGATTGTATCCATGATTAATAAAGTGTTTATTGAATATCCATTATAGACAACTTGTATTGGTTGGCAATTATGTGAATTATTTGTGGAACTCAATTACTTGAATGGTTATTCTAAAGTTGTCCCTGGTCGGCGTTCTTGTGAGAATACACTTGAATATTAGACCAGCACATGTATTAGTTGATGGCTATGTTTCACAAGTCATGGACATGGAGATGTCAAACTAATAATGTGGGCACATGTGAGACATGTAGGCTGGACAGACCCAACATGAGAAAGTCTCTATTCACATCATATACGTTATGTCCTTAGACCTGAGATTGTGGCATGTACTCAAGATGTGAAACAGCCTACTTAGGGACTGTCAAACGCTACTCCATAACTGGGTAGTTATAAAGTTGGTCTTCGGGTGGTCGGGAAGCATGCTATGAGACATAAACAATCAAGATGGAATTTGCCCCTCTCTACTCAAGAGAGATATCACTAGATCACTCAAATGATTGGATCAACAAATGCATGGCCGTGCTTGGGTTAAGTGTTAACCCACGAGTTGAACTATATATCGAGTGGCAAAGGGAATAACTTGTATATGGTCATAGTGGTTTGTCTGATATGATCTTTGCGTGCACGTAGGAGTTGTCACGCCTTGCTAGAGGCTGCTATCAACTATTGGGCGAGTAGGAGTACTCGGCCCATGTCAATGTGTGCATGAACCCATAGGGTCGCACGCTTATGGGGCTGGAATCCTAATTCGGGTTGGACCCAAATTAGACAAGGCTTAGGGTTACTAATGGGCCTCCAACTCGTGAGCTCATTGGGGACGCCTATATAAGCAAGGGGTAGGGCGCGCGGTTAGGGTTGGACGCCTTTGACAGCCGCCGTCGCCCTCCCCACACTCGCGCCTTCTGTTCCTCGTGGACCTAGCAGTCCGGAGGTGCATCGCTTCTTCCCTGTACGTATGGGATACCTCGGAGGTGCTACATCTGGAGCACTGGGATGAACCGCGCAAGGGGATTGACGTGACGGACAACCACGCAACTGCACTACCTACTGTGACACATATGACTACATCGAGTTGTCTTCTGCTACATCCGCGCGTCTAGTGATAATCCAGTGACCTGTAACTAGCAGTAGAGCCTGGTTTATGTGGCAGAAAAGTTTTGTTTTCTAACTAGCGTAGCACCCTCTTAACCCTTCAGTTGTATCAGAGCCATAACTGCTCATTATAGGTTTGGTTGATGGCATATAGATGATATGCAGAGATAGTAGATGCGATCTGCTAGTCTTGGTTGCACAGTTTGATTAGATCAATTGTGAAACGGGGTGGTAGATGGAAACTCAATCTGTTTTCGTGCTCTTGATGCATGGCCATGTAATGATCTACTCATACCGGTCGGTTTAATCCGCCATCTGAGTTAAGTGATACATGTAAGACCATACATGTTGGGCATAGATCAATGAGATTGATCTAGTGAAAATAGAGGGACTCCGAATGGTTCGGATTCAGGTTGATGAGATCAATCTGATGAGATTTTTATAGTGATTTCATAGATGTGATCTATGTAATCCCTCAGCAATGTTTAAGTTGAATGCTTCCCCAAACCTTGCACTGTCATAGTCTTGTACAATCAGTGGTGGGTCTATGAAATTAGGGTGCCACTGGTTTTCCTCGACTAGGCAGGTTCGTATCAGATACTTACTGCAAGAAGGTTTGGTTACTTGAACAAGGTCATCCTAATAGTTAGGGATCTTGAAGCATGGAAAGGTTGAGTGCTTGGCATAGGGATGCTAGCCCAATAACAATAGTCATATGAGATATGATTAGCAAGGTGTTGCTTACTGATCTACCATACCGACCAGCGGTGATGCTAAAGCTCATTGGTCGGGATGTTAGTTATGGGTCTTGAATCACTAAATATCAATTGAGGGATATTGATTTCAGTGGAAGTATATTCTATTTGATATAATTTACTCCTTCATGGATACATTGTCTTAGTATTTTGCATTACTTTTGTTGTAGATGGCCATTCACAATCAACCATTTTCTTTGTGTACAATTCTTGAGAAAGATAAGTTGAATGGAACAAATTACGCGGATTGGATCCATAACATGAGAATTGTTCTCAGGGATAAGAAAAAGGAAGATATTCTAGACACCCCATTACCAGATGAGCCTGGTGAAAATGCACCTGCTGCTGAAAGAGCCGCTTACAAGAAAGCATGCGATGCTGATCTTGAAGTGAGTTGCCTTATGCTTGCTTGTATGGAACCTGATCTGCAGATGCATTTCAATAACAATCACTTAGCGGCAATATGATCATGATGCTTGAGAAGATGTTCCGCACGCAGGCTAGGACTGAAAGGTTTAATGTCTCTAAGGCGCTTGTGGAAACCAAGCTTGAAGAAGTAGGACCACACGTAATCAAGATGGTTGGTTACACTCAAAGGTTGAAGAAGCTAGGCTTCCCAATCGGCCAAGAGTTGGCCACTGATTTTATTCCCTCGTCTCTTCCACCCAGCTATGGAAACTTCATCTCGAACTACCATATGCATGGAGCGGAGAGAGGCTTGAGTGAACTATGTGGTATGCTGAAAACAGCAGAAGCTGACATCAAGAAAGGTGCCAGCAGTAGCCAAGTGTTGGCGGTCCAAAACAGACCTCGGTTTAAGAGGTGGGGATTGTCGTTCATGTTATGGACATTTTTCTCGCTAATTCATATATCAATTCCTAGGTATTTGATACTGGATCGGTTGCTCATATTTACAATACGATGCAAGGAATGATAAGAAGTAGAAGCGTGGAAAAGGGAGAGGTTGACTTTCGTGTGGGCAACAATGCAAGAGTTGCTGCGTTGACCGTCGGGACGATGCAACTTCACCTGCCATCAGGATTTATCATGGAATTGAATAATTGTAATTTTGTTCCTAGCTTAAGTCAAAACATTATATCACCTTCATGTTTGATGAAGGATGGTTATTCTTTTGTGAGTAAAGACAATGGTTGTGTGATCTCCAAGAATGACATATTTGTGACTTTTGTATCCATTGTGAATGGATTATTTATTTTAAATCTTGATGATGCACCTGTCTGTAATGTTACTGCTAAACGGCCTCGGCTTAATGACTTAAGTCCTACCTATATGTGGCATTGTCGCTTGGGTCATATAAGTGAGAATCACATGAAGAGGCTCCATGATGATGGTCTTCTAACTTCGTTTGATTTTGAAACGGCGTGTCTGAGCGATGTAATCGGACCTTGTTGGACATGTTTCAGTCTATGATGAGCCAGTCGGACCTACCTTTATCGTTTTGGGGATACGCTCTAGAAACAGCCGCTTTCATATTGAATAGGGTACCATCTAAGTCCATAGTTAAGACACCACATGAGATGTGGACTGGTAAGAGTCCCAGTTTATCTTTTCTAAAAATTTGGGGTTGTGAAGTTTATGTCAAACAACTTATATCAGATAAACTAACACCCAAATTGGACAAGTGCTTTTTCGTGGGATATCTGAAGGAAACTTTAGGGTATTATTTCTATAACCGGTCAGAGGGCAAAGTGTTTGTTACTCAAAATGGTGTTTTCTTAGGGAAAGAGTTTCTCAAAAGAGAAAAGAATGGACAAAAGGTGTATCTTGAAGAAGTTCAAGATGAGCCAGTAGGGACTGACTCTACGAGTGATGCTATTATAGCAGAGCAAGTTGAGACACCTGTGGTAGTGGAGACACCGCCACAATCACGAAGATCAGCAAGACTTTGCACATTGCGTGGGGATTTGTTATTGTTAGATGATGACAAACCTGCAAACTATTGGGCAACTATTGGGCAAGTAGGAGTACTTGGCCCATGTCAATGTGTGCGTGAACTCATAGGGTCACACGCTTAAGAGGCTGGAAGCCTAATTTGGGTTGGACCTAAATTAGACAAGGCTTAGGGTTACTAAAGGGCCTCCAACTCGTGAACTCATTAGAGACGCCTATATAAGCGAAGGGGTAGGGGCGCGGTCAGGGTTACATGCCTTTGGCAGCCGCCGTTGCCCTCCCCACGCATGCGCCTTCTGTTCCTCATGGACCTAGCAGTCTGGAGGTGCATCATTTCTTCCCTACACGTGTGGGATACCTCGGAGGTGCTGCATCTGGAGCACTGGGACGAACCGCGTGAGGGGATTGACATGACGGACGACCACGCAACTGCACTGCCTGCTGTGACGCGTACGACTACATTGAGTCGTCTTCCGCTGCATTCGCGCGTCTAGTGGTAATCCCATGACCTATAACTAGCAGTAGATCCTGGTTTATGAGGCAGAAAAGTTTTGTTTTCTGGCTAGCGTAGCACCCTCATATCCCAACAAAAAGCTGTCTTGGAAATGTCCTCTTCATGATTCTTCATTTGATGATAACCAGATCTGAGATCAATCTTCGAGAAGTATCTAGCACCACGAAGCTGATCAAGCAAGTCATCATTCCTTGGCAGAGGATACATGTTCTTGATGGTAACAGCATTGAGATTGTGGTAGTCAACACACATCCTCATTGAGCCATCCTTCTTTTTCACAAACAGAACAGGTGATCCCCTGGGCGAAGCACTAGGCCTAATAAAGCCCTTGTCGGAAAGCTCTTTCAACTGCTTCTTGAGCTCTTCTAGCTCATCAACTGACATGCGGTACGATCACTTAGAGATGGGACCAGTACCCGGCACGAGGTCAATTATGAACTCAACATCAAGATCTAGCAGCATGCCTGGCAACTCTTCTAGAAACACATTCTCATACTCTCTGACAACAGGAACATCAGCCAGAGTCTTCTCCTTTTTTGAGATTCTGCCTGAATCTTGAGTGCATTCAGGGCACATAACACAGATACAGACTTGTCCTTCTGAGATGCACCTGTAACTGCTTGGCCAGAAGGGTGAGTTATCTGTACATATCTGGGTGAACAAGAGATCAAACCCTTGTGCTCAGTAAGCCAATCCATGCCTAGGATGACATCCAAACCATTTTAAGGAAAAAGGGTAAGGTTAGCTTGGAAGGTTAGACACTTGATAGAAAGCTTCACTTCCTTATAGATATGGGTGCTTCTCATCTCACCAAGAGGAGAACTGGTGACTATAGGCTCCAAACATGGAGTGGTAGGTTTCTTATTCTCTCGTGCAAACTTGGATGAGATGTATGAACATGTAGCTCCAGAATCAAATAGAACAGATGCTTTAAAGCCATTAACAAGAAACATACCGTATACAACATCTAGGGCAGCTTGAGCTTCTTCTGCGTTCATGTGCGTGAGGCGACCGCGGCTTGCAGATCCATAGTACTGAGACTTAGGTGCAGCAGGAGCAGGCGTCTTCTCAGGACAGTCAAACACCTTGTGTCTAGGTTTACCACAACCAAAGCAAGTGATCGGCACACTGCCTATGGGGGTTGGCACAGCGGCCTTCCAGTTGCCTGAGTTTGGTGTAGCACGAGCAGGTGTAGAGCTATCAGGCCTGTGACGTGGCTGTGAAGAGTGCTCACGAGGGTAACGATCCTTCCTAGAGCGGTCACAAGAGTGGTGATCGTGAGAGTGACGGTCGCGGGAGCGATGGTCACGGGAAGAGCGGGAGTGGTCAGTAGAGTAGGCACCACCACTCTTGCTCGAGCCATAGGTAGAGTCCTTGCCGAAATGAGGACGGCTAGAAGACCTATCCCAATGGAACCTCTTTCACTCAAAGTCATGGTGGAAGCCCTCAGACTTCTTCTTCTCCCTTCTGGACATTTCTCCTACCTCCTTCTGGTCTCTCTCGATCTGTATGCAGCGATCGATCATGTCACAAAGGGTGTGACTCTTGGTGCCTCCCAGGGCCACCTTGATCTTGGGGTTCATACCTTTTCTGTACTGAGTGATCTTCTCCTTTTTAGAAGCCACAACATGTAGAGGTGCATAGCGCAGCACTCTGGTGAAAGTGTTGGTATACTCACAGATATCACATCCCTTCTGAGTGAGATTGCGGAATTCCTCCTCTTTCTGTTCCATGACTCCCTCAGGAACATGGTACTCGATGAACTCATATGTGAACTCATCCAAGGTGATGTGATCGGGGTCCTCATGAGCTTGGCGGTAGCTGTCCCACCAGGAGTGTGCAGCTCCAATGAGGTGGTGAGCAGCAATTCTGACTCGCTCCTCAGGGGTACAAGTGGTAAGCTCCAGGTTCTTCTCAATCTCACGAAGCCAGTCATCAGCTTCCAGTGGTTCCTTATAGGTGCCATCAAAAGTGGGTGGCCTGAGCTTCAGAAAACCCTTAAGTTTCCTCTGGAAGTCATTTGGGTTTCCTCCATAGCGGTGATTGGCTCCATTGACAATGCGGCAAGCAGCTGTGTCTGTTGCGCCATCGCTTTCGCCAGGTTCGGTGGCAGTGGTGGTGGCGGAATCGGCAGCGCGGAGGGTTCGGCTGAGGTGGAGGCCCATTGCCATTGGCATCACCTCCTCCAGTGACAACTCTAGCTGGCAGGGTTTGGTCATGATCGTTCCCACCCTGGTTGAGTTCGACAGGTGGAACGCGACCACCCCTACGTCCATAGCATCTTCCACGCCCAAGCTCGGGCTCGGGTGGAGGCGGACGGTTGCCCAAACATGCAGAACGATGTGTAGACATCTGCGACACGGGTCGACAATGGTTTAGTACTTTATTAATTCAATATAATTAAATGATTTCAATGATTTAAAGAAAAACATTTAATCTATCCAACACTCATACAAAGAAGCAATAAGAGCCATAAAATGCGATAAGATCGATCATTCATTACATGGTTTGCATTACATGGCATCATCTCTAGCAGCTACGCTAGATGACGTGTGAGACTTGTACTACAAGACGATAACTCATGGAGGGTACATCAGGGTAGGTACATCAAAACTCATGGATACAACTAGCTCAACTCTACTCATGATGTGGCCACGCAGGGTCCACACTACTCTGACTCGTACATCGGCGTGTTGTACACTGCTAGGTGAAAATGGCTACCAAGAACTGTCAACTCCTCCTGTGACATGTGAAGGCGCTTCACGTAAGCCTGAGCTTCTCCGAACTGAAGGGTTATGAGGGTGCTACGCTAGCCAAAAAACAAAACTTTTTTGCCTCATAAACTAAGATCTACTGCTAGTTACAGGTCACGGGATTACCACTAGACGCGCGGATGCAGTGGAAGATGACTTGATGTAGTCGTACGCGTCGCAGCAGGTAGTGTAGTTCCGTGGTCATCCATCACATCACTCCCCTCATGTGGTTCATCCCAGTGCTCTAGATGCAGCACCTCCGAGGTATCCCACACGTACAGGGAAGAAGCGATGCCCCTCCGGACTGCTAGGCCCATGAGGAACAGAAGGCGCGAGTGTGGGGAGGGCGATGACGGCTATCAAAGGCATCCAACCCTAACCGCGCGCCCTACCCCTTGCTAATATAGGCGTCCCCAATGGGCTCACGAGTTGGAGGCCCATTAGTAACCCTAAGCCTTGTCTAATTCAGGTCCAACCCGAATTAGGCTTCCAGCCCCTTAAGCGTGCGACCCTATAGGTTCACGCACACATTGACATGGGCCAAGTACTCCTACTTGCCCAATAGTTGACAGCGGCCTCTAGCAAGGCGTGACAACTCCTACGTACACGCAAAGATCATATCAGACGAAACACTATGACCATACACAAGTTATTCCCTTTGCCACTCGATATATGGTTCAACTCGTGGGTTAACACTTAACCCAAGCACGGCCATGCATTTGTTGATCCAATCACTTGAGTGATCCAGTGATATCTCTCTTGAGTAGAGAGGGGCAAATTCCATCTTGATTGTCTATGTCTCATAGCATGCTTCCCAACCACCCAAAGACCAACTTTATAACTACCAAGTTACGGAGTAGCATTTGACAGTCCCTAAGTAGGTCGTTTCACATCTTGAGTATATACCACAATCTCAGGTCTAAGGACATAACGTATATGATGTGAATAGAGACTTTCTCATGTCGGGTCAGTCCAGCCTATATGTCTCACATGTGCCCATATTATTAGTTTGACATCTTCATGTCCATGACTTGTGAAACATAGCCATCAACTAATACATGTGCTGGTCTAATATTCAAGTGTGTTCTCACAAGAACGCCGACCAGGGACAACTTTAGAATAACCATTCAAGTAATTAAATTCCACAAATAATTCACATAATTGCCAACCAATACAAGTTGTCTATAATGGATATTCAATGAACACTTTATTAATCATGGATACAATTGGAATATCATCATCTCATGATTAGCTCTAGGGCATATTTCCAACAGTCTCCCACTTGAACTAGAGTTAATCTCTTAGATGTCTAATCCCCATAGACCTCATGTGCGCCTGATGCTTAGGCTGTGGAAGAGCCTTTGTCAAAGGATCTGCTATATTCAAATCCGTATGTATTTTGCATAGTTTGATCTCTTCTCGTTTCACAAACTCTCGAATGAGATGAAATTTCTAGAGTACATGTTTGTTCTTCTGGTGATCCCTAGGCTGCTTAGCCTGTGCAATTGCCCCATTGTTATCACAATATAAATTCAATGGGCCCAATGCATTCGAAAATACACCAAGATCAATGAGGAACCTCCTCAACCAGACACCTTCCTTTGCAGCACCAGAAGCTACAATGTACTTGGCTTCTATTGTAGAATCAGACACCGTCTCCTACTTGGAACTTTTTTAGCTAATTGCACCACCATTTATTGTGAACACAAAACCTGATTGAGATAGTGAATCATCCCCGTCGGTTTGGAAGCTAGCATCGGTGTAACCGTTTACAACGAGATCCTCCTCACCTCCATAGAGTAGGAACACATCCTTAGTCCTTCGTAAGTACTTAAGAATATTTTTAACCAACGTCCAGTGACTCTCACCAGGATTGGCTTGATACCTGCTCGCAACACTTAGAGCATAGGCTACATCTGGACAAGTACATATCATGGCGTACATGATGGAACCAACTGCCGAAGCGTATGGAATCTTACTCATGCGGTTGCGCTCAGCATCAGTGGAAGGACACTGCTTATCACTATAGCGCACACCATGTGACACAGGCAAGAACCTTCTCTTGGACTGTTCCATGTTGAACCTCTTCAACATCTTGTCAATGTAAGTACCCTAGCTTAATCCGATCAGCCTTCTCGATCTATCTCTATAGATCTTAATGCCCAAGATGTATGTTGCTTCTCCTAAATCCTTCATAGAAAAACTATTATTCTGTGAAGTCTTTACAGATTGCAACATAGGAATATCATTCCCAATCAATAGTATGTCATCCACATACAAGATCAGAAACACAACAACGCTCCCACTTTTCTTCTTGTAAACACAAGGTTCTTCTTCATTCTGATGGAAGCCAAACCCTTTGACGACCTCATCAAAATGAAGATTCCAACTCCAAGATGCTTGCTTTAACCCATAAATAGATTTCTTAAGCTTGCATATCTTTCCAGCATTATTAGGATCAACAAAACCTTTGGGCTGTATCATATACACGTGCTCTTCCAAATACCCATTTAGAAAGGCTATTTTAACATCCATCTGCCATATCTCATAATCAAAATATGCAGCAATTGCTAGAATGATCCAGATAGATTTAAGCATTGCTACCGGTGAGAATGTCTCATCGTAGTCAAACCCTTGAACTTGCCAAAAACCCTTTGAGACAAGCCGAGCTTTATAGACGTGAACATTTTCGTACATATCCTTCTTCTTCTTGAAGATCCATTTGCACTCAATGGGTCTAACCCCATCAGGTGGGTCAACCAAGTTCCAAACTTGATTATCTCCCATGGAATCTGTCGGTGTTTTGACCCCGGGGGTCAACACCAACGAGTAAATTCGTAATTGTGTGCTCCCTTAATCCGGTGGGTGATGCAAGAAGGACACATCGATTTATCTTGGTTCAGGCAAAGAAGGCCCTACGTCCAGTGGGGGGATAGTTCGTGTTATCTTGCACCGAAGTGCTAGTACAGGGGTGAATACAAGCGGGTGTGAGAAGTGTGAGCTTCAGCTCGAGCATTTCAGGCGCTTAGGTCTCTACACTGTCTCACGATGTTGTTCTGTGATCTAAGACTTAGCGTATGAAGCTCTAGGACCTCTTCCCTAGCTAAAGTCCTGGCTCCTCCTTTTATAGGAGAAGGAGGGGCATAGGAGTACATGTTTTTGGGGCTCACGTGGTTGGTGACGTATGACGTTGATGCCGATCATGTCGGTGCCACTGTAGAGGCGTACGTCGGTAGTTGTTGAAGTGTTGACCAAAGTTGTTGAAGTCCCGCTCAAGGGTCGGCGTGACGGTATTGAGGGGCGATGGTCGAGGCCTTGGGTCGAGGCTCATCGGATAAGGTCGAATCTCGGGATATGCGGGGAATATGCGTCTCGAGGGGGTGCCAGACGGGGCACAGTGCTTGGTATGGCGCAGCAGTGAGGTATGATCCGCGGGATTCCTGGGTATGGGAGGCAAAAGCAGGATTTGACTGCCATACCCGCAGCTATTTTGGTAACTTTGGCCATACGGTTAGGCAGGAGCAGGTAAAATGCATTGAATGCGTCTGGATATGTACTGGGAGTAGGTAGCCGAGGGTTTTACCACGCTCGAGGGCTGCCCATTCACAGGGGCGAAGTTCTGTCCTCGAGGCCAGCCCGTTCACCCAGGCGGAGTTCCGTCTTTGAGGGGTCTCCCGAGTCGCACCCTCGAGAGTACAGTCTCGGTCCGTGCGGTGGTCCGTCGAGTAGGTTGTGGCTTTGGGATGTCCACACCCGTTCGTGGGCCGGTCCAGCATGTTTTAGTTTGTGGATTTCCGAGCAATAATGAGGGATGTCGTTGGAGGGCTTGTGTTGCTGACTTTGGGGATCCACCCAGTTAAACGAGGGCTTAGGGTGCCCCTTTCCTAGGTAATCGACAAAATCTATCTCGGATCTCATGGCACTTTGCCATTTCTCAGAATCTGGATCCATCATAGCTTCCGCATAATTCGCGGGTTCGTCATCGTCTAACAATAACAAATCCCCATGCAATGCGCGAAGTCTTGCTGATCTTCATGGTCGTGACAGTGTCTCCACTGCCACAGGTGTCTCAACTTGCTCTACTACAATAGCATCACTCGTAGAGTCAGTCCCTACTGGCTCATCTTGAACTTCTTCAAGATACACCTTTTGTCCATTCTTTTCTGCTTTGAGAAACTCTTTCTCTAAGAAAACATCATTTCGAGTAACAAACACTTTGCCCTCTGTTCGGTTATAGACATAATACCCTAAAGTTTCCTTTGGATATCCCACCAAAAAACACTTGTCCAATTTGGGTGTTAGTTTATCTGATATAAGTCATTTGACATAAACTTCACAACCCCAAATTTTCAAAAAAGACAAACTGGGACTCTTACCAGTCCACATCTCATATGGTGTCTTAACTACAGACTTAGATGGTACCCTATTCAATGTGAAAGCGGTTGTTTCTAGAGCGTATTCCCAAAATGAAAAAGGTAGGTCCGACTGGCTTATCATAGACTGAACCATGTCCAACAAGGTCCGATTACATCGCTCAGACACGTCGTTTCTCTGAGGCGTTTTGGGTGGTGTAAGCTGTGGAATAATTCCACAATTCTTAAGATGATTGCTAAACTCATGACATAGATATTCGCCTCCATGATCAGATCACAAGGCCTTGATCTTCTTGCCATGTTGATTCTCTACTTCATTCTGAAATTCTTTGAACTTTTCAAATGTTTCAGACTTATGCTTCATTAGGTAGACATATCCATATCTACTAAAGTCATCAGTAAAAGTTATGAAGTATTGAAATCCTCCTCTAGCTGTCGTGCTCATTGGTCCACATACATCAGTATGTACAAGTTCCAACAAGTCAGACGCCCTCTCAGGAAATCCTTTGAATGGCGCCTTGGTCATCTTGCCTAGCATAAATCCTGATGGCAGGTGAAGTTGCATCGTCCTGATGTTCCACGCAGCAACTCTTGCATTGTTTCCCATGCGGAAGTCAACCTCTCCCTTTTCCATGCTTCTACTTCTTATCATTCCCTGCATCGTATTGCAAATATGAGCAACCGATCTGGTATCAAATACCCAGGAATTGATATATGAATTAGTGAGAAAAATGTTCGTAACATGAACGACAAGGGTACAAGTAGCAGTAATACCTTTATCGCCGCCATCCTTCTCTAAGGATGCCAAGTACTCCTTTTAATTCCTTTTCCAGTGACCTTTCCCTTGCAATAAAAGCAGTCTGAATTTGCAGATGGTCCAACCTTAGCAGTAGATGGGTTTGGCTTAGAGATCTCATCTCTAGCCTTGCCCTTTTTCTTGCTGCACCTCTTAATCCGAGGTCTGTTCTGGACCGCCAACACTTGTCTACTACTGGCACCTTTCTTGTTGTCAGCTTCTGCTGTTTTCAGCATACCACATAGTTCACTCAAGCCTCTCTCCGCTCCATGCATATGGTAGTCTAAGATGAAGTTTCCATAGCTGGGTGGAAGAGACGAGAGAATAAAATCAGTGGCCAACTCTTGGCCGATTGGGAAACCTAGCTTCTCCAACCTTTGAGTGTAACCAACCATCTTGATTACGTGTGGTCCTACTACTGCTCCCCCTGCAAGCTTGGTTTCCATAAGCACCTTAGAGACATTGAACCTTTCAGTCCTGGCCTGCGTGCGGAACATCTCCTCAAGTGCCACGATCATATCGTTCGCTGAGTGATTGTTATCGAAATGCATCTGAAGATCAGATTCCATTGTAGCAAGCATAAGGCAACTCACTTCAAGATCAGCATCCCATGCTTTCTTATAAGTGGCTCTTTCAGCAACAGGTGCATTTTCTTCAGGATCAGCTGGTAATGGGTTGTCTAGAATATATTCCTTTTTCTCAGCCCTGAGAACAATTCTCAGGTTGTGGATCCAATCTGCGTAATTTATTCCATTCAACTTATCTTTTTCAAGAATTGTACGCAAAGAAAATGGTTGATTGCTAGCGGCCATCTACAACAAAAGTAATGCAAAATACTAAGACAATGTATCCATGAAGGAGTAAATTATATCAAATAGAATATACTCCCACTAAAATCAATATCCCTCAATTGATACTTAGTGATTCAAGACCCACAACTAACATCCAGACCAGTGAGCTTTAGCATCACCACTGGTTGGTATGGTACATCGGTAAGCAACACCTTGCTAATCATATCTCATATGACTCTTGTTGTTGGGCTAGCATCCCTATGCTGAGCACTCAACCTTTCAATGCTTCAAGATCCCTAACCATTAGGATGACCTTGTTCAAGTAACCAAACCTTCTTGCAGTAAGTATCCGATACGAACCTGCCTAGTCGAGGAAAACCAGTGGCACCCTAATTTCATAGACCCACCACCGATTGTACAAGACTTATGACAGTGTAAGGTTTGGGAAAGCGTTCAACTTAAACATTGCTGAGGGATCGTTCTACTTCCGTACCGCACTCATGTAGACAAAACATAACAGCATGTGAAAGTAGAACAAATAATGAGAATCACATTCACACATAGTGACATGGTATGACCCTTTAATGAATGGTGATCTCCATCTCCATCATCTTGCCCATCATGGTGATCTCCATCTCCATGATCCATGTGTGCCATCCTTCTTGTGATAAGTCCTCCAAGAACTATCTTATCGCGTAATCACAAGATGGCGCGCAGGCCAATACATCTAATGGCAACACATATGGCTCCAGGCGTGTTGCTTACATGACACGCAGGCCATGAAAGAATTACACAAATACACATGGGCCATACCAATTCACAACATACCCTGCAAAAACAAGTTAGACATAGAATGATTCTATGCGCTACGACAGGTAGCAACGGTGGCCCTGAAAACCAAACCGGATTACACAGATCGCATCTATGGAATCACTATGAAAATCTCATCAGATTGATCTCATCAACCTGAATCCGAACCATTCGGAGTCCCTCTATTTTCTCTAGATCAATCCCATTGATCTATGCCCAACATGTATGGTCTTACGTGTATCACTTAACTCAGGTGGCAGATTAAACCGACCGGTATGAGTAGATCGTTACACGGCCACTGCATCAAGAGCATGAAAATAGATTGAGTTTCTATCTACCACCCATTTCATAAATTGATCTAATCAAACCATGCAACAAAGACTAGCAGATCGCATCTACTATCTCTGCACATCATCTATATGCCATAACCTGAACCTATAACGAACAACCTAGCTCCGATACCACTGTTGGGAATGAGGGTGCTACGCTAGCCAGAAAACAAAACTTTTTTGCCTCATAAATCAGGATCTACTGCTAGTTACAGGTCATGGGATTACCACTAGATGTGCGGATGCAGCGGAAGACGACTCGATGTAGTTGTACATGTCACAGCAGGCAGTGCAGTTGCGTGGTCGTCCGTCACGTCAATCCCCTCGCGTGGTTCGTCCCAGTGCTCCAGATGCAGCACCTCCAAGGTATCCCACACGTGCAGGGAAGAAGCGATGCACCTCCAGACTGCTAGGTCCATGAGGAACAGAAGGCATGTGCGTGGGGAGGGCGACGGTGGCTGCCAAAGGCGAGTAACCCTGATCGCGCCCCTGCCCCTTCGCTTATATAGGTGTCCCCAATGAGCTCACGAGTTGGAGGTCTATTAGTAACCCTAAGCCTTGTCTAATTCGAGTCCAACCCGAATTAGGCTTCCAGCCCCTTAAGCGTGTGACCCTATGGGTTCACGCACACATTGACATGGGCCGAGTACTCCTACTCGCCCAATAGTTGACAGCAGCCTCTAGCAAGGCGTGACAACTCCTATGCATGCGTAAAGATCATATCAGATGAACCACTACGACCACATACAAGTTATTCCCTTTGCCACTCGATATATGGTTCAACTCGTGGGTTAACACTTAACCCAAGCATGGCCATGCATTTGTTGATCCAATCACTTAAGTGATCCAGTGATATCTCTCTCGCAAAGAGAGGCTATGTCTCATAGCATGCTTTCCGACCACCCGAAGACCAACTTTATAACTACCCAGTTACGGAGCAGCGTTTGATAGTCCCTAAGTAGGCCGTTTCACATCTTGAGTACATACCACAATCTCAGGTCTAAGGACATAATGTATATGACATGAATAGAGACTTTCTCATGTTGGGTCAGTCCAGCCTACATGTCTCACATGTGCCCACATTTTTAGTTTGACATCTCCATGTCCATGACTTGTGAAACATAGCCATGAACTAATACATGTGCTGGTCTAATATTCAAGTGTGTTCTCACAAGAATGCCCGACCAGGGATAACTTTAGAATAACCATTCAAGTAATTGAGTTCCACAAATAATTCACATAATTGCCAATCAATACAAGTTATCTATAATGGATATTCAATAAACACTTTATCAATCATGGATACAATCGGAATATCATCAACAACATGATTAGCTCTAGGGCATATTCCCAACACTTTTGTCACTCGCTATGGGTAGTATGAGTTTACTGTTGTATCCTTTGGTCTCACGAATGCCCTGGCTTACTTCAGGAACATGATAAACATGGTGTTTATGGATGATCTCGATCGGTTTGTGGTAGTCTTCATTGATAACATTTTGATTTATTCATCCACTGCCGAAGAACATGAAGCACACCTGAGGATAGTGCTCGAGAAGCTAACCCAACACCAGCTCTATGCTAAGTTTAGTAAATGTGAGTTCTAGCTTGAAGCAGTTGCTTTCCTTGGTCATGTACTCTCAGCTGATGGTGTTGCCATAGATCCTGCAAAGATAGAGGCCATGAAAGAATGGGAACAACCTCGCAATGTGTCCGAGATCAGGAGTTTCTTAGGATTGACGGGTTATTATCACCGATTCATTGAGAACTTCTCGAAGATAGCTCGTCCTATGACAAATCTCTTGAAGAAGACCGACGAGTTTGAATGGACACCTGAGTGTGAGCACAGTTTCCAAACTCTGAAGGAGGAGCTCACTACCACACCTGTCCTAGCCTTACCTGATATCACTAAAGACTTTGTCGTTTATTGTGGTGTGTCTTGCCAAGGACTAGGTTGTGTGCTGATGCAGAATGGGAAAGTTATTGCTTATGCTTCTCGACAGCTGAAGGAGCACGAGCATCGATACCCCACTCATGATCTCGAGTTAGCAGCGGTTGTGCACGCTCTGAAGATCTGGAGACATTATCTCATTGGCAACAAGTGTGAAATATACACTGATCACAAGAACTTGAAATACTTTTTCAC
This sequence comes from Bothriochloa decipiens, assembly GCA_023333625.1. Lineage (NCBI taxonomy): Eukaryota > Viridiplantae > Streptophyta > Magnoliopsida > Poales > Poaceae > Bothriochloa > Bothriochloa decipiens. Next base: position 45,200,083 of record CM041636.1, on the reverse strand, counting down.
TCAAGAAGATCTGAATATGAGACAACATAGATGGCTAGAGCTAATCAAGGACTACGACATGGAGATTCACTATCATCCAGGAAAAGCAAATGTAGTCGCAGATGCTCTTAGTCAAAAGAACTACTGTCATTCTCTGTTCACCTCAACTCTGCCACCTGAACTGCAGAAAGAGATTGAAGATCTCCAACTTAAGATAGTACCCCATGGTCTGTTGCATGAACTTTGCATTGAGTATAACCTCACTGAGCGAATTCGTGAAGCTCAAAAAAGTTGCGAGGAAATGGAATACATACGTGGGTTGATGAAGCTAGGCTACAGCCCAGAATTCAGAGAAGATGAGCATGGAACCATCTGGTTCAAGGATAGAATCTGTATACCCAGCAATCCTGCTATGCGTAAGGAAATTCTGTCAGAAGCACATGATTCTAAGTATTGCATCCATCCTGGTGGTGTGAAGATGTATCAAGATGTGAAGAAGCACTTCTGGTGGAAAGGCATGAAGACAGACATTGCTAGACATGTGGCCGAATGTGACATCTGTAATAGAGTCAAGGCCGAACACAGATGACCCGCTGGATTACTCAAACCACTCGATGTTCCTGAATGGAAGTGGGAGAGCATATCCATGGACTTTATCATGGGATTGCCTTGAACCCCGCAAGGTTATGACTCCATATGGGTAATAGTCGATTGTCTAACAAAGGTAGCACACTTCATACCAGTCAAGACTTTGATACGTGCAAAACAGTTGGCAGATCTGTACATCAAGGAGATATTGAGGCTTCATGGAGCTCCCAAGAGTATTGTGTTGGATCATGGACCTCAATTTATGTCTCTATTTTGGCAAGCTCTACATGAGTCCATTGGGACTGACCTCGATTACAGCACTGCTTACCACCCTCAAACAGATGGTCAGACAGAAAGATTGAATCAGATTCTTGAGGATATGCTTCATGCCAGTGTTCTCAAATATGGAACAGATTGGGAGAAGTGTTTGTCATTTGCTGAGTTCTCTTACAACAACAGCTACGAGGCAAGTATCAAGATGTCACCCTTCCAGGCTCTTTATGGCAAACCGTGCAGAACCCCATTGATGTGGGACCACCTAGGTGAGAGGGCAGTCTTTGGCCCCACCAAGATTGAGGAAGCCAAAGAAGGAGTTGCTCAAGTTAGAGAGAACTTGAGGATCGCTCAAAGCCGACAGAAGATCTATGCTGATAAAAGGCGTAGAGACCTTGAATTCAAAGTTGGGGACTTTTTTTATCTCAAAGTGTCTCCACTTTGTGGTACTGTCAGGTTTCATGTAAAAGGAAAACTAGCTCCAAGATATGTTGAACCTTATCATATCAGTCAAAGAGTTGGAAAGCTTGCATACAAGCTTGAGCTACCCCTACAGTTGGCAGGAGTACATCCCGTATTCCATGTTTCATAGTTACGCAAATGCTTAAGGGTACCAGAAGAAGAAACAATCACTACTGATGTGCTTGATATCCAAGACACTCTGGACTACAAAGAGCACCCCATCAAGATCTTGGGATATGACACCAAAGAGACCCGAAGCAAGACTATCCCTATGTGCAAGGTTCAATGGAGCAATCACACTGAACGTGAAGCAACGTGGGAAGATGAGAATCAACTGCTGCTACAGTATCCTTACCTCTTTGAAGGGTACGTCACATCTTAAATCTCGAGGACGAGATTCCAATGAGGGGGAAGGACTATAACAACCCAAAAAATCGAGCTACAAAATTTTTTTGACAAAACCATAAGTGATGTGGTGCAACATGTCATCATCTACCCCTAACCCTTGCATTAATCCTATCATGTCATGCATAACATTCATATGTTTATAAATTAATCATGTCTCATGTCAATGACCTATGTTTCATATGCTATAACATGATGTTGCAATAGCTTTGTTTCAATGTTTCAATAGTTCATACATCATGTTGCATTAAAAAGGTGATTTGGATTTTATTTGGTTTATGTGTTGAAAAATAAAAATGACAAATATAATATTTATTTTGACAAATAAATATTAAGGGAATAATATCCTAACATTATTTGAGCCATGTAAGCTCACTATTTTGTTGCTCATAGTTCACACATCACATACATATATATATGTATATATATAAATGTATTTGAAAATGGAAAAAGAAAAGAAAAAGGAAAGGAAAAAGAAGAAAGCCTTTCGGCCCGAGCAAGCAACCAGCCCAGCCCCGCCGGCCCGCTCGCGCTCTCCCGCCGCGCGAGGCCAGCCCAGCAAGGCGGCCCAGCAGCGCGCCCGCGCGCAGCGTCGGCCCATCAAGGCGGCCCATCGCCGGCGCCCGCGCCCGCACCACGCCGTCGCCCCGCTGCTGCTGACGGCCGGGACCCGTAGTGGACCCCGCCTATCATAAGCGCCGCTGAGGTCACCCGACCGGCCACGCGCACTGACGTCGCTGTTGCCAGGTGCTGTTCCCCTGCGTCGCCTTGAAGCAACCCGCCTCGTCCACTCGATACGCACCACCGCTCCATCGATGCACACCCGCTCGCCACATCGACCGACCAGCCCTGCACACAGCACCCACAGCCACGAGCAAGATTCCCCCTGCGCGCGCGCACAAGCGCTGCCGCCGCGGTGAAACGCTGCCGCTGTAAAGGGTTTCGGCACCCGACGCTGGCTAGCCCTCTCTCGCTGCTCCATGGACCCAGACCAAGCCTCAGCCGGCGACCTGGCACCTCTCTCGGCCGCTTGATCGAGCCTCCACGCCGATCACCGTCCGCCGGCCAGCTACCTCCGCCATCTCCCTATAAGACCAAGACCCTGACGCCTAGGGCTTCCCAGCTGCTGCCACCAACCCTAGTGGTGCTCAATCGCATCTTGCCCACCTTAATTGGAGAAGAGGAGGAGGAAGGGAGAAGAAGGGAGTCGGGGAGGAAGAAGGAGCCGCCACCGGAGTTGGAGAAGAAGAGGAGCTCCACCGTACTGTTGTGCCAGGAGCAAGAAGGAGGAGCGCTACCGCAAGCCAGAGCCACAAGAACCCCAGAGCTTGGAATTGTACCACGCCTCCATCCCCATCCGCGTCGGTGAACACCTACGCCATGCCCTTCTCCCCAATCTCCGCCCGTGCAACTCCAGTCATGGCGCTCCGCCTTGGGAGCGCGTAGGCCGAGACCACCACCATTCTCACTGGACACACTCACACACACACACGAGGCCAGCCAAGCCCCCCTTGGACCACGGCATTAGGCGAATGCCAGAGCAGAAGCCGTCCTGTCCACCACCATGCGCTGAGCGCCACCACGGCGAAGTCACCACCCACCTCTTCGTTGAGCGTCGACCTCCATTGACACCGGATCCGCGCTCGCCTTGATGAGATGGACTCCGTGTGCACCTTGGCTCCACTTTTGCCTCACTGGAACGCCGACCCGAGGCACCTTGCCATCGTCATGCCCGTGCGCTGCCGTCCCAGAGCGTCGCCGTTCGCCGTCGCTTCCCGCCGACTTCGACCACCGCGGGGATCAAGAAGAGGCTGAGGAGCTCCACCGTGACGTGCTGCATCAGTTGGACAAGGAGATGGAGGCTGTGGACCCTTCCTGAGAGCCATAGCTGTGCACCATGGACACGCCGGAGTTCCGCTGTGGGAGTTGCTGCCCGCAAGGACTCCACCGTGGCTTTTTGGTCACCGCCAGCGCCTCGGGCAGATGCTCCATGACTCCAATCATGCATCTACGCCACCAATTGGAGCTGGAGTGACTCGGAGTGAAGTGTACACCGAGCGCCATCCCCACCGAGCTGCCATCCCCCGTGGAGCTCGTCACCGGAAGCAAGGTGCCGCCTTGAAGCCCATCAACGTGACCGTCGTGAAGTCCCAAAGCCGATGGGCGGATTAATGGCGCTGGAGATCCACTGTGGCACCAAGAATCGAGGGTTTTCCCGCCGTCGATCGCCGAGGAGGAACCCCGCGCTCGAGCCAGCCTCGTCCGAGACAGACCCCGCGCTCGAGCCAATCTCGTCTGAGACCGATCACGCGCTTGAGCCGACCCTCGAGTGCGACCCCTCAACACAACATGGGGAAAGAAATAGAGGAGGGGATCGCTTCGCAAAAGATAATGGACGCGCTTGAACCGACCCTTGAGATCGACACTTTGATATGCCGACCCTCGAGTTCGACACATCGATACGCCGACCCTCGAGTTTGACACATCGATACGCCGACCCTCAAGTTCGACACCTCGATACACCGACCCTCGAGTTCGACACATCGACACACCAACCCTCGAGTTCGACCCCTCGACACACCATGGGGAAGGGAACAGAGGAGGAGATCACTTCAGCAAGAAGATGATGGATGTGGTGATCATGGACTGAGTACCTGCAACTAGATCCCGAGCCGCCACGTGTCAGCCTGATATTAATCTAGCCTTTTATCTTTTTTAGAATACACGTAAATCCTTAAAAAATCATAACTAATTCATACGAGCTCCGAAAAATACGATCTACATATCCAAATTTTCTATAAATCGAGCCCTATCTATCTAAGCTATGTTTGAGTGCATTTGGATCTTCTATTTGGCATTCGTTCTTTGTGCTAATCTATAGGGGTCGCTCCCGTGACCATTAACATTAATTCTCGTTACAAGCTCGAGCGAGGACAAGTCTGACGACAGTGACTACCAGGAGAAGTCCAACAGCTACGTCAGTGAAGGTGCCACACCTCATCCAACCTCGTAGATCCCATTATGCATGGCAAATGTAGTATGGCTAGTGCTTTAAATTCCTGTTGCTATAATGCTCTGCCTGTGTTAGGATTGCATGATAGATTATTACTTGATGAGCCCTACCTTGTTGTAAACTTCCCCTGCATACCCACTGTTATGATAGCCACTTGCTTATCTGCTATATTTCTATATATATACTTCACTCGCTTATATTTTGATGCGACGCGATGAACCCTGGGAAGGCCTGGAGGGTGCTAGGCTGGATGTGTGAGTTGATGGATCAGATGGGCATATGAGTTGATGATGTTGGATCTGGGTTTGGGTGGAACTTACGGCAGGGAGTAGGGTGAGGGTTGAGTCGATCGAGCCGGGATCTACGATGAGCTTTTGGAGCAAGTCTTGTCGGGGAATGGATCTGGACATTCCCATGAGAGGAGCCTATGGCGGGCTAACTAAGATGTGATGGTGGTCTTTGGGTGCGATCCTCTGAGAGGTGGAGCCCGGGACGAAGGTGTCGTGGTAGCACGTTAAAGATAAACCCTAATGAAGATATCCCGATTTGGTCACACTAGGAATTGCTGCGCTGGTATCCAGACTTTAGGAATCTCTTGCTTTCCACTCGCTCTCCATGGGAGGAGACGGCCGAACCGCTGGATAGATCGATGCCACTACTGCTAGGCGAGTAGTGATAGGAAGGTATATGCATGAGATGGAGCTAAAACCCTACCGAGACGATCATGGCACCCCCTTCGGGAGTGGGTACATGGCATGGCATCCTCTACGGGAGCGGATACATGCTCTATTCATAGTTTTAGCGATCCAGAGCTGGATGATAGAGTGGCATCGTTCTATGACAGTAGGCACCCGAAATCTGCCTAGGTGATTGCAAGCACCGATGATGGTTATCTAGTGGATTAGTGAAACCTCTACAAAGTGTATGGTTGATCGATCGATACATATGCCAATTCTTTGGCTATGGACCTTTCCTGAGTTTCGCATGCACCGGACTAGTGAGTGGAGTGTTCTACCTTCCCCTGAGTATAATTTCCGGTCGTGAGCTAGGTTGAGGGCTGCGGGCCGCTGAGACAAGCCGAGAGGGAGTTGGCTTGTTGATTTGAGTCTGAGATGATGTTGGAGGAGTTGGGATGGTGCTACAGAGATGGATGGTGATGGATATGTGGGATGGGAATGTGTTTAAAACTTGATTTATTATGTTATCTTTTATATACCTGATTAATGCATAGGAAACCCCAGCTTTATAGGTTCCTTTTGATATATCCTTTTTGCATCTAATTTTCACAAAGCAATGCATAGGGTGGGAGTGTGGCCAGTACAAATCGTACTGAAAATTTTGTTTCAGGTTCAAGGAGTGAGGACTCATCTGGGGAGTACAGCGATTGAGGGTTTCGTGCCTACGCTCAAGTTGGATCGAAGATGATAGCTTCCGTACCTCAAGCTTTTATTGATATGCTGCATGAACTCTGATTTCGCCAAGTGGCAATGTAATAAGTTATTGTAAACCTCTCTATTACACTCTTTTATTCGATGTATAGATTATGGTATTCAACTGTTATCGGGTAATGTGATTTAAATGGTCATATTACACTTCGGCTCTGTGGATTTTCCTTCGCGGAAATCAAGGTCGTTTTAGCCATGGTGGCCTTGCTGGGCCGACCGTGGCCGACTGGACCGGCCATGCGGGGAAGCTGGCGGCGCGGGGAGTGGCAGCAGCTCGGGCCGTTACTGGGCCGCGGGGGCAGCGCGCGCGCGGGCGAGGCTAACAGGTTGAGCCTGACTGCTTGCTGGTTTGGGCTGCTTTCCCCTTTCTAATTTTCTTCTCTTTTCTTTTCCCTTTCCCAATTCTTTTCCAAGCTCCCAAACTATGCCATGGCTATGTTAGTGCAAGACCAAGTTAGTGATGATGATACTTACATCATGATGGGTCCACTAGGGTCTTATGATGAGTTGAAAGCCAAGTCCAAGGTTAGTATACATATATGTACTCATAAGTTTATAAGGTTATTTGATTTTATTAGACATCACATAAAATTAAATAAGATGCAAATCAAACTCTTATAAGTTAAATGTAAATGTTTCGACTAACATTCGGTGCTACTTGTGCAACAACTAGATGTTTTCCTATATGATACTCATCAATTATGGGTTATTTTAGAAAAAATTTTATTGGTTGTGATTTTTGATATTTGAAATTTTATAGATGTTACACCCAAGGTCGTCACGTCTTCGCCCCGAGTCGAGTCGATTGGCGCCGGGCCCGTCGCAATAGACAAGGCCATGCTGGACCAGGACGTCGGTCGTCACGATCGACCATGCGCTGGATGGCCGCGACGGCTGCAGCGGCCGACCAAAAATCGCCGAGACAGAGGCAACGGCTAATCTGATTAGAACGCCCGTGCAGCGCGCGACAAGAACATCGTCCAGCACTCTGCCTCTGCTTTGCTTTCTCTCGTTCCTTGATTAGCAACGGTTAATGCACCATCATGCCATTTGCTTTTGCTCCGAATACAATGGCTGGCATATCATAGCAGGTTAATAATATAGTTGTTGGCTGTAAAACTTTTTGTAGCTTTCTTTCGGTCCATAGTTGGTTCTTTATTATTAAGATAGGTTCACTTATTTGTTTCACACATAGTTTTTTTATATCTAAGCCGACTGTAATCTCATAGTCCACTTCTCTCTCCTTTCTCTTTTTCTTCTTAAGATTTAGCTGGCTTACACCATGTTATTATATTTACTTTTATATGGCTTAATAGAGTTGCACACAACTGTCTTGTTTTATACAATATCGTTTCATACAATAATTGCTCATCAGTGCAACAAAGACCCTTCAAAACTAATCCTACCATGTATTCTTTTTATTACAATTTGGTTTGAGCCATTACTATATTGTTTGTGTCAAACATGTGCGCGTGACCAATGCCAATTTAGAAGAGGTACTTTCCGTGTGATAGGCACGATGATAAAGAGAAAAGTTGTTGCATGTGTGCTTTTAAGAATCTGCAGCTTATACATAGATGAAGGCCTAAAGCATTGGGTCCTTTTTCGTTAGAATACATGAATCTGCAGCTTACATACGATGCTTGCATGAAACATTGGGTTCTGACCTGGCTGCAGTTTTAATACATAGTAGCAAAATTAAAAAAGATTCTGACATGGACTGCATTTCTTCGTGGGCCGGCCCATGCTTCGGGAGACGCATGTCATAAATCTGATGGCATGCTTCTAAAATGAAAATGAATTCGACGGCCATGAGCCATTCATGATGACAGTGCAGTTTCTCCCGAAGCATGGGCCGGCCCATGATAAGTTCATGAATTTACTGCACGGAAAACTGCATTACAAAGCTTAATTGAAAAGAAAATATCACCTTGGATCTTAAAGTACGAGAACCAACCATATAGTAAATCTGCTCCAGCATATCTAGGCCAGCCAGGAGCATGAGCAACATCAGGATGACAGTTGGGACGACTCAATTTCATTCCTTGCTGAACGGCATCACAGAGACACGTCATACTTCGAGCATCAGAGACAGCTGGCAGAAGAAGTGAAGAACACATATATGCATGATTCTACAGGATCAGCTAGGAGTTTTGGTCTCGTCGCCCTAGCCTAATTTATCGCCGGTCCTTTCATCCAGGAAGTGGACGATGAACACTGTGATGTTCTTACGAGGACATCCCCTTCGGGAGGCTTCCATGACAAGCTTGTTTGCTGCTTCTCCGGGGTCCTGAACAGGCTTGGTCATGGCAACAGCTTCCTAGGAAATACATCAATCACATGTACAATGCTACGGTACACCTTTTATTGTATGAGGTAATATCTCAAACAAAACTGAGCCCTTGATTTTTAGATTTTTAAAGTAATTAATTGACTAATTTAGTTAGAAAAATGAAAAGAAATTGCCAAATCTCCTGTTGACGGAAACAGAAACCCGCGCATGCCCTTCCATTCCTGCATTACGGTACTTTTCTTTTCAGTGGAGTCGTAAAAAAATTAAGTTGATATATCTAAATGTAAATCGAAATTCAAACGATTCAATTTGTATTCGCCTATGAAATGTGCGATGCTTCCATCAAAATAAAAAAATGAGTATAGTTTTTAATTTTTATTGGTATTAGAATTAGAACTTACAACAATTTAACAAACTATGCTCACGTACATGCAAGTTAGATACACGTACCTATATTAAAAAAAGGGTCACATACATGTTAATCACGTACAGCAACACGGTTATTAAAATATGTCAAGTCCAAAGTAGCAAAAAAATAATAAAAACTTACCATATCCACGGGATCATGCATATATCAAATCTAGACAAAAGATTTGTACACTTAAAACTTTCCTTCTTTATCCTATTTTACAAAATAAAAAATTAAATAAATTTATATTTCACATATTACCTTCTAGGAGTTAATATATAATCACAACTGTTTGATCGAAATAAATAAATAACTCATAGTCATTTGGGTGTACCGCAGCAAAGCCCTAATCACATCAGACAGACCCATCCAACTGAACGGAAGTGTTTTAGCAATGAGTAGTATGATTAGTTATCTCGTTAGTGACAACATCCCAGAGTCCAGCACTAGCAAGGATAAGGAATTCAAGGGAGCTGTCGACCTTCTCCTCCGGGTAGTAACAGCGAAGATCGTTTTCAGTTGGCTACAGCAACATTGCTGATAATAGAACCTCCATTGTCTTTTAGGCACTTACAAGCTTGCTAATTGCTATACTTCCTCAAACCATGATATTTTTAGAAAACTATCTGGACAATCAAAAAGAAAACAGAACTAACATGAGGCAAACCTTGATTTCTGGGTCAGAGACAACATACTGTTTCAACATTTTATAACCAATTGCTCAAGTGACTTTAGCAACGCCCGCTCACGTCATGTCCCTACAAAATTCCAATAACCAAACAGTAGAAACTAGAGTGATCGTGCATATTAGATACTAGTTTATTTTTACAGATACTTCGAGGACTCAATGCCATCCCTCCACACAACAAAACCCCCACTATCCTCAATTCACTGTCTCTCATCTGTCTGATCAGGTCTATTGATCCCAACCGCAATCGCTGCAGTGAAAGTCAAAGGTAGCATCATTAAACTGTTAAGTACAATGTGATTAACTCAGAATCCTGCTATTCAGTCAATCCATTTGCAACGGAGAGATAATTGATCAGGAAAACGCGCAACACATAATAATTTTAACATTTCTAACAAAAGTGCTGAGACATTTGGTGATCCAAGACCAGAATTGCTGCTGCGGCCGCTGTATATAAATGTTATTCATTACCTTTGTCCCCACGATGACACCTTCACCAGGAGCGATCTACCCATAGCCACCACTAAAGAGATCGAGGCCTTCTTCGAGGTGTCCACCTACACAGTCCTGGGGAATGGACTGACCACCACTTTTCAGACAGGTAGGTGGCTGCAAGGAAGAGCGGTCAAGGATATCGCTACATCCCTGCTTGACTATGTCAGTAGGAGGGATGTCCAGCGAACCACGGTAGCAGAAGGTCTCGATGGGCGGACATGGGTACGGCACATCACTAGAGGAATCACGACGCCGATCTAGTGAGAGTACCTCAGGCTTTGGGATGAGGTGAAGCAAACCCAACTCAAAGACAACGCATACTGCATCGTGTGGTGATGGACGCCCGTTGGCCAATATTCATCCAAATCGGCTGTCGACGACTGGGATCACGGGCGACCGATCTACTACTTACTACTCAAACTAAATCTACTCCTACTCCCACTCCTCTCTCGATAACCACGGTGGCCAACTGCTCACCGGAACAAGTTCGATACAATATTCTTCAGTAATTGGTTGCCCACCCTTGGCCTCCACGGATTCCTCTTGTAGTCAGGCTGACAGGCTGTGCTGGCCTTGGCTTGGGCCGGCTGGGCTTGGGCCCATAACAGGTAGATCCTGACATTTTGAATTGCGGCTTGTCCTCAAGCCGCAGCTGTAATCTTCAGTGACACCAACCTCCTAGAGCACGTACTCGATGTTGCGCACCACCGTCACTTCGCGAGCTGACTCCAGGTTGTAGTCACCACACGTTGTAGGCGAGGTCGAAGTTGGCGAACAGGATCCAGAGGAAGATGAGCACGAACATGTTGCGCTCCATGCCCATCGAGGCCGGCATTAGCTGCCGGACGGCCTCCAGCAGGGCGTTCCCAGATGAGGTGCGTGCCAAGGGACACGGACACATCGAGCGTGACGGAGAAACCACTTGCCACCACGCTGCCGCTGGGCTTGTAGGAGTTGACGAGGAGGATCTTGCCAGAGGCGACGTAGAAGCAGACGAGATGGAAGCAGGTGACGTAGAGGCACCTCCTCGTGGGAACAGATGACGGGTTGCCTCTGTTCACGAACACAAAGCCCTCCATGTTGTTGAGCGCCGCGTCGGGAGGCAGCTTCACCAGCCACATGGTGTCCGCCTTGTAGTCCATGAAGCTTTGTGTACAGCACGGGTGTGTAGGATCTAATCCTGTGCATAGATATCATATTAGTTTAAGATCGTGACAGCATTGTTCTCTCATTGTCTTAGCTTATTGTCGGATAGGTTTCAGTTCGTATTGTCGGATAATGGTCAGGTCTTGTAATCAGTTCGGACTCGTGCTGCGTTCACGATGAGGACCGTGAGTTCGATCTCGCCACGCCACGCATGAAACGTTCCCGTGCTTAGACGGGCGCGACGCAGCATGAGCGGGCGTGGCAGGGATCCCCTATCTCTTTTAAATAGAAAATGATTGTGTCTTGGCCCAGAGCGCCATAGCGGCTAATTCAATCTGTGTTCAGCGAGTTTTGCTTGAGCGACGTCGTGTTCCAGAGTTTGTAGTCGTGTTGCCGATCGAGTTCGATGGTGATCAGCGCCAACACGTGGTATCGGAGCGAAGGTTGGAGTCTTCCGGCGAGGTGGTGTCACGTTGGTGCAAGGCATAGCGTGGAGAAGTCGCCTGCCTACGAGAAGAACCAAATTCGATCTAGAAGATGGGCGAGCAAGGGACCAGCGGTGGCGGTGGTGATCGCGTTCGCGAGAGCTCGCTCATGTGGCCTATGTTAACTCGGTCGAATTATGCCGAGTGGGAAATGATGCTGAAGTGCAACTTTGAGACACTTGAAATCTGGGACACAATCGAGCCTGGAGGTGACAAGGTCAAGAGAGCGCGGGACAGGCAAGCAATGGCGGGCATCCTGCGCTCGGTGCCCCAGGAGATGTGGCAATTGCTTGGTGCGAAGAACAATGTCAAGGAAGCGTGGGAGGCGATAAAAAGTATGCGCGTTGGTGCTGAACGCGTGAAGGAAGCTAACGCCCAGCGTCTGTTGAAAGAATTCGAGAACATCAAGTTCAAAGAATCTGAAGCTAACGCCCAGCGTGAAGGAAGCTAACGCCCAGCGTCTGTTGGAGGTTTAGTAGCAGACCTGCGCACGTCAGGAGAAACCATGGAGGACTCTCGCGTGGTGAAGAAGATGCTGCGTGTACTACCACAGCGATATGCCTAGATCGCTATCTCAATTGAGACCTTGCTCGATCTTAAAACTTTGACGATTGAAGAGCTAGTCGGGAGGTTGAAGATGGCGGAGGACAGATTGGCGATCGAGACGATCGCTGATAAATCTCAGAAGTTGTTGCTCTCAGAGGAAGATTGGGAGGCTAAGAATCGATATCATCTTATGCCGGACTCAAGCTTGTCGTCGGGAGGCGACAAGAAGGGGTGGAAGCCGAAGAATGGTGGAGGTGGTGCACGCGGTAATCGCAGTGGCAAGAAAGAGTACGATCCCAAATTTACTTCGGAGGGAACCCCACGGCGCAAAGGGCGGTGCAGGAACTATGGCATCTATGGCCACTGGAAGGAAGACTGCAAGAAGCCACCGAGAAAGGACAGGAAGGAAGAAGCCCATGTTGCACAAGCTGAGCAAGAGAATCCATCGCTACTTCTAGCAACAGTGGACACTGTGCACATTGAGAAGGCACCGTTCGCTGTCGGGCGCCAAGTGGTACACCTGAACGAGCAGAAGATGTATCCAGATCGTGATGAAGCCAAGGATGTCTGGGTCCTAGACACCAGAGCAAGCAACCACATGACCGGGAGGCGGGACGCGCTCTCGGCGCTGGACGTATCGGTGTGCGGCACGGTGCGTTTTGGTGACGGCTCTCTGGTAAACATTGAAGGGATCGGGTCCATGGTGCTTCAGACCAAGAGTCATGGTCACAAGGTACTGACTGAAGTTTACTACATCCCTAAATTGAAAAGTAATATCGTGAGTCTAGGCCAGTTGGAAGAAGGAGGCTGTAAAGTTGTGCTAGAAGATGGTTATTGCAAGGTGTATGACGTCGAGCGATTACTGCTGGCGCGAGCACCACGAGTCAAGAATAGGCTCTATCTGTTGGAGCTACAGCTAGCTGCTCCAGTCTGTTTGATGGCCAAGACAGGTGATCAGGCATGGCTCTGGCATGCACGATCTGGGCATCTCAATTTCCGAGCACTCCGGGAGCTTGGGCAGAAGGGGATGGTAGAAGGGCTGCCACTGCTAGATCGTGTCGAGGAAGTGTGTGACGGTTGTGCATTGGGTAAGCAAACAAGGCATTGTTTTCCACGAGTGGCAAGCTATAGAGCAGACAGGCCCCTTGATCTTGTGCACACAGATTTGTGTGGCCAGATCAGGCCTAAGACAGCAGGAGGGAAGAACTACTTCTTGTTAGTAGTGGACGACTGCAGCCAATTTATGTGGGTGGAGTTGTTGACATCAAAGGATGAGGCATTCAGAAGTTTCAAGCGGATACAGGCGCTGGCTGAAACTGAAACTGGTGTCAAGTTGAGGTCTTTTCGCAGTGATCGGGGTGGTGAGTTTAACTCACTGGAATTCAAGGAGTACTGTGATGATCGAGGTATCAAGCACTTCACAACAACACCATACACGCCCCAACAGAATGGGGTTGTCGAAAGGAGGAACCGTACGGTGGTGGAGATGGCAAGATGTCTGCTCAAGAGCAAAGGACTTCCTGGTGAATTTTGGGGTGAGGCGGTATCAACTGCAGTTTATCTACTGAACCGTGCTCCCACCAAAAGTCTGAAGAATAAGACACCATATGAGGTCTGGTACAAGAAGAAGCCAAAGGTAAATCACCTTAGAACATTTGGGTGCCTGGTTCATGTGAAGAGAGTTGGACCGGGGATTACCAAGCTGTCTGACAGATCGACCATGATGGTGTTTGTCGGCTATGAAACCGGCACAAAGGGCTACAGGGTTTATGATCCAATAGCTAGAAAACTCCATGTATCTCGAGATGTGATCTTCGAGGAAGGATGGTCTTGGGATTGGAAGAAGCAAACAGGAGCAGATCGTGTTGATTCAGGCATTGATGTTGAGTATTACTCTATTGCCGGACAGGGAACAGCAACTGAATCAAATTCGGAAAATACAGATGCTGTTCAGGCTGATGATGAGCAGCAGGATCCTGGTCAGGTGGATTGGGACATTGATGCTGATGAACAATAAGATGCAGATCCAGCTACACCACAGCAGAGTGGTCAAGCTCAAGTTGAATTTGCAACACCACAATCTGGGGAGTCTCATGATTCAGAAGGAGTGCCTTTAAGATTCAGAACTCTTGACAATATATATGAGACATCAGATGAGCTAGTAAATTATGAGTACAGTGGTGTGTGCTATCTTGCAGCAGAAGAACCAAGAGGTGTAGCAGAAGCACTAGGTGATCAGTGTTGGAGAGAAGCTATGCAGTCAGAGATGGAGTCCATTGAGGCAAATAGAACTTGGGTTCTGTCAGAGCTACCTGCAGGCCAAAAGGCTATTGGGCTTAAGTGGGTTTTTAAAGTAAAGAAAGATCCACAAGGCAAGATCATTAAGCACAAAGCTAGGCTGGTTGCCAAAGGGTATGCACAACGTGAGGGGGTGGATTTTGAAGAAGTCTATGCTCCTGTTGCCAGAATTGAAACAGTGAGACTCATGATTGCATTAGCTGCACAGAAGGGTTGGCAAATTCATCATATGGATGTGAAATCGGCCTTCCTAAATGGTGATCTGGTTGAGGAGGTATATGTTCAACAACCTCCTGGATTTATAGCAAAAGGCAGTAAAGGAAAAGTGCTCAGACTGAAGAAAGCCTTGTATGGGCTTCGTCAGGCTCCGAGAGCATGGAATTCAAGGTTGGACAGGGAGTTGCTCAAACTCGGCTTTGAGAAGAATCCACAAGAACATGCAGTATACAGGAGGTCACACAATGATGGTTATCTCCTGGTTGGGGTGTATGTAGATGATTTGATCATCACTAGTCCAAGCCTTGTAGACATTGAAGCTTTCAAGAAAGAGATGATGCGAAGTTTCAGTATGAGTGATTTAGGGCTGCTGAGCTATTATCTTGGGATCCAAGTGACACAGAAGGATGGTGTGATAACACTTTGTCAGAGTTCATATACTAAAAGAATCCTAGAGCAAGCTGGTATGAAAGGATGCAATCCTTGTCATGTGCCTATGGAGAACAGATTGAAGCTGACAAAGAATGACAAGTCACCTCCGGTTGATAAGACTAAGTATAGAAGTGTCATTGGGTGCTTGAGATATCTGGTGAATACAAGACCAGACATTGCTTATTCAGTTGGAATTGTTAGTAGATTCATGGAGGACCCAAGAGGGAGTCATTGGGCTGCAGTTAAACAGATCCTTAGGTACCTGGCAGAGACTGTTGATTATGGCTGCAGATATGAGAAACTGAGCAAGTCTGAAACAAATATGACCGGCTATAGTGATAGTGATCTAGCTGGGGATGTTGATGACAGGAAAAGCACAAGTGGTTTAGTGTTCTTATTGGGATCTAGCCTAGTGATTTGGTGTTCTCAGAAGCAAAGAGTTGTAGCCTTGTCATCATGTGAAGCAGAATACATTGCTAGTGCAAGTGCTGCTTGTCAGGGCATTTGGCTGAGCAGGCTTCTGGGTGGGTTGCTCGGGATTCAGACGCCAAAGGTGAAGTTGTTGATGGATAATCAAGCTGCTATAGCATTGAGCAAGAATCCAGTTCATCATGACCGAAGCAAGCATATAGACACACGTTACCACTTCATCCGTGATTGTGTTGAGAGTGGTGAAGTTGAGATTGACCATGTTAACACAACTGAACAGCTGGCAGACATTCTGACAAAGGCACTCGGTCGTGTCAAGTTTGCAGAGCTACGACAGAACCTGGGAGTGGTTCAAGTGCAGCAGGATTAGGGGGTGAAATGTAGGATCTAATCCTGTGCATAGATATCATATTAGTTTAAGATCGTGACAGCATTGTTCTCTCATTGTCTTAGCTTATTGTCGGATAGGTTTCAGTTCGTATTGTCGGATAATGGTCAGGTCTTGTAATCAGTTCGGACTCGTGCTGCGTTCACGATGAGGACCGTGAGTTCGATCTCGCCACGCCACGCATGAAACGTTCCCGTGCTTAGACGGGCGCGACGCAACGTGAGCGGGCGTGGCAGGGATCCCCTATCTCTTTTAAAAAGAAAACGATTGTGTCTTGGCCCAGAGCTCCATAGCGGCTAATTCAATCTGTGTTCAGCGAGTTTTGCTTGAGCGACGTCGTGTTCCAGAGTTTGTAGTCGTGTTGCCGATCGAGTTCGATGGTGATCAGCGCCAACAGGGTGTCCAGCGCACCGCCTGAAGCTCCGTCAGGGAAGGGGAAGCAGGTGCACGTGATGACACCAAATCCGAACGCATTGCCCTCCATGGCCATCGACGCCAGCACTGGCAGCAGGATGGCCACCGGTGCTTTGTAGTAGAAGAAGCACGTGGAGTCCATCTTCTCCTCGGACGACAGCAAGATTCCCGGCAGCTCGGTCTCGAGCGCGCGTCCGAGGACGAGGTGCGTTCGGAGGGGCGCGGACACGTCGAGCTTGACGAAGAGGTTGACCGCAGCGCCGCCGGGAAGCTCGGTGTAGAGGAACCGCACGCACAACACATTGTTGGCATTGTGCGCCGAGATGAGGAGCCGCACGCCCGGGTCGAAAACACTGCCACCGGTGCCGACCTTCATCTCCTTAGGGGCGCTCTGGACATGTTCGCCTCCAGGTGTCGAACATCTTGAGGGCAATGTCAGAGCTGGAGAAGCTGCTTTGTCGAGGTGGGCTCTCAGGAGCGGTATGGAGAGGACGAGCACCTTTAAGTCGGCGAGCGCTGTGAGCTGCGCGGTGTCGGTGCCAAGGAGCTCGATGTCGTCGTGCACCTCGCCGAGCGTGGCGAGCTGCGCGAGGTTGGTGCCGACAATGAGCTCGATGTCGTCGAGGTCAAGGGTGGACGAGGCTGGTGAAGCACGCAAGCGCGCCCGCGGGGACGGAATCGGATACAACGATGCAGATGTTGCTGACGCTCGGCTTTCCACCGGCGGCGATGTGCGTGGGGTAACCGAGGCGGTGTCGACAGGTGCGGACGCGATCATGACGAAGGTAGCGGACTGCTTGGCGAAGTCGAGGAGGGAGAAGTAGTCGACGTGGTTGAGCCGCTCCTCCGCGTCTGCTCCGCGGTGCAGGCATCTGAGCGCACTCGCCGAGCTGCCGAAGACGGAGAGCTTCTTCGTGGACTGAGATGGCGGACCAGCGGTCGGAGGCAGAGAGCACAACGGCCAGGAAGAGTGAGACGACGGAGGCGGCTCCGGGCGAAGCCAAGGTGGACGAGTAGGGGCACGACGCGGTAGGCGCCCGTGTCGACACGGAAGAGCACGCCGCGGTGCGTGAAGCCGCGGCGAGCGTGAACGGAAAATCCAGTGCGGGCGCGGAGAAGCTCGCCGTGGACGTCGCAGCGGATACAGGCACCGTGGAGCACGCTACGGCGGCCGAACCCGCAGCGCGCGCAGTGGAGCACGCCGCGGTCATCGAAGCCGAGGCGAACGTGGAGGAGAGACAACGCCCTGGGCGAGTGAATTGCAGTCCCGCGCAGAAGCCTCTGTGGCGGAGAGCTCGAGCCGTAATTTGGGCGCGTCACCCCGAAAGGAGTCGCGGCCGCTGGAGAGCACGGAGTAGGCAACGACGTCAGGTCCGGACGCGAAGAGGGTGATGTGGAGGCGGGGCGGCTCGGCAGCGGCGAGCGCCCTCATCCAGGCCTCGCGCTTGGGGAGCGCCTCATTGAGGAACTTTTTTTATTAATAAATTTATTTTTTAAAAAAATTACAAAATTAGTCTCCATTTTTTAAAAATTGCAGGAATGGGCCACCAGTCGCCCGTTGGAAGGGCGAAGAGGGCCATGTCGCCCGACCAGTGGGCGACTTGTCCGTGCACTGGCATGGGTGGGCCCCACGTCGCCCGGCCAGTGGGCGACGTGGCGCATGTCGCCCAGCCAGTGGGCGACGTGGCCCATGTCGCCCGGCCGCGGGGCGACGTGGCCCATGTCGCCCGGCCACGGGGCGACTTGGCCCATGTCGCCCGGCCACGGGGCGACGTGGCCACCGCTATATATAGCGCGGCCGGCCGCGGCCGGCCGCTGCCGGCTGGGATTTCGCAACAGGAGAGGAGAGGAGAGGAGAGGAGAGGAGAGGAGGAAGAGGAAGAGGAAGAGGAAGGAAGAGGAAGAAGAAGAGAAGAAGAGGAAGAGGAAGAGGAAGAGGAGAAGAGGAAAACTTTCGGTAAGTAAAAAAATAATTTTATATATAATTATTTAATGTGTGTTATATTAATTGTTAGATAATATAATTAGCAGTTAAGCGATTAATGTTATATTTCGGTAGTATTATTTATATTCTTATTTTATATATATTGTTAAAGGTATTTATATTCTTATATTTCAGTTGAAATAATATTAGTAATATATTACTAAAAAGGTATTTTAGCTGAAATTTTTAGATTACACAGATGTCGGAGAAGTTAGGATTTCAAATTTATTATGGAGAAGGAGAAATTATTCAAGGTGTACACGGGGTTGATCTGTCAGGATTTTCCTCAGTAACTAGATGGGTGTCTAGGGCAAATGAGAGAACAATTAGTGGTGTGCAGAATTGGTTGATGCGAATATTTGGGCTTGACAGCAACCAACATGACGTTAAGGTCATGGGTATCGTTAGTCGTGCTCGGGAGGGCACTTTTTGGGAGTTAGTACCGCTTAATGCAACATCAACATGGAGAAAATACGTCAACAAAGCTGTAGAATGTGGGTGGCCTCTAGTCCTTCTTGTTCAGGCATATACGAAGGAGGTTCATGAGGTACACGGTGTAGAAGAAGAAGGAGGTCCGAGCCATGACAATGACAATGATAATGAGGAAGATAATGAAGAGGGTGATCATCACCTGTCATCTATGGTACCGACGGGTGAAGCGGACGAAGGAGAGCGCATAGAACATATAGTTGAAGAGATGGCGATGGAAGATATGGAGAATGAGAATATATCTGAAACTGAGTCATCTGAAGATGAGAATGAAATTCCTGTCCCACTGGAGTGGAAGAGTAACAGTTCGAAGAATTTGATGATCAACGAAGGAAATTCTGTGCCGTGGGAATATCATGAGAATGAACTAGTAGAGGGAGGTATGTACAAAGGCAAAGATGAAGTGATGAGTGCCGTGAAGTACTGGTCTCTGTCAATGAAGCGGTCTTTTGTAGTTGTGAAGTCCAACAAGAAAGTATATGATGTTAAATGTGTGTTTTCGGACTGTCCATTTAGGGTACATGCTTATGAGCAAAAATGGAGTACAATTTGGAAGTGCTCTATAGTAACAGAACATACATGTGAGTTACAAGAATTAGAGAAGTCCAATACTGCTCTTACATCGAGCTTCATTGCAGAGTACATGTATAATCGAATTGTTGATAATTTAAGGTATGAGCCGAAATCTATAGTGACTACTATAGAGGAAGATTTTAAATACACCATCAGCTATTCGAAGGCGTGGCGAGCGAAACAGAAGGTCATTGAGAAGAGATTCGGTTCGTACGAAGCATCTTATGAGAACCTACCAAGATTGTTAGAAACCATCAGACAAAGAAATATTGGTACATATTATGATATCATGGATGTGTCTGATCCAAAAGAGGCCGGAAAGTTAATACTTCGTCGAGCCTTTTTTGCACTAGGTCAATGTATAATGGCATTTCATCATTGCAGACCTGTTTTATGCATGGATGGTACATTTCTAACAGGAAAGTATAAAGGTCAGATTCTAACTGCTATTGGTGTTGATGGGAATAATCAAGTACTACCAGTTGCTTTTGCTTTTGTGGAAAGTGAGAACACAGATAGTTGGTATTGGTTTCTAGAGCGTGTGAAGTTAGCAGTGGTGCAAGGGCGACCTAATGTTTGTGTCATACATGACCGACATGCCGGTTTGTTGAAGGCGATAACGGATATGCAATATGGTTCAGTGGAGCGTGATCTTCCTCCTCGATGGTCGGACATACAATCAAGATGGTGCATGAGGCACTTGGGTGCAAATTTTTTCAGCCATTTCAAAAATAAACACCTTATGAATATGTTTAAGAGGTTGTGCAATCAGAACCAACAAAGAAAATTCAATGCAATGTGGAAACGTCTTGATGAATTAACAACAAAGCAAACAGAAGAGTTAGCGACTCGTACGAATCAAGACCCGAATGATATGTCTGTTCCTCTTTCAGGCCTTCCAACGGATGCCTTGAGGAACATGGTTCGGAGGTCGGGGTCATCAATCAGGTGCTTCTCAGATTGGATTGAGTACGAGCCAAAGGAGAAGTGGTCATTATTATATGACACAGATGGGGCGAGGTTTGGAATAATGACAACAAATTTGGCGGAGGTGTACAATTGGGTCATTCGAGGCATGAGAGGATTACCTCTTGTAGCAATCGTAGAGGGTATTTTGCATGGAACATGCAAGTACTTCCGTGAAAGATATATGGTTGCTTTTAATGCGATGTCAGATAATACATTGATTTTTTCAATATTCATGACAAATTACATGAAAAAAAAGGTGGAGAAGGCAAGCTTGCATCGTGCACGTCCTATGGGCACAGCAGAGAATCGCTTTGAAGTTCTGTGTAGGGATCGGGGCCGTCGTGGTGGCAATCGAGAGAGAATTGCACAAGAGTGTGTTATTCGTTATAACTCATGCAGCTGTTCGTGCATGAAACCGAAACTTCTACACAGGCCGTGCTCACATGTTATAGCAGCTTGTTCACTTACTAATTTGTCCCCGAAGCCGTATGTCTCACATTATTTTACGAAGGAGGTAGTCATGACAACCTGGAATGCAGAGATTTATGGTTTCGCAATATTTGGTAGTTTTACAAACAATCCTGGAAGTAACTACCTGCGGGGGCCCGATAAGGACAAATTAAGACAGAAGCCTGGTCGTCGTAAGACACGGCGCATTAGAAATGATATGGATGACTTAGAAGTGGGAAGACTGGAGCATCGGTGCACCAAGTGCAATGGCACAGGACATACTTACAAAAAGTGCACGCGTGCAACCACCACAGAGGGAGCTGCAGAAGCAGGACCTTCAGGGAATCCGCAAGATGGCCGGCGCCCTCGTGCACGTCGTGGATTTCGGAATCAAGGCGAAAATGCTCTTTAAAAATAATAGTATGTCTGCTTTTTTTGATTTTTTTGTTTCATAGTATTAATTATATTTATGCATTATTTTTTTACATTATTAAGATATTTTAGGTATGGCGATGGATGAGGGACACTTGGAGTTGTTGGACGCACAGTTGGACCAGCGCCACCGGTCCTACTTGAGTGCTGTGACAGGTGCTGAGCTACCTGTTCTACGGCCTAGGGTACCTCAGGAGTTGTGGCGGCTCGACGAGCGATGGATACCGAGGTATGCATGATAACACGTTCACTTATTTGTTTTACTCATACAGACGATTTGGTAATATATATTTATATATAAATGTTGTATTTGCTACAGGCTACGAGCAGCTGGTCTACTGCCTCTGTGTAGGCTTGTGCAGGCTAGTGCTGTTGAGGCCCCGGCCGATGCGGTGACACGGTTCAACTTTGACCGTTCCTTACTTGCGGCATTGGTGGACCGCTGGAGGCCTGAGACGCACACGTTCCACTTTCCTTGCGGGGAGATGACTCCCACACTCGAGGACGTCTCCTACTTACTTGGTGTCACCACTGCTGGACAGGCCGTCAGCCGTCCAGACGTGGAGGCCACTTGGCGTGAGGACCTTCTAGTCCGTTTCGAGGGTGTTGTGCGTCGACCAGACGCTCCAGAGTATCAAACTCTTGCTGAAAACCAGCATCACGGGCCTACGAAGACCTGGCTCTTGCAGTTTCAGGTAAATAGATAACACTATGATATAGTTCATTAACATCAAATATTCATATGTATGTTAAATGAAATTTGAACTTCTGTTTTCTAATTCAGGCCGAGTATATCCACCCTGCGGCGGATGAGGCCACTGTGTCGAGGCACTTGGAGGCCTATCTGTTGTGGTTGTTTGGTTGGATAATGTTCACATCGTCGCATGGGAACTCTGTCGCGAAGCACTTGATCCACTTCGCGCGCGAGATAGCGGACGCACCGCTCGACGCCGTGCCGCAGTATAGTTGGGCGTCCGCTATCTTGGCAGCCACGTACCGAGGTCTTTGTGATGCGTGCACAAAGACCGACCCGTCAGCTATCCTCTCTGGTTGTCCACTATTACTTCAACTCTGGTCGTACGAGCGGTTTAGTATTGGACGACCAGTCATGGATTTCTCGACTTACGGAGCAGGGTTGTACGGGGAGACGGAGGAGGACGGCCCTACGATGGGTTCGTTGTGGGTCCGGCGGCGGGTAAGTCTTCTATATCGCGGTTGAACCTGTTTCTATTTATTTTTGAATAAATTGCCCCTTACTATTATTTTCTATACAGCCTACTTGGGCAAACATTCAGGTTCACAGAGCCTATCCTGAGTACATGGCGGCGTTCGACCGGATTAGGCCAGACGACGTCCGCTGGACACCTTACAGCATGGAGGAGATTATCGTACGAGCGCCTAATGGGTTGTCGTCGTTCTGCACGAGGGATCAGGAGTACTGGATGACACGTAAGGCTGTCGTTTTCGACATCTTTGTCGAGGACTACGCTCCTCACAGAGTGATGCGGCAGTTTGGTCGTAACCAGACGTTCCCACTTCCGGTTGCCCATATTGTTCCTCTTTCCGTGCACGGGTAAGTATAAGACAATTAATTCATTCTGATTGAGTATTTAATATATATAGAAAGATAATTAATATGTTTTGAAATCCATAGTTACGTGCGGAGGGGTCTACCGACAGGCGTTACTTGGTCCTCCCGTATACAGCCGTGGGTCGACGAGTGGGCCAACGCACTACATGATGTGACCTACGAGCCCAGACCGTTTTCCTTGCAGGCTTACGGGGACTACTTACGTTGGTATATTCCTCGCACACGGATCAGAGTCACGTATACACCAGCGGAGCCACGGACCCACGTCCCCAGGTTGACGGACACGTACCCTGTGCACAGAGATCAGGCGTTGTCGTTGGCGGTACTATCTTTATGAACTTCAACCCACTTCGTTTAATATTTTTCTTATCGTAATTACTTCAATGTTCTCGTTTTGTTAATAGGCCGACATGGGTCACCGTATCACTGTGGATGGTGGATCGCTCTTGCACCGGTTGAGGGAGGGCATTCAGATGACCAGCCACGAGCTTACCGCTGCGGTCCAGAGGATGTACGACTCTGCTGCAAACATTGTCAAGTTGACGTCGTGCCGGCCCTGCGGGCGACAGCCGGATGTCGTCCCTCGACCTTCACACGTGACACACAGGCCTGATGGACCGACGGCGCCACTACCTCCGCGGCCTACGTACCAAACAGGTGAGTAACTTATATTTTCTTCGTATGTAGTAATGCTAACTTGTTCGTTACTTATAAGTTTCATTATTCAGGTCCACCTACGTACTCTGCCGGTTGGCGTCCGGAGTTCGATATCATTGGATCATCTTCGCAGCCTGCTCACATGCCTACAGGTACGATATAGTGGTGAAATTTAATTATATTATCTAATACTGCTTTATTCGTAACATTACATTCACTCTGCATGGTCAGGTATGCACTTTGACGGTTCGCGGCATCAGTTCGATTTCGGAGGTTCCTCTTCACACGCTGTACCCATGGTTCCAGGTATGACCTACTTTTAAGAGTTCGACACGTTATATATTAGTTTTACCATCAGCGTTATCATAACGTTGGTCTTATATGTTTAGGGACGACCCGTTACGACTACGAGGGATCGGACATCTCTGAGCACGCTGACACTTTTCGTCAGCGATCTCCGACACCCTTCGACCTTGAGAGTTACCTGCAGCAGGAGCCGGCGGACGTACTTGCGTCATCGCAGCTACGTGAAGCACCACCACAGACACAGCCCTCACAGGACGAGTACGCGACACCACCTGCTGCTGGAGGCCGTCCTGCACGTGTTACAGTTCCTCCTTCGCCGCTTACTTACTCAGCCAGCCATGTGCGAGCGGGCCGCAAAGCACCAAAGCCTGGCACGATTAGGGGTGTTGCACCTAAGCGTGGACGATATTAGTTTTGTATGATTTGCCGCCGATGTTGTTTTCTATGATATTGTACTGATACTATTTTACTTTTTAGAACTTGATTAATGTTTCACTGTTGTATTTTTTCATCTATTAAACTTGGGCGAGCACACGACAATGGCGTTTTCGCACGCCAATTGCATGACTGCGTATTATTTTTGCTATTTCTCTGACTTCGATATTTTTTCTGAAATTTCCGAATACATAAATAATATTTAAAAAACCCGAAATTTTTCCTGAAATTTCCAAATAAATAAATATTATTTAAAAAAAATCCAAAGGACCAGGTCGCCAGTCTGGTCGCCATTTGGACGGGCGACCTGGGTCTGGTCGCCCTTTGGCCGGGCGACCTGGGCCTGGTCGCCCTTTGGCCGGGCGACCTGGGCCTGGTCGCCCTTTGGCCGGGCGACCTGGGCCTGGTCGCCCTTTGGCCGGGCGAACTGGGCCTGGTCGCCCTTTGGCCGGGCGACCTGGGCCTGGTCGCCCTTTGGCCGGGCGAACTTGGCCTGGTCGCCCTTCCAACGGGCGACTGGTCGCCTAATTCTGTAATTTTTTGAAAACGTAGACTAATTTTGTAATTTTTTTAAAAAATAAATTTATTAATAAAAAAAGTTCCCTCATTGAGGGTCGCTCCTGGGGCCGGCTGGGCTTGGGCCCATAACAGGTGGATCCTGACATCGGCGTACAGGGCACTTCAGCTGACCTCCCACCCAATACCGAGTTACAAGAGGATCTGGAAAACATGAGTGCCACTAAGAGTGAAAAATCTTGCTTTGGTTCGCAATCTGGGACGTCACTGGACTGCGGACAGGAGACGAAGGCCGATGAGCACTGCTACTCTGCAACCAAGAGCCCGAGACTATTGAGCACATCATCGCGCCCTGCCCGTATTCCAGGCAGATATGGTGGACCATCCGAACGACCGTTGGTGCAAACACATCCGAGGTCGGAGGGGGCTCAATCCTAAACTGGTGGAACCGATGGCGCCAAAGATGACAAGGTGACAAGTGAAAAGGAGCCGACACACTTTTTGCCCTGGTAGCCTGGGAAAGTTGGAACGAAAGGAATGTCAGATACTTTAGGAGCACAACGTCCACCACCACCCAATTGCTATCCACCGTCAAGCATAACGTCGATCAATGGATCGAGGCCGGGGCATCAAAACTTGGGTGTCTAGCTAGCTAGTAGTCAGCATAGAGAAGAAGTTGGGAGATAGAACACTTTCATGTAATATCTAAACCCCCGAAACAGCGTGCTGGCGTAATTATAAAAGTATTCTCTTTCTAAATACAAAGATGCACAAATTTTTTACTCCGGAGGCCTCGACTTGCGGCGGCAGGACTTTATTCTCTGCTGCATTGAGAATTTCGATTATTTCGAATGCGGCAGGTCTTTTCTTGTGGTCAGAGTCCACACTTCTTAGTCCTATTACGGTGCATGCCTTTACTCCACACATCTTAGTATTATTACGGTGCATGCCTTTATTTGTTGACCGTATATTTCGAAATCGTATTTTGATTTCTTTCCGAACCTTCTCCTCCATTTCTCCGCTACCTAATAAATATGCCATACTAATTGTGTCAGAAGTAAAAATGAATAAACGAAATATGCAAGCTGAATTTGTTCATCTCACAATCTTGATAAAGTCTCTGAAAGATGTTTCACTGCTGTTCTCAGGATAGTCCTTGGATCCTATAAGCAATTCTATGATTATAACGCCAAAACTGAATACGTCTGACTTGGTTGATATGAAGCCTTTCTTCAAATATTCTGGTGCCATGTATCCACTGCATTAAGAAAGAAAAAGCAGTCACATTTGTTAAACGGACAGAAAAACAATGTTTGTCCTTATTTCAAAGAAAAACAATATATGTCTAAAGTGGATTAGCTTACAAGGTCCCCTCAAGGGTTCTAGTGGTTATCCAAGATTGTTGTTCCCCGAAGAGTATCGATATACCAAAATCTGCAATTTTTGGCACCATATTGCCATCCATCAATATATTTTGGGGCTTAAGATCCAAATGAATAATATGGCACTCCTGGTGAAGGTAATGCAAACCGCAGCAAATTCCCTAGTTTCCAGTAGTGTAAGGAACCACCGCTGGAGATGAGTTATAAGTAAACAAAAGATATCCTCCCTATCAAGACTTAAGTTGATCAATTTATCTTCTAGCATAAAAATTTAAGAAAACCTTGGTTTAGAAATTTTGTTCATAAAAATAATTTTTTTTAGAAATTTTGTTCATAAAAATAATTTTTACATATGGCCCCCATTTCTTATAGAGACGGCCGACTTAGGAACCTGTCTATAACCTTAGCGGGGAGCACTATAGCTAACATAACAAACCATTGCTGAAAACATATTTTCATGGGGGTGTGGGAGCCTACGGCACTGGGTACGCCCCTTTTTTCCATTAGAAAATCCTTCTCTAATAGAGGATTTTTAGGGATTGATGGTTATATTAAGAGAACCGTCTACTTAATCAAAGCGTGTCTTTGACCAGCTCCGAGAAAACCATCCATATTTTGTATACCAATGACTTATCCATAGGCCAACAACCTTTGAAAATAAAAAGGTATGTTTGCATTAAGATATTATTTACTGACATATATAAAAAGAGAAACGTCTCTAGAAGGACCATATTGTCAGGAATGGTTCTTTTGAGAGAACCGCGTCAAAAATGTACTAACAGGGGCGGTGCTCTTAGTCAACCACCCTAAAAATGACCCCATAAAAATACCCTTCTTCCTCCTAGAGGCTGTAGCCGGTCGCTACACCATATGAGCTTCATCATGGATCCATGTCAAAACCATAGGAATATGACAAGTTCTTTGGCAGCGATACGACAGAGGGCCTGTTGGCGAACCTGACGGAGGTCGATGTCGAATTGCTAGACGTTCTTCTCGGCCTATTAGCCATGAAGACGCAAGGCAAGACGTAAGGCCACCTTCTAGATCGCGTCATGGTGTCAGCACTGGTTGTTTCTTTTATGTAATATCAACACAGAGTTCTTTCTTCAAAGATGGTCTAGCCACGGCTATGTTGACCTCCTTGGCACTAGTTTAAATCGTGTTGTATGTTTGTTTAAACACTTTTACCTAATACAATAATACATAAATTTTTTTGTGTGTTCGTGAAAAAAGTAAGAAAGAAAAGGAAATACGTATATACTTTTTTTATAACATTTTTTTGACAATATATATATAACTGCTATTTAGGGCCCAAGGCTCTAAATACTATTTAGAGCCACGGTGGAGCGCCACCCGACTCCGGCGTGCCAGCTTTTAAGTCTCGCGCGCCTCTGCACACCCATAAAGATCTTGCCCGCAACAATAATTGTTATTACTATTCATGTTTTAGCCTGCTTCATTTAGTCACCAGCCACCAGGAAGTAAAACACGCCATACAAGAGTAGGTATTATTACTAATCCGGTAACCAGCTCCAGGCCCGCCCCAAAATTTCTCCACCACGATGGCTTTTATAATCTCCACGGTCCACGCCGTGGGCTTCCCCGGCTGCAACGCCGCCGCCGACTCTGCCCCACCCACCGGCGGCGGCCCTCTCCTACCCCAAACACCGGTGGCCGCGACGCTCCCTAATCCCCACCGACGCCGACGACGCTGCCCCCCTTCGTCCGACCCGGCGGCGACGCCTCGTCTCCGGGCGGCAGCGGCGGTGGCATTCTTCCTCGCCGGATCCGGCTTCTCGTGGCGGCCCTCTTCGTCCGACCCGGCGGCGACGCCTCGTCTCCTCCGCCTCGGTGGCCGCGGACGGCATCCCCGCGGCCGTGGCCTCACGTCTGGATTTGGACGGCGTGGCCTGTCTATTGGAGGTGCAGAGATCATCGGCAACATCGAACATTGAGCAATCCTTCCAGGCCGGCAAGGCGCAGGCCGAGGGCGAGGTGAGCAGCTCCGGCCGGCATCCTCCTCCAATCCAAGCAGATCACATTACATTCATATGGCATGGCATGGAGTTCACTTCACCCGTGTGCGTGTGCGTTTGCAGTGCCAGGGGCAGCGCGCGGCGCAGTGCGTCCAGGACGGCTACCACTTCCCCGAGCGACAGCAGCGGCGACAACTCCTTCATGCGACCAGCATCCTCCGTGTGGCTGTGTGGGCGATGGCCCCTCATCCCCTTCCTCTGCAACGGCAGGTAGCCATACGTGTGACTCTGCTCAAGGGTCCTCCTCGGCACCTAGATGCCCTTCGTTTCTTGAGTATAGCCTGATGGCAACCGTTTCTTCAGGATCTATTTCTTTTATTTTGTTACAATAATTTTGCCTCTTGTTCAACTGACAGGTTCTTTCTTCAAGATCTTCAATCATTGTTTCGGTGAGACGAGGAGAGCATGGAGTCCAGCCATAGCAATGATCATTTTTGAGATTTTCTCTTCAATTGTTATTTCGATTTTCTTTGTGTCTTCATTGATGAGCAAAATCCTGACACCACATGTCGGCATGCCATCCCTATTTATTTTTAGTTCCCTGATTCTATAATGAAGATTCAAAAATCAAGTTGTCATTTGTGAACTGATTGGAAAGATCATGTAATCTTTCGATGTAAATAAAGACGAGATGTATAGCCTGTGATGTTGATTTTTAAATTTGATTGGAAAACATGTGTACGGGCCATGAGTTTCAATCAAAGAATAATTTACCAGAAGTTTACTCCTATTGTTACAACTGAGAATAAGTAGTACTGACCATTGTCAGGATTACTACTAAAAATCATCGGTTTACTCCTGCTGCTACTCTTATTGCAAAAGTCAAACAATAAGTACTGAGAATCGTCAGGATTACTCTTATAAAAAATTCCCGAAGGTTTACTCCAATTGCTCATACTCACAATAACTTTCATTCTTAAAAATTACTACTAATAAAATGTAGTACTACTAATAAGAAGTATTGAAAAGTATTACGTCGGACGTTGTATTACTAATAAAAAGTATTCCTAAGAAAATGTATTACTAATAAAAGTACTACACTGCAATCATGTCGGACGTTGTGCCGTCCAGCTGAAAAAGAATCTTAATACAAATTATTTTGACTCCAAGACAAGACAAAAAAAAAACTTACTGCTGAAAAATATTCTTACTAATAAGAAATATTGCTACTAATAAAAACGTATACTAATAAAAAGTTTACTTACTAATAAAAAGTATTACGTGCAATAGTACTAGAGCCTCCTACCCTTATCCATGCAACAGTCAGTTTGTCTCTTATAGTTGTGAATTAGTAAGAAAAGTGGAAATTAGTAAGAAAAGGAGTACTAGTCAGCGGTAATTAAGGCACAAAAGGAGCGGTTGCATGAAGCCCATTTGGTTTTTGCGGCTGCATAGTCATTAATTCCTGCATGTACAGTCACAAGTCAGCTTTACTCTTGCGGAACTAAATAGCAGTAATAGTTCTGGCCGGAGGTGGACGGTGGCGCTTCGCCGTGGCTCTAAATACTATTTAGAGCCTTAGGCTCTCTCTCTCTATATATATATATAGGAGCCTTAGGTTCTAAACATTATTTAGAGCATCAGCCGGTCGCACGGAACCAACTAACGTGGTCAAACCTGTAGACCCTGAATGACAATATGTTTTACTTCTATTGAGAAACGCAAGGCTCAGGTCTCATTATGCAGCAATAAACACGGCATTGATTGCCATCTACTCAATTGTTTCTTATATAATCGTTAGGAGACCTTTTTTCTCTCTATTTTTTCCACTCGTCTCCTCACCATGGTTTCTCAAGTAGTACAGGCGTCGTTGCTCCTTCTTAACCGGTGGCCATGGCCTACTCCCCACGGCAGCGGTGGTGGCGGCTTCTTCTCCCCCACGGCAGAGGAGGCAGCGGCGGGTCCTCCTCCCCAACGGCAGCTGTGGTGGCGGCGGCTCCTCCCCAACGGCAGTGACGGTGCCGTCCTCGCCATCTGTGGTGTCCATGGCTACCACAGCAGCAGCGGCGGCTCTCCATGGCCACCTCAGGGGTGGCCCTCCATCCCCGCCCCGACGGCCGGCGGCTTCCCCGTCGCGGAGGCGGAAGTGACGGTTTCCGCATAGCGACGACGACTGCGACCGCCCTCCTCCACCCCGATAGCGACTGCGGCGGCCCTTGTTCCTCGACGGCGGCGCTCCTGTGATGACGGCTGTGGCCACGCCCCTCCCTGCTCCGACGGCGGCGGCCTCGCCCCTCCGTGTCACCTCCTGTGGTACCGGCGGCTCAAGCTCAACTCCCATGCATCCTGTTTCGGTGGATTGTCCCCATGAAGGCCAAGATCTGGGGCCAAGCGGCTTCTCCCAACTTGCGGTCCATCTGTGGAGGTCGCGGTGTTACTGGGCAAACCAGTACAAATTGTTCATCAGTTATGCCTGGATCCATTTTTACCGTGTTTGTCCATTAGCTTCACGTCTTCACTGTGTCAGTAATAGAATGCATCCAGCGCTCTGCAGATCCTTTCCAGCACTCAGATTTTCAGTTCGGATGTGGTTGTGGCCGTTCTCCTCGATTTTTTTTCCTTGTTATAATTTGTAACGTGCAGAGGAATATTGTACTGCATTTACTACTGTTTCGCATTGAAATTTAGCTCTAATTTAGTCATTGCGGTTTTCAAAAGTCAAACAATTACTACTAATCATCATTCACGGAACAAAAATCATTAAAACGATTACTCGTATCATTGCTATTCATACTACCGCTCCTCCTATAGGTAGAAGGAGAAATTCAAATAAAAACAAATTACTTATACCTTTCTTAAACAATTATAAAGGCATTGACGCTGATTCTTCATTTAAAGGAAATAAATTACTACCTTCCTTAATAATAGGAATTGACGCTCATTCATCATTAGTAAAAGGAATTACTACTAAAATGTGCATAGACTAATTTTATATAAGAATCTTACTACTTATTAAGAATAAATATTACTAGTAATTAAGAATAAATATTACTACTAATCAAGAATAAATGTTCCTAAAAAATAATTAAGAATAAATATTACTACTAACCAAGAATAAATGTTCGTAAAAATACTAAATAAGAATAAATATTACTACTAATTAAAAATAAATATTACTAATAACTAAGAAATAATATTACTAGTAATTAAGAATAAATATTACTACTAATCAAGAATAAATGTTACTTAAAAAACTAATTAAGAATAAATATTACTATTAACCAAGAATAAATGTTCCTAAAATACTAATTAAGAATAAATATTACTACTAATTAAAAGTAAATATTACTACTAACTAAGAAATAATATTACTACTAATTATGAATAAATATTACTACTAACTATATGGTCCGTTACGGGAAGACGATAATTTTATTTTATGAAAAAAATCAACGGTGTACACCTGTGTCTAGATGCAACACGTCATATACCAAATTGAAGAGAGAGAAAGAATATTACTGCTAATACAGGATGCATTCACGGTTGGGGATAAATGGTGCTTTCCAACTGCTGAAGCGCCGGAATTTGCGCTTTCGAACTGGTCGGCGCAGGTGCATTTACTTCCTTTTGCCGTTGAGTTTGCAGGGACGGTTGCGTGGAGGTCCTTCCTTCACTCTTGCGGAACACAACCAACAGTCATATTTATTGTTGCGACAGATAAACAACCAACAGGGAATTCCGGCTGTGTAACTGAGCCCGACGCCGTGAGTGCGCGCTAAACAGTATTTAGAGCCTAAGGCTCTAAATAGCGGAGTCGTGTGTGTGTGTATATATATATATATACACCTACCTACCTTGTAAACCACTCCAAACGTGCCTCGTCCCACTTCTGGCTCTTGAGACAGACCGCATGCAATAAATTTCAGAAATTACAGTGGCAGCGCCATCGGCATCGCACATGGATCGACTAGATTCTTCTCCAAATTACGAAAATCTACATATTTCGGCACGGCATCCTTGCTAGTAGGGGCGAAGCTAGCCGGAAATGGCATCAGGGTCAGCTTCCGGCGGACCAAGGTGAAAGGCCATGGCGCTCCCCCTGCTTGCTACTTCTGCCCCTGCTTGCAGGAATAGAAGCAGAAACAGAAAAGCCATGCTTTCTTTTGAGACCGTCCTGGTAAATAAATTATAAAAAGAACACTTTGCTAGCCCTGCCTGAGCATCTTGCCTGCCGGTCGATTTGCAATGCTTCTTTCTGCAATGGTGAGGAAGAAAAACTTGAAGCCTGAGATTCTGCGCAAATCCACAGGCCAAATCCGAGCAAGTAAGCACAGTCAACCCAACCAGGTCACAGCTGCAAGTCTAAAACATGGAAGTGTGTATGAATTTCACAACACGGCATACAGGAGAGAGATGGGCAATAAAGGAATGCATCATGCCGTCGTTCTCTTTGACTGTCGTTAGCCCAACCATCGTCAACAGACAACAGTCTCATGCCGTCGTTCTCTTCGACTGTCGTTAGCCCAACCATCGTCAACAGACAAGTCTTTTATTTCTTCAATTCTACGGTTCTAACTGCCCCGCATTGCATTATCATATCGTCATGTTCCTCTTCACTGATAGGAGAAGCTACCGCCATTGCTTGTCGTTAGCTCCATCATCATCAACAGTTTTCAAATTATCTGAGGAAGGGAGAGGAACTTTTGAACGAAGCTTGCAGGCGTCCTGAAGGAGCGGCGTTACTATTCTTTGGTGATCTTTCTTGGAAGAACCAGAGAAGGATAAGGATTGTAGTCCTGTGTTGGTCTGGCACTTTGTTTCGAGCAATGGGCTTACTGTAAGGCTGCTGGAAGAACTGCATTGTCTGTCTTCGGAAATCTGTCAGTGTCCATTTTATTTGGAGCAGTAGGCTCTCTATAAGGCTGTTGGAAGCGTGTGTTGCCTGGGTTTGGAACTCACTTAGTGTTTAGGACCTTGGTCTAAGTCCTGCTCATATATTGTTGGGACATAAGTATTCACTCGTGAATGTGAAGTCCTAAATGCTTTATTCCGTAATATAAAAAAATATATATCAGCGCAGCTGCCTGTGTCGTCCATCTGCACGATTGCTCATGGTTGCGGGGAGGGTACGAGGAGATGCACAGAGGAAGGTTTCTATCAGGCGTGCAACGGGCTTTACACATCGGAGAAGAAAATGGACCAACTCAGGCTTGGGAGGGGGGCGCCACCGCCCTAGCCAGCGCAGCAGCAGCCGCAGCACGCGCCCTTAGGGAGGCGCCCTATGGGGCGTGCGCACAGGAAGGAGGGGGCACAGCCCGACTCCGCCACCACTGTCCCACCAACGTTATCTTAAGTTTCCAAATTGAGTCTCCTTAGGTTTTGGAAAGAGATTGTTAAAATAGAAAGGAGTCAAATTGTTAAAGAAGAATATGTATCTATAAAGATCTTCTAGTTAGTTTAAGAATCAAGCTAGACAAACTATAAATACATAAGTGGTGTAATCGATTTGAATGAAGCAATTAAGAATGTAGGGCCATAACGCCACGGCAACTTTATTTTATGGACCAAATGTAGGGCCATAACGCCACGGCAACTTTATTTTATAAATGGGCTTTTATAACAACCGACACTTATAATAGTTGTATTTTTTCGTCTCCTCAAGAGAGATCTACTAAAAATAATTTGTATTTTCTAAGAAAAATGCAGATGAAAATCAAATTACGCATACCAATTTTCTTTTTACTGGTTATTGTTCTCAATATCACGTTTTTATATCCATTCATCTAATTTTTTCCCATCACAAATACAAGTAAAAAAAGATTTCATTTAACTTTGACCAACACTTTCTATAATTGTCATAAATGAAAGAGTTATATATTGCAGTAGTTTTACAATAATAAATATAGAATCGTCAACCATGTGCTATCAATCGATAGTAATTATAGATACTGATGGTGGAAGTTAAAAGGAAGAGTAAAGTACATCAGCGGTCCTTAAACTTATTACGTTGTATTATCCCGGTCCCTAAACTCTCAAAACAGTCATCTATATCCCTAAACTCTACTTTAGTGCCAAATAGGTGGTCTAACCCGTACCCAATATGAGGGGCCCATCTATCAGTTCCATGGGCAATGTGGCCATGGGCAATGTCCCGTTTGAACTAATTTGACACCAAAATAAAGTTTAGGGACCTAAACGTCTGTTTTTCAGAGTTTAGGGATCTTGATGACACAACAACATAAGTTTGAGGACCGATAGTGTACTTTACTCATTACGAAATTTGCTCGGTTGTCATTATCAATTATTTTGCTAAAATTGTTCAATTTGCTAAAATTTTATTCAAATTTGAATTGGATATCAGCCCAATTTTTCCAAATTTCACCCAAGTAGATGAGCTTTGAAATTTTCAAGAAATGAATCCTAGAACCTTGCTCGCCGCTCGATACCAGGAACTACTGAACCCTTTGGCGCCGTTCAACATGGCGTCAAGGGCGAGCACTATCGGGGGAGCTGCTCCCCGATTCACTCCTCCGGTGGTAGCCCACAACGCTCGCCATCCCTGGCGCAGTCGATCCATGGATTGGAAGGAGAAAGAGAGAGAAGAAAAAAGGAAAGAAAATGGAACCGCATGTGGGGATAAGGTCAAAGCTGGAGTGTGGGATGAGGTGATGAGGACACCAGCCATTGCCGGTATATGGCGTGCTATTTCGGTTCTTCAATTTATTTGGGCATGATAACGACGTAAAACCAGATGGACTTGATAACGATGTAAAACCAAATGGACTCCGACTCTGAGCAGTGACTATTTCTATTTGAGCATTTAACGATGGCACTAGCACAAAAATGCGAGGAAACAAATGACTCACCGGAACAGCAAGTTGCGTGACGGACGACACTTTTCAAAGGAGCAAATTAAAACAAACATGGCGCACATATACACAGAAAGGTTTTTGAAGAGAAGGGCATGATGCTGTACTAGTACTACTTTGCATGGACGTGCGCCGCCACCCGAATCGCTGCTGGGAGGCCGAAGATTATTATGAAGTTTAGAAACACAATAGTAAACACGCTATAGAATGTAAGCCCAAGAGTCCATGCAACCTTCATCCGAGTTCCCAATCTAGCACGGGCCGCACCTGCAACACGAAGGATCTGGTAGGCTTCCGAATTCCCATAGAGTGAACATGTGAGGATAATCACACAGACCGCAATCGCGGTCGCGTGAGCAATTGGAGCCAGCACCAGGGTATAATCCCAGCGCGAAAGCGACCACCAAGCTTCTTCCAGAACTCCGCAGCAAGAGGGCAGAAAGTTCGAAGTACCAGTAGAGTACAGAGATGCCGATTGCAGGCACCCCAACAAAGATGAGGCTGAAGGTCGCCATACACGAGCAGATGAACGCCAGCGTGTCAGAGAGGATGAACACATCAAAGGCGTAGCTCCCAGCAAGCAGTGGTGTGCCGGCGATACCATCCGGGCCGCCGCCGTCTTGGTAATAACCTCCGGGCAAGGTGAAAGCTGATGCAAATGTCACAGCCGCAACAAGCACGGACACAACGCCCAGTATCTGCGCTGTATTTGTTAGATGCGCCGAGAGCATGTCGCTGTCTATTTTTGGCTTGAATTTTTGGGATAAGAGGTCGGGGCGACTTCCACCGCATGGAGCTCCCACAAACTGTAGTGATAATTGTATGAGACCCCTTGGATTCTGCACGCGACAATGATGGGCAAATATTGTTAGTACATTTATTTATTATCGAACTGGTTGCACAGAGATATTGGTTTGCACTATATACGCTGCTTTGATGCAGTAGTAGCTAAATAGTAGTTACTTACCATATCATAATAGAACGACGAGGGGGTTCTAACCCATGAGAGATCATAAGGCGTCAACGCATCCTTGTTGGGTACATTCAGATGCACATGTTGATTCCGGATCAGGCAGTTAAAAACTGGCAGGTTCCCAACATCGACAGCTCGGTGTATGGCAGTATCCCCTTTGTTATCCTGCATGTTCAATAGCTCCTTGGGCATCTGGCGGCAGGCATATATTCAACAACTCTGTATGCCTCTGCCTCAACTGCGGCGTGGAGGAATGTCCTTCCCCTGGCGTCTCGCAGGGTGGCGCAGTCGGGACACTTGTCCAGCATGACCCTGACGGCGTCGACGCTGTCAGCCAACGCGGCGACATGTATAGGGTACAGCCCTTGAGTGTCCGGTTGATACGCTGCGCATGCGTTGGCTTCTAGCAGCAGCTCGACGGCTGGTTTTGGCCGTGGCCAAACGTCTGGGAACCACTTGGAAAGGATCCCCACGTATGGCCACCCCTCCAGGGACGCAGCCAAGTGAAGAGGTGTGCTCCCCGTCTGCTTGTCCCTCTGCTGTGCCAGACACTAGACAAGATGAGGAACGCTGCCTTGTTGCACCGTCAGGTCCTTGAGCCACTTCAAAAGCGTAGGCAGCGCTGCATGTACTTGCACTTGCAGTATTTAATTTAATTGTGATATATCGATAATCCATCTCACTCAGTGTACTACCTTCTTCGTAAAATCAGATTTAGAAGTCGTTTTGGCTAAGATTTGAGTCAAACATTAGAAATATAAATCATCAATAATTTTTAATTTGTCCAATTTACAAATGTGAAAACTCTATGAATAGATTTGTCTTGAAAAATACTTTCATAAAAGTATACATATATCATTTTTTATAAATATTTTTCTAAAAATAAGAGGTCAAAGTTGTGTTTTGGAGACCGTGTCGCTATCCTAAACGACTTCTAAATCCGATATGGAGGTAGTATATATGGAGAGGTACGGTAGTCCCTCCCAAAATATATTACATGGCTTTTAACTTAAACCAAAATCAAACTACCTTAATTAAAATCGACTAGTTCATCAAACACGCTCCTGCACGGCTGGGTAAATTATTTTAAAAATTATAATTATTTAAAATAGATTCCACAGAATATCAATCGAACATATTTATCTGTGATTCATTTATTTATTTAATATTCTTATAATATTTGAACTTTGATTTGTTTTAATGGGTAATTACTCTTGACATGTTTTCATCCACAGATTCATAATTTTTCACCTTGCAGTTACAACGCACCTCCATATACTGTGTTTGCGTTAACACTGAAAATCAATATCTTTTGTCACTTCCTTCCATACATGTATAAATGGTCTACACAGTGACACACATCATGCATATATACCTGAACTTAGTATTTCTATATTAACAACAACAGAATTAGTTAACCTACAATCACAATGACGAACACGGTAATTTAGATAGAAATTACAAAGATATTTTTAAGTTATTTTTATAATGGCTTGTATGGATAGTTTATACATAGATTATGTGTTACTATAAACTATAAAAGTAAAGATGGGTAATTTAGATATAGATTTATGGGGTTACTTTAGATTATTTTTATAATGGTTATTGGTGGATAAGTTTTTAGAAAACATAATAGACCCAATGGATATGAGATACTTTAGCATACCGAATTAATGGCTAGATGTTTTGCTTTTTTGAGTGAATTTCTAATATTTCTCTTTTTTTTCTAGAGTGTCTATGTATGATTCTAGGCAGCTTCATGTGGAGGCTTCAAAAGAAACCTACAATTTGTAATAGTATAAGATCACACTTAATTAGTACAAGCAAATCCGTCATGGAGATATTTTCATGGTCTACTTATTTAGTGTTGTAGATGTGAATTCTTTTGTATAAACTTAGTCAAACCAAATATAGGATTTTCATAGGAAAAATATAAACTAGCTAGCGTATATATTAATTTCGGGAACCAACATACTAGTTATTAGTTAAGAAAGAACAGCTAGTGATATTATCTTTTTTATACACGTACCTTGACCACGAGAAACAGCCGCATGCAACACATTTTGTCCGTCCAGTCCAGAGTAGGAAAGCTGGCCGTTATTTTGGTCGAATAGATGGCGTGCAATATCCACTTCACCTAGTAAAAACGCTAGGTAAAATGGGGAAGTGCCCTCCTCGCCCTCACGTGGAACGGTGGTCACCAAACTTGGATCCACCAGCAGCAGTTCGTCTATGCAGGACTTGCTGGCAGCGCGGACCGCCTGGTGCACGGCGGTCTCCCCGCAGTTGTTTCGCATCCACAGGAACTCCTTCACAGCTGTCATGTCGCCGGCCTCGGCGGTCTTGAGAGCGATGAGGCAGGAGATCATGCCGGCGCTCCCGGCTCCAGCGGCGCAGTGCAGTGGTGTGTCGCCCTTGTTGTTGCGTGCGACCAGGAGGCTGTTGTTGCTGTGGTAGATCGTCCTGGCGCAGTCGAGGAACCGATGATCGCCGGTGTCGCCTCGGGCAGCGACGACATGGAGTAGGGAGTCCGCCTCGTTGCTGGTCACTGCGCCGGAGAAGGAGGGAGCAGGCGCAGGCTCGACTTCCACGACGAATTGCCCCTGGTTGTTGTCGTCCAGCCTCAGCAGTTCCTTAAGCCGGGTGTTGTCGCCGCGGCGAGCAGTCATGAACAGCTGCGGATCTATTGTGCCCACCAGCCGAGCTGCTGCGCCAACTGTTGGCAGGGCTTCGCCAGCGTCTGCCATTGCCATTGATCATAGGCTACCTTATTGTCAGTGGTACCGGGAACGTGGCCAAACGCATATATAGTCGTCCCTCGTCGTCGATCGACGCGCTTGGAATCAGTGTTTTTAAAATTTTGTTAGTAATATTTACCGTGAAAACCTTTGCACGAAAGTAGCTTGCAATTGTGCAAACATAACCTAAACCACACGTCTCTTTTCCGGACGCTTACGAGGAGACGCCCTTTCTATTCTTTTGACAGTGAGCATGCATTGGGCACGACTGCTTTGATCTATTCTTTCGAAAAGAGCACGACTTTGATCTAGTGCTCAAGTCTTCTTTTTTATTTTGGGGTCCTAACTAATTATATGTTGACCAATGACCGCGAGGTCGTCCACAACCACACACGTCGTGGTCTGCAGCACATCTGCTACGGTGCTACGGTGTTTCATGAGAGCTACCATTCATGATAACTCGTGCAAAACCTTCTTAATTTTTTATCACAGCCGCCGCATATGATATTATGACATCTTGATAAATTTCATGATTTTTCGACTTCGTTTGCTTTTTATAGAATTTAAAAACATTCCGCCCACAAGTTCATGAATATGACGTTCGAAATTTCCTTTCATTGCCAAGATTTTAACATTATCCTAACCTCAATAACATGAATATCATTTTTTCATTCATTTTTTCTAGAATTCGAATCAATTGCAGTTCTTTGACTTATAAAAAAATTAATTAAATGAAATAAATTAACTAAATATAACAAACAGATCAAGAAATCTGCCAAATTTGAACATGGGGTACCATGTACTCTATGAGAGCAGCAGAAAAAGTTTGGAGGCCACAATGCCAAAAAAAATATTTTGCGGAGTCCCTTCAAAAGACACTTCACAAATATTGTGTTTGCCGAGTGTCAGCAGGGGACAGTAAGCAAAGACGATTGTCTTTCCTGAGTGTCAGCCTGATAACACACTCATCAAATAAATATTCCCTCTTCTTAAAAAAATTCCCTCTTGCCCATCCCCCCGCACCCACTGCACTCACTCCCTCACACCGTACCCTAGTCGTCGAACCCTTTACCGCCGCCGCGCCCGCGTAGCTGCCTGCCCGTGCTGCCACCTGCCCATGCCAAGCCCGCCCGCCCGCCCGCTCACATCCTCTCCGCGCCTGTCCTCATCACCCCCACGCCCAACCTCGCCCCGCCACGTCGCCTTGCGCAGCCGCCCGTCGTCCTCATCATCTGTTGTCCATCTGTCTGGATGCTTGGAGGAAGAGTGGGAGGAGAAGGAGGAGGAGATGGAAGAGGAGGTGCCTTGGCCGCCATTGCCCCATCCCAGCGGTTCCCCAGCCAGGGCCTGTTGACGGTCACCATTGCACATTTAAAACCGCCAATTGATTGAGAAATAAACATATTTTTAGCACACATGTTTTTACTTTGACCTGGTTCCACTTGTTTTCGAAGAAAGTATGTTTTGCAAAGACAAACTCAGAAACAGGTAAAAATGCGTAAAGGAAGACAAGAAAACACCAATTCAAAAAATGCGCAAACAAAGGACAAGTTGAGAAGCCACCTTCGTGACACATCTAGGCCAAGACACCACTGTGGGAGAGGTCTAGGCCCAATATGCAACCGACCCTACGAAGGTGATGACCTACCCAGGCTATGGGTGCACCCTGGTGCAGCTGCACCCCTGGTGGGGCCAACCGTGCCCAGCTTCAAATGGCAATTCAAGGTCGGTCCCTTGAAGGCAGTTTTGATAGTTTCCATGTTCATCTGTGCCGAAACCGTCCTACTTGAGAGCTCCTCCATTCAACACACACGCATTCAACATTTGGAGCCTCATACCTCATATCCCCCACTTTTATTCTTAGAGCAGTTTTAGTAGTTCTTGAGCAAGGCAAAGCTATCAAGGAGAGATTGTCTCCTTGGAAGAAGAAGAAGAAGAACATTTTGGTATGAATACAATGTAGGTTTTTTCCAACTTCAAGCTCTCAACTCTATTATATAGCATTGCATTTGAACTAGAGTGTAGTCTTGTTCATGTTATGATCATGATATGTGAACTAGTATATAGTTTAGATGTTATGATCTTGACATGCCCATCGTTGTTCTTCATCGTTCTTCCAATTAGTATGAATAGAGGAAGAACCAGGGATGAGGTGACGGCTCATCGTGCCTTCATGGTTGCTCTTAATCTAGCCTGTCAATTCGTAGGGTTGGGTCCTGCGGGGTTAGGAGTTGTTTTTAAGTACACAGGCAAGGTGGTCAGATATGTGGAGATTAGCGGATATGACTATGCCCCATGGGTAGAGGGGTAGGCGGGGGTTGGTATTTCTTAACGTAATGCAGATAAGTCCACTAATGCAATTGATGGTATATTACTCGCTGATAGATATGTTCGAGGATGGATGATCATGAATGGATGTACATGGGCCAGTCAAGTTAGGGTCTGACAATCGATGAATGGATTGAGAACATCGATGCTTTCTTGGAACTTGCATTTGGTGAGGCTGCTAAAGGAGCGAGTCAAACTTGGTGTTCCTGTAGAAAATGTGCAAACAGAAAAAGACAAACAAAAGATAACATGGCTAAACAACTTACGTAGAGCCAAAGGCATCCGCAGAGGTGTTCATGTTTTTTGTGGCACAGAAACCTCGTCACGGCCAGACAAAGGTTTCTCAACTAGATGTCATTAGACACGTAATGGTGTTAAAGCCCTAGTTTAGCCTGAGTCGAGATGTCATTACAAGAAATCCTATTTTTTATGACAAAATCCCTCGTGACGGGGTCAGTTTTAGTCATATAATGTACCATAAAATGACGCTAAATTTAGTATCGTCATAAATTCATTTTAGCCAGAATCTTTTGTGATGACATGGTAGATTGTGTCACATAAAGGTACCAAGTGTCGTCAGAAATTGTCTAGCGCAGGAGACGATTGATAACTGGGTTTTTGTGATGCTAGGTTCAGGGTTTACGTGACATTTGTGCGGCGTCACGTTATGTTATTTCAAAAAACTACCGGCCCCAACGTCCAGATACCCCTTACATGTGGACCCTGACTTCATCTGTTGACTCATTTACAATATATTACATATGTTTTCAAAAACCTATCGTAAAAATATCAGCCCAAAATTATAAGTACATCATCCTTAAAAAAAGACAAGTTGTAGACTGAATTACGCTTATCTCCACTTTATACGACGAAAAGTTATAAACAATGGATTTACCATTTTTCTTACAACCATCGTAGCATAAGAACATTATATAAAAAATATCATGAACAAATTCCACATATAGAAATTAGCAATTCAACCCGTCAAGATGTTTCTCCAAGTGTATGAAATTCAGAATGTCAAAGCTTGGGGGAGCCGCAAGCTCGCAACGCAACCCTATGCGCTACGGCGTCCCGCGTCCAACAGACGGAATAGGGAGGGCAGGGCAGGGCAGGTCAGGGCGCTCTTCCTCTTTTTCTTTTTTTTGCAGCTCAGGAAAGGAAACCGGCAGCCCCCCGTTCCCTCCCCGTTTATTAGCTGAGCTCGTACACGGGCCGGCTCTCTCTTTCGGTTCGTGCGTGGCTGCGGCAATACACGGTGCGTGTGGGGGGAGCGAGAGGCGGCGGCGACGAGGGTTTTGCTGCTCCGGACACCGCGCGCAGCGGCGACGCGACCGCAGCTTGTATCCCCCCCGGATCGAGGAGGTGGCGGAGGCGCGCCTGTGTGTGTGTGGGAAAGGGGTTGGGGTGGGGGTAGTTTACTAGTAGTACAAAAATCCAGATGTGTTACATTGCCATATATTGGATATCATGTAGGAGTAGCAGATGACTGTCCTAACATAAACATGCCTTTTATCTTCACCAATACGATGTGTTTCAGCTCACTCATGTATTGCCTACCCTTTTCTTGGTATGGAAGTTTGCTATCTGTTTATAACTTAGCATAGGCACATTATCTATTTTGTTATATGATATGTACAAAGTACCATATATTTGTTGAAAAATATAATATTCAGTAGTTTCAGTGTGGAGATGCTTGGGTGCCAGATAATTGTTGTGCCTACCATAAACATGCCTTTTATCTTCAGCAATAGGATGTGTTTAAGCTCACTTATGTATTGCCTGCCCTTTTCTTGGTATGGAGTTTGCTATCTATTTATAACTTGGCATAGGCGCATTATCTGTTTTGCTGTAGATTGACATGTACCAAGTACTGTATATTTGTTGGAAAGTAGAATTTTCAGTAGTTTCAGTGGGGAGATGCTTTGGTGCCAGTTACACACTGCTGCTTCAAGTTATGAAAGCCTTCCATTAGTCCTGCTTATTCATTTTTTTTGTGATTTGTCCTATTCTAAATGCACCAATCCTTACTTTGCCATCTGATGTTTTCTCTGCTGGTAATAAATCACTACATTTATGATTGTTGTGTCTCTATTGTGTGTGTATAGACCATGACTGGGAGGACAACAGTGGTTAGGTTGGGATAGGGTTTGTGTTTGGTGGTGGTTGCAGTGGTCGCAGGCCGTGAAGCAGCCGACGAGGCGGCGGAGGAGCAGGGCAGGGCGCAGCCAGGTGGCCACTCAGGCAACGTAGGGCGGTGGGGGTAGGAGGCGAGAGGGGCCAGGTCAACAAGAGGACTGGCCTCTCATGTGCACGATGTTATAGCGTGAAAGACACCAACTCGTGGGACCATTAGTGGTTCTACAGGGCCCTATGTGTAAGTGTCTCTACGTGGTCGGGTTTGGAACTATGGGCCGATGCGCCAAAGGTGCGCTGCACCCCATCTTTTTTGTGTCCCGCGTCTGCTAGTGGGCCCTTAGAGATCAT
The DNA here is from genome assembly GCA_023333625.1 of Bothriochloa decipiens. Lineage (NCBI taxonomy): Eukaryota > Viridiplantae > Streptophyta > Magnoliopsida > Poales > Poaceae > Bothriochloa > Bothriochloa decipiens. The sequence goes on along the minus strand of CM041636.1, from coordinate 45,156,524 downwards.
TGATTGTGCAATCTTGCACTGAATAGGAGACTTAGGTTCCTCCCATGCTATGGACTGGCTGATATGTCATGTTGCTGTGTAGTGCCATTTTTGCTTGATGAAGAATCAGCATACAACTATTAACTGATCAGTTATTAGCGTAGCAAGTAGGTTTCCATTGTACTTGCTTTGAAATAGATTCATGCATTTATATGCCTTCCTTTGGGTACTATGTTATTACACTCAAAAACCCTTTTCTGTTATCTTTAGTGTATCTTCGCATTTCGATCTGAGTCAATCCATGTCTCCAGGTTGTCTATTATTTCCCTGACAAACTGTCTCTTATCGGTAGACTAAAGTTAATCTAGAAAGAAGGCCTCGACCATTCCAGAAATCTATATATCGAGGATATAAGGCTGGTTCAGATCGAAGTGGGTGAGGTAGCATTCTGCATATTGTAGTTTTGTGTTATAACAATGTATGTTTTGCAGTTTTCTCAGTCTAACTGGTGCACTCATTTTGTTTTTCCCTCTTCATGTCAGCAGACTCTACAGGCGGTTTCAAAGGTCCTGTCAAGAAGGAACCAGAGTTACATGCTCCACTAAACTTATCAACCTTGGATGTCAAGACAAGTGACACTACGGAAACATTTTCTGCTACTGGGTATCGGCTACTTATTGGTTCCATATAGGATTCTTAGCTATATATTTGTTAATGTTTGTTTTCATTGTTTCAAGTCAATTTCTTCTCTCATATCTCACTGTTGCCCTTTTCTTTATTTGTTTCTCTCTTTCTTGTGATTTGTAACTCGGTTTTGGTTTCATAGCTAGTTTACCCAACTTACTCCAGACTGGTACTGTAGGTGTTGAACTGTTGCATTAGTTTTAGACTTTCAGTTATTCCCTTGTACTAATTTACTGTTTTGCATCATTTGTCTATTTGATAACTGAAGTACAACAGAATCGAAATAGAAGTTTTTTGCTGGTTTCCTATGAGACCTTTGATCTTAATGTCTATAATCCATTTCTTGTGTTCTCTTCACAAAACACATGTTCAAAGATAACACAGATCATCTATGTCAAATATAGATCCTACAGAACAGAGTGGAGTAGTTTTTGACAAATAAGAATGTCATTGTTGGTTATTTTTTTACTTATCCTAGAATGCGTGCTATTGAAGCACACGAAAACTATAGTAGTAGTAGTAGCTTCATGACTAAACGTAGGTTAAGTGCCATATATTTTTGTTATGTTTCACTAACATAGGAATGGTAGAAAATGTTCATTTGTTATCGTTATGATTTCCTTCTGTACAAGTAACTTGTTACGTCATTGAAGGCCCTGATAGCTTGAGTATTCCTAAATTTTTGCATCATCTATTCTGTATTCTTAACTATTTATATTATTCAATATCCATTTTCCAGGGCAATCTGGCAGTGTCTTTAAATTTTGACAATGTATAGCTTCACTCATGCAAATTAAACGTGTTCACTCTTTCTGGTAATTTGTAAATGTAGCTTCAATATTTCCTTGGCAGGCTTCCTAATTCTTTTAGGCTTATTATGTTTGCAGCAATGTTGCCCGGGCTGATGCTAAGAACACTTCTCAGCCTCCATCTCAAGTTGTATGTTGGTGGGTACCGTAGTACCCAATTCTTCTACTTTTTCTTTTTTTTTTGCTAAGTTTTACTTTTATTGAGTATCTACATCAGCAGTTGATTTGGTGGTAATTTACTCTAATAAAGCAATACATATCCTGTCAGTGTGCCATCTACCTCTTATATATTCTTCCCAATGAGCACCAAAAGAATATAACAGATATCTGCTAACACCTCAGTGCCTCTCCACGACTGAATACATGAATGATGATGTTCCATGATTTTTTTAATATATTGTCTATAGCTACATTGCACTCGACCAAAACACTGCAGTTTAACAAGGGAACCAAAATCGGGTGTTATATTTTTCCTGCACCTGCACCTAGGGGATAGTTTCTGATGACTGCCCTCTAAATAGCAATTTTCTACCTGAGATTTTAAGTCTCTCTATTTATTGCTTCATGGTAGCTATTCTGGTATTCTCTTGTGTGTTTACCTTTATAGGGCAGGAGCAACTTATTGTTAGTCCTATTTAAGTTTATTGCCAACTACTTATTTTCACTTGTGTTGTTTTATTCAATTGAAAGGTGCAACAGGGATGGAGGAAAGTGAGGGACATGGGAGCTACATATTCTTGCAAGGTGCACATTATTCTCCTTTGTGGTGAGGGACATAGGAGCTAATGTATTGCTAGGACTACAAACTCTGTCTTGTCAGCAACTATATAAACTTATTTGCAAATGTATAGCACAAATTTGTGTGATGTATTTGAATCTTTGCACTATGTAATGTATCATATGATCTGGGTTGTATGTGAATGATGGTGTGACTTTTATATCAATGTGATGTGACCTTTGTTGAGATTCATCACTGAATGAATTATAATGCACGACGACTTATTAACCATGGTTAACTACCTATACATGACGATAAGGTGGCTCACAAAAACTCATCCAAAATTGTCCTCAGTCTACTCATTTATGACAACACGTATGTAATGTGACGCGTTGACTAAGTTAAACATGACAATACCTATCGTCATAAAAGGGTACAATGTGACGTCAAAAATATATCGTCACAAAAGGTACTGACATTTTGTGATGGTTGACCATAAAATCATCACGAGGACTTTATATGACAGTCGTTTTGTGACGACGGGCGTGATGCTAGGAAATCGTCACAAGGATCTTTTTACGATAGTTTTTGTACTTTACATGACAGTTTGGCCTTGTCACACAATCCTAGAATCTTATAGTGTGTCATTGATTGTATGTTGATAGTTATTGGCATCCTGCTTCCGGAGGGTCACATTCTGCCAAAGAGTTTGTATGAGTCACATAAACTCCTCCATGCACTTGAGATAGCGTATGCACAGATACATGCTTGTCCGAACGGGTGTGTCCTATTTAGGAAAGAGCGACACAAAGTACTATCCAAAGTGTGAATCCTCTAAGTTTCTGGAGGTAGAATCTGGTGATGACCAGAAGAGGCAGATTTGAGATCCGTGCAAAAATCCTACGGTACCCTTTCGTTGGTACCGAGTGTTGACTCTGGCCCGGATGTTGCCACCCTTGGGGCCCGAATCGAGATGCAGAATGCCAAAACAAAGACGCGAATGCACAAAAGGTACGCACTTTGTATTAACAGAGCCCCGGCTAAAACGCACGGGACCCGACCCCCTTTTACATGCTCGCGAGGAGCGCCTTTTATAGCGGCCCGTAGGCTTTCACATGACCATTTTGCCCTTCTGAAACGCTCTGCCGTTTAGTGCTTTATGCCAACCAGGGCCTCAACCATGACGCCTCAGTTTGGCCTATGCGGGGCCCTAGTGGCCAGAGCACCGCCGTGCCGGCGTGCTCTGTTCCATCGGGCCGCTGTGCTCGCGGGCGGGCTTGCTGGTGGCTCTAATCCGCCCAAACGACGCCTTAGACGGGTGAGACAGATCTATACGAGCGTTTAGGTGCTATTCCTATTGTCGGAATCCTCAACGCCAGCGAGTTCCACCGCCGTCCCCGGCGTCCTCTATTCCTGATTCGCATGAAGGACCTCGCGACAAAATAGAAGGGCCTAACTACAAAGTCAATGACTCAGATAAGTAGTGCCATAAGGACCTGTTTGTAGAGGTTTGGCTGAAACTTTAGAAAATCATATCTAGAGTTTGGTAACTCCAATTTTGGTGAACCAAATTTTTTTCCTGCTCCTTGAGACGTCCAATTGTTATTAAAAATATGAAACTTTCCATGTTTATAGTAAAATATTAAGTTATGATTTATGCCTTCTAATTATGCTTAGAAAGGGGAATTTTCATATGTAAATCTATGTTGCTCCAATTACTGTAAAAATTTTATGGTAGCCTTGTGATGCTATAATTTTTCTATGGTAAAAAATTCTTGGTCACTGGATGCAGTATGAATCATGTATTGGTTTATCTTGTTTGTTGCTTATTAGATTGTTTATGATTAGTTAATAAATCAAGTAATTAAGGCTTAATGACTTAGGGTTTGAGTGACTTTTGGACTGACTCTTGACCTTGGAACATGACCATGATGATGTTCCTTAGCAACTTAATTAATTACTAGAGCTCATAATTAACTTGTGATTAAGGAACCTTGATGACAATGTAAATAGAACAAAATTTATTGTGTAAAATGAAATTTCAATAAAATAAAAAAAGGAGTCTTCATGTCCTAGTATCGAGGGTCTCGTTTAAAAAATACGTCGTCTTGGAGCTTTACTAGGACACTAGAAAGAAGCGAGTCAAACTTGGTGTTCCTGTAGAAAATGTGCAAACAGGAAAAGACAAACAAAAGATAACATGGGTAAACAACTTAGAAAGAATAGATTTACGACAGATGGGGGTCTAGCATGGTGAAGCCAATCGTACGAGAGAGGAGATGGTGAGACAATACGCTGAGGATTATGATGCCGATGCTAGGGTAGGAGACTAGTTAAATGACTTTCATGAAGCACACTTCACTGAAGGACGTATGGAGGAGGAAGCACACTTCACTAAACGACGTAGGGAGGTAGAGCCAAAGGCAACCGCAAAGGTGTTCATGTTTTTGTGGCACAGAAACCTCTTGACGACCAGACAAAGGTTTCTCAACTGGATGTCATTAGACACGTAATGGTGTTAAAGCCCTAGTTTAGCCTGAGTTGAGATGTCATTGATTGTATGTTGATAGTTATTGGCATCCTACTTCCGGAGGGTCACATTCTGCCAAAGAGTTTGTACGAGTCACATAAACTCCTCCATGCACTTGAGATACCGTATGCACAGATACATGCTTGTCCGAATGGGTGTGTCCTATTTAGGAAAGAGCGACACAAAGTACTATCCAAAGTGTGAATCCTCTAAGTTTCTGGAGGTAGAATCTAGTGATGACCAGAAGAGGCAGATTTGAGATCCATGCAAAATTCCTACGGTAGCCTTTTGTTGGTACCCAGTGTTGACTTTGGCTCGGATGTTGCCACCTTTGGGGCTCGAATTGAGATGCAGAATACCTAAACAAAGACGCGAATGCACAAAAGGTACGCACTTTGTATTAACAGAGCCCCAGCTAAAACGCATGGGACCTGAGCCCCTTTTACATGCTCGCGAGGAGCGCCTTTTATAGCGGCCCGTAGGCTTTCACATGACCATTTTGCCCTTTCGAAACGCTCTGCCGTTCGGTGCTTTATGCCAACCAGGGCCATACGCGCCATTTGCTATGTTCCCCGTACGGACAACTTCACAAAATCAGGACACGTGTCGACCGAGAATCACTTCCTGCCGGGCCCGCTGGACCTGCACACAAAAGTCCTCCCTCACCCCACCGTATCGGGGTTGTTAGCCCACCGAAGCGGCCGGCGCTAGGTTGATAGCGTGACGTATTCATGAATCTCTGTCAACATCACGAAGCTGGAGGAGGCGCGTCTCAACACAAAAATACGACCATCACGCGTGGTCCCGAATCTAGCCTTTGGCCCGCCATTGGTTTTGCACATCGCGACGCTCGCCCGTACATCTAATTTGGATTTCATCATCACGCCTTCTCGATTTGCATTAAGGCACCGAATCAGACGTCCTGGCGAGATTCGCATGGCGAGGTGGGGGATGGGGTGGCCATCATCTCCCCTGCCCTCAACAGTAGCCCTTTCGACGTGCCCCGAAGCCCTGGCTCGGGCCGCTTCTTCGACAGCCTTGCCGCCGAATCTCGCTCTTGGTGCCCGCTGCGCCTCTGAATCCCATTCTGTTCCTATGGCCGCCGAATGCGAGTACTGCTTTTGAGCTAGTGCATGTGAAGCCCGATGAAAGCCATCCCAAACAGCGATGCCGAATTTTTTTAACATAACGGCACAGAGAACTCATTGGATGGCCGTGGATTTCTCAATCGGCGGGCCATCCGTCCGTTGATATTCCAACAGACGCCCCTTGGGGTGAGTATAAAAGCCCCCGGGAGGGACCGGGACTCATCCATTCCTCGCACTAAGGACCTGCCATATCCGTCCCATGTCCGCATCTGCTTTTGCATTGCTGATTCGGAGATCTGCCTCGGTTAGATTCGGTAAGTATCTTCGCATCCTGGAGCTTCATTCTACTTCCTGTTCACTGCATTCGGCGATTGCGTGGGACGTGTTTTTCTTATTTCTTTGACTTCTCTTATTTAATTCATCGGATTTCCCTTTTGCGTTCGCTTCGGGTGTCATCGGCCATTCTAACTCCGGGGAAGTTGAGGCTACCAGCGAATCTGTGCCTGATGATAATTCAAGCTCGAATTCGGGGTCAGATTCAAGTTCTAACGGCAGCTTGAGCACGTCTATCACTCTAAGCGCAGTGACTAATCAGCCAGAAGCTGCCAATCTGGGGACTAAAGTAGGGTCCGGAGCTAACCTCGATGTTCATAGCCTACAAGGCTCAGTGGGTGACGGGACCGATGCTTACGTTGACGTAGAGGATGGCACAGAAGGCGCCGGTAGTCAAGTATTGGAAACTCATGATGTAGCAGGAGATGCTGATTCGGGCCCTTCAAAGAAAAGACCAAAACATGCCGCCTGGACCTGTTGCCTGAACCCGTCTAGAATCGATGAAGCTGCCCATGATAACTTCATGTCTTCTAGTCTTATCAGTGCTTTTGAGAGGAGTCTTTGTCGGGCCCCTGACGAGGATGAGATCATCTCGAAGCCATGACCCTATGAATGTCTTGCATTCAGGGATTACTTCAGAGCTGGGCTTCGATTCCCACCTGACCCCTTTCTTGCTGAGGTGTTGGAATGGTATCAACTTCAGATTCACCATCTAACTCCTAATGTTTTTACATGCCTTATTGTGTTTGCTATGGCTATGAAGATGATGGGCAGCGAATTAAATGCGAACATGTTCAGCCATTTCTACGATGCTCATCATCATTTAAGGTTGGGAAGCTTGGCGGAGTCGATGATGTCAGGGCCGAATATGGGTCATATAACTTCATCCCAGCCCGCAATAAGAAAGATTTGTGCATCGTGCCTGCCTTCAAAAACAAGTGGGACAACTTGAAGGATTACTGGTTCTATGTTCGAGTTTGCTTGGATGAAGCTGCGAGGGAAGCGGTATTGGAAAATTTACCAAAGGCTCATGCTCTAGCTTCGATGACGTCGGCGATGGTAGGTTTGAGCCGTGCTCCACTTTGAGCTCCGACCGCCGGTGACGCCGAGGCGCTTGAATCATATTAGCGTACTGCCAATCGTCAGACCAGTCAAGATTTAGTCGAGGAAATGATCTGTTCTGATATGTGGCCGCTGTGCAATGAGGTTTGCTTTGACACGTTTGAAGAGCGGGAAGGATATAAAGGTCCTGTTTGGCAGCTTGCCCGACCCAAGGGCTACAAAAATGACAAAGATATTGTGGCCCGGACCAAACTACTCATGAACTGCCTATGTGATTCATATGACAAGGATGAGCATGAAGCCCGCATTTGGATGGGCCACCTACGCCGAGTGAATCGCTCTTTTGATGCCATGGGGATTAAGTAAGAGAATCGGCCAGCCCCGGCTGCTAAGACCAAAAGAAGAGGCAAAAGGACCAAAACTACTGCTGCTCCTGCTTTGCTTGGCCCAGCAAGTGAGCGCGGTGGCAGGCTTGGTGTACGCGGTCGTGGCCAGCGCGGGCAAGGGGCTGCTGAGGTTCTTCCACTCGGCAGTGGCACCATTCTCACGAAACGGTGGAAGCGCGATGCACTCAGGCTACAATTCGCTAGAGAGCCTCACGATGTTGCAGTCGGTTGAGAGATGGTTGGGTTCCTTCGGCCCAAACCTATCAAGAAAAGCACAAAGTTCACCTTGGATGACCCATCTCCTTTTCGATTGGTAGACGATATGGTTGTGACTTGATTTCTTAGCGACCGTATTTTTTATTGCTAACATCTCTGCATTGCTTCGTTTGCCTATATGTGCTTTGGTTTTGCTTCGAGCTTGATTTTTGATACATGCTCTTAGTTTTTTGCATGCAGGATTGTTTGAAGGACGAACTGGGCACTTCGCTTCCAATGGCGCCGAAGCGTGCTGGTAACATGGTGGACCCGCTCTCCCTGGCCCTGGATGACATGCCCGCACTGAGCAGCGCTGGCCTTCTTTGAAAGCGGATCAATCCTAGGAAGCAGAGCAAACCTGCTTCGGATGACGCTGGCGCTAAGGTGTTGAAGCGGGGCGCGACTTCGTCGCGGTCCAAATCTGTCAACGTCCTAGGCGCGACTTCGAGCCATGCTGCCCCAGCTATGGGGCGTGAGCGCCTATCGAAGCATGCCCCAACTTGTACGATTGATAAGTCCCACTTTTTCCATAAGCATTAGGGGATAACCCCCGAGATGACGGCGTGTACACTTTTGGGCATGGAGTGCTTCCGCTGGACAGCACCCCCGCCGAATATGGTGAGATGCGGGTGTATTCGGGCGTGTCTTCTCTGGATGAGATGAGTCCGCTTCATGAGGAAGCTTATCAAATTGCTCGTGCTTTAGGGGCTGCCTTTGAAGCCCGGCTGGTGATGAGAGTGGACTGCCGGACCTGTGGCATTCTCCCTCTGGCTGCGGGAGCTGCGTTTGCACAAGAGTGCGCCTCGTCCTTCTCCGCCACCCATACGGAGAGGGACCTAATGCTGACTGACTGGGAGGAGCTTCACTCGGCTTTGGAGTTTCACTCTATCTCAGTAAGTGTTTATTCACTAAGATTGTTTGTTGGTTGCTTATTTTGTTGTCGTATGTTTACATTCATTTGATTCGCCTTATGACATGGCACAGGCTTCGGTGATCAATGCAGCCTTACAAAAGCAAGACAAAGCGGTGCTGGCCCTGGCTGAGTCGGAGCTTGAGAAATCTAAAGCCTGGATCCAGGAGATTGACACACAGCTTGGGGAGGAGAAAGTTGCCCGGCGCCGAGCGGAGGAGCTAGCCAAGGAGCTGCAGGTGAACATGAACACCCGTGATGCAGACGTGAAGTCGCAACGTCGGCAGGTCTACGTGGCCCTTAAAGAGATTTTGGAGAAGCATTTCAGGCTGCTTGCCAGCGTTAGGGACGATGCGGAGCTCCCGAAGCCCAGCCTAGGGGAGGAAATCTCCGCCTTCGACTACTTGCCGTTACTTAAGTCCGGGATGGACCAGCTAGATGGCGTTATGGACCTGAGCCAGAAGTACGCTGCTCTTGAGGCTTGTCGGGTGCTTTGCGCTGCCCTAAAGGACGTGGGTTGTACTCACTTCGAGGGGCTCCAAGAGGCAGATGACGTGACTACGTACTGGCAACCAGGTCCCGATGTTAGCATTGCGGCTGTCGGATTCTTCAAGGGCTACTGGGAGTCTAGGGGCCGCAACCTGGGCTAATTCGGGCTGCGATGAATCACTCTTCTGTAAGTTTCAAATGCTAGTAGAGTAATTTTATGCTTGCTCATCGTTGATTTTGTTTCCCTTTTTAGCATGAAAGGAAAACTTCGCGTTTCATGCAGGATCCCGCTGAATGCGCTGATATCAAGCAGAAAGTGATGGCGTATATCTGCGAGCACGACGATCGTGAAGCTGGCTCTGATGCGGGTACCCCTTCGTGAGACGACGCCGAAACACCAGGTCCACAGTTTGAGGCCGCCGTGGTCCCCGAAGCTAGCCCAGCCGAAGTTGCTGCAAACCTTCTGCTGCTCCTTTGGAACCGTTTGCCTCCACTGCTGCCCAGGATGAAACTGCCCTGGTGGATCCAACTGCTTGATCTACTTTTAATGACTTGATGTTAATGGACTTCATTTGCTGATGGCTCCCTCATGTGGGAGTTTTAAAACAATGTTTGCGTGTAAACATGAAACTTGGTTTGCTGGCCTAGTGGCCGTTAACTGCTTCACGACGCTTTTGTTTAGCGCTAGTATGTTGTGCGACTATGTATGGCCGATATTCATGAATGCTTTATGGCCTAAAATTTGTTTGATTCGGGTCATTTGATCGCTGTTCCCCGCAGCTCTGTGGTTGAGGATGTGAAATGCGAGGCTAAAGCCCTTTAGCTTTGGTGGGCATGCATTTGGATGTTATAGAATGCCATCCCCCCAACTTTTTTAGCTGGAGGGGTTATGTGGTTGCTAATGCTAACCATATGGCTGAAGCCCTTCAGCTTCGGTAAACATGCATTTAGGTGTTATAGAACGCTATCCCCCCAACTTTTTAGCTAAAGGGGTTTAGTCTTTAACATCTCTTATTTCTTTCTCTCTCTTTTTTACATTTTTGCTTCGAATGGGGCACCAGTCACCTGCTTATAGCTTCGCGTATGATACATTGTCAGTGCGTGAATTAAGATTGGTTCCATCAAATGGCTAGCTAGAACATCTTCATGTTCTGCAGTAGTTGCATCGTAGCCTGGTGCCTCTGGTGTCCCAGGCGCCCTTGGTACAATGAGCCTTTTGGTGCTAGGTTCTATGTCATGTTGTGCTTGCTGAATCTCTAAGCTGTTCATGAGGATTTCATGGAGCCTAGCGACTTAGCTTGCTTCAACTAGTGACAGTGGCACCCGAAGCAGGGCACTGCTTGACTACTTCACAAGCCATTCCTGGGACACAAGTGCTTCACTCGGCTTTTGTCGGTCTTGAGAAATGCCTTGGCCATGCACCTATTCCAAAAACCGCTGAAGAAAGCCCATTTGTTGCGCGTCCTATGCATAGCTCTCTGGATGATTTGTCAAAGGTGGCTTGAATCACCGCGCCCGAAACCTACAGGATCCCAAACCTCCCATTCCTATCTTCTCCCAACCGGAGCTGTTCTACTGAGCCTAGGAGACCTCAGTGTGACCGGTGGAAAGGTTGTGTTTTGTGCTTGATATGACAAGGCGCTTAGCGATCTTTATAGTGCGTTCTTGATGGTCGGTTGCACATAATGGCATGATCTCATTTGATGCACATTGAATTGTCATGTACCTTTAGTTGGGTGGTAGATGTGTTGCGTCTGATCACTTTCATTATTAGCCGGATACGCTTATACGATTGGGTCAGGGACTGTACTGTGACAATTATTTGTCGGTTGGCTGTTGGTGATTATCACGCCTTTGAATTTATGTACACCTGCATGCACGGCATGATGTCTGGTTATGCCAGATCTAGTTTTGTTGTCCTAACTTTCAGGAATGTGCGTGGCAGTTTTGTGCAACCAGTGAATTCGACCACGTGCCATATTCAGATTTGATATGCGGCGACCATTTTCGGTGCCTGCGAGTACTTTTCAGCGCTCAGCTTTGGCGTTTTTGCCTTAGCTTTGTCTTTGCCTTTTTTGGCTGTTGTCATGTGGCTACCATTTTCGGTGCTCACTTGGTTGCTTGCAACCTTATTTTGTACTGCCAAATATTAGAGCACACGGTTCGAGTTGCTCCTTTTCGGCCCCGATCGGCACCGTGTGCAAAATAGATTGGGAGAACCGAATGTGAATTAACATAAAAAGGATACAAAGGACTAACTCATTAAAAACCTCACACTTTTGAAAAGGCTTCTCCAGTGAGGAAAAAGAGTGCATCCCCCCAGATGTTTTTAAATGTTCAGCATAAAGGGAAAAATTACAACCCGTTTCAGGCAACAAATTTTCATGCATAAAAATGCCAAAGGTTGTCGACATTCTAGGTGTGAGCATATTCGATGCCTCTTCATTCATCAAAGTGTAGATGCCTGGCTTTATCATCTTCGCGATGATGAATGGCTCGTACCATTGTGGGTGGAGCTTACCATGCTTGTCCGGGTGACGAATGAGCACTAAATCCCCCGAATATATGCTTTTCCTGAGTATTCGTTTGTCTCTCTAGGATTTTGTTTCTTGATGGTATTTGTTGAGGTTTTCTACTTCTTTTAGCTTGCGGTCCTTGGTGGTTTCGATTTCTACAAGCCTTTGGATTGGTGTGGTGGCTGCTATTTCTGTTCTGAATGAACCCAGCTTCATTTCTTCTGGGGTGATAGACTCCTCGCCCTTGACATGGAGACATTATGAGCCCAAACAGCGGTGACGAGGGCCTGCGCCCACCTGCCTTTTTCCTTGTTATCATTGATGATTTTCGAGACTGAAGTGAATATTTCCCTGTTTACTCTTTTGAGCACGCCATTTGATTCAGGATGGTTTACAGACGCGAAAGCTAGCTTGATGCCTAGCTCTTCATAGAAGGTTCTGAACTGCGATGAATCAAACTATTTCCCATTGTCCACCGTGATTATAGATGGCCACCGTGCCGGCACGAAATTGTGCCGTGTCACAACGTGCCACCGTGCCAGCCGTTCCATGGGCCAGGCCTTCGGCCCACGACACGGCACATGGGCCATTTCTCCGTGTTGTGCCGCCCATGGGCCACGAACATTTTCGTCGTGACGTGCCAGCCCATGGCCCGTCAGGCGACAAACACATCATTTTCACAAGTGTCTGCTGAACTTCTTCATTTTCACATCATTTTCACAAGTTCAAGAACCAAGATTGACAGAATCACAGAAATAGTTCAACACACAACACAAAGACAAAAAGATTATATGAAAATGATTATCAAAAGAGCTGTTGCGCAATGCTGCCTCATCAAAAGAGCTGTTGTGCAATGCCACCACAACAGTATGTCAAAGGACCCCCCAATCAGTGACAGGGTCACTTTCCAAGTATGCTGTCAACTCATTGACACTAGATGTAGAGGATGAAGAGGGAAAACTTCTAGATGAAGCACCAGGACCACCATAGATCTTTCCCTATGCCTGCTTTCTTTTACCTGAAGGAGCACAAGAACCAAGACCGAGTTGCACCATATCTCTGCTCATTCTTGCTAAACAATCTAGTCATTTCATCTTTCATATCACCATAGTAAACAATATAAGAGGTACCAGTCTATTTAGCAAGTAACTCAAGAAGATTAAAGAATCCTTTCATCTTAGCTCTAGGATCCAGAATGAATGCATAAGAATACAACAATGGAATGTCCCCCCAATACTTAAGGAACTTAAGTTTCATAGGAGCTGCAATACTTCTAAATCTAGGATCATTTTTAGCTTTATCCAAATGCTCAGCAAAGTCAAGAATATGATGCATCATAAGTGGAGCAGTGGGATAGTAGACACCAGACAAAACACAAGTTGCATCATAAAACAGCACCAGGAATTTTATAATTTGTTCAGCAGCATACCAATGTTGAGGAGTCAACAATGCCTCACCATAATTTGACTCAATCCACACAGAAAACACATCTTTATATGGCAGCAAATGTTTAAGCATCAAATAGGTGGAATTCCACCTAACATCCATATCCAATCCAAACTTTCTAGGTCTAACACCCTTAGCAATGCAATAGTTTTTAAACAATGCAATTCTTTGATTAGAGGAATTCAAAAAGTTGATTGCAGTCCTAAAATTTTAAAGATAAGGATTGAACCTCTTTAAGCCAGACTTAACAATCAGATTAATAATATGGCATGCACAGCGCTGATGCACAAGCAAGTACTTGACTTTGTGAGGATCCTCATGAGTCGGTGTAGGATAAGAGCCCATGTAACCAAACAAGAGAGGTTGCCATGGGCTGGGCTCCTCGAGGTGCTCGCCGTCGGCACAGTGGTTGTACTCATCCGCAGCCACTGGCATCGTCACCACAGCCCAAGGAGGGCGGGAAGGCTGGTTCTGGCCCCTAGTTGCAGCTCCAGCACCATCCCTCGATGGTAGGCAGGGGCGCTTTGTTGCTGACAGCCTTGCCATCGCTCCTCCAGAGGAGGAGGACGCAGCGTCAGGCACCAACCTGCGAAGAAGATGAAGAAGATGAAGAAGATGCAGAGAAGATGAAGAAGATGCTAGGGTTAGGGTTTTGAGACTCACCTATGCCACCGGAGCCCAGTGCCAGAGAAGAAGCCTGGGAGCTAGCTTCCAAGCAGAGAACGATGAGACAAGCACCATTAGAACGACAGCGAGTGGCGGTGGAAGAATAGACAGCTCAATGACTCACATGGTACACTGAAGGAGGAGGAGGTAGGAGAGGGAGAAGGAGTGGCCAGCGAGGTGTCAAGTTCACTGGAGCAGGGCCAGCAAGCTCAAGGTTAACGTCGGTAGCGGATCGGATCAGATCGAGTTCGAGAGCGAGACTGAGAGAGCTGCGACTACGCGGTGGGGGGAAATGAATTAGGGTTAGGGTTGTGGGGCATGGCGCTGGGGCAGCTTTATATACTACGGCGGGGTAGGGGAGCCGTGGGCTAGGCTGAAATAGCCGTTGGAGTCACCAGGCCACTCACCGTGTCAGCCTTTCAGCCGTGCCATGCCCGTGCCATGGCATGGGCTGGATTGGCAGCCCAGGCACGGCACTGGGCCTCGTGTCATGCCGGCACAGGCATGGTGGCCTGCGTGTCATACTGTGCGCGTGTCAGGCCAAAAGTCCATGTCACGGGCTGTGTCGTCGGCCCACGGGCCGCATGGCCATATATAACCGTGATGTATGCTGGTACAACAAATCTGCAAACGATCCCCTGCCAAACAAAATTGATCAGAGTGGCAGATGTAATCTTTGCCAATGCCTTAGCTTCTATCCACTTGACGAAGTATTCAAGTGCCACAGCTGCATATTTCAAGTTTCCTAGAGCTACAAGGAGGACGCCTACAATGTCAACCCCTCATCGCTGCAACGGCCATGTTGGGTATATGGGCGAAGTTGGATTCACGGGCAAGTTTTGCTTCTTGGCGGACATCTGGCAGGCTCGGCATGTCTTAACGATTTGCTTTGCATCTTCGGCCACAGTTGGCTAGTAAAAACCTTTCCTCATTGCCCTGTGCGCTATCTCATGAGGTCCCCTGTGAGCTCCACACATTCCTGAATGTAAATCTCATTTAGCAGCTGAACACCTTCATCTCTACTGATGCACTTCAATTTCGGTGCCACCACCCCTTCTTCGTATAGAGTTTCGCCTATGATGGAGTACTGCTTTGTGCGAGATTTCATTCAATGTTCTTCTTTCTTTGATGAAGGCTCATAGGTTTAGGGTTTAGGGTTTAGGGTTTAGGGTCAAGCAAGCCTAGATTGGCGCCCTCCAATCGTCGCTTGCAATAGCGTGAATCGCGGCTGGATGGTCTTCTTCAACTTTGATGGCTTTAATAGTCAGGACTTGGAAGAATACATCCGGAGGCAAGGGCAAATTCTGTGCCGCAGCTTTGACCAGTTCGTCAGCTTCGGCGTTCTTAGCTCATGGTATATACTTCAATGTGAAGCCTAGAAAGTATTTTTCCATCTTCCTAACTGCTGCCAAGTACTTGATTAGTTTGTTCTCCTTTGCAGTGTACTCTTTCTGCACATGACCTACAACCATCTGCGAATCAGATTTGATGATGCATCTGCGAACGCCCAAGACCCTCAATTTTCTAAGGCCCAGCAGCACTAGTTCGTATTCGGCGGTATTGTTGGTTGTGAGAAACTAGAGTCTTGTAGCATATCGGATCTTCAGCCCATTTTGGGGTGTGAGCACTGCTGAGATACCAGCGCCTGTGAAGCACCAGGCTCTATCACAATGCATTGTCCACACCGCCTCTTCGAACTGCAAGGTTGTATTATCTGCGCTAGGTGTCTAGTCGGCTATGAAATTAGCAATTATCTGGGATTTGATCGCTGATCTGTGCTAGAAATCAATCACAAACTTGTTCAACTCGGCGGCCTATTTACCCACATGGCCTATTGCTTCGGTATTGTAGAACAAGGAGTCCAGGGGTTGAGCTGATAGTCATTGGATGTGGTGCACCTGAAAGTAATGCTTCAGCTTTCTGGAAGCCATCACCACCGTATACGCGATTTTCTCTAGCTCTGAATAGTTTAGCTTTGGTCCAGACAAGGCCTTGGACACGAAGTAGATTGGGAACTGCTTCATCTTCCCCTTGTGCTCTTTCTCCTCAACCAACACTGCACTTACAGCCACCGACGACGCTACCATGTACAGTAACAGCACCGCATCTGGCGAAGGTTTGGACAATGTTGTGAGCTTCATCAAGTATGCTTTCAGATCATCGAAGGCCTGCTACTGCTCTGGTCCCCACTCAAATTTGTCGGCCTCTCTCAGGGCCCTGAAGAATGGTAATCCCCTTTTAGCTGATCTTGAGATGAATCAGCCGAGTGATGCGATTCGGCCCGTTAGCTTTTGCACTTGCTTCTTGGATTGAGGTGGCTTCATGTTTACTAAGGCAGCAATCTTATCTGGGTTCGCTTCTATGCCTCTGGCTGATACTAGACAACACAGCAGTTTCCCTTTGCTTATGCCGAATATGCATTTCTCCGAATTTAATTTCAAACCACTGGACTGCAAGTTGGCGAATGTCTCCTTTAGGTCTTCTATGTGCATCTGCTTCTTGTCACTCTTGACTACTATGTCATCGACATAAGCTACAAGACTGTGCTTCTTCTTTTGCTCGTAGAACACTTTGTCGGTCATTCTAGAGAAAGTTGGCCCTACATTCCTGAGACCCTCTGGCATTCGCTTGTAACAATAAGTTCCCCCGGGGGTGATAAAGCTTGTCTTTTCTTCATCTACTGGATTCAGCCAGATCTGGTGATACCCAAAGAAACAATCCAATAGGTTCATTCGTTCACAACTAGCGGTGATGTCGATGAATTTGTCGATTCTGGGCAATGGGTACGGGTCCTTCGAGCAGTGTTTGTTGAGATCAGTGAAATTAACACACATCCGCCCTTTTTTGCTCTTCTTCTTCACCATTACGACGTTGGCCAGCCACTCAGGGTACTACACCTTTCGGATAACACCAGCGTCGAGCAACCTTTGGACTTCGGTGCTTGCTGCCTCCGCTCTCTAGGCTGACATTTTCCAAAGCCTCTGCTTTTTTGGTTTTGCAGATTTGTCCACAATCAAATTATGCTACGCGAGTGTGTGATCTACCTCGAGGAGATCTTGAGTGGACCAAGCAAACAATAGTGTTGTCATCCAGAAACTTTAGCAATTCTTTAGCTTCGCCGCTGCCAAGTCCGATCCCAATGTGAACACATTTGTCTGGCCTATTGGCACTCAACGGTACACAAATTGTATCTTTGCTGGGCTCGGCCTTCGGTTCTTTCTTCTTATCTGACTCCAGATCATCTTCACTGGGCTGCCTAGCTTGCTTCACCTCAGGGATCATGTTGTACCCTGGTATTGGCTTGCCATCGATTTTTCTTGCGGCAACTTGGTCACCTCGGATTGTAATGATGCCAAACGGAGAGGGCATTTTAATGCACAAGTAACTCTGTTTGATGATCATGTCAAACTTGTTGATGATGCCCCTACCGAATATGGCTGTATAAGGGTACGGCATGTCCAGAATATTGAATGTGATTTCCTCTACCCTGACCTTTTCCCCTTCGTTGAATGCCACAGTCACAGTCTTCTTACCTATTGGATCTATTCTCTTCGCCCTGAAACCGAATAGAGCGCTTTCGGGTGGCTCAAGAGACTTTCTGTCTTGCTTCATGCTGTCGAACACCTTGGTGAATATGATATCCACCGAGCTGCCATTGTTGACTAGGATGTTGTGGAGTGTGTACCTGGCTATGAACGTAGTTGCGACGAAGGCGTCGCAATGTGGGTAATCCCGAAGCTGAAAATCTTCTTCATTGAAAATTATGGGTTCCAGTTTCCAAGCCGGAATGTTGACTGGGCACCTCAGGGACACGGAAAGCACCCGGCGTTCGAATTCCCTTCTTGCTCTCTTGCCGTCATGCTCACAGTTAGATCTGCCTTTAATGGCGTATATGTGACCATTTGTGGGCAAGGCGGTGTTGACAATCTGCAACGCCTTAGAGTTCTCCAACTTCGGGACCAGCTGTTGTCCTTGCTGTGGTTGCTCTGCTACCGCTGATGAGGATGCGGCAACCAAATTTATCTGTGGCTGAGCCAGAGGAAAAGTTAGCTGAACGTATGGCTGGGCTTGTTGCCAGTACACTGGCTCCTGGTAAATGTAGGGGTTGTAACTCGATTGGTATTGAGTGTCGAAGGCCTGCTGATGCATTGGGTACCCTGCCGCAGTATCCCTTGGTGCGTTGTGGAAAACCTGCTTCGCATTTTTTTGCCTGCTTGGGAGCTTCGTCCTTCTCACGTTGCTCCTTGGCCAACAAAGTATATTTGCATTCCTTTGAGAAATAACCCTTGTTTTTTCCACACACAACACAGTACGGGGTTCTCGGACCTCTGCCATGGCCTCTCCTGCGGCCTCGGCCGCCTCGACCCCATCTGCCATTATGACCGTTTCCTCTTCATTGACCTTTGTTCTGTTGCTGATGCTCCTATGCTGCCTGAGGCTGCTCTTCTTGCATCACATTTACTGCTTTTTGAGCTGGCTGCGTGGGTTGCTTCGGGGTTGTCTGCTTAAGACTATTCCTTGCCGCTTTCCTTCTTTCCTGTTCGACCTCGGATCTGGCAAATTTTCTCATTTCGTGAAATAATTGGTTGACTGAATTCGGGATCTCTCTGGACAGGACTTCGGCACAGGGTCCTTCCCTGAGTCCCTTTATTGCCGTGGCGATGATAACATCATCGGACACGTTCGGTAGCTGTGCTTTCATCTGTATGATCCTTTCCAGGTAGGTGGACAGAGGTTCATCGTCCGGTTGAAACAGTGTGAGCAAATCCATCATAGTTTTCTGCTCGGACTGGAGCCCCTGGAAGGTGACTAGGAGGTCGCTCTTCACCTAATTCCACGGAGTGATTGAAAAAGGCCTTAGGGACATGTACCAATCGTGAGCAACATCTTCAACTACCATAACGAGTGACTTGGCCAGTATCTTATCATTACCCCCAGCCGAATGTACTAAAGCTTCGAAGCTGGAGATGAATTTTCTCGGGTTGGAACGGCCATTGAACGACGGTATCTTTGTTTTGAAACCCGGTGGCCATGGGTACCATTGTAACTCAATGGACAGTGGAGAGGATGCATCCTGGTCGATGCAGGCCTCCCATGGTTCTTCGCGGATTCGTGCATCGGCCCCCTCGGGAGCATGAACTTCGGGGGCCGTATTTGCCTGCAGTGCTTGTAGCTCTTGCTGAATCCTTGCAGCTTCGGCTGCCGCTTGAATGATTGCCTGCTAAGTGGCAGCTTCACGATTCCTGGCCACAACTTAGTTAGCCAATTGGTCCCGCTGCTGCTTTAGCACTTCCAACCTCTGCTGTTGCTCATGAAGTGCTCTAAGCAATCTGGCATTTTCGGTGTCTAGTGGATTTGGTGCCTCAGGATCCTGATCAGCACCGGCCAGCTAGTTCGCCAGACCGTCACCCGTTGGTGGCTCCTCGCGAGCTGCCATTGGTGGCTCTTCGCGATCTTCTTCATCACCGGTCGGTGGCTGCTCCCTCGGTGGTAACGATGCAGACACTGTGCTTGTGCTGCTGGACGGGGGCATACCAAAGTGAGGCATCGAAGCTGCACCAGGCTCGGATGCGTGGACAGTGCTCGGCTGCGCACCCGAAGTTGCAGTTAGGTCACTGGCCGGAGACATGATGACTGGAACGTCTTGTACCACAGGGTTCGCTTTTCTTGCGTAGTTTGCCTTCTGTCTGCGTGGTCGCATTAGCTGCCTCGATCGACAACCACAGACGGCGCCACTGTTGATTCTGGCCCGGATGTTGCCACCCTCGGGGCCCGAATCGAGATGCGAAATGCCAAAATGAAGACGCGAATGCACAAAAGGTACGCACATTGTATTAACAGAGCCCGGCTAAAACGCACGGGACCCGACCCCCTTTTACATGCTTGCGAGGAGTGCTTTTTATAGCGGCCCGTAGGCTTTCACATGACCATTTTGCCCTTCCGAAACGCTCTGCCGTTCGGTGCTTTATGCCAACCAGGGACATACGCGCCATTTGCTGTGTTCCCCCATACGGACGGTTTCACGAAATCAAGACACGTGTCGCCCGAGAACCGCTTCCCGCCGGGCCCTCTGGACCTGCACACAAAAGTCCTCCCTCGCCCCGCCGCATCGGGGCCGTTAGCCCGCCGAAGCGGCTGGCGCTAGGCTGACAGCGCGACGTATTCATGAATCTCTGTCGACATCGCGAAGCTGGAGGAGGCGCGTCTCAACACACAAATACGTCCGTCATGCGCGGTCCCGAATCTAGCCTTTGGCCCGCCATTGGTTTTGCACATCGCGACGCCCGCCCGTACGTCTGATTCGGATTTTGTCATCACGCCTTCCCGATTCAGGGTAAGGCACCGAATCAGACGTCCTGGCGAGATTCGCATTGCTAGGTGGGGGATGGGGTGGCCATCATCTCCCCTGCCCCCAACACCGAGGACCCACGAACTGATGATATGGCACAAAATAGCAAATGATACAATCCTGACAAGCTAGTACATTCCCATACTAAAATTGGATATGCTTTTAATGATCTACCATTACAACACACCGCCTTAAATGGGTGTGGGTTACGATGCCTAAGAACAAGGCTAATAATATAGCCGATTTACTGGCTCTATGAATCCTTATAGGCTTCTGTTAGCCTACCCATCAGTGGCGGATCAAAGGGGGAGCTGCCGGGGCTATAGCCCCCTAATGATCCTATTTTTTCATTAGATCACTCTTACTTAGCACTAAATCACCTTTAATTTCTAGCTTTAGCTTTAAATCTTAATTGTTCAGCCCCTTTAATCCAAATCATGGATCCGCCACAGCCACCCATATAGTAGTTAGCTTTTCACAATTAATACATAGCCCACTTATCAAAAGAATAATAATCGGTACTTTCTCAGTCCATTAACCTCCATCGTCTAAGCAAAAGTAGTTTTTCCAATAATATCCATCACTAAGGTTGCATGCCATTATTGCCGGTCACTCTTTGGTTGCATGCGCACGTCTCCCTAGTGAATTTAGGCAATGGTGGCTTCTTCTTGTTTGTATGTAAGCATGCACATTAATTTGATCACTGCGTTTACTGCAAAGGATATGGACCATTCGTGCTTCTTGGTCTATACACATAAGGCTTAGAAGATGAAGATTAATAGACGGAGAGAGTAGTATATCTATATCTCTATATTTGTACCACTAAAAATTTTACCACGCAAACAAATGCACCTGCGACGAGTTAGCGCACTCCGGATTCCTACGGATGAGACCCACACTCGCAGCTTCGCTCAATACCGCCGTCGCCCTCTACCGCCAACCACCCTCCTATCGCCAAACACCCCAATCCGCTGGCACGTTGACCGCCCAATGGATGGCCTCGGCTGCTCGGCCGTCGGCATCCCGGGTCTCGATCCCGTGGCTGCGACCGTTGAAGGCTTTTGCCTGCTGAGAGAGTGGCTAGCAGATTGCCGTGAGAGAGTCGCCTGAGCGAGAGTCCAGCCGCCCTTCTAGTTTCAACCGCCGCCGGCCCCCTGCCTCCACGGCGAGCTCGTCGGCGGTAGTGCAGGCGGGCCGGCCCCCCCTCCTCCTCTACTCCCGTTCCTCTTTCTTCCCCCTTGTAAAATCCCAGGCCTAGATGGACAGAATAACTAGTCCGAGTTGTAAAGATGAAGCCGAAGCCATGGGAGCAGACATGGAACAAGATAAAGCAATGGCGGATGTGCTCCAGTAGTAGCACAAGCGAGTGTCCAACGGGGCATGCCTCCACAGCCTCCTCTTCGTGCTCCTGCTTGCCGCCACGGGCGTGATGGCGAGGGCTACGGGCGGTGAGCGCGTCCTGGCGTCGTGCGTCGCTCTACTCACGGCGGCGCATGCCGCCAATATGAGCACGACATAGATAATCTTGCTGGGCCTAACAACTGCGCCTCTCAGAGGTCCTCCGAGGTTGTCGGCTCGCCTCGCGGTGCTCGTAGCCGTCCTGCGGTTGCTGGGCCTATCCACGGTGGCTGAGTCGTGCACAGGGATCCCGCGCGGGCGACGCCAAGCTTCTTCGACGCTAAAGTCGTCGTAGTCAAGGGACAGATCATCCTGCGAGATCCAGATCTCCGACGCTGAGTTCATCGACTCCGGGTTGAGGTGGGGCCCACAGCAACGACGTGCGCTGCATGCACGTCCCCACGCGGTGTGGCGGTTCCCCCCTCCACGCCAGGCAACCATCCACGTGCATATCCTGGAGCCCACTGCAGACTTTAAACTCGCATCGTTATTTTGTATTTCTTTCTATTTTATTTTTGTTTTCTTTTGCGTCGTACAACACTCACATTGTACATTGTAGGTTCTTATTCAGACATAGACGCCTTGTTTCTCTGTCTTCTTTCTTTTAGCGGTTGTGTTTTGCTTGCTCTACAGCGCCCTCGGTCTTTGAATTCCTCGTTTCATTTAGACAACTATTTCTTTGGCACGAGGTTGACGATACTGTCTCCATCTGGGTCTTTGGATTGAGCTTCTGCTACATCCGACAACGTCATCAACATCATCCTTTGGTTGTTGGCATGATTCTTTGTCAACGGCTCTATCAACCCTCCTTTCACCGTCGCAGTACGCGGTCTCTGGCGCCCCTGTGCATACCCATCGCCGCTAGGTCGTCATCCTCCACGCCTCAGTCGACGCTGCACTCTCTTTGCAGGACCTCTATGTATGAGGTTTTTCTTTGGGGACCTTTGTGTAATAGGGCTGTTTTAAATATAATATATGTTATAAAAAAAATCTCGTGGCTCTATGCTAAACCCAATGGATGGCCTCAGCCGCTTGGCAGTCAGGCCCGGCCCTGGGGGTGCGAGCGGTGCCTGGGCACATGGCCCTCGAAGCCAAGGGGCCCCATCCGATGTGTGTACACACTACAAGCTATTATAGCTGCTATGCTCTTGTCCAAAAGAAAGTCATATGTATGGCCCATAGGAAATACTACTACCAGGAGCGTGTGAGTAAGGAAAAGTCTGTCGATTCCCTTTCGCCCGCTTTCCTTTGTCGCTTCAATGCTTGATCGCTGCACCTTCGCGGAAAAAAAATCGGTGCGCCCCTGTGCATTGACCGCTCCATGCGCCCGTCCCTCGATGGCTGCCGCGTGGGGAGGCCTTCAATCTCGTTTTGTATGGTTCGCGGAAGCCGCGGCCTGGCTGTAACTCTCTCGTGCATGGCTCGGTCTGCTCGGCTCGTCCGCTTGAAGCCCGCGAGTTGCCTGGCTGGATGCGCTCGCTCTCGTCCGTGGCTCCAAGTCGTAGTTGGCCTGTTCAGCGGCTAGCACCGGGCGCAACAGTCCAACACTCTGGCACCAGTTTTCCTGTCCACCGGCCGCCGCCGGCGCCGTGCGCAAGGGCCGCCTGCCACTGCCTGTCTCTGTTGGTGACCGGACGTCGGAACGAGCTCCTCCGTGCATCCGAACCAGCGTACGTTAGGCACGAGTACGGAGCACCAGGTGCAGCACGACCATATATGCCATCGGCTTAGAGGCACACCACCTGCAGAGCGGAGGGAACACCTATACCATGGCATCCCATGGCGATGGCGGTGTTCATGGCCATGACAACTCCACGCACATGAACACACGACCATGATGTCCAAGCTCAGCTAGGGCTGCAGCAGCAAGCTCACCACCGTGACTCTGTCTCTCACCATTGGAGGAGACGCACCGACCTGGGCCATGGACGTCCATGGACTCAACGACGTGGACTGGTCCGGCGGAAAGGCGGATGATCTCTTCTTCACCATCCATTACCATGCTCAATTGCACCTCTTCCCCAATCCCCCTTTGTTGATTGTTTAATGTCTGATTTGCCTAATCGCCTTTGCCCAGACTCGTCTGATATTCTAATTTGGGATTGGGAATCCCTAATGGTGCAGCAAGGGCAGTGAATAATTATTATCTATGTTCTTAACTTGGAATGAAAAAAAAAAAAAAGAAAAGTGATGGATATGCATAGTTTATGCATTTAGAAGTGAAAAAAAGAGAAGTGATAGATAGTTTATGCATTTGTCAAAGCATTGTGGCATGTCCTTGCTCCGGGCCGCCAAATTGACAGGGCCGGGCCCCGGGTCACGATCCATGGCTGCATTTGTCAAACAAAAACCCAATCAAGGGCCTCGACCGCCGCTCGGCACCACTGGCCGAGAACATGCGCGGAGAAGACGTAGACTTGGGGATCTCGTGTTATAAGAAGCTAGAAGCCAGACCACCCCCCTCCCCCACCGCGCCACCCCCACCCACCCACCCCCCCAACCCCCAAAAAAAGATCCAGGCAGTACTCTTCCAGGCAGTGTTGCTCAGGCCGCCTATTCCAGGTATCGTTGCAGGCTCGAGCCCTCCCGATCCCGCCGCTCTCCCTTTGTGACGGCAGAAGAGTCCGGGGACTCCTCGTCGCCGAACAGTAACTCCGCTCCCACTGCTGTGGAAAACTGCAAGGAGCGTCCTCGATCGGCCTCGGCCACTAAGGGCTCTGGCCCTTTATCCTCATCGGCTCATCCTATCCTGTCACACTGTTCTTGGCACGGAGGCAGCGCTGGTGCCGGCGGCGGTGATCTCTATCTGGACTGCGCTGGCTCAAACAGGCCGTCATCTCCACACGGAGGTCACGCAAGTATGGCAATTTCTTTTCTTTTTTTACTGTTTATTATTGTATTGGTTCTTAGATCTTAAATCGGACTCAGATGCAGGCTTACTAATTTTAAAATTTACTACCCCTGTTTTGAAACTTGTTTGTGATTTTATCCTTATTTTTTTAACTTTATAATATTTTACCTCTGTAATTTTTAAACGAAGGACTCTACCCCTGGTCCATCAATATAAGGGCGTTAACTTCTAAACAAAGTAACAACTTTGCCCTTGCATTTTTACCCATATTTTATTATACTTTTTGTGTTTTTACCCCCTAATTTATGATAGCAAGTTGATATATTCTTTGGCAGAATCAACAAAAAACCAAAAAAAAACACATGTAGAACGAGTACATACAGAAAAGGGGCTTGACCGTTTCTACCCCTGTTATACTTATTGGATCATGTATATCTTAGTTACAGATTTATTTATGAGTCTAAAAGTTATACATGATTCAATGAGTATAAAATTTTTATTATAGTTCAAGCATACAATAATTAGGACGCCATAAAAATTTTATTACAGTTGGAGTATAGAAGCTACATTCGAATTATTCCAATTAATTAAAAACATAAATTGAGACTAAACGTCTAGTCCTCTTTTGAGTCACGGTTGCAATTTTGGATCCGGGACTAAATACTTTTGGCTATGAACGAAAAGTTATTTCTCTACTAGTATGCGTTCTCTCAACAATTAATTGATCTTATAGTAATTATATGTTGTCAATTCAAACTAGATTATGATAATTTGATAATCGATAAAATAGGATTAATTTTATTTAGATTTAGTAAGAAGTTAAACCAATAGATTTTGGACTATCTTTTCAAAACTCAAATTGCAATCTTACGGTCTTACAGATGGGACTTCAAATTTACACAAATTTGGCATGCAAAACACCTAAATGAAAAAAGTCTATTTTAAATAGAATAGAGCTACCGGTTATTTATTAAAGAAAAATAGCAACTCTGCTGTCTTAAGGCCTATATGAGGTCCAAGTTACAAAAGTTACAAAATCGACTCAGACTGTAACCCCACCATGTTTTCGTTTCTTTTTCTTTTTTTTTTTTTGTTTTTCCTTCTTTTTTTTCCCGGGGGGGGGGGGCGGGGGGGGGTGTGGATCTACCTTACCACAGCACCACTTCCTAGCTATTGGTCCTTCCATTCTTAAATACAGGGCATCATTTCGCCCATATGCATGTTTAAGAACGGAATGAGGAATAGTACACAATTCTTCGCCCATATGTATATAATGTATCATAGCCGAGAAACTGTTACATGTGCATGTGTGGATGTATATATCTTCACTTGCTCTGCATAGGTGACATACCAAAAGCGCCTGCGTCGTCATGGTGTGATCGATGTTCGGAGCCGCACTGCAGGCAGTTCACCTTGAGGCTGTAGAGCGCATCCAGCTCTACAACGTCAACCCACCTCTCCGGGCCACTGTCGGTATGGTTGTCCAGCACTAGGACATGCATCTCGCCATTTTCTTTGCACTCTCGATATTGGAAGCAGACGACAGCGTGCGAGCCCATTATATCTTTCTCATCAGGGTACCTGCTTTTGCAGTCGTCCCTAGTAGCTTTGTCCCGGCCACAGCCACGGTAGACCCAGTTGTCTTTCTTAGTGGCATCGAAGCAGCTGTACCAGGGACAAGCAAACAGCCTCCCAACGCAGGGACCTTGGTCTAGGAGCTCAGCCACGCGTTCCCGGGTGAGCTCGTCGCCGCTATGCTTGGTATACTCGTCCAGTGGCATCACCAACTGTTGCCCTACGCCATTGGCAGTCCTCACGCCCAGAAGATCGTTATTTATCTTATATAGCACATCGCCCACGACGAATCCATCGCCCATTTTATAGATCCTTTCGTCGGCATTGCACTTACTCAGCAGCTGGTTAGTCCAGCCCACTGCGACCTTCCAATCATCAGGGAACGTGTTGGGGCAGTGGAACGTCTCGTACACCTTGCAGTGCATCCCCTCGATTGCCATGGTGCAGGCCATAATTGCACAGGTACCTGCACGCCATCACCATCCATGGCAGCACAAGAAACAATATAAGTATATGCAGTTCTGTCAGTGCGATTAAATCAAAAGCGTAGGACGCTAGGAGAGAGGTCAGTAAAGAGCGTGTGCCGATCCGAGAATGGATAGAGTGCCAACAAATCAAAATCTAAGTACATATGCAGTGCAGAAGCAAGCCAGAGAGAGTGTGCATGTCAGTGTCTCACGGTTGTTTTGCTCCACGGGCCGCAGATAACGCCTCCAGCTGATCGACTCCACTAGGCCGACGAGGGACTTCCCCAGCTCCGAACAATCCAGTCGGTATGTGACCTGCCACCTGTTCTGAATTCCTTCACTAGAACTAGGAAGAGGGAGCAGCTGTCGACAAAACCACTCTACAGGTGAGCCACTGCCAGCCCAATCATCGTCGTCGAGATGGGGGTCCTCCCCGCGCCCGCTCAGCTCCTCCCCGGTCACAACAATATTGTGGTGGGTGCCTACACCTGCACGCCATCGCGCGATGCCATGAGAAAACAAAGGCCTTGTTCAGATGCTTAGAAAAAATTTCACAATACTGTAGCACTTTTATTTTTATTTAGTAATTAGTGTTTAATCACAGACTAATTAGACTTAAAGGATTTATTACGTAAATTATAAATAAACTATATAATTAGTTATTTCTTTTACCTATATTTGATACTCCATGTATGTGTCTAAATATTCGATGTGATGGAGAGAATGAAAAAACTTAAAAGTTTGAGGGAACTAAAGAAGGCAAAAAAAATCGATGAGCACTGTCCGCTTATACTATTAATTGTTGTTAAGGGGAGACGTACGATGAATATAATATTAGTTAGAGCATTAATTCTTCCCTTGCCCTACGGCCCCTACCTGGCACTGTCTGCTCCATGGAGCGGCACAGACAAGCCTCCTGCATCACTGGACCCGTGGGCTGCGCCAACACCGAACAATCCAGTCGGGAACAATCCAGTCGGGATGTGTTGTTATTCCACCAGGCTGCGACGGCAAAGAAGACCACGATGCCGACGAAGGCCCCAAGGCTCGCCATCTTCAGGTACTCGGCTAGCTGGCCTCGAAGGAGCAACGCCCACAAGATCATCCCAACTCTCTGTTGGAGTGAAACAAAGATGCTTGTTTATTATTAGGAAATCAAAGGAAGACGTTGAGTTCATGGAGATGGTTAATATATGGAGGAAGCACTGTGCAGCAAAGGATTTGATGGAATAGTAATAACAGAAATGCAGATAATGGTATTCAAAACTATAAGCGGGGAACGAAAAAAAACACTTGGTATCAACACCAAGGTGGATGCTGGCCCTCATTTCAAGTTAGAAAGGGGTTTCTTTATTAATTTGGCTGCAAATGGTCTGGCTTATATGATGGATAAAGCTATTATCCTGAACTGCACATTTGGATATCTACTTGCTATCTAGGCAAAGAATGAGGAATAAATTACAACCATGCAAAGAGAAGAATGTGTTACCATGGGGGAGGCAAATCAGAACCAATTCATCTCTAAGTAGTCTTCCAACATATTGTGTATCGGGGATGTTTTTATTACATGAAGTTCACTAGAAAATGGATTCCAAACACTCTTATAGAAGACATAGGAAAAAATTATAATATCACATGCATGGTAAAAAAAGGGAGAACCTAGCTAGACCTAAAAAACTTGGATGGCTGAGCATTATCAACACTAGAATAATGAATCGAGTATACCGCAGTTTGTTGAGAGAGAAATAATTGAACAACAGAGATTGTTTTCTTATATAGCAAAGGTACTGGCTAAATAGAGAGTCTCATTTCTCGAGGGAGATCATGAATTTTTTAGGCATCATTTTGGATGGAAGGGTTTGCATTTTGGTATAAGATGCATGAGCTATGAATAATTCCTATAACACTACTGCAGCGCAGGGATATAGTAACACTAACACTAACTTGTGTTACTATAGGTTAGAAAAGATTTTACTTTCTCTCTTAGTAACACATATTTGTTTGTGGTTTATTTTAACATATTTATTTGTCTACATGAACATTTTGTCCAGTGTTGTTATAATGGTTTTTGTTTGTAACTCTTTTTCTAGTGCTAGTAACAATTCTGCATTATGGTATAACACAATATAAAACAAAGAAATTTCATGGTTTGTAACACTTGTCTAAATGTATTGTAACATATTTACAAGGATTCAAACCTGATGCAATAGCCTGATGGTTGTCTAAATGTATTATAACATATTTACAAGGATTCAAACCTGATGCACAACACCATGAAGTGTTGCAAGCCTTAGTTTAAGCAGCCACCATGGGTGTTACAGCAGTAACTGTTGCAACACACTCGGGGTTGCCTAAGATACTTGTTGCAATAGACCTTACTAGCATGCTGCCTCGTGGTTGCTAAAGGTGGAACCCTCCTATTGTCATGACAAATACTTGCTTGCTACGTAGAGGTCTCTCTATCATCGCGACCAATGTATGGTTGCGATAGATTGAAGCCTCTGTTGCCACATCAATGCTTGGTTGGTATATGTTGAAGACTATTGCCACACTATGTTCCATTGTAATAGGTTCTATTTCCACGCTATTTGTGTGTTGGTATTTTTGAATATTTAATCATTTTATGACATAAAAGCAAGAACCAAATAAACATCGCATGTGCGGATCCGCTGCCGACACAAACTGCAGTGATCCTACCAACACAAGAAATGGAATTAGTATGTACCCATATGATCCGGAGGACCGAGAATTACCATCATCCTTAATCATGATGGTCGGCCTCCTCGAAGTAGCCAATATATAGTGGCTGCAAGCAAATGTACGTAGTGCAGACCCACGCAAGCTTGGGGAAGAATGGAGGCGCCGGATCGCAAACATGAACAACACCAAATAAGACCCGAGCAGGCGCGTGGATGCTCTCCCTAAAAACTTCATCGTTCATCTACCCGAGCAAGTACGCTTGACGGACGTAGTTCTGAAGGCCTACTCATTGTTCTCCCTATGTGCGTGAGAAACCGGGTCAGGAATGGTAGAAAGAAACAAAACTCAAGAATAGAATAGGAGTGAGGGGGAAGTCGGCTTCCAGGATTAGAATAAGTGGAGCAGTGACCGTATTTAAGTAGTTGCGCCTTGGATTCTCGCACGGGCATTGCGGTCATTTGCATTTTCCCTAGGGTGCATCAGGCACAATTGGTTTTACCCACTTGCTCTTTCTCGCAAATCCAATTTACCACGGTGCCACTCATGACCGTTGCTCATAACCGTTGTGTGAGGATCTAAATGCAGCACAACATTCTATGGCGTGTGTGTCGCAGTGCGGCTCAGCTCGGCATGGCGGTGCATGCATGGTCTCCCAGCTTCCCCTCTCACCCTGCACATAGGAGTAGCAACTAACTTCTTATTTAAGTTGGGCCCCTTCTCAGTGAGTGTACCATGTGGTACTATCCTCACTCCCACTCAACACTTGTTGTGGGCCTTTGGAATTTCTTTGATTAGTTGTTGAATAACACATGGGCTAGGCCCAATCAATCCAACAATCCCCACAAAATTCCTAGGGTACATAATTTGTGCTCTCAGTTAAGGAGTTGTTTGATATACCAGTGTTTCGATGGTGACTGTTAAGTTGAACATCCAATGGGGTTCCACTTGGTCACAATTGAACAATGGATTATGCCTTGAATTGTTAGTTTTGCACGGCGTAAGCTTTGCCCAGTTCCTTAACTGATACTAGGTGGCCTAAAACATCCCCTCGGTTGGAGAATATAAGTCAAACTACATGCCTTTTCATGAGTATCTAGAGATTACCCAAATCTCATATAGACCGGGACCAGCAGTCGAACTCATATAGGTGTGTTCCTTCTAGGATGTCTTGTAGGCCGACATCACTGCATAAATAAGCCACTCAGATCACATTAAAGTATAAGTATACACCAACCTGCCATATAGCCTGGAAGAGAAGTGCATCGCTTAAAGAGAGGAACTATGTCAAGGGTTTCTTCCCTTAGTCTACCCAAAACATGTTTCACCACTCTAATTCATGGGATCTTCGATCACATAGATCATGTTATCACTACGGTAGACCTCATGTGAGTATATGTCCCATCTCAACCGATGTACTATCTATCATATTATGTGATAGCCCCTTTGTGAATTGATCTGCTAGACTTTTAGACGTATGGACATAGTCCAATGCCACCACTTTGAAGTTTCTCAATTTTCTGCTAGATTTCAACCACCACTTTACCTGCCTAGTGGTCTTCAAGTTGTCCTTAGAACTTTTAACTTTGACTATAATAGTCTAGTTGTCACAGTTCATAGAAATTGTAGGCATGGGTTTTTCAACCACTGATAAATCCATCAGGAGTTCTTGAAGCCACTCAGCCTCAATAGTAGTTACATCAAGTGTTGTGAGGTCTGCTTCCATGGTAGACCTCGTAATGATGGTCTGCTTGCAAGACTTCTAGGAAACAACACTACCTCTGAGTGTGAACACATATCCACTCTTTTCTTTTAACTCAATAGCATCAGATGTCCCACATAATGAATCCCATATCTTGTTGTTGCTTTTAGATAGCGCATTACTCTCTCAAGAGCATGCCAATGATCATCTCTCGGATTCGAAACAAATCGACTTAGTTTGCTCATAACAAAAAAGATGTCAGGCCTCGTTGCACTAGCTAAGTACGTTAGCGAGCCCGTGATTTGAGAGTATCTAAATTGATCCCTCATTATCCTTTTGTTATTTCTCAAAACTAGTCTTGGATCATAAGGAGTGGAGACAGACTTGCCGTCACTATAACTGAAGTGACTTTGAACCTTTTCCACATAATGGAACTACACAAGAGTAACTCCACCATTTTCTCCTCTCAGTAGCTTAATGTTTAGAATTACATTAGCCACTCCCAAATCCTTCATGTTAAAGCTCTTGGACAGAAAGTCCTTGACCTCCTCAATCACATTGAGGTTTGTGCCATCAGTATGTCATCCACCTACAGGCACATGATCACTCCTCCCCCCACCATAGCAGTTGTACACACATTTCTTAGCTTCGTTTGCAACAAAGCTGATAGATATTATGGTTTTGTCAAAATTCTCATGCCATTTCTTAGATGCTTGTTTTAGGCCATATAAAGAGTTCAATAATTTACACACCTTTCCCTCTTGACCTTCTACTACAAACCCATCAGGTTGATCCATGTAGATCTATGTAGATCTCCTCATATGACTCTCCATTTAGGAAAGCCATCTTCATGTCCATCTGATGAACGAGAAGACCATGAGATGTAGCCAGGGCAAGCAGTACTCAAATTGTGGTCAATCCGACCACTAGTGAATAAGTATCAAAGAAGTCATCACCTTTTTTCTAGGTATAACCCTTAACCACAAGCCTCGTCTTATACTTTTCAATAGTATCATTAGGCCTAAGTTCTTCTTGAACACTCATTTAATCCAAAAAGTATGCAGCTGTATGGACAATCAACCATTTCCCAAGTTCCATTAGACATAATTGATGAATCCATCTCACTTTGCATCTCTTCCTTCCAATAGTAGCGTCAGGAGAGGAATATGCCTCTTCAATGGTCATTAGGGTGTCATCCATGAGGTATACAGTGAAGCCATCACCAAAGGATTTTGCAATCCTAGGTCTCTTACTCTTTCAAGTGACACCACCATTATCCTCCTCAATATTTTTGACAGTTGTTTGTTCAAGATTTTCCCTTGGCATAAAAGTATCAGGAGATCCTTGACTAGATGTGCTAGGTACAACTCCTCTCATAGGGAATTCATTCTCAAAGAATGTCACATCTCTGAATTCAGACACTGCATTGACCCGCATGTCAAGCACTCCAAATTCTACAACTAAAAAGCTATAACTTACGTTGTTTTAACCATAACCAAGAAATACACAATCTACAGTTTTAGACCCAAGTTTGTGCTTCTTGATGATTGGCACATTCACCTTGGCCAAGCATTCTCAAGTGCGCAAGTATGAGAGAGTCAACTTTTCTTTTCGCATTCCTCGAATGGTGTTATCTCTTTATTTATTTTGTAGAAACTCTATTCAGGACATGACTCACAATCAATATAGCTTCGCACGCCATTCCTTGGAAAGTCCCACAATGTCTGCTATTAACCAAATCAGTTAGAGTGTGGTTCTTTCTTTTGGCAATCCCATTGGATTGGGAGAATATGAAGGTGTCCTCTTATGAATAATCCCATGTTCCTCGCAGAACTGTGAGAACACATTTGAAAAGTATTCTCCCCCACATGATCAGACTGTAACCCTTTGATTTCAATAAGTACACATAGCAAAATCTAGTACTGTCATCTATAAAGGCCATAAAATATTTCTTGATGCCTTTGGTTAACACACCATTCATCTCACTCAAATCAGAGTGAATGAGGTCTAGTGGTGCCATGCCCCTTGCCTCTTTCACAGGCTTGCGAGGCTTGCGAGGTTGTTTTGACTGCACACATGCATGGCACATGGAAATATTTTAAGGATTAAACTCATTTTCTCTAAGCGCATCATACAACCAACATTAATGTGACAGAGCCATGAGTGCTAAACATCAGACTCATCATCATGACTTACATAATTCACAATTTTATTACAAGAATCTATCAAAGAGAAATAGAACAAGCCTCTGCTCTCATAGCCCTTACCAACAAATGTTTTATACTTAGATACGACACATTTATTGGACTCAAAAGCAAGCTTATAACCATCCCTATAAAGTAGAGAGCCACCAACAAGGTTCTTCTTTATGGAGGGGACATGTTGCACATTCCTCAACTACACGGTCTTTCCCAAAGTAAACTTCAAATAGACCATACTAATACCATGAACACCCGTATGCATCCCATTCCCCATAAGCAATGAGGAACCTCGCCCTTCTTGATAAAAGTAGAACAAAGAAAGGTCAGCACACAGATGAGTATTAGCCCCGGTGTCAACCCACCACACATGTGAGAGACAAACTGAAAGAATCGTTGGTAAATAATTACCATACCCAGATCCTCTAGATTAGCTAACAATCATTTTGGTTGTCTTCTTCTGCTTGTATTTGCGGTCTGGACGCGCTTTTGCCAAATGGTCAGAACCACTGCACAAAGCAGACACCACTCTTTTCTTTGCTCTTCATCTTAAAAGTAGTTGATTTAGGCTTGACAGCATTCTTGTTTTTCATTTTTCTTGTGGATGGACTAAGGGTTCTTTTTCTACACCAAATTGGCACTAGAACCTCACTCCTCTTGCAACTTTTTACCAAGTGTGTCTTTGCCCTCACATTCTCTTCAACACTTAGTGAATCAATGAGGTCAGTCACAAATCCTGTCTCATGTGCTTTAGAGAAGTGCCAAAGACCTTCCAAGTAGGTGGCAGCTTGGCAATAATACCACTAACCACAAACTTGTCGGGCAGCACATGCTTATTGTCCACAAGATCCTTAGCCGACATTTATATCTTATGAGCTTGTTCAACTATAGATTGGTCATTGACCATCTTACAGTCATGGAACTACTCCATGATGTATAGCTCACTGCCAGCATCCTAAACCCAAAACTTGGCCTCAAGTGCATCCCGCATATCCTTAAGTGCATGTAGGCATATCGATGTACAGTGGTACCATACCCTCATCTATGATGCTAATAATAGCTACTTTGAGTCAAGTTATCTGCCTCACTGAACTTGCTCCCTTCCTTAGGAGTAAGAGGTGATTCAGTGTGCTTTCCCTTATTTGCCTCACTGAACTTGCTCTCTTCCTCAAGAGTAAGAGGCAGGCAGCTCAGTGTGCTTTCCCTTGATCGAGTGCTCACAGCACATAGCGGTAAACCACAAATGGATATCAAATGCTATGTTTTATAGTTAGCACCACCATCTTTCAGAGGCGGTGGTTTCATTGACGCAGCAAAACTAGCAGTCAAAGACTTATAAAGTTTTTGGATTGTTGAATATATAATCATTTTATGGTATGCTTTAACACATAAATATGATTTTAGGCATAAAAGTGAAAACCAAATAAATATCACACAAGCAGATCCGCTACCGACACAAACTACAGTGGATTCTACCAACACAAGAGATGGGATTAGTCTGTTACCCATGGTTGGATCCCGATTCGAAGGACAGGGAACCACTGTTACCGTCATCCTTAGTCATGATGGTCTGCTCGAAGTAGCCGATCTACAGTCGATGCAGTATGCAGTGTAGACCTGCGCACGCTTGGGAAAGAACGGAGGTGCCGGATCAAACACGAACAACACCAAATTGCGCACAGCATGATGCACGTTTGGTCTCTCAGCTTCTCCTCTAACCTTGCACATAAGAGCAGCAACCAACTTCCTATTGAACTTGAACTCCTTTTTAATGAGTGTACCATGTGGTACTATTCTTATTCCCAGTCAGGACTTATTATGGGCCTTTAGAATTTCTTTGATTAATTGCTGAATTACACATTGGCCAGGTCCAATTAATCCAACGGATATAGCAAATATTGTCAAGCTAAATGATGATGCCAATAGGCTATATTGCAACGCTCTATTTACTAGCATCAAACAATAATGACACACTACTTGTGTGTTGATAAATCATTTCCACAAAGCTATTAAACCAAAATATGATTTGTTTGTACACATCGTTAACGAAACCATCCAATTCCAAAATTGGCATAGACACACACATTGCTCAAACCCGTACATTATTCAATGCACACTTGTTTGTACACATCAAAATCTAATAAACTATGTTTACCATTGCTTCATAATATCTATCTGCTCAATGGTACGTAGATCATCAATTCTTAATAGAATTACACCAAATGTGCGATTCCGTGAGATAGACCCAAGTCTTTACCTATCCGTTCTGACAACAACCAAATTAAAACCAGTGAAAAATATATTTATCTTTCATACCAAACAAATATTTAAGGGGTCCAGGCACATGACGGCTCCAGGCCGGCGGAATTTTTCTCCATCACCAAGCTGACGCCCGGGCCAGTCGAAGAAGTGGCCCGCCAGGATGGCGAGGAAGAAGATGGGCATCACACGGATCATGGAGCAAACGACCCAAACTCTTCCCTGTCAGAAAAGAAAATGGCGGTAAAGATGGCGATCGAGGTCCCGTCCTTGAAGGTGGGCATCAAGCAGCGCGCCGCCGATGAGCGGTGATCATGGAATAGAAAGAGGCGGCTGGCTAGATCGTGGAAGCACTGACTCGAAAAAAGAAAAGTGCAAGCTCTCTAGGTAGGGAAAGGTAGCGGCGGCGGAGGGAAGGAAAAAAAAATAGGAGCTCTTGCTAGGAATGGAGGCGGCCGAGACAAGAAGGCCAAAATGTTGGTGTCATGCACACATACCTCACGACGAGGCTCCATGATGAGGATGGTGTAGGAGGCGACGGCGAAGGTTGCGGCAGCGACGTCGATCAACCGGCACCGGGGAAATGATGCAGTGAACTCAGAGGCGAAGCCACCACTAGGGCGAGCTAAGGCGGCCTCCCTAGGTCCCTATGACCCGGCACCCCTTCCCCACACACGGAATTGGGCAATTGGTGCTGGCGAGGCCGAGAAGACGAGGAGGAGGTCGAACTTTGAAGACGACGGCGGCGGCGGCGCTGCTCCTGTTGCGTTTCGGTTAAAGAGACGGGAGGGACATGTAAAGCGTCATGGGCCTGGGCGCCTGGCCACCTGAAAGTGGACCGCGGCCCAATAGACACTAGCCCAAGCCTCCAGTCCAGGCGACCGGGCTCGCGCTCGCCGATCCCGCGCCCGATTCAGTGCCCAACCACGCCACCCCCACATCGCACCCCACCCCCCC